>LR738710.1:797729215-797851420 GCA_902687465.1 Secale cereale | reverse complement strand
GGAGAGGAGTTCCGACTGGATCTTCATCCGGCGCCATTGGGGGCAGGTGAGTTCAGCTTCCGAGCGGTGGTGAACCATTCTACAGAACCTATCTACAAAACCGGCTCTAAAACTATAGGTAGCAACTGTTGAAGGAAATAGGCCCTAGAGGCAATAATAAAGTTGTTATTTTTATATTTCCTTATATCATGATAAATGTTTATTATTCATGCTTGAATTGTATTAACCAAAAACTTAATACATGTGTGGATACATAGACAAAACACTGTGTCTCTAGTAAGCCTCTAGTAGACTAGCTCGTTAATCAAAGATGGTTAAGTTTCCTAACCATAGACATGTGTGTTGTCATTTGATGAATGGGATCACATCATTAGGAGAATGATGTGATGGACAAGACCCATCCGTTAGCTTAGCATAATGATCATTTCAGTTTTACTGCTATTGCTTTCTTCATGTCAAATACATACTCCTCCGACTATGCAGTACAAGAAATATGTCAACTTTTGACCATCACTATTGGTCACTGAATGGTCATTGTTTTCCATTTGTGACCTTTTTGTGACCAAAAACAGATGGTCAAAAGCTGGCCATCGTAAACCGAAATTAACGATCTTCTTTGTGATAAGGTCGTTGAAAGCAACACCCAAAACAAAAGGTCATTGTTCCTACAACCTTCTGTTTTGGTCGCTAGCTTCCCGCCCAGGCCACATCAGATCCGATGTGGCAAGCTGACGTGGCATAATTGCGACCATATGGAAAGGTCATTAACTAGAATCAGCCCGGTCCAGTTTGTTGTTCTACATGGGCCTAGCCCAACATTTCAGCCTTTTTATATTTTTTCCTATTAATTTTAGTTAACCACATGGACCGGGCCCAACATTTCAGCCTTTTTATTTCCAGGGCCGTGATCCTTTTTAGACCATTTCTTTTTTGGGTCGCATCTATTTCTCAATTGGGCCTCAGCCTTTTTACAATCCATTTCCTTAATTTTTAGTTTTCCCCCTATGAATATTATTTGGAAAATGTCCTTTTTAGATGCCAAATACTATTAGGTCCCACTTGTCAGGTTCTAATTAAAGACAGCCCATGTTTCAATTTCCACACAATTATTTCAGTCAGGACAGCAAAGAAATGAAAATTGTCAAACCACATTCCAATTTTGGCTAATAGCACAATCTATACATAATTCATTTCACCATTACATGTGCTACTATCACAACATATAACTACTACAACTATACTCCTGACTTCTTCACTTTCACTTTTAGGCTGGAGCTTCTTAAGTGAGAGGAAATACCATTTCTTGATATGTTCGTACAGGCTGAACGAAGGCACCTACCAATAAATCAAGAGAGTTAGAAACAAAATAAAAACAAATATAGAAAGCAACTAGGGACTAAATCATGAAGCATCTCTACATATTCATTTTCAGAATGAGACATGTCATATGATTGCAATTTGGTACCAGAAATGACATCAAGAAATGCAAACAGATTTATGCACATATTATCATGTTGTATCTCGGTAGTAAGAATACAAATTAACAAACAAATTCATGCACAAAAGCTTTTGATCAAGCAAACAACTAATTTATGCTCAAGTATCAATGTCACGTATGCTGAAGAGCAAACAATAATATCATTAGTATTAGCTATGATGTGCATGTGTTTGTCAATTGCTATTACACAAAACATGATATAATGTTTCC
This sequence comes from Secale cereale, assembly GCA_902687465.1. NCBI lineage: Eukaryota > Viridiplantae > Streptophyta > Magnoliopsida > Poales > Poaceae > Secale > Secale cereale. The sequence continues at coordinate 797,849,712 of LR738710.1, read as the reverse complement.
TTGGTGCAAAATATACATGTTTGGCAAGGACAGAACTGGTCGACTACGAAATAAATAGGTAAACACAAACAAATATGGCCCAGTAGGATACGAAGCAACTGGGCATTTTAACCGCTTAAAACCGGTTACGAGTTTGACAAGAAAAATATTAGCAGTGTCGTTTCCTAATATAACCGGTGAACCACAATAGCAAGTGTAATTAATGGTGAGTGCTGGCAGTACCGAATGCAAAACATGCATGGTCTAATCAAAGATCAGTTGCAGCCACGACATCGATCAACCTTCATCCAGTTGAGAACAACCTTGTAAACTACTGAAATTAAAAAATTCTGGAGCAGAAGCTTACTTGAAGGGCAGAGAACTCAGTGTTGAGGTTCTGGGAGTTCTACAGGATGTGCACCACTTGCAGCCACATCTCAGGGTTATTTTGTAGATCCCGCAGTATCAGATCAGCGACGCTCCTTTGAAACAAAGCAGCCCATTTTCAGTCAACATAAACCATAGCAATAGTAACACAACGGCAGCGCTGAACACCCAGACCCATCTACGATAGCATGCAATTGATTTCCAGGATGGAGAAGTAGAAACAATTGTTCAGAAAGGAAGCACATTTGACTGAAGTACAAATTTTCAGAGTTTGTATAGCATCATGAACAGGTAACTGTAAATCATATGCTACCACAGTAGAATGCTATCTAGAAAGAAAGATACAAGGTAGGCGCCTATCATTTTGCACATACACACACTAACAGAAACAAAACAAGCATATTGGAAGGCTTGCTACACATCATGTGCAGGGGCATCATCGTAAACATGGTAGACTAACTAGGGTGGTGCTATTCTGTAGCAAACAAAATTATTGGATCCATACAAAGTAAAGTAATTAGGCAGCCTTGAGGAACCCAAATCCATGGCTGCTAGATCGAATGAAACAAGGAGGGGAGAGGGGACGGAGGGGAGTTGGGGGAACCTTCACCTTGGGTGGCTGGACGACGGCGCCGTGGATTTCGAGGTCCAGGTGGAAGGAGCCCTTGACGACATCGACTGTGGTGGCTGGGTGTACCCCTCCTACTCCTCCTCCTCGAGCAGGACAAGGCCGGTGACTACACTATGAGGAGAAGGCCTCCTCTCCTCTCCAGGCGTCGTCCTGGTTGCTTGCCGGCGTGGCCAACCTGCATAGAAGAGACAAGAAGGGGTCAGGGGTCAGGGGGAGAGAGAGAATAAGAGAGCAAAGGGAGAGGGGAGGCACGGGCATCATAGCAGGTATTGCATAAGGACATGTTATCATATCAGGTATTGCATAAGGACATCTAGGGACATATATAAAGCATCAGATTAATATAAGTTCTTCCAATATCAGAAAAGACCATGAAACGGACATTCTGAAACCAACTAAAATCTAATATAATCAGAATACAAAGTAAACAGACTATAAATTGAAGGAAATATTATAGTGTGGATAATGAATTTAGATAAAGGGGTGCATTGCATCTCAAATCACCTTTGTGCTGGTATATACAAATTTAGAATGGATCATCGTATAAACAACCTAGAGATCTTTTATGCATCAAACAGAAGAACCATTAAATCAACATAATCTACCCAAACAAGGGCAGTCTAACATCGGGTATTTCTACTTGTGATACGAGTGACAGATCAACACTAGCAGTCTAACATCAGTAAGTATAGTACTTGTTAAAGAAACGCTGCCCAGCAGGTACCCAGGTTTCGGGTAATCGAAGGCCTTTCGTTTGCAGTCCCCAGCTCAGGCAAAACATCAAACATGCAGCATGCAAACCGATAAAAGCACATGGCGGTTGCAATGACAGCACAAACGGGCAGTATCTGCTACTCATGGTTCTAAAAAATATCCGGATCGATCGTAAGTAGCTACGGCGAACAAGATTCACCAAACACTGCAGCCCCAAATGCGGCGTTACCAACAGAACAAAAGATGCAGGTATCACATGTTTGATGGTTGCAAAGGTTTGGCATGTCTGTCAGCAAGTGGCACAGCCACATCACAATACTGTCGGATAAGATTCAACTACGGTTTGGTCTGGAATAGGGGTGTAGGACTCACCTCCGAATATAAGCGGGGACTTGACAGGCTCGTCGATGCAGTACTTCCCCAGCTGCTGCGCCACATCGGCCACCTCCTGATGGCCTTCCTCCAGAAGCAGCACTTCCCGGTCAGTTCCTTTGACCTGTCGACGACAACATGCTAGCTTTGCTAAGAAATCACAAAAAAAATCGAAGCAAACTATAACTAGGACAAACCAAATTTACTGTGAAGGTAAAGGAACAACAAAACAAGCAACTCTATTAGCTTCATCAGTATAACAACTTGAGTTACCATGGTCAAGTTAATGGACAAACACGTTCCTTATGATTAAACTTGAACTATGGATAGGTTAGTAGGCCTTACAAGTGCAAGCATGATTTCTTAAACTAGGTCAAACTCTCGTTGTACATGTTTTGCAGTTTACCAGGGCACCATAGAGGAAACTCATTCATCACATGAAGAGACACCCATAATATTGAACTGTATGCACAAACTATATGGATTTGTACTACCAAATTCAGCAATTTACGCATACAAGCTAATGAATTTAACACTAACACACTATGAGATGTGTAAAGTGTTGGGGATCGTTGCAGAAATTCAAAAAAATTCTACGCATCACCAAGATCTATCTATGGAGTGACTAGAAACGAGAGAGGGGAGTGCATCTTCATACCTTTGAAGATCGCCTTACAGAAGCGTTGCAAGAACGCGGTTGGTGGAGTCGTACACGAAGCGATTCAGATCGTGGCCGAATCCGATCTAAGCACCGAATAACGGTGCCTCCGCGTTCAACACACGTGCAGCCCGGTGACGTCTCCCGCGCCTTGATCCAGCAAGGAGAGAGGGAGAGGTTGGGTAAGACTCTCTCCAGCAGCAGCACGATGGCGTGGTGGTGGTGGAGGAGCATGGTACTCCGGCAGGGCTTCGCCAAGCTTCGCAGGAGAGGAGGAGGAGTTGGGAGAGGGGGAGGGCTGCACCAGGGTTCAGGTGTGGCTGCCCTCCCGCCTCCTTTCTTTATATAGGGGCAAGGGAGAGGGGGGCCGGCCCCCTCAGATCTAATCTGAGGAGGGGGCGGCGGCCAGAGGGGGGACTTGCCCCCCAAGCAAGGTGGAGGCATCCCCTCCCTAGGGTTTCCCAACCCTAGGCGCCTTGGGCCCTTGGGAGGGGGGGCGCACCAGCCCACCAGGGGATGTTTCCCCCTTGCTTGGTCCACTTGTCCCACCGGGGTAGGTGGCCCCACCCAATGGACCCTGGACACCCTCCGGTGGCCCAGGTACAATACCGCTGACCCCGAAATCACTCCGGTGACTAAAACAGGACTTCCCATATATAAATCTTTACCTCCGGAACTCCTCGTAACGTCCGGGATCTCATCCGGGACTCTGAACAACATTCGATAACCATGTACATACATTCCCTATAACCCTAGCGTCATCGAACCTTAAGTGTGTAGACCCTACGGGTTCGGGAATCATGCAGACATGACCGAGATATCTCTCTGGCCAATAACCAACAACGGGATCTGGATACCCATGTTGGCTCCCACATGTTCCATGATGATCTCATCGGATGAACCACGATGTCAAGGATTCAATAAATCCCGTATACGATTCCCTTTGTCTACCAGTATAGTACTTTTTTTTTGACTATGATACCAGTATAGACGATCGAATCTCTCTCTCCTACCAGTATAGTACTTGCCCGAGATTCGATCGTCGGTATACCGATACCTTGTTCAATGTCGTTACCGGCAAGTCTCTTTACTCGTTTCGTAACACATCATCCCTTGACCAATTCCTTAGTCACATTGAGCTCATTACGATTATGTCTTACTGAGTGGGCCCAGAGATACCTCTCCGTCATATGGAGTGACAAATCCCAGTCTCGATTCGTGCCAACCCAACAGATGCTTTCGAGGATACTTAGTGTACCTTTATAGCCACCCAGTTATGTTGTGACGTTTGGCACACCCAAAGTATTCCTACGGCATCCGGGAGTTGCACAATCTCATGGTCTAAGGAAAGGATACTTGACATTGGAAAAGCTTTAGCAAACGAACTACACGATCTTGTGCTATGCTTAGGATTGGGTCTTGTCCATCACATCATTCTCCTAATGATGTGATCCCGTTATCAAAGACATCCAATGTCCGTGGTCAGGAAACCGTAACCATCTATTGATCAATGAGCTAGTCAACTAGAGGCTCACTAGGGACATATTGTGGTCTATGTATTCACACATGTATTACGATTTCCGGATAATACAATTATAGCATGAACAATAGACAATTATCATGAACAAGGAAATATAATAATAACCATTTTATTATTGCCTCTAGGGCATATTTCCAACAGTCTCCCACTTGCACTAGAGTCAATAATCTAGTTACATTGTGATGAATCGAACACCCATAGAGTTCTGGTGTTGATCATGTTTTGCTCGTGGAAGAGGTTTAGTCAACAGATCTGCGACATTCAGATTCGTATGCACTTTACAAATATCTATGTCTCCATCTTGAACATAATTATGGATGGAGTTGAAACGACGCTTGATGTGCTTGGTCTTCTTGTGAAACCTGGTCTCTTTGGCAATGGCAACAACTCCAGTGTTGTCACAGAAGAGAGTCATCGGGCCCGACGCGCTTGGAATAACTCCTAGATCGGTGATGAACTCCTTCATCCAGACTCCTTCCTGCGCTGCTTCGGAAGCAGCTATGTACTCCGCTTCACATGTAGATGCCGCCACGACGCTTTGCTTGCAACTACACAAGCTGACCGCCCCACCATTCAAAATATACACGTATCCAGTTTGCAACTTGGAGTCATCCGGATCTGTGTCGAAGCTAGCATCGATGTAACCCTTTACGACGAGCTCTTCGTCACCTCCATAAACGAGAAACATATCCTTAGTCCTTTTCAGGTACTTCAGGATGTTCTTGACCGCTGTCCAGTGTTCCATTCTGGGATCACTCTGGTACCTCCCCACCAAACTTATGGCAAGGTTCACATCAGGTCTGGTACACAGCATGTCATACATAATAGAACCTATGGCCGAGGCATAGGGGATGTCACTCATCTTTTCTCTATCTTCTGCCGAGGTCGGGCATTGAGCTGTGCTCAATCTCACACCTTGCAATACAGGCAAGAACCCTTTCTTAGACTGATCCATATTGAACTTCTTCAATATCTTGTCAATGTATGTGCTTTGTGAAAGACCAATGAGGCGTCTCGATCTATCTCTATAGATCTTGATGCCTAATATGTAAGCAGCTTCTCCAAGGGCCTTCATTGAAAAACACTTATTCAAGTAGGCCTTTATGCTTTCCAAGAGTTCTACATCATTTCCCATCAACAATATGTCATCCACATATAATATGAGAAATGCTACAGAGCTCCCACTCACTTTCTTGTAAATACAGGCTTCTCCATAAGTCTGTATGAACCCAAACGCTTTGATCATCTCATCATAGCGAATGTTCCAACTCTGAGATGCTTGCACCAGCCCATAGATGGAGCGCTGGAGCTTGCATACCTTTTTAGCATTCTTAGGATCGACAAAACCTTCCGGCTGCATCATATACAATTCTTCCTTAAGGAAGCCGTTAAGGAATGCCGTTTTGACGTCCATTTGCCATATCTCATAATCATAGAACACGGCAATTGCAAACATGATTCAGACGGACTTCAGCATCGCTACGGGAGAGAAAGTCTTATCATAGTCAATTCCTTGAACTTGTCGATAATCCTTAGCGACAAGCCGAGCCTTATAGATGGTAAAATTTCCATCCGCGCCAGTCTTCTTCTTAAAGATCTATTTATTTTCTATGGCTCGCCGATCATCAGGCAAGTCAACCAAAGTCCATACTTTGTTATCATACATGGATCCTATCTCGGATTTCATGGCTTCAAGCCATTTGTTGGAATCCGGGCCCGCCATCGCTTCTTCATAGTTTGAAGGTTCACCGTTGTCTAACAACATGACTTCCAGGACAGGGTTGCCGTACCACTCTGGTGCGGAACATGTCCTTGTGGACCTACGAAGTTCAGAAGTAACTTGATCCGAAGCTTCATGATCATCATCATTAACTTCCTCTCTAGTCGGTGCAGGCACAGCAGAAACATCTTCCCGCGCTGCGCTACTTTCCGGTTCGAAAGGGGTGACAATCACCTCATCAAGTTCCACTTTCCTCCCACTTACTTCTTTCGAGAGAAACTCTTTCTCCAAAAAGGATCCATTCTTGGCAACAAATACCTTGCCTTCGGATATGAGGTACAAGGTATACCCAATAGTTTCCTTAGGGTATCCTATGAAGACACATTTTTTGATTTGGGTTCGATCTTTTCAGGTTGAAGTTTCTTGATATAAGCATCGCATCCCCAAACTTTTAGAAATGACAACGTAGGTTTCTTCCCAAACCATAGTTCATACCGTGTCATCTCAAAGGATTTAGACGATGCCCTATTTAAAGTGAATGCGGTAGTCTCTAAAGCATAATTCCAAAATGATAGTGGTAAGTCAATCACAGACATCATAGATCGCACCATGTCCAACAGAGTACGATTACGACATTCTGATACACCGTTACACTGAGGTGTTCCAGGCGGCATCAATTTTGAAAAAATTCCACATAACCTTAGGTGCGTGCCAAATTCGTGACTTAAATATTCTCCTCCACGATCTGATCGTAAGAACTTTATTTTTCTGTCACGTTGATTCTCAACCTCATTCTAAATTTCCTTGAACTTTTCAAAGGTCTCAGACTTGTGTTTCAATAAGTAGACATACCCATATCTACTTAAGTCATCAGTGAGGGTGAGAACATAACGATAGCCACCGCGAGCTTCAACACTCATTGGACCGCACACATCGGTATGTATGATTTCCAACAAGTTGGTTGCTCGCTCCATTGTTCCGAAGAACGGAGTCTTGGTCATCTTGCCCAAGAGGCATGGTTCGCACATGTCAAATGATTCATAATCAAGAGACTCCAAAAGTCCGTCTGCATGGCGCTTCATCATACGGTTGACACCAATATGACCAAGGCGGCAGTGCCACAAGTATGTGGGACTATCATTATCAGCCTTACATCTTTTGGCATTCACACTATGAATATGTGTAACATCATGTTCTAGATTCAATAAAAATAAACCATTGACCAGCGGGGCATGACCATAAAACATCTCTCTCATATAAATAGAACAACCATTATTCTCAGATTTAAATGAGTAGCCATCTCGCATTAAACGAGATCCTCATACAATGTTCATGCTCAAAGCTGGTACTAAATAACAATTATTGAGGTTTAAAACTAATCCCGAAGGTAGATGTAGAGGTAAAGTGCCGACGGCGATCACATCGACCTTGGAACCATTCCCGACGCGCATCGTCACCTCATCCTTCGCCAGTCTCCGCTTATTCCGCAGCTCCTGCTTTGAGTTACAAATGTGAGCAACTGCACCGGTATCAAATACCCAGGAGCTACTACGAGCGCTGGTAAGGTACACATCAATAACATGTATATCACATATACCTTTGACGTTCCCGGCCTTCTTGTCCGCTAAGTATCTGGGGCAATTCCGCTTCCAGTGACCCGTTCTCTTGCAATAAAAGCACTCAGTCTCAGGCTTGGGTCCATTCTTTGGCTTCATCCCGGAAACTGGCTTACCGGACGCGGCAACTCCCTTGCCGTCCTTCTTGAAGTTCTTCTTAGCCTTGCCTTTCTTGAACTTAGTGGTTTTATTCTCCATCAACACTTGATGTTCCTTTTGATCTCCACCTCCGCTGATTTTAGCATTGAATATACCCCGGGAATGGACTTTTCATCCCTTGCATATTGAAATTCATCACAAAGCTCTTGTAGCTAGGTGGGAGCGACTGGAGGATTCTGTAAACGACCGCGTCATTTGGGAGATTAATTCCCAGCTGAGACAAGTGGTTGTGCAACCCAGACATTTTGAGTATATGTTCGCTGACAGAACTATTTTCCTCCATCTTACAACTTTAGAACTTGTCGGAGACTTCATATCTCTCGACCCGGGCATGAGCTTGGAAAACCATTTTCAGCTCTTGGAACATCTCATATGCTCCGTGTTGCTCAAAACGCTTTTGGAGCCCCGATTCTAAGCTGTAAAGCATGTCGCACAGAACCAGGGATCAATCATCACTACGTGACTGCCAGGCGTTCAAAACGTCTTGAGTTGCTGGGAAAACGGATGCGTCACCTAGCGGTGCTTCAAGGACATATGCTTTCTTGGCAGCTATGAGGATGATCCTCAAGTTACAGACCCAGTCCGTATAGTTGCTACCATCGTCTTTCAGTTTGGTTTTCTCTAGGAACGCGTTGAAGTTGAGGGCAACATTAGCGTGGGCCATTTGATCTACAAGACATATTGTAAAGATTTTAGACTACGTTCATGATAATTAAGTTCATCTAAACAAATTTAATGAACTCCCACTCAGATAGACATCTCTCTAGTCATCTAAGTGATACATGATCCGAATCGACTAGGCCGTGTCCGATCATCACGTGAGACGGACTAGTCATCAACGGTGAACATCTTCATGTTGATCGTATCTTCTATACGACTCATGTTCGACCTTTCGGTCTTTTGTGTTCCGAGGCCATGTCTGTACATGCTAGGCTCGTCAAGTCAACCCTAAGTGTATTGCGTGTGTAAATCTGGCTTACACCCGTTGTATGCGAACGTTAGGACCTATCACACCCGATCATCACATTGTGCTTCGGAACAACGAACCTTAGCAACGGTGCACATTTAGGGGAAACACAATTCTTGAAATTTTAGTGAGAGATCATCTTATTTATGCTACCATCGTTCTAAGCAAATAAGATGTAAAACATGATAAACATCACATGCAATCAAATAGTGACATGATATGGCCAATATCATTTTGCTCCTTTTGATCTCCATCTTCAGGGCTCCATGATCATCATCGTCACCGGCATGACACCATGATCTCCATCATCGTGTCTTCATGAAGTTGTCTCGCCAAACGTTACTTCTACTACTATGACTAACGGTTAGCAATAAAGTAAAGTAATTACATGGCGTTTACAATGACACGCAGGTCATACAATAAAATAAGACAACTCCTATGGCTCCTGCCGGTTGTCATACTCATCGACATGCAAGTCGTGATTCCTATTACAAGAACATGATCAATCTCATACATCACATATATCATTCATCATATCCTTTTGGCCATATCACATCACACGGCGCATGGTGCAAAAGCAAGTTAGACGTCCTCTAATTGTTGTTGCATGTTTTTACGTGGCTACAATAGGTTTGTAGCAAGAATGTTTCTTACCTACACCAAAACCACAACGTGATATGCCAATTACTATTTACCCTTCATAAGGACCCTTTTCATCGAATCCGATCTGACTAAAGTGGGAGAGACAGACACCCGCTAGCCACCTTATGCAACTAGTGCATGTCAGTCGGTGGAACCTGTCTCACGTAAGCGTACGTGTAAGGTCGGTCCGGGCCGCTTCATCCCACAATGCCGCCGAATCAAGATAAGACTAGTAACGGCAAGTAAATTGACAAAATCTACGCCCACAACAACTTGTGTTCTACTCATGCATAGTAACTACGCATAGACCTAGCTCATAATGCCACTGTTGGGGTTCATTGCAGAAATTCAAAAAATTTCTACGCGTCACCAAGATCTATCTATGGAGTGACTAGCAACGAGAGAGGGGAGTGCATATTCATACCTTTGAAGATCGCGTTACGGAAGCGTTGGAAGAACATGGTTGGTGGAGTCGTACACGAAGCGATTCAGATCGCGGCCGAATCCGATATAAGCACCGAACAACGGTGCCTCCGCGTTCAACACACGTGCAGCCCGGTGACGTCTCCCGCGCCTTGATGTAGCAAGGAGAGAGGGAGAGGTTGGGGAAGACTCCGTCCAGCAGCAGCACGACGGCGTGGTGGTGGTGGAGGAGCGTGGTACTCCGGCAGTGCTTCGCCAAGCCTCGCAGGAGAGGAGGAGGAGTTGGGAGAGGGGGAGGGCTGCGCCAGCGTTCAGGTGCGGCTGCCCTCCCGCCCCCTCTCTATATATAGGGGCAAGGGAGAGGGGGGCCGGCCCCCTCAGATCCAATCTGAGGAGGGGGTGGTGGCCAGAGGGGGGACTTGCCCCCCAAGCAAGGTGGAGGCGCCCCCCTCCCCTAGTGTTTCCCAACCCTAGGCGCCTTGGGCCCTTGGGGGGGGGGGTGCACCAGCCCACCAGGGGCTGGTTCCCCACTTGCTTGGTCCACTTGGCCCACCGGGGTAGGTGGCCCCACCCGATGGATCCCCGGACACCCTCCGGTGGTCCCGGTACAATATCGGCGACCCCGAAATCACTCCGGTGACCAAAACAGGACTTCCATATATATCTTTACCTCCGGACCATTCCAAAACTCCTCGTGACTTCTGGGATCTCATCCGAGACTCCGAACAACATTCGGTAACCATGTACATACATTCCCTATAACCCTAGCATTATCGAACCTTAAGTGTGTAGACCCTACGGGTTCGGGAATCATGCAGACATGACCGAGACATCTCTCTGGCCAATAACCGTCATCGGGATCTGGATACCCATGTTGGCTCCCACATGTTCCACGATGATCTCATCGGATGAACCACGATGTCAAGGATTCAATCAATCCCGTATACGATTCCCTTTGTCTACCGGTATAGTACTTGCTCGAGATTCGATCGTCGGTATACCGATACCTTGTTCAATCTCGTTACCGGCAAGTCTCTTTACTCATTCCGTAACACATCATGCCGTGACCAACTCCTTAGTCACATTGAGCTCATTACGATGATGTCTTACCAAGTGGGCCCAGAGATACCTCTCCGTCATACAGAGTGACAAATCCCATTCACGATTCGTGCCAACCCAACAGATGCTTTCAGGGATACACGTAGTGTACCTTTATAGCCACCCATTTACGTTGTGACGTTTGGCACACCCAAAGTATTCCTACGGCATTCGGGAGTTGCACAATCTCATGGTCTAAGGAAAGGATACTTGACATTGGAAAAGCTTTATCATACGAACTACATGATCTTGTGCTATGCTTAGGATTGGGTCTTGTCCATCACATCATTCTCCTAATGATGTGATCCCATTATCAATGACATCCAATGTCCATGGTCAGGAAACCGTAACCATCTATTGATCAACGAGCTAGTCAACTAGAGGCTCACTAGGGACATATTGTGGTCTATGTATTCACACATGTATTACGATTTCTGGATAATACAATTATAGCATGAACAACAGACAATTATCATGAACAAGGAAATATAATAATAACCATTTTATTATTGCCTCTAGGGCATATTTCCAACATAAAGTAGGCAACATAAGTTGAGAGCATGCGAGGAGACTCAATCTGAATGAAGCATCTACATGAATAGCAGATTCATCTGCTATCTGAAACACCATCAAAGTGGCACATCACTGTCCCATTGCTATCACGGTAGCTCAGCAGAAAATCAAACCCATAGAGTGGTCAGCTATATGACGTTCCGTCTAAATACCCAGCTACCCAAAGAACACTCATGCCGGCAACACGATGCTGTTCATCCAATCTATGAGCGGGCGCAGCGCGAGCAAGCATCGCCCTACCTGCCTCGGACAACCTAAGCCTCGCGGATCACCACCTCGGCCACAGATCTACGAGATCAATGGGACAGTAGAGACGCGTGGAGAGGGGGAGTGGATGGGGTGGGGGAAGAGGGGGATGCTCTTACGAGAGTTGGCCATGGAGATCTCGTTGACCTTGCCCTTGCCGCACTTGAGGACGCTTGAGGCCAGACGCTTCTGCAGCTTCAGCAACACCATCTTCACCGCCGCTCTCCTCCTCCCTTACCTGCCATTTGGTTTGTGGTTGGCGGCGGTGGGAGATGATGGGGAATTGAGAGGATGAAGCACCATGCATCGAAGCACGCATGCGCGCGCCGGCGAGCAAGCCAGCCACGACGGCGCCTGGCCTGGGGCGGGGGCAACGGCGGGAGTGGATCGGGGAGAGGGAGAGGAGTCTGACGAGAGTGGATCGGGGGAGAGGAGGGGATATGAGTTAGGGTTTGGGTGAGAGGGTAAGGGGGTGAGGGCTGCCATTGGATCCAGAAGCATCCGACAGTGGTTGATGCATGATCCGCGTGATATGCCTATGGACCAACCAGAACACACCAAATAATTTGAAGACCTTTTGACCATATAAATTGGTCGTGATTGATTAGAGAAAAATTTTTCGTTCCATTTTTAATGCTCAAAATGAGTTTTTTTGTGAAAGACCTATCAAATATTTGTTCAAATGATGTCATATTTTGCACAAGTTTACATCTTAGATTGGCAAACAACGTTGACAAACGAGTTTTTATTTCTTTTGCATGAAAAACAATTTTCCATTTTTTGAGTGCCCAAAATAAGTTTTTTTGTGAAGGACTTACCATATATTTGTAGCAAAATTGTACAAAATCAATTTTATAAAATACTAGGCCATATATAATGCACAATTGACCAAATGGGTCGGTGCCAAAAGTTTCGATCAACCTCTCGTGAAAAAGACAAATTTCCACCGATTCAGCTGGAAGAGGGTCAAATTTGAACTGCTGCTGCCTCATAGTTTGCTCTTTATTTTTTCCAGAAATCATTTCTAGGCACATAAGTATCTATTTAAACAGATAAACACCAAAATTTTTCCAAGATCCAACCACTAGCTAGGAATGGTCATGCCCGCCGTTTTGACCGCAATTTGAAACGAGCATAAAAATTCAAAAAAAATCAAAAAATTGGAAAACCTTCGCATTGTGTCATCATATGTGACCAAGTTTCCAGAAAAAATTATAAACTTGTAATACGACAATTATTTTAAAAAAGTGTTCTAAAAAATGAGCTATCATGTGTGAATGCTTTCAAGTCAAATGATCAACCTTATGCGCACATTCATGATGTGTTTGTTCAAATTATCTCATATCGTGCACAAGGGTGAATCTTGGAATAGCAAACAATGTTGCCCAAGGAAGTTTTCATTTTCTTTGGACGAAAAAATCATTTTCCATTTTTCGAGTGCCCAAAATGAGTTTTTTTTGTGAAGAACCTACCAAATAATTGTTGCAAAATTGGACCAAATCATTTTTCTAAAATACAAGGCCATATATAATGCACAATTGACCAAATGGTTGGGTGTCCAGAGCTTTTAGCCACCTCTCTGAAAAAGACAAGTTTCCGTCGATTTAGTTGGAAGCGGGTCAAGTTTGAACTGCAGCTGCCTCATAGTTTACTCTTTATTTTTTCCAAAAATCATTTATAGGTACATAAGTATCTATTTAATCAGAGAAACACGAAAAGTTTTCCAAGATCCAACCACTAGCTAGGAACGGTCATGCCCGCCGTTTTGACCCCAATTTGAAACGGACATAAAAAATTCAAAAAAATAAAAAAAATTGGAAAACCTTCGCATTGTGTCATCATATGTGACCAAGTTTCCATAAAAAATTATAACTTGTAATACGGTAATTATTTTAATTTTTTTTCACAAAAATGAGCTATCATGTGTGAGGATTCATGGCTTTCAAGCCAAATGATCAATCTTATGGGCACATTCATGATGTAGTTCGTTCAAATGATCTCATATCGTGCACAAGGGTGCATCTTGGAATAGCAAACAATGTTGCCTAAGGAAGTTTTTATTTTCTTTAGACGAAAGAATCATTTTCCATTTTTCAAGTGCCCAAAATGAGTTTTTTGTGAAGAACCTACCTAATTGTTGCAAAATTGGACCAAATCAGTTTTCTAAAATACTAGGCCATATACAATGCACAATTGACCAAATGTTTGGGTGTCCATAGGTTTTATCCACCTCTCGTGAAAAAGACAACTTTCCGCCGATTCAGGTGGAAGCCAGTCAAGTTTAAACTACAGCTGCCTCATAGTTTGCTCTTTATTTATTTTTCCAAAAATCGTTTATAGGTACATAAGTATCTATTTAAGCATAAATACATGGTTTGGTGGCAATATGTCGAGGTTTGGATGGTGGCACAGGGCCCCAACTCCAAAGCGCGTAAACTCCCATGCCCACCGCATGGTCACCGCGTGAACATGGCGTTGCCATGCGTTCTGGGTGGCCTAGACATGTATAGTGGTTTGGACACTCCCCATGTAAGTGTTAGGAAGAAAATGATTACAGAAGAGGCCTGAATTTTGGCTGAGGATGATCATCTACTAGGGAGACTAGCTTGGAAAAATTTCATATCAAATGGAGGAGCGTAGATGGCACGTGCTTTGCAAAGTACCACATTGGGTAGAAATATGGATGTGGAAGTTGGGCTCAAATGGATAAATGGATTGAGCTGAAATTTTGTGGAGTATGATCATTTGGGCATAGGAAAGCACTGTAAATTTGTATACCATTTGGATAATCCTAGCTTGTACTTCCTTCACAAAGCTTCTCTCTGGACAAAAACTTTGGAAATTTGCCGAGGAATATTTAATAGGAAAATGGAGCTGAATATTGGAATGTGACAATAATTTTGATATTTAAGATGGCACACAAAGTTTGAGGACAATAGGAGGTGTCTAGATAGCACTTGCTTTGCAATGTGCCAATCTGGATAGAAAATAGAAATTGAAGCTGGGCTTACATAGATGATTTGATTGGGCGGCAATTTGGAGGTGATTGATAATTTGGGTATATGAAGGCACTGTATAAATTTCATGCCATTTGGATATGCATAGCTTGTACTTCCTTCACAAAGCTTCTAGCTGAACAAAAACTTTGGAAATTTGTCGAGGAATATTTACTAGGCAAATGGAGCTGACTTTTGTCATGAGGTAACGATTTGGATAGTAAAGAGTGCCCAAATTTTTTAGGGCAATCAAGAATATAAAAATAGCACTTGCTTCACAAAGTGCACTTCTGAACATAATAGGAAAATGAATATTGTTGAATTATTTTTGAACTAAGCAAGGAAGGTTTTTCACATATTTGATGAATATATGATCCAAATAATTTATGAGATTTTTTTGGGAATTTTGGGAATTACGGAAATATAGGTTGCTTCACAACCTAGGGCAAAAATTGACACATGGACTTGACAAGTAGGCAAAACTGATGAGGTGACGCCTAGTCATCGCAACTCACCACAATTTATAAGGTTATGGCCATCTATATTGGTCATGATCAGCTCAAAATAAGGCAGCGGGCCAGTGCTGTCTGCTTTATGACTATTTCGTGTAAGGAAATTATGACCTTTCTAACCAAAATGGTCGTTATAGTTTATGGTTTGGAGCCCCCCGAACAGCTTTTGACCAATTGGTATTGGGCCTTAATGGGCCATACGGGAAAGGAGAGGAAGGCCTCAAGGGTGGCAGCGCCCCTTCCCCATGGATTGGTCCGAATTGGACTAGGGAATGGGGGCGGCCCCTTCCTTCCTTCTCCTTCTCCCTTCCCCTTTTCCTATTCCATGTGGGAGGTGGAATCCTACTAGGACTAGGGAGTCCTAGTAGGACTCCACACTTTGGGCGCGCCCTATGAAGGCCGGCCTCCTCCTCCCTCCATCCTTTATATACGTGGCCAGGGGGCACCCCATAGACACACAAGTTGATTTGCAAGCCGTGTGTGGTGCCCCTCTCCACATATACACACCTCGGTCATATCGTTGCAGTGCTTAGGCGAAGCCCTTTGCCGGTAGTTTCATCATCACCGTCACCATGCCGTCGTGCTGATGAAACTCTCCCGTGACGGTCAACTGGATCAAGAGCTCGTGGGATGTCATCGAGCTGAACGTGTGCTGAAAGTGGAGGTGCCGTACGTTCGGTGCTTGGATCGGTTGGATCATGAAGACGTTCGACTACATCAACTGCGTCACTAGACGCTTCCGCTTTCGGTCTACGAGGGTACGTAGACACACTCTCCCCTCTAATTGCTATGCTTCTAGTAGATAGATCTTGCGTGATCGAAGGAAATTATTGAAATACTACGTTCCCCAACAGTGGTATCAGAGCCAGGTCTATGCGTAGATGATATGCACGAGTAGAACACAATGAGTTGTGGGCGATAATAGTCATACTGCTTACCAGCATGTCAGACTTTGATTCGTCGGTATTGTTGGATGAAGCGGCCCGGACCGACATTACGCATACGCTTACGCGAGACTGGTTCTACCGATGTGCTTCGCACACAGGTGGCTGGCGGGTGTCAGTTTCTCCAACTTTAGTTGAATCGAGTGTGGCTACGCCCGGTCCTTGTTGATACGTCCCAAACGTATCTATAATTTCTGCTTGCTCCATGCATGTTTTGGGTGATATTGCTATGCTTTTGATACACTTTCATACACTTTTGATCATATTTGGACTAACCTATTAACTCAGTGCACCCCAGTGCCAGTTTCTGTTTTCTGCTGTTTTTGTATTTCAGGTTTTCCCATTACTTAAATTGCCAGAAAAATTCCGGGAAAAATATATAAAAAATCAGCGCTCCAGAAGCTTCCATGCGCCAGAAGTGGGGCCAGAGGGGGGCCAGAGAGGCCCCAGGCGTCTTGATGGCGCGGCCCCACCCCTGGCCGCGCCGGGGGGCCGCCTGGGGCGCTCCCACCTCCTCTGGTGCCCTACTTGGCCTCCTATTTATTCTCTCGTCGCGAAAACCCAGATTCCAGAACCCTTTTCTCCATAAGCAATTCCGATCTCCGCCGCCATCGCCACCAAGTTTCGGGGGAACAGAATTCCTGTGCCGGCATCCTGCCGGGACGGGGAAGTGCCCCCGAATTCATCTCCATCGACGTTGCCTCCTCCCTCCGTGATGCGGGAGTAGTTCCTCCTCGGGGCTGAGGTTTCTACCAGTAGCTATGTGGTCAATTCTCTCTCCCATGATGTGATCTTCGTTGTGATCATAGGCTATGTTAATCTAGGGTGATCCCATGATATTTCCCCTTCCTCTATGTATTGGATTGATGTACTCACTTGTCTTTATCTAGTATAATCCCTAAGACCAAGGTGACAACGGTCTATTGGACATGGATTAGAAGAATATTTTCATGAGTGATTTCCTCTTTTGTGTGTTGATTGAAGATTGAGAGTCTCTTGGTGCTTGTCTTTGACTATCTTTGAGATATTTTGTGGTGATTGTGGTACTCTCTTTGGATGGCCACGGTGACATTGGGAAATCCATAGATTGAGAACTACGAACTTTGAGGTGTGCTTTTGTAGCCCTACATAATTCTCGTCCTCTCTTGACCACAAAGGAATGACCTCCGAGTGCGTCTCCATTGCATGTTTTATGGGAAATATCATGTGATTAGACTATGTTAATGTTGTTGGGAGTTGCCACTAGTGAAAGTATGAAGCCTAGGCCTTGTTTCCACCATTGCAATACCATTTGTGCTCACGTTTACCACTTGTTTGCTTGCTGCACTTTTTATTACAGATTTATATTACTTTGCTTTGCCACTCCTATCATCCATATTTTACCATCTCTTCGCCGAACTAGTGCACCTATACAACTCCTAGTTGTATTAGGTGTGTTGGGGACACAAGAGACTTCTTGTATCTTAGTTGCAGGGTTGCTTGAGAGAGACCATCTTCAACCTCTACTTCCCTGAGTTCGATAAACCTTAGGTCATCCACTTGAGGGAAATTGCTGCTGTCCTACAAACCTCCGCGCTTGGAGGCCCAACATAGTCTACAAGAATAGAAGCGTGTGTAGACATCAAGCTATTTCTGGCGCCGTTGCCGGGGAAGTAAGTGTTTGAAGGTATATCTTTAGATCTTGCAATTAAATCTTTTTGTTTCTTGTTTTTAGTTTCACTAGTTATGTTTATGGAAAACCGCACTCTTAGTTCGCTGCTTGGGGAAGGCCGCTTTACCACACCCGTGGTAGAGAAGTCTCCTCCACCTACTGAATGTATCCCGTTCCAAATACCACTTGGGATAATTGAAATAATTAGGAATGATTGTTATGATGGGACAGTCAATCCTAGTATTCATTTGTTGAAACTTACAGAACTTTGTGAGTTGTTTAAGATTTCAGGTTTGACAAGAGATGGAGTCATGAGGAAATTATTTGCCTTGTCACTGAAAGGAAAAGCATTGGAATGGTATAGGTTAGTAGATGACTCTCACCTGCTGGATTGGGAAGAGATCCAGTCTCTCTTTTACTCCAAGTTTTATCCTCTTCATGAAGCCCATGAGAATAGGAATTATGTTTATAATTTCTATCCTCATGACGGAGAGAGCATAGCTCAAGCTTGGGGGAGACTGAAAACGTTAATGCTAAAATGTCCTAACCATGGGCTCCCCAAAGATATGATTATTACTAATTTCTATGCGAGGCTCTCTCGACAGGATAAAGATTTGCTCGATGCTTCCTCTATGGGTTCTTTCACAAACGAAAAGATTGATGCTAAATGGGAACTCCTTGAAAGAATTCAACGCAACACTGAAGATTGGGAGATCGACAAAGGTAAAGAGTCAGGTATAATTTATGAGTATGATTGCATTAAGTCCTTTGTTGAAACTACAAGTTTTAATAAGTTTAGCGCTAAGTTTGGGCTTGATTCTCAACTCCTTGTTGATTTCCTCAAATCTTTTGCTTCACATCTTAATATGCCTAAGGAGGATTGGATCAAGCATCATGAACCTTTTAAAGAGATTTGCAAAGAAAATGAAATTGTTCATGATGATTGCAACATGCATGATCCAATTCCTAAAAATGAAGTTTATATAAGCATGTTAATTTTTGTGGAGTGGATAGACCTTGTGAAAGGCCTATGATTGAAGAAGAGAAGTATTGTAAGCAACATAAGCATGAAAGAACAATCACTTGGGTCAAAGATTTAAATGAAATCTCTAGAGAATTGTGTGACCTTTATCCTTTTACTTGTGAACTTTGCTGTATAGAGGGTCACTTTAATTTTCAATGCATGCACTTTCAAAACATAACTGTTAACCAGTTGTGTGATAACATGATCACCCCTGATCTTTATGATGAGCTTATGTTATTTTTGATGTGTGAAGAGTTATCAGAAAAGACTTCTTGGCTAGATGTTAATGCCATAGGAATAAAAAACACTTTGCAAAATTGCCATCTCTATTGTGTTGTTAATTGCCATAAAAATGATTACATAAGTAAGATTAGAAAGGAGGGAACTTTACCAAAGTATAAAAATGTCTCTTATATTTCTGCTAATAAAAAGGAGAGTTTCTCCCAAGTTTCCCCTATTGTTTCTAACGATAAACCAGGATATGTGGAGAAGCTTCATCTCCAACCACTCCCTCCTAAGGTGAAGAAGAAGAAAAAGAAGAGGAGGAGGAAGAGGAGCAAGAAGGAAGAAGAATGGGTATCAACCTGGCCTGAGCATATTCCTCCCATCAACTTTTATCCTAACGGTTGTAAGTTTAAAGAAGAAGGTGAAGTTTATTGCCTTAATTATCATCTTGATGATACGTCCGTAGGTACTATTGAAGATGATTTTGATTATGATATGCATGTTACTTATTGTGATTGGGAAAATGATGATAATGCTACTTATGATCTTGAAAATCTTTTTGGTACCAACTCTGAAAGTGATGATATGGAAAGCTCTAAGCTTGGGGATGATAGGATTGCAAATCCTTTACCCACTAGTGATGTGATAATTGATAATTCTTTTGCTAGTAAGAATAAAGACAACATGTTTACAAATATAGTTGCTAGCAATGATAATGCTCTTCTCTACTATGATGATGTTATAACTCCAATCTATAGTGATTATAAAGGTACCTATGACATAAGGAGAAATTATCCTTATGAGACTTGTCATAATCATGGAGGGAATTACTCCCTTGTTGAACACCATCTTCCTAATACACAATTAATCTATAGTGTTCAAGTTGTTTATGATAGTCCTACTCCCACTATTACCAATGAGAAAGATTATGCTTATGTGGAGAGTAAGAGTACCGTTTTGCATGTGGATCATGGTAACAATGCTTTATGTGATGCTTATATTGTTGAGTTTATTCGTGATCCCACTGAAAATTGTTATGAGAAGGGAACATATGCTTATAGATATTTCAATAATATCAAGTTCCCTCTCTTTATGCTGAAGGTTTTGAAGCTGCACTTGTTTTGTCTTCCTATGCTTATTGCTTTGTGCTTCAATGAATTATTCTATTGCAATATTCCTATGCATAGGAAGCATGTTAGGCTTAAATGTGTTTGGTATTTGCTTCTTGATGCTCTCTTTTGTTCTTCAACTCTTATTCCTATGAGAGCATCATTAATGTCTTAAGCCTATCTTTATGGCTATAAAGAAAGAGCTCTAGGGAGACAACCCTTGTTATCTTTGCTTTCAGTTTGTTCTTTCAGTTTTTAGTGGTCTTGATGTTTGTTACTACTGTAGAAACATCATTGTATCTTTATTTTTCAGCTTTTTGCCAATTTTAGCCTCTGATTGCAAGAAAGTTCAAAAGTTGTGACATGCTGTCCAGAAAACAGATTCTGTCCTTGGAAAGAAAAATTCGAATAAAATCACCAGATCATCTTTTTGATCTGAATTTTTTTGACAGCATGCTCTATGCAATTGGCTTTCGAGCGTCCGTTCTGAGTTTTTTGATTTGAGTTACAGAAGTACCCCCAAAAAATTATTTACTACCCGCTGGTCTGTTTTTCACAGATTCTGCCCTGTTTTGCCTTTTCTTCGTTTTGCAGACCTTAAGCTTGCTTTTTCTTTGCAAAAACTTTTTGGCGATCTTGAGACACAGTAGACCTTCAAGAATATCTTTGTTTCCAGTAGAGAAAAATTATTTTATTGGGGGTACTAACCTCTCTAATCAGATTATGATGAGTTATGTATGAAGGGAGTTTTCAAGTGTGCGAGGGAAGATGATAAAAGAAGATTCAGGAGTGTCAAACGCTCAAGCTTGGGGATGCCCCCATGCACCCCCAAGAAATATCCAAGGAGACTCAAGCATCTAAGCTTGGGGATGCCCCCGTGCATCCCCTTCTCCATCAACAATTATCAGTTCGTCCTTCATCCCACTATATTTTTATCACTTCATGCGTTATGTGCTATGCTTGGAGCGTCTTGCTCTTTTCTTTTTAGTTTATTTAGTTTTACTTGCTGTTCTTAACAAGTTGGATCCTAGCCTTCATTGTTTGGGAGAGAAACACGCTCCACTCCACTGTAGAACACACCATAGGCTCGCATGCATATCTTCTTGTGTGTGTTCTTTATCTTTTCATAGCTGCTGTCATGCTTAGCTCTTAGTTTTCATGCATATCTTTTTAAGAGCTTTTGTTTAGGTTGTTGCTTCTGGAACTCTCTTGAGTTATCATGCTTATGTTGTTAAGAGAGTTGGCTTCTGTGGCACTGGTTGATATGTCTATGATAAAAATGCTATGTGCATAATGGTGCTTAGTAGTTCATGTTTTCTTATGGTTAGTCTCAAATAGCTGGGGGTTCTTAATGTGTTATTGAAGTACCACCATGATTTGTTTGCCTATGATGTGGTATGGTTTAGTGATATCTTCCTCCAAGAATTTATTTTGATTGACTTGGCATATGCTCACGCATATTTTAGACTGTAAAGAAAGTCTATCAAGCCTTGAAGATCTTTAATTTCTGAGTAGTGATATAACTTCCATGCCTGATTCAATGTTGCTTTGTCGCTCTGCATGATTATGGCCGTCATTGCTCTCTTAGTTGGTCACTCCCAGTCTTTTGCTAGCCTTCACCTGTACTAAGCGGACTGACTGCTTGTGCATCCAAAATCCTTGAAACCAGTTATGCTATATGAGTCCACCATACCTTCCTATATATGGTATTTACTTGCCATTCCTAACAAAGACTTTCTTGTACCATCTCGAAATTATTCAAAAGCATTTCTCTTTTGTGCCTCTGTTTTAGCTCATGAGGAAGTTGTAGGTAATTCATGATCTTCTTTGGGCAAATTTTACCCCGGGATTGCATGTCTAATCTGCAAACCCCTAATACGAGGAGGGACTGACATGAGTGCGCCCAGCTCACAAAAGATAATAGCAACAAACAAACCCTCCTTCACGCTTTGTTCATGAGAAATCAGAAAACTCTGGCAGTGATAAACAAAGGAGATTAAGGGGATGTGATCGTCCCCGCGTGGGAGCCGTTCCTCGAAACTTGTCCAGCATAAGGAGTAATTGGGTTATCTACTAGCATTCGTTGACGAATTATGCACCTCCCAAAAGCTTTTTATCTCTGTTTTTAAAATCACGAGCTCTGGTACTTGTTTAGTCTTTGCTTCCAGCCACGGGTTTTCAACCTTGCCATCAAAATCCACGGTTCGAGAGTCTCCACCTTCTTTCTTCAAAGCACCAACTATTGAGAGCATGATTGTCATTCTGAGTGAAATGTGCATTGTCCCAAAGTACCATTGTCTTCTGCATGATTGTGATATCGCTTATTCTGAAATCATTGTATCTAGTCGTCACTTAAACTTCGGAGGTGCTCCTGCATTTATGTTTTGCTTCACTAAAGGGGGGCAAGCGAGGTATCACTTTGTCATGTTTGCACACCATGCTCACTACAAATCTATTGGGTGTTTCAGTATCATATTGTAAACTTTCAGTTCTTTGTGATATTCTCATGAGGCAACTTAATTACTAAAAATTCATTATCTCAATAAGCATTTTTCATGTGATTGTGAAAGACTCTTTGGTAGCATGTCACCACAGAAATTGTGCTTGTTATCATTTACCTACTCGAGGATGAGCAGGAATTAAGCTTGGGGATGTTGATACGTCCCAAACGTATCTATATTTTCTGCTTGCTCCATGCATGTTTTGGGTGATATTGCTATGCTTTTGATACACTTTCATACACTTTTGATCATATTTGGACTAACCTATTAACTCAGTGCACCCCAGTGCCAGTTTATGTGTTCTACTGTTTTTGTATTTCAGGTTTTCCCATTACTTAAATTGCCAGAAAAATTCCGGGAAAAATATATAAAAAATCAGCGCTCCAGAAGCTTCCATGCGCCAGAAGTGGGGCCAGAGGGGGGCCAGAGGGGCCCCAGGCGCCCTGATGGCGCGGCCCCACCCCTGGCCGCGTCGGGGGGCCGCCTGGGGCGCTCCCACCTCCTCTGGTGCCCTATTTGGTCTCCTATTTATTCTCTCGTCGTGAAAACCCTGATTCCAGAACCCTTTTCTCCAGAAGCAATTTCGATCTCCGCCACCATCGCTACCAAGTTTCGGGGGACCAGAATTCCTGTGCTGGCATCCTGCCGGGACGGGGAAGTGCCCCCGGATTCATCTCCATCGACGTTGCTTCCTCCCTCCATGATGCGGGAGTAGTTCCTCCTCGGGGCTGAGGTTTCTACCAGCAGCTATGTGGTCAATTCTCTCTCCCATGATGTGATCTTCGTTGTGATCATAGGCTATGTTAATCTAGGGTGATCCCATGATATTTCCCCTTCCTCTATGTATCAGATTGATGTACTCACTTGTCTTTATCTAGTATAATCCCAGAGACCAAGGTGACAGCGGTCTATTGGACATGGATTAGAAGAATATTTTCATGAGTGATTTCCTCTTTTGTGTGTTGATTGAAGATTGAGAGTCTCTTGGTGCTTGTCTTTGACTATCTTTGAGATATTTCGTGGTGATTGTGGTACTCTCTTTGGATGGCCGCGGTGACATTGGGAAATCCATAGATTGAGAACTACGAACTTTGAGGTGTGCTTTTGTAGCCCTACATAATTCTCGTCCTCTCTTGACCACAAAGGACTGACCTCCGAGTGCGTCTCCATTGCATGTTTTATGGGAAATATCATGTGATTATACTATGTTAATGTTGTTGGGAGTTGCCACTAGTGAAAGTATGAAGCCTAGGCCTTGTTTCCACCATTGCAATACCATTTGTGCTCACGTTTACCACTTGTTTGCTTGCTGCACTTTTTATTACAGATTTATATTACTTTGCTTTGCCACTCCTGTCATCCATATTTTACCATCTCTTCGCCGAACTAGTGCACCTATACAACTCCTAGTTGTACTAGGTGTGTTGGGGACACAAGAGACTTCTTGTATCTTAGTTGCAGGGTTGCTTGAGAGAGACCATCTTCAACCTCTACTTCTCTGAGTTCGATAAACCTTAGTTCATCCACTTGAGGGAAATTGCTGCTGTCCTACAAACCTCTGTGCTTGGAGGCCCAACATAGTCTACAAGAATAGAAGCGTGTGTAGACATCACTTGTTGAAGGTTAAAACAACACATACTTGACGAAAAATCGTTGTGGTTTTGATGGGTAGGTAAGAACGGTTCTTGCTAAGCCCGTAGCAGCCACATAAAATTTGCAACAACAAAGTAGAGGACGTCTAACTTGTTTTTGCAGGGCTGGTTGTGATGTGATATGGTCAAGACGTGATGAGATATAAGTTTTTGTATGAGATGATCATGTTTTGTTGAAGTTATCGGCAACTGGCAGAAGCCTTATGGTTGTCTCTTTGTTACATAAGATGCAAGCGCCAAATAATTGCTTTACTTTATCGCTATGCGATAGCAATAGTTGCAAGAGCAATAGTTGGTGAGACGACCATGTGATGACACGTTGATAGAGATCAAGATGATGGAGATCATGTTGTCATGCCGGTAACGATAGAGATCATGACGGTACTTTGGAGATGGAGATCAAAGGCGCAAGATGATCATGACCATATCATGTGATGTTTATCTTATTATGCTTCTTATTTTGCTTAGTACGGCGGTAGCATTATAAGATGATCCCTTACAAAATTTCAAGGTACAAGTGTTCTCCCTGAGTATGCACCGTTGCAAAAGTTCATCGTGCCGAGACACCATGTGATGATCGGGTATGATAAGCTCTACGTTCAAATACAATGGGTGTAAGACATTTTTGCACATGCAGAATACTCCGGTTAAACTTGACGAGCCTAGCATGTACAGACATGGCCTCGGAACACTGGAGACCGAAAGGTCGAGCGTGAATCATATAGTAGATTTGATCAACATAAGATGTTCACCATTGAAAACTACTCCATCTCACGTGATGATCGGACATGGCTTAGTTGATTTGGATCACGTGATCATTTAGATGACTAGATGTATGTCTATCTAAGTGGGAGTTCTTTAGTAATATGATTAATTGAACTTTAATTTATCATGAACTTAGTCCTGATAGTATTTGCAAATTATGTTGTAGATCAATAGCTCGCGTTATAGCTCCCCTATGTTTTGATATGTTCCTAGCAATGATGCAGACTAGGTCCGTGATCTAAGGATTATCCTCATTGCTGAACAGAAGTATTATGTCCTTGATGCACTGTTGGGTGACAGACCTATTACATGAGCAGATGCAAACGTTATGAACATTTGGCAAAGATCAATATAATGACTACTTAATAGTTTAGTGCACCATGCTTTATGGCTTAGAACCAGACTTCAAAAACGTTTTGAACGCCACGGAGCATATAAGATGTTCCAAGAGTTGAAATTAGTATTTCATACTCATGCCCGTGTCGAGAGGTATGAGACCTCTGACAGTACTTTGCCTACAAGATGGAGGAGAATAGCTCAACCAGTGACCATGTGCTCAGATTGTCTGGGTACTACAATTGCTTGAATCAAGTGGGAGTTAATCTTCCAGATAAGATAGTAATTGACAAAGTTCTCTAGTCACTATCATGAAGTTACTAGAACTTTGTGATGAACTATAATATGCAAGGGATGACAAAAGTAATTCCCGAGCTCTTCGCGATGCTGAAATCGGCGAAGGTAGAATTCAAGAAAGAGCATCAAATGTTGATGGCTAACAAGACCACTAGTTTCAAGAATAGGGCAAAGGGATAGAAGGGAAACTTCAAGAAGAATGACAAGCAAGTTGTCACTCCTGTGAAGAAACCCAAAGCTAAAATCAAGCCTGAAACTAAGTGCTTCTACTTCAAAGGAAATGGTCACTGGAAGTGGAACTGCCCTAGATACTTGGCGGATAAGAAGGATGGCAAAGTGAACAAAGGTATATTTGATATACAGATTATTGATGTGTCCTTTACTAGTGTTCATAGCAGCCATGGGTATTCGATACCAGTTCAGTTGCTAAAACTAGTAACTCAAAACGAGAGTTGCAGGATGAACAGAGACTAGTTAAAGGTGAAGTGACGATGTGTGTTGGAAGTGGTTCCAAGATTGATATGATCGTCATCGCACACTTCCTATACTTTCGGGATTAGTGTTGAACCTAAATAAGTGTGTTTGGTGTTTGCGTGGAGCATGAATATGATTTGATCATATTTATTGCAAAACCTTTATTCATTTAAAGTCAGAGAATATTTTTTTTCTATTTACATGAATAAAACCTTCGATGGTCATACACCCAATAAAATAGTTTGTTGGATCTCGATCGTAGTGATACACATTCATAATATTGAAGCCAAAAGATGCAAAGTTAATAATGATAGTGCAACTTATTTGTGGCACTGCCGTTTAGGTCGTATTGGTGTAAAGTGCATGAAGAAACTCCATGCTGATGGGTTCTTAATCACTTGATTATGAATCATTTGATGCTTGCGTACCATGCCTCATGGGCAAGATGACTAAGACTCCGTTCTCCTAAACAATAGAGCGAGCACCTGACTTATTGGAAATAGTACATACTGATGTATGCGATCCGATGAGTGTTGAGGCTCGTGGCGAGTATCATTATTTTCTGACCTTCACAGATGATGTGAGCAGATATGGGTATATCTACTTGATGAAACATAAATCTGAAATATTTGAAAAGTTCAAAAATTTCAGAGTGTAGTGGAAAATTATCGTAACAAGAAAATAAAAGTTTCTACGATATGATCGTGGAGGCGAATATTTGAAGTTACGAGTTTGGCGTTCATTTAAAACAATGTGAAATAGTTTCACAACTCACACCACCTGGAACACCACAGCATAATGGTGTGTCCGAACGTCGTAACCTCACTTTATTAGATATTGTGCAATCTATGATGTCTCTTACCGATTTACCACTATTGTTTTGGGGTTATGCATTAGAGACAGCTGCATTCACGTTAAATAGGGCATCATCTAAATCCGTTGAGACGACACCATATGAACCGTGGTTTGGCAAGAAACCTAAGCTGTCGTTTCTTAAAGTTTGGGGCAGCGACGCTTATGTGAAAAAGTCTCAACCTCATAAGCTCAAACCCAAATCGGAGAAATGTGTCTTCATAGGATACCCAAAGGAAACTCTTGGGTACACCTTCTATCAAAGATCCAAAGGCAAGATATTCGTTGCTAAAAATGGATACTTTCTAGAGAAGGACTTTCTCTCGAAAGAAGTGAGTGGGAGGAAAGTGGAACCTAATGAGGTAATTGTACCTTCTCCCGAATTGGAAAGTAGTACATCACAGAAACTAGTTCTAGTAATTCCTACACCAATTAGCGAGGAAGCTAATGATGATGATCATGAAACTTTAGATCATGTTACTACTGAACCTCGTAGGTTAACTAGAGTGCTTTCTTCGCCAGAGTGGTACGGTAACCCGATTCTGGAATTCATGTTACTAGACCATGATGAACCTACGAACTATGAGGACGCGATGATGAGCCCAGATTCCGCAAAATGGCTTGATGCCATGAAATCTGAGATGGGATCCATGTATGAGAACAAAGTATGGACTTTGGTTGACTTGCCCGATGGTCGGCAAGCCATTGAAAATAAATGGATCTTTAAGAGGAAGACTGACGCCGATGGTAAGGTTACTGTTTACAAACCTTGACTTGTTGTGAAAGGTTTTTGGCAAGTTCAAGGTGTTGACTATGATTAGATTTTCTCACTCATAGCGATGCTTAAGTCTGTCCGAATCATGTTAGCAATTGCCGCATTTTATAAAATCTGGCAAATGGATAACAAAACTATGTTCTTTAATTGATTTATTAAAGAAGAGTTGTATATGATGCAACCAGAAGGTTTTGTCAATCCTAAAGGTGCTAACAAAATGTGCAAGCTCCGGCGATCCATCTATGGACTGGTGCAAGCATCTCGGAGTTGGAATATATGCTTTGATAAGTTGATCAAAGGATGTAGTTTTATACAGACTTGCGGTGAAGCCTGTATTTACAAGAAAGTGAGTGGGAGCACTACATCATTTCTGATAAGTATATGTGAATGACATATTGTCGATAGGAAATGATGTAGAATTTTCTGGAAAGCATAAAGGAATGTTTGAAAGGAGTTTTTCAAAGAAAGACCTCGGTGAAGCTGCTTATATATGAGGCATCAAGATCTATAGAGATAGATCAAGACGCTTAATTGGACTTTCACAAAGCACATACCTTGATAATGTTTTGAAGAAGTTCAAAATGGATCAGTCAAAGAAAGGGTTCTTGCATGTGTTACAAGGTATGAAGTTGAGTAAGACTCAAAACCCGACCACGAGAGAAGATAGAGAAAGAATTAAAGTCATTCCCTATGCCTCAGTCGTAGGTTCTATAAAGTATGCCATGTTGTGTACCAAACCTGTTGTATACTTCGCCATGAGTTTGGCAAGGAGGTACAAAAGTGATCCAGGAGTAGATCACTGGACAACTGTCAAAATTATCATTAGTTACTGGATGACTAAGGAAATGTTTCTCGATTATGGAGGTGATAAAGAGTTCGTCGTAAAGAGTTGCGCCGATGCAAGCTTTGACACTAATCCAGATGGCTCTAAGTGTCAATCTGGATGCGTATTGAAAGTGGGAGCAATTAGCTAGAGTAGCTCCATGTAGAGCATTGTAGACATAGAAATTTGTGAAATACATACGGATCTGAGTGTAACAGACACGCTGACTAAACTTCTCTCACGAAGCAAAACATGATCATACCTTAGTACTCTTTGGGTGTTAATCTCATGGGGATGTGAACTAGATTATTGACTCTAGTAAACCCTTTGGGTGTGGGTCACATGGCGATGTGAACTATGGGTGTTATTCACATAACGATGTGAGTTATCCGTATTAAATCACATGGCAATGTGAACTAGATTATTGACTCTAGTGCAAGTGGGAGGCTGAAGGAAATATGCCCTAGAGGCAATAATAAAGTTTTTATTTATATTTCCTTATATATCATGATAAATGTCTTTTATTCATGCTAGAATTGTATTAACCGGAAACTTAATACATGTGTGAATACATAGAGAAAATAGAGTGTCCCTAGTATGCCTCTACTAGACTAGCTCGTTAATCAAAGATGGTTATGTTTCCTAACCATAGACATGTGTTGTCATTTGATCAACGGGATCACATCATTAGGAGAATGATGTGATGGACAAGACCCATCCGTTAGCTTAGCACTATGATCGTTTAGTTTTCCTGCTATTGCTTTCTTCATGACTTATACATGTTCCTATGACTATGAGATTATGCAAGTCCCAAATACCGGAGGAACACCTTGTGTGCTATCAAACGTCACAACGTAACTGGGTGATTATAAAGATGCTCTACAGGTGTCTCCAAAGGTTTTTGTGGTGTTGGCATAGATCAAGAATATGATTTGTCACTCCGAGTGTCGGAGAGGTATCTCTAGGCCCTCTCGGTAATACACATCATAATAAGCCTTGCAAGCAAATGACTAATGAGTTAGTCACAAGATGATGTATTATAGAACGAGTAAAGAGACTTGCCAGTAACGAGATTGAACTAGGTATTGAGATACCGACGATCGAATCTCGGGCAAGTAACATACCGATGACAAAGGGAACAACGTATGTTGTTATGCGGTTTGATCGATAAAGATCTTCGTAGAATATGTAGGAGCGAATATGAGCATCCAGGTTCCGCTATTGGTTATTGACCGGAGATGTGTCTCGGTCATGTCTACATAGTTCTCGAACCCGTAGGGTCTGCACGCTCTACTGTGACGCCCCCAATTTGACCGTACACTAGTCATGCACGCAAATGTGTACGACCAAGATCAGGGACTCACTGGAAGATATCACAACACAACTCTAGACACAAATTAAAATAATACAAGCTTTATATTACAAGCCAGGGGCCTCGGGGGCTCGAATACATAAGCTCGAAAACACAAGAGTCAGCGGAAACAATAATATGTGAGTACAGACATAAGTTAAACAAGTTTGCCTTAAGAAGGCTAGCACAAATATAGCAACAATCGAAAAGGCAAGGCCTCCTGCCTGGGACCTCCTAACTAATCCTCGAAGCCAAACTCCAGGTAGAAACATCCTCGGGATCCTCTGGCTCCTGGACTCCACCATCTGGTTGCGTCATCCGAGAAGAAGGGACAAAAGGGGAAAAGGGGGAGCAAAGCAACCATGAGTACTCATCCAAAGTACACGCAAGCAATGATCTACACTACATATGCAATGATATCTGTGTAAAGGGGGTAATATCTGTCGGTTAAACTGCAGAAAGCCAGAATAAGAGGGGGATAGCTAATCCAATCGAAGACTACGCTTCTGGCCACCTCTATCTTGCAACAGTAGATGCGAGTAGCTGGAAAATAACAAGTATCCTCGCTTCTCGCAGCCTCCGTCTTGCAGCAGTAGAATAGAATAGATGGTAAGTTCACCAAGTAACAATGTATAGCATTATCCTACCCGACGATCCTCCCCTCGTCGCCCTATGGGAAAGCGATCACCGGGTTGTATCTGGCACTGGTAAGGGTGTGTTTTATTAAGTATCTGGTTCTAGCTGTCATGAGGTCGGAGTACAACTCCGGGTCGTCCTTTTACCGACGGACACAACTATGCGAATAGATTAACTTCCCTGCAGGGGTGCACCACATTACCTAGCACGCTCGATCCCATTTGGCCGTACACACTTTCCGGGGTCATGCCCGGCCTCGGAAGATCAACACGTCGCAGCCCTACCTAAGCACAGCAGAGAGGTCAGCACGCCGGTCTAAGTCCTAAGCGCATAGGGGTCCGGGCCCATCGCCCAATGCACACCTGCACGTTGCGTGGGCGACCGGTAAGCAGACCTAGCCGCTCCTAATACCAGAGCGGCGTTTCAGTCCAATCCGGCACGCGCCGCTCAGTCGCTGACGTCAAGAAGGCTTCGGCTGATACCACGATGTCGAGTGCCCATAACTATTCCCACGTAGCTGGTTAGTGTGTATAGGCTAATGGCCAGACTCAGATCAAATACCAAGATCTTGTTAAACGTGTTATTATGAAATAACTGCAACAACCAGGGCCAGGCCCACCTGTCTCCTAGGTGGTCGCAACCCGCTCTGCCATTCCGCCACAAAGTAACCATCAGGGGGCTGCCGGGAACCCAGGCCCACAACTACGTGTGTGGAACCACCTGCCCCTTCAGCCCCCATCTCCGAATCATCATCATGAGTATGTAATAGTATATTATATACCCATTGTCGTGGTTTTGTCACGGCAGATGTACCGGTGAAAGGACTTAGTCGTGAGGCTATCGCTACGGGTTAGCTTAAGGAGGTTAAAGCGGACAAGGACAGAGGGATTTTATATTAGTTCGGCCCCTTCGATGAAGGTAAAAGCCTACGTCTAGTTTGGTGTGTATTGCTTAGGGTTTCGATGACCAGGGAGCAAATCCGCTTTGCCTGTGTCTCGAGCTGTTGTTCTCTGCCTTGAACTGTCATCGGATCGTCCCTTTTATATAAGAGGTGACGCCCGGTCCGGTTTACAGAGTCCCGAGGCCGGCTCATAACCATGTCCTCCTCGGTCTCTATTCTTTCTAACTTACATCACAAGTTACATAATATGACGGTTTATAATTTATGGGCCCTAACACTTGGGCTCTAATCCTCTTGGGCTAAAGCCTTTTGCTTCATGCTCCGTTGGGCTTCAAGATAATCTTGATAACATAAACCGGCCGCTCCTGGGCGGTTTATACCTGGTAGTAATATCCCTGACATTAGGCCCCAGATTGATGAACCTGTTCATGTCAATCTTCAAAGTTTTGTATAAATCTTCCCTTCTGCATCCTCAAATGCTTCATGAACCGGCGTGACATCATCTCTTTCGATCGCCTTAAACCACCGTGACGTCATTTGCACATTTAATACTTCTACCTGTTTTTATCTTTTATTCATTAAAGCTCCGAAGATCGAGGCGACAACATCGTCCATATCCGCTTTTTAGGCTCCTCGATTCCCGTGCCTGCCGTTCTATCCCTTCGGCTTATAAATAGGGAAGAGGGCCACCTCTTTTCCACCCTTTCCTCTTCTTCTTCCTCTGTCCTCTTGCGCTCGAGCTCCGCCGCCGTCCGCCGAACTCTGCATCTTCGTCGAGCCCGTCCGCTGCATCAACCTGAACGTTTCCAGAGATTCACCAGTGCCTCTCCACACCCATCACCTCGGGTACGTCCTCTTCTTCCCTTCTCATAGATCTCAGTTCTAGGGTTTCCTCATGCGAGCTCGTAGATAAGTCCTTGTTCTTCGCAGTTCTTTGCCATAGCCAGTAGTTCGTCGTAGATCTCAACTTTGGTTAACAACCGTATGAATGACTCCGCTCCATCGTTGTAGTTTTATCTCTCCCAATACGATTAGTTAGACTGAATCTGTTTAGAACCTTCATTGCATCTGCTGATTATAACTTGAATTGTTTCTGAGTTTTTCACCTGCCGTAGATCCATATTTCACTGCTATTTGTGTGAAAGTTGTTTCCCCAAAACTTCAGATCTGCATCTTGTTTGCCTGTGTTGGCGGTTTAGCTTTTTTCAAACTTCCTAATCCGGTAGATGTCATTGTTATAGCTGTTCCGGATATTTAACCCAGTAGATACCATTAGGCCCCTGCTTAAACCGCCGTTTAGACCAGTACCTTCATAGAGCATCCCGGTTTAAATCTGCTTAGATTACAAACCGACTCTTCATTGTATTTTCAGCTTTCCCTTCTGAAAAGATGACTACTCAAGCCAAACAGTTTGTCTCCTGCAACTGGGTCCAATCCTGAATCACTGAGGATGATTTAGAGAAAATGGCCTCAATTGGCGTTTTAGGCCCAAAGGATGTCCTTCACTGGAGGGCTCCCAGATCAGAATGTCCTCCAGAGCCTAAGGAAGGAGAAATCTTCATTTTCTTCGATCACTTGGCCCAGGGATTCAACCCTCCCGGGTCAAAAATTTTCTGCGACGTGTTAGCAAACTTTCAACTTCACCCACAAGAGATTGGTCCCAACTCTGTATCAAACATCTGCAATTTCCAAGTCTTTTGTGAAGCTTATCTGCAAGAGGAGCCAACAGTGGAGGTATTCCGGGACTTCTTTCATTTTAACCGTCGTACTGAATTTCACGATGGCCCAAACACTGAACTTGGCGGAATGTCTATTCACAAGAGGAAGGATGTTAGTTTTCCTCACGCCACTCTCCACAGCCATCCCAAAGACTGGAATCAGACTTGGTTCTACTGCGTAGACACTTCACTGGAAGGTGAAAATCCACTGCCGGGTTATCGCTCCCACCGTCTTCCGGAAAACCACTCCTTTCCATAGCGGTTAAGGGCCCAGGAGCGAGCTCAGTATGCCCCTCAACTTTCAAAGCTCAGGGCCTTTGTAGCCAATGGTCTGACTGGAGTTGACTTCGTCCGCTGCTGGCTTTCTTGGAGTATCCTCCCGCTAAGCCGGTGTTCCGGTTTAATGTTTGAGTATACTGGGAATTCCAAGGACCCTTTGCGCCACACAGAGATGGTGCTACCAGAAGACGAGATTAATGAATCCGTCAAGAAGCTGCTGAATCTTCCTCTAGAAACTTGCAGTCAAACCGGTCTAGCACCTTTCTGTGCGACCAACAAACCACCATCGGTAAGACTTCCTTCTGTCATTTTGCTTTGTTTTAATCCATCTACAGCATTTGTCTTGAAAAGTCTTTATTTCTTTCAACAGGACAATGACCCCTTCTGGAAAAGGAAGACCC
This sequence comes from Secale cereale, assembly GCA_902687465.1. Classification (NCBI taxonomy): domain Eukaryota; kingdom Viridiplantae; phylum Streptophyta; class Magnoliopsida; order Poales; family Poaceae; genus Secale; species Secale cereale. Next base: position 797,815,765 of record LR738710.1, on the reverse strand, counting down.
AAGATAAACCGGCGAAGGCAGCTCGCCAAAAGACCATGGCTGTTAAGAGAAAAAAGAAGAGCACTGCCGCGTCGGGATCTAATGCGGAAGATGATGATCCGGCCTCCAAGGTATCTCTTGATTCTTTTGGCTTCTTTGTCTTTTCTTTATCTGCATTTTTATTAACAATAACTATTCCCAGGGACAAGTCGAGGGCAGTAAAGCGGACGATGTTGAGGTAATCACTCTTTCTTCCGATTCAGAACTGCTGCCACCTCCAAAAATTCGTCGGACAGTCCGGAAATTTCAGTTTTCTCATCCTTATGCTCATTTGGATCCCAACTTTCTTTTGAAGAAGCAGCAACATGAAGCGTGCCGCACCACTCGTCATAGCGGTCTTGCTATTGAATCCACCGGATTAACGCACACTCCGGCTCGGAGGTGTCGTTCCGAGGTTTTACTCACTCCAATTGCTCTTTTCCCCAAAGCAGGTCTTATTCAACAACCCCTTAATCCGTCTGGCTCGAATTATCAGGAAACTCCTCTCTCATCTTCCGGCGAATCAACAGCCACACAAATTCCTCCCCTGAAGACTGTTCCTGGGTAAGCTGTCTTTCACTCTCTCCGGTTTAACTTTTCATTTTTGACTCTTCTGATTTTCATTACCTCTTAACTTTTCGCAGTATGCCTAAGCCTAGCAAAAAGGCCAAATTGAGTAAACCGGCAGTCGATAACACCTCTCCTGAACCAGTAGAAGATCCTGAGCTTGCTGAACCTTTGGAAGACAACGTTGAGATTCCTCATGATGATCCTCCTCCTATGGACCAAGAAACCCTTGTTGATCAGGGGAACAATCCCATGGAGCGTGATCTTGAACCGGCCAGCCCTGCCCGGGCTAGTCCTGCTCCTGCTAATCCCTCTAAGACAACGGTCGCTTCACCTAGTGATGTTGAAATCACTAGGACCGGTTTTACCACCCCAGGGGAGCCTGTCGCTTTGGCCAAACATACTGCCAAGGAAGAATTTCACAACAAGGATAAGGGCAAGTGGAATACTGACTTGTCCAGCTATGCTCAGCTCAGCGCTCAGGAGCTTCATTCCGGATACTTAAACCGGCTACATACCAGCCGCGATTATGAAGCTGGATTGGTAAACTTAATGAAGGAACATTATGAGGTACTTCTTTTCCTTTGTCTTTGTCCTCTATTTCTGCTTGTGTCTTGTAACTGTACCTTTACTCCATCATAGCCCCCAAGTGCCGGTTTAGCCTTTTAGGGTGAACCCGGAATTCAGTAGATCTAGTAGATAGCTTTGTTTTGCACATGTGTAGCCCCAAGGGCCGGTTTACCCCTTTAGGGTGAACCGGGACTTCTCCTGTTTCTAGAACAATGTCACATTAGCCCCCAAGTGCCAAGTATATAACTTGCTTATGTGCTTGGGACTTGTCTAAAAAAATTGTCTGTTTTCACAGCAAATATACATTAGCCCCCGAGTGTCAAGTTCATAACTTGTTATGTGCTTGGGACTTTGATTGAATTGCTCCGTTAGTATCTGATATACTTTCATTTTTGGCAGACTGATTTGAACCGGAGGGCCTCTGAAATAACCGAGCTCCGGGATAACTTAAAATTCCAAGAGACTGCTGATGTTAAAGTCAAGGATGAACTTACACTTGATTTAGCCAATATGGAGAAACTAAAAAAGGACTTTGAAACAGAGAGGTCAACCTGGGAGGTTGAAAAGGCTGCTCTGGAGAAGAGAGCCAGTGATGCAGAGGCTGCTCTCAACCCGGTGACAGAGGAGCTATCCGGATTGTGGCAGCAAATAAATGACATGACGTCTGCCATCTTTGGTAAGTACTTTCAACATAACCTTATCCTTGCAATCCTGTCCTGTTTCGGTTTAACTCATAATTTTAACGCAGGGAGGCGTATCACTCATCTTGGTGATGATGTGCGGAAGAAATTGAAAGCTGCACACACTCTGATGGAGCAGCTATATTCCGGCGCTCAGAGGGCCATCAGCGCTATCTCGCACAACAAACCGGCTCCTACCACCATCCAAGGTACCTTGGAAAAGCTGTCTATTCTGCCTGTCCGCCTTGTAGAAGTGAAGAAGTCATGTGCAAGAGCAGGCGCTCTGATGGCTTTAACCCGAGCGAAGGCTTGGGTTCCTGACTTTGATCTGGCGGAGGTGATGAACGGCTATCCAAGCATGAAGGAAGACGGATCAGCCTTTTCCAGTGATGATCTTCGCGCCTTAACCAAGGATATGCGGCCTCTTGCTAGCAAACTTGCTGATGAAGCCGATCTATCAAGATATCATCCAGGCTATGATGCGGAGAACGTGCGGGCGGAGCGTCCGTCTTATGATATTGAAAACCTTATTCCGCCCATTCGTAAGCACACCTTTGCTCCTGACATTGATCTGTCAGACCTCATAAATGGAGAAGTTTATTTCCGAGCTCTGGCCAAGATTAACTGGGCCACTACTGACTTCCAGCAGCTGGAAGAAACCGCCAAAGACCCGGAGCAAGCTGAACCTCAGTCTTCACGGCGAGCTGACGCAGAATCTTAAACCAGCACCGGTTTATCTTTATGTCTTAGTACTTTGAGGAAAACTGATATTCTTTTGGGCCTTCTAGCGCCTTGTAATAGGATAGCTGAGATACTCTGCGTTTGTGCCATACTTATATTTTGTGAGATTGCTTTGATTGGCAACTTCTTAAATATATCCCGCTTTCAATGCTTTTGACGGTTTATTCAACCTGTTTCTGCATAAAACAATGTTCAAAGTGTCCTGGCGGTTTATCGCCGGACGGGTCATAATGCCCAAGCACATGATCTAAATTGATAACTTGAACTGCGCATAAAGTATAAGTATGTATCATTCCCGCGATCACAATAAACCTTAATCCAGCAGGAAGAAATAATGACCCAAGGTGCAAGTGCCGATGACTTCCTTGATTATTTGTTGGTTCGTCATGAAACCGAACCGGGTTATGATGAACTCCGGTTTAGCTGTAGCTAGTACTGGTGTTTATAACCCAGACTAGAAATATGTAAATGCAGATGTAGTGGCAACTTTCATAGTCATCCACTCCCTGAATCGATGGACTTGGTTGAAAACCAATGACCTTGAGGATAAAGATTTGATAAAACATAAAAAATAAAAATAAAGTTTTCGGCAAATATGACCATGTAGTCGAGGCTTTTTATGAGCTGTCAGGCTCCAAATTCTAGGCTTTTATGAGCTGCCAGGCTACTGTCATTAACCATTTTGCAAAGCCTGTTAATATGGTCCTCAATCTTTAACCAAATCATCAACGTCAAATGCTACCAAGTTCAAAATTCTGTGAAGATTGACTTGTGTAATCACTTGATGATCGTCAATTTAACGTTACCAAGTTCAGGGTCTGTAAAGATTGACTTGTGTGTACGTTCGACGGGTCGTACCAGGTTTACCTGGACGAAGTGACTTACTTGATGCAGGCAGGTTAATCCGGGGTTTTAGGTGTATACACCAAGCTTCTAAGCCGTGTTTACTACAAGGGTTGTCAACTCGCTGATGTCTTGCATCAGGAGCCCCCAGGTAGCATTTGAGCATTGCTCGTCGGGGCCTATGTTTGAGTTGTGCTAGGCATCAAACTCTCTTTTGCCCCTCATCATCATGTGGAAATTGCAGAAGCAACCAGAGCTATGCTCTTATGATGGCCTTGACGTGGTCGCCGGTTTAAGAGGCCATAGGAACTCCCTTGCGCACAGAAGCCCCCATGTGATACTCTTATGAAAAAAGGCGGCCGATACCCAGCTTTATCGGGGCGCCGGTTTATTATATTGATCATAATATATACATCGTAAAGATATGTACATAAAGCGGAGCCTATGGCTCAAGCGTAGTAAGGTCGAAGAAGAGCGATATTCCACGACCGTCTGGCCTCCTTCTCCGCCGTACGTGAGTCCTTATCTTCTCGAACGTCGACGAGGTAGTATGATCCATTGTGCAGGTTCTTGCTGACCACAAAGGGTCCTTCCCAAGGTGGGGATAGCTTGTGCATGTCTATCTGGTCTTGGATGTGTCGAAGCACCAGATCTCCTTCATGAAATGTCCTGGTTTTAACCCGACGACTGTGGTACCGGCGCAGATCTTACTGATATATCGCCGATCGAGCTACTGCCGTGTCCCGTTCTTCATCCAGCCGGTCCAATGCATCTTGCCGTGCTTTTTCGTTATACGCTTCAATGTAAGCCGCCACCCGCGGCGAGTCATGACAGACATCACTAGGGAGGACCGCTTCAGCTCCATATACCATGAAGAAAGGCGTGTACCCTGTGGATCTGTTAGGTGTAGTATTGATGCTCCATAGTACAGAAGGTAACTCCTCCACCCAACAACCTGGTGTTCTCTGCAAAGGAACCATAAGCCGGGGTTTGATGCCTCTCAAGATCTCTTGATTGTCTCTTTTAGCTTGGCCATTAGACTGAGGATGAGCTACTTATGATACATCAAGGCGGATGTGCTCTCGTTGACAAAACTCCTCCATAGCCCCCTTGGATAGATTGGTGCCATTATCAGTTATAATGCTGTGTGGAAAGCCAAACCGGAAAATCACCTTTTTGATGAACTGAACCGCCGTTTCCGCATCACACTTATTGACAGGCTCCGCTTCAAACCATTTGGTAAACTTGTCCACCGCCACCAAAAGGTGGGTCTTCTTATCTTAGGATCTCTTGAAGGGTCCAATCATATCAAGCCCCCTAGCCGCAAACGGCCAAGTAATTGGAATCATCCTCAATTCCTGCGCCGGTATATGAGCACGCCGTGAGAATTTCTGGCAAGCATCACATTTTCTGACCAAGTCCTCTGCGTCGGCATGAGCCGTCAACCAGTAGAACCCATGACGAAAAGCTTTAGCCACCAAAGATTTTGAACTGGCATGATGACCACAATCTCCTTCATGGATCTCTCTAAGAATGTCATAGCCCTCCTCTAGTGACACACACCGCTGAAACGCCCCAGAGACACTGCGATGATGAAGTTCTCCATTGACAATAGTCATTGACTTGGATCGCCGGATTATCTATCTAGCCAAGACTTCGTCCTCTGGTAACTCATCTCGGTTCATGTACGCCAGGTAGGGAAGCGTCCAATCCGGAATAACATGAAGTGCCGTGACCAATTGTGCCTCCGGATCAGGAACAACCAAGTCCTCTTCTGAAGGTAACTGTACTGACGGATTGTGTAATACATCCAAGAAGGTATTGGGTGGAACCGGTTTACGCTGAGAACCCAGCCGGCTTAACACGTCAGCCGCTTCATTCTTTCATCGGTCTATATGATCCATCTGATAACCCTTGAAGTGTCCAGCAACAGCGTCTACCTCTCGTCGATATGCTGCCATGAGTGGATCCTTGGAGTCCCACTTGCCAGATACTTGCTGTGCCACCAGGTCTGAATCGCCAAAGCATTTAACCTGGCTTAAGTTCATCTCCTTGGCCATCCGCAGACCATAAAGGAGAGCTTCATACTCATCAGCATTGTTAGTACAAGGGAACATTAAACGGAGGACATAACAGAACTTATCACCTCGTGGGGAAGTTAACACGACTCCAGCCCCCGAGCCCTCCAATTGCCTGGATCCATCAAAGTGAATAGTCCAGTATGTGTGATCCGGCTTTTCCTCAGGTGCTTGCAATTCTGTCCAATCGTTGAAGAAATCCACTAGTGCTTGGGACTTTATCGCAGTGCGGGGCACATACTTCCATCCATGCGGGCTAAGCTCAATGGCCCACTTTGCAACCCGACCAATAGCCTCTCTATTCTGGATTATATCCCCCAACGGAGTTGAACTGACAATAGTGATTGGATGTCCTTGAAAATAGTGCTCTAGCTTCCGGTTTGCCATGAAGATCCCATACACCAATTTCTGCCAATGCGAGTATCTCTGTTTTGATTCAATGAGCACCTCACTGATGTACTAAACCGGCCGCTGAAACAGATATTCTTTGCCTGCCTCCTTACGCTCTACCGCAATGGCAGCGCTTACTGCACGGGCGTTAGCAACCACATACAACAACAACGGCTCATTGTCAACTGGGGCAACAAGGACTAGTGGCTCTGCTAATTGCTTCTTCAGGTCCTCAAACGCAGCATCAGCAGCAGCACTCCAGACAAAGCGATCTGTCTTTTTCATCATCTGATAAAGTGGGATAGCCTTCTCCCCCAAACGGCTAATAAACCGGCTGAGTGCCGCAATACGACCCGCCACGCGTTGGACATCGTTGATGCACGCCGGTTTAGCCAATGATGTAATCGCCTTGATCTTCTCTGGATTAGCTTCGATTCCCCTGTTCGATACTAAGAACCCCAGGAGCTTGCGTGCCGGAACACCGAAAACGCACTTCTCCGGATTAAGCATCATTTTGTAAACCCGGAGATTGTCGAAGGTTTCTTTCAAATATGTTATCAACGTCTCCTCTTTCCTGGATTTCACCACAATGTCATTCACATATGCATGAATATTACGCCCAATCTGCCCATGAAGGAAATTCTGCACACAACGCTGATAGGTCGCCTGGGCACTCTTAAGCCACAACGGCATAGACACATAGCAGAAGGCTCCAAAGGGAGTTATAAAGGCCGTCTTCTCCCGGTCCTTGATTGCCATCTTGATCTGATGATAACCTGAATATGCATCCAAAAAACTTAGTCACTCACAACCTGCCGTAGCATCAATGATCTGATCAATACGGGGGAGGGCAAAGGGATCAGTTGGGCAAGCTTTGTTTAGATCTGTGTAATCAACACACATTCGCCAAGTGCCATTTTTCTTAAGTACTAGCACCAGATTAGCCAACCACTCTGGATGAAAAACCTCAACTATAAACCCTGCTGCCAAGAGCCTAGCCACTTCTTCTCCAATAGCCTTGCGCCTTTCTTCATTGAAGCGGCGCAGAAATTGCTTAACCGGTTTAAACTTAGAATCAATGTTGAGGTTGTGCTCAGCGAGTTCCCTTGGTACACCTGGCATGTCAGAAGGTTTCCATGCAAAGATGTCCCGATTCTCACGGATGAACTCGATGAGCGCGCTTTCCTATTTCGGATCTAGGTTAGCATTGATAGTAAACTACTTGGATGAATTGCCAGGAACAAAGTCAACCTGTTTGGTCTCTTCAGCTGATTTGAACTTCGAAGCCGGATCATGCTCTGTGGTTGGTTTCTTTAGCGGAGACATATCTGCCGGATCAACATTGTCTTTATAAAACTTCAGCTCCTCAGTTGCACAAACCGCCTCAGCATAAGCTGCATCACCTTCCTCGCACTCCAACGCAATCTTGCGACTCCCATGGACCGTAATGGTTCCCTTGTGGCCCAGCATCTTGAGCTGTAGATAAACATAACACGGCCTAGCCATAAACTTAGCGTAAACCGGCCGCCCGAACAGGGCGTGATACGGGATCTTGATCTTTACCACTTCAAAGGTCAAGGTCTCCGACCTGGAATCATGCTCATCTCCAAAAGTGACCTCCAAATCTATTTTGCCAACTGGGTACGCCGATTTACCAGGCACCACCCCATGAAAAACCGTGTTGGACTGCCGAAGCTTCTTATCTATCAACCCCATGCGCCGGAAAGTCTCAGAGTATAGTATGTTGATGCTGCTACCTCCGTCCATAAGCACCTTGGTAAACTTGTAGCCTCCCACCTGAGGTGCCACAACCAGATCCAGCTGACCCGGATTATCAACCCGGGGCGGATGATCCTCTCGGCTCCACACAATGGGTTGTTCTGACCAACGCAGGTAACGCGGCACCGCCAGTTCAACAGAATATACTACCCTCTTTTGAACTTTTTGGTCACATTTACACAAGCTCGTGGTGAAGACATGATACTGCCCACTGCTCAACTCCTTCGATTATTCTGATATCCGGATTGTTGCTGCTGCTGACGCTGTTGATTTCCCTGATTGTTATAACCGCCCTAGCCGTGCTGCTGGTTATGCTGATTGTGCCCGTTGTCGTGGCCGTTATTGCCTTGGTACCCTGATCCGGATCCACCCCCTTGATAACCCGGCCCTTGAAAACCGGGGCCTGACCCGCCGGACGGCCCGTGATCGTACCGAGACCGGTTCATGAACTCTTGCATAATGAAACAGTCTTTCCAGAGATGTGTAGCTGGCTTCTCTGCTATACCGTGCTTCGGGCAAGGCACGTACAACTGGTGTTCCAGATTGATAGGTGGCCTACCCTTGTGGCGCTGCTCGTCCTCCTGAGCATTGGTGTTGGCCACAAAGTCTGAATTACCGTCCGCTTTACGCTTACCATTGTATCCTTGATTCGCCGGGTCAGGCTGCGGCGCCTTACCATTCTTGTTTACCTTCCCCGACTTGTCACTGTCGGCGTCTAGATATTTGGTATTATCGGAGTCCGCATACTTCACTAGAGCGCCCATGAGAGTCCCCATGTCATCACAATTACGCTTAAGCCGTCCCAGCTTCAATTTCAATGGTTCAAACCGGCAATTGTCACCCCTGGTGTGCTCGGGTTGATGCTATTGGAGGAATGCAGGATCTCTGACACTCGACGCACCCAACTGCTTGTAGACTCATGCTCTCCTTGATTGCAGACAGCTAGATCGACGACAGACATTGGCTGCTTGCACATGTCCTTGAAGTTATTGATAAACCGGCGGCGCAATTTGGCCCATGATCCGACGGAATTGGGTGGTAAGCCCTTCAGCCAAGTGCGAGCTGTGCCTTCTAGCATCATTGTGAAATACTTAGCGCACGATGCATCATCCACATCCAGCATCTCCATTGCCATCTCATAACTCTCAACCCATGCCTCTGGGACAGATCCGCCGTGTAATTGGGCACCTTGCGCGATCCTTTGAAATCTTTGGGCAGTTTCACATTCCGCAAAGCGGGGGTAAGACAAGGCACTCCTAGGGAGCTGGACATAACCCCCGGTTCAAATGTGGTAGAAGGGCGAACCGGCGTGGCCTGACGGGTTTCGTACTGTGCTGTTACTTCGGCCTCCCGGCGTTGCCTGCCCTGATCCACCACGTTCTGAGCGTTCGTGTCTCCTCTTGCCGGATTATCCTGCTGCGGTGGATTACGTCTTCGTGCACTTCTCGACACGGCCGGTTCATCCAGACGCCTAGTGTAACTCCGGCTTGGGCGAGGAGTTGAATGAATCCTCTAACGGCTGTGAGAATAAGCTTGCTGTTGAGTTAGCGCCGTCTCCAAAAACTCCCTGGCCCGTCGTGCCTCCACTGCTATGGGGGACGTTCCTTCAATGGGAAGGGCGGCCAGTCGTGAAGCGGCGGCGACTATGTTATCCAACGGATTAGAATAATGACCAGGAGGGGTGGGCACATGCTGTGACGGTACAACCTGGCGGGTTGGCTGTGCGGCCGGCGGCTGAACTGACGCTCCCGTGCCTGGTGCCCCTCCCCGGTTCACCTCTGGCTGGTTACTGGTTCCTGCTCCTGGTGTGCTAAAGAGGTTCCTTGCCTCATAAACCGGTGGCAAGAGAGATCGTTGCCTTCTCCTCATTACCTCGTGTGAAGCAGTCTGATCCAACATGAGTCGATAGGCTTGAGCATCAAGCTCAGCCTGCTTTGCGGCCATCCTGGTTCTCTCAGCAGCTAGGTCCAACTTGGCTTGATCAATCCGGCTCCTCACCTAAGCGACCTCCGCATCATGCTGCTCCTTGTCGGCCTAGGCTACCTCTGCTGTTAATAGTGCTGTCAAAGTATCGACCAAAACGGATAAGGCTTCAGATGGTGACGGGGCAGGATCTCCAGCTCTAGCCCCCACCGCGTCTGATGTTATCGCCGCTGTTGTTGAGGACTGCTGCACAGATTGTGATCCGGCCATAAAGACATCAACTTGGTTTGGCGGATCGAGGGGGTCCAGAATACTTTCACCATCGGAACAGCCCTCAGACCGGCCGTACTACAGCAGATATAAAGATTCTGTCTCTCCGGAGGATGATTCGTCACCGGAATAGACAACAGTCTCCCCGCCAGAGTCCGATCCGTCCTCGGCTTGTACTCCATGCACTGCTCCAACGAAGACATGCTTCATGGCGGGCTGAATCCGGGCAGGTCTCGCACGCTGAGCCGACTCGACGATGTTGGGGAAGATGTCCGGCCCAGGGCCCGGTTCGCCGATCTTGCCAATGAAGACGTGGATGCTGCCGAAGGGGACCCGGTATCCGTATTCGATTGAATCGGCCTCGGGGCCCCAGCCTGCATCGTCGATGTAGATCTTGCCGCGACGACTCTTGGTCATCCGGCCCACGGCGTAGCCCTTGAGTCCTTCAAAGCTGCCCTTCAAGAACTCGAAACCATCGTGCGATAGCCCCACGGTGGGCGCCAACTGTCATGGTTTTGTCATGGCAGATGTCCTAGCGAAAGGACTTAGTCGTGAGGCCATCGCTACGGGTTAGCTTAAGGGGGTTAAAGCGGACTAGGACACAGGGATTTTATACTAGTTCGTCCCCTTCGATGAAGGTAAAAGCCTACGTCTAGTTTGGTGTGTATTGCTTAGGGTTTCGATGACCAAGGAGCGATCCGTTTTGCCTGTGTCTCGAGCTGTTGTTCTCTGCCTTGAACTATCGCCAGATCGTTCCTTTATATAAGAGGTGACACCTGGTCCGGTTTACAGAGTCCCGAGGCCGGCTCATAACCATGTCCGCCTCGGTCTCTATTCTTTCTAACTTACATCACAAGTTACATAATATGACGGTTTATAATTTATGGGCCCTAACACTTGGGCTCTAATCCTCTTGGGCTAAAGCCTTTTGTTTCATGCTCCGCTGGGCTTCAAGATAATCTTAATAACATAAACCGGCCCCTCCTGGGCGGTTTATACTTGGTAGTAATATCCCTGACACCCGTGATCACCTCCCGAGTGATCACGACCCAGTAGTATAGCATGGTAGACGGACAAGGATGTGGGGCCACTGATGGAATACTAGCATCCTATACTAAGCATTAGGATAGCAGGTAAAGGTATCAACAGTTGTAGCAACAATGACAGGCTATGCAACATAATAGGAGCTATCGAATCAACAACAGTAGCAAACCTAATGCAAGAATAAGAGAAAGGAGAATGGGCGATATCCGGTGATCAAGGGGGGGGGGGCGGCTTGCCTGGTTGCTCTGGCAAGAAGGAGGGGTCGTCGTCGACGTAGTCGATCACCGTGGCACTGTCAGCGGTCTCCGCCCCGGTGTCTATCGGAGAGAAGAGGGGGAAGAAACAATAAATATAAAATAAAAATTGCACCACAAAGCATAACATGGCAATACGCGGTGCTACGTGTGACCTAACGCGTTACTACGTGATACTGGCGAGGATGGAAAACATCCGGGAAAAATTTCCCGGTGTTTGACGTTTTTCACGCAGATGAAACGGAGGTGGAATGTTGCATGTTCGCTATGTTAGGGACGTGCAGTGGACGAACGGACTACATATTTGGATTCATCTCATCGTTCTGAGCAACTTCCATGTACAAAGTATTTTCATCCGAGTTACAGATTATTTTATATTAATTTTAAAAAGAATTTAATCATTTTTAGAATTAACAGAATTATTTTAATTCGAAAATGCATTTATGACGTCATCGTGACGTCAACATGATGTCATCGGTCAACTCTGACCGTTGACCAGTCAAACTGACTTGTGGGGTCCGTTAGTCATAGAGTGTTATCCAAATTAGCAGTTTTAATTAGTTTAGTTAGCTACTTAGATTAACTAACACATGTTAATTAATTAAATAATTAATTAATATTTTATTTATACTTATATTATTAATATTTTCCCTTTATTTTTTTGAAGAAAAATGTTCTAGGGGCTGGGCCCCGATGTTCAGTGGCACAGAGGCCTTAGCGGGCACGGGCGAAGCAGTGGTTACGGGGCGGGCGAAGCCAGGCGCCCGACGGGCAGACCCGGGCACGCCGGCGATGGCCGTCGGGGTGCGGCAGGATGTGGCCACCGCGGCAGGGCGGGGCAAGGGCAGGAGCAGCGCAAGGGCAGGAGCAACGCGCGGGGTAGGCGTGGTGGCATGCGCGCAGGGCGCTGGAGGCCCGGGCGCTGGTGGGCGTGGCCGCGAGCTCGCACGGCAGGGGGGTCAGCAGGGCGCAGGGGTACGACAGATGCAGCCAGAGGAGGAATGGCGTAGGTCGAAGCCGGCGGGGTCTTGATAACCCACAAGTGTAGGGGATAAGTTGTAGCCTCATTAGATAAGTAAGAGTGTCGAATCCAACGAGGAGCTAAAGGCAGAACAAATATTCCCTCAAGTTCTATCGACCACCGATACAACTCTACGCACGCTTGACGTTTACTTTACCTAGAACAAGTATGAAACTAGAAGTACTTTGTAGTTTTTGTGGGATAGGTTTGCAAGAATATAAAGAGCACGTAAATATAAACTACGGGCTGTTAAGATAAAGAAGCAATAAAGTTAGTAATAGCGAGTGTGGAAAAGTGGTGGTAGGAGTTGCGAAATTGCCCCTAAGCAATTGACTACGTTACTAGACCGATAGCAAGTTTTATGTGGGAGAGGCCACTACTAGCATGTCATCCGTTACTTGGAATTCTATGCACTTATGATTGGAACTATTAGCAAGCATCCGCAACTACTAACATTCATTAAGGTAAAACCCAACCGTAGCATTAAGATATATTGGTCCCCCTTCAATCCCGCATGCATCAATTTCTAAGCTAGGTTGAAGCTTCTGTCACTCTTGCCCTCCAATACGTACTCCTATCAACATACAACTAACCCTATGGTGTGATCCACACGCGCGCTCATATGATGGGCACCAAAGGACAACAACATAACCACAAGCAATTTAAATCAATCATAGCAATTCACTAATCACCGATAGGACAACGATAATCTACTCAGACATCATAGGATGGCAACACATCATTGGATAATAATATGAAGCATAAAGCACCATGTTCAAGTAGAGGGTACAACGGGTTGCGGGAGAGTGGATCGCTGTAGATAGATGGGGGAAGATGATGGAGATGTTGGTGAAGATGACGGAGGTGTTGGTGTAGATCGCCGTCACACGATGATGGCCCCGGTGACACTCCGGTGCCACCGGAAGCGAGGGGGAGAGAGCCCCCCTCCTTCTTCTTCTTCCTTGACCTTCTCCCTAGGTGGGAGAAGGGTTTCCCCTCTGGTCCATGGCCTCCATGGCGGCGGAGGGGCGAGAGCCCCTCCGAGATTGGATCTGTCTCTCTGTCTCTCTCTGTTTCCGCGTTCCCAGATTCTGGCCCTTCACCGTTTCTTATATTCCCGGAGATCCGTAACTCCGATTGGGCTGAATTTTTGACACGATATTTATCCGGATATTATCTTTCTTGCGGCGAATGAAGGGTATCAACCGCCTTATGGAGTGGCCACGAGGGCCCAGGGCGCACCCCTGCCTCTTGGCCCACTCGGGCATCGTCTCACGTTGGTTCCGCTTTCCAAAATTCACATATATTCCAAATAAAATCTCCGTCTATTTTTATTCCGTTTGGAATTCGTTTGATATGGATATTTTGCGAAGCAAAAAACATGCAACAAACAGGAACTGGCACCGGGCACTGGATCAATATTTTAGTCCCAAAAAATAGTATTAAAAGGTGCCAAAAGTATATGAAAGTTGTAGAATATTGGCATGGAATAATAAAAAATTATATATACGACGGAGATAAGATGAAATTAGGGGGAACAAAATTATTGAAATGTTAGTGAGAGATCAAATATTGGCATGGAACAATCAAATATTGGCCCCACTCCGGAACCTTCTAAAGTAGGGGAACACAATTCTTGAAATTTTAGTGAGAGATCATCTTATTTACCACCGTCGTTCTAAGCAAATAAGATGTAAAACGTGATAAACATCACATGCAATCAAATAGTGACATGATATGGCCAATATCATTTTGCTCCTTTTGATCTTCATCTTCGGGGCTCCATGATCATCATTGTCACCGGCATGACACCATGATCTCCATCATTGTGTCTTCATGAAGTTGTCTCGCCAAACATTACTTCTACTACTATGGCTAATGGTTAGCAATAAAGTAAAGTAATTACATGGCATTTGACACAAAGGTCATACAATAAAATAAAGACAACTCCTATGGCTCCTACCGGTTGTCATACTCATCGACATGCAAGTCGTGATTCCTATTACAAGAACATGATCAATCTCATACATCACATATATCATTCATCACATCCTTTTGGCCATATCACATCACATGTCGTATGCTGCAAGAACAAGTTAGACGTCCTCTAATTGTTGTTGCAAGTTTTTACGTGGCTGCTATAGGTTTCTAGCAAGAACGTTTCTTACCTACGCCAAAACCACAACCTGATATGCCAATTTCTATTTACCCTTCATAAGGACCCTTTTCATCGAATCCGATCCGACTAAAGTGGGAGAGACAGACACCCGCTAGCCACCTTATGCAACTAGTGCATGTCAGTCGGTGGAACCTATCTCATGTAAGCATACGTGTAAGGTCGGTCCGGGCCGCTTCATCCCACGATGCCGCCGAATCAAGATAAGACTAGTAACGGTAAGTAAATTGACAAAATCAACGTCACAACAAATCGTGTTCTACTCGTGCATAGAAACTACGCATAGACCTAGCTCTGATACCACTGTTGGGGATCGTTGCAGAAATTAGAATTTTTCTACGCATCACCAAGATCAATCTATGGAGAGACTGGCAACGAGAGAGAGGGGAGTGCATCTTCATACCCTTGAAGATCGCGATGCGGAAGCGTTACATGAACGCGGATGAAGGAGTCGTACTCGTAGCGATTCAGATCGCGGTTGATTCCGATCTAAGCACCGAACAACGGCGCCTCCGCGTTCAACACACGTACAACCCCGGGACGTTTCCTCCTTCTTGATCCAGCAAGGGGAGAGGAGAAGTTGAGGGAGAGCTCCGGCAGCACGACGGCGTGGTGGTGGAGCTTGCAGTTCTCCGGCAAGGCTTCGCCAAGCACTACTACTACTACTACTACTACTACTACTACGGAGGTGTTGGGGAGGGGGAGGGCTGCGCCAGGGGAAGGGGTGCGGCTCCCATGTGTCTCCCCACTATATATATGGGTGGAGGGGGCTGGTTTCTTGGCTTCCAAGTCCATTGGGGCGTTGGAAAAGGTGCGGGAAAGAAATCCCATCATTTCCCTTTCCCACCGATTGTTATCCCCCTTTTTAGGGATCTTAATCTTATCCCTTCGGGATGTGATCTTATTCCTTCTAAGGGGGGATCTTGGTGTGCCTTGACTAGGGGTGTGCGGCCTTGACCCCACTACCCACGTTCATGTGGGTCCCCCCATGTAGGTGGGCCCCACTCCGGAACCTTCTAGAACCTTCCCGGTACAATACCGAAAAATCCCGAACATTTTCCGGTGGCCAAAATAGGACTTCCCATATATATATCTTTACCTCCAGACCATTCTATAACTCCTCGTGACGTCTGGGATCTCATCTGGGACTCCGAACAACATATGGTAACTGCACACTAATTCGCATAACAACTCTAGCGTCACTGAACCTTAAGTGTGTAGACCCTACGGGTTCGGGAATCATGCAGACATGACCGAGACAGCTCTCTCGCCAATAACCAACAGCAGGATCTGGATACCCATGTTGGCTCCCACATGTTCCACGATGAACTCATCGGATGAACCACGAAGTCGGGGATTCAATCAATCCTGTATACAATTCCCTTTGTCAATCGGTATGTTACTTGCCCGAGAATCGATCGTCGGTATCCCAATACCTCGTTCAATCTCGTTACCGGCAAGTCACTTTTACTGGTTCCGTAACACATCATCCTGTGATCAACTCTTTGGTCACATTTAGCTCATTATGATGATGTTCTACCGAGTGGGCCCAGAGATACCTCTCCGTCACACGGAGTGACAAATCCTAGTCTCGATTCGTGCCAACCCAACAGACACTTTCGGATGTACCCGTAGTGTGCCTTTATAGCCACCCAGTTACGTTGTGATATTTGGCACACCCAAAGCATTCCTACGGTATCCGGGAGTTGCACAATCTCATGGTCTAAGGAAATGGTACTTGACATTAGAAAAGCTTTAGCAGAAGAACTACACGATCTTGTGCTATGCTTAGGATTGGGACTTGTCCATCACATCATTCTCCTAATGATGTGATCCCGTTATCAATGATATCCAATGTCCATGGTCAGGAAAACGTAACCATCTATTGATCAACGAGCTAGTCAACTAGAGGCTTACTAGGGACATATTGTGGTCTACGTATTCACACATGTATTACGGTCTCCGGTTAATACAATTATAGCATGAACAATAGACAATTATCATGAACAAGGAAATATAATAATAACCATTTTATTATTGCCTCTAGGGCATATTTCCAACAACAATGACATCAAAAAATGGAGAAGCCATGGAAACATCATGCTAGCTATCTTACGATCATGCAAGGCAATATGACAATGATGGTGCGTGTCATGATAAACGGAACGGTGGAGTTAGATGGCAATATATCTCGGAATGGCTATGGAAATTCCATAATAGGTAGGTATGGTGGCTGTTTTGAGGAAGGTATATGGTGGGTGTATGGTACTGGCGAAAGTTGCGCGGTACAAGAGAGGCTAGCAAGGTGGAAGGGTGAGAGTGCGTATAATCCATGGACTCAACATTAGTCATAAAGAACCCACATACTTATTGCGAAAAATCTATTAGCCCTCGAAGCAAAAATACTACGACGCATGCTCCTAGGGGGGAGGTTGGTAGGAGTTAACCATCGCGCGCCCCGACCTTCACGCAAAGATAAACAATCAAAATACAATGCGCGCCAATTTGGTTACATAGTTAGGAGACCATACGTGCATGCTTCGAGAATCACAAACCTTAACACCAATATTTTTACTAGACCACAATCATTCACTAGTACCTCCCACATATTAGCATCTCTATATCGCAAAACTATTGCAAGGAATCAAACATATCATATTCAGCGATCTACAAGTTTATGTAGGATTTTATGACTAACCATGTGAATGACCAATTCCTGTCAACTCTCTAAATAGATATAAGTGAAGCAAGAGAGTTTTAATTCTTTCTACAAAATTTATGCCCACGCTCTAACAATTATAAGTGAAGCAAAAGAGCATTCTACAAATGGCGATTTTCTATGTGAAGAGAAACAGGCAATCCAAACTTCAAATGATATAAGTAAAGCACATGAAGCATTCTATAAAGCCATACTCAAAAGATATAAGTGAATTGCAAAGAGCATTCTATAAATAAACCAAGGACTATCTCATACCATCATGGTGCATTTATTAAAATAAAAATAAAAAGCACACGACGCTCCAAGAGTTTACGCATATCATGTGAATGAAACGAATCCGAAAACATACCGATACTTGTTGAAGAAAGATGGGATGCCTTCCGGGGCATCCCCAAGCTTAGACGCTAGAGTCTCCTTGAATATTTACTTGGGGTGCCTTGGACATCCCCAAGCTTGAGCTCTTGCCTCTCCTGCTTCTTCTCACATCGAGACCTCCTCGATCCTCGAACACTTCATCCACACAAAACTTAACCGAACTTTTAGTGGCGGGGTTAGTGCATATGATCAATGAAATCTCATCATGTACTGCCCTAACATTATTGTATAATTATGAACAAACATTATACACAATATTCTATCACAATTCTATGGCCCTAAGTCAAGGAGGCTTCAACAAGAATTCAAACATATGCAAATAATGAAGCTATAACAACAATTTGTGAAAACAGGACAGTCTATAGTATCTGATCATTAACCATACTTCTGTAACCCTAAAAATTCTGGAAAAATTAGGAAAAATCAACAATTTGTATAGAAAGACTTTGCAAAAAGTTTCAGATCCTTTTGACGTTCCAATAAAAAAATGTAAAATCGCGCACTACAACCAATGTTTCTGTTTTTGCACCGCACAAACCAACAAGCAGTTTAATCATCCTAAAGGAAACTCTTGGCACATCATTTTTATAATACAATGGAATTGTACAAGGGGATAATTAATTTTGATGAAAAGTTTCTGTAATTCAATATTTGCAAAGTTCCCATGGGCATGAACAAAGTTCAAGGAGCTCCCCCATTTCAACGATGCTCGTCCTTCTTAGTTTCAGTTTTATTTTTGAAATTTTTTTAGGTTCCCCTCTTTATTTTTTTGTTTTTAAACTTTATAAAAGCATACAACAGAAATAAATGACTCTCTAAAACTTCTGGGTTGTCTCCCTGGCAGCGCTTTCTTTAAAGACATTAAGCTAGGCATATATTGCTCAAGTAATGGATCCACCCGGATCCCAAGGTATATCAAAGCCAATTTTAATTAGCAATGATTTGGCATTTAGTAGTGAGCACAAAGTGATATGTGTCATGCAAAAATGAAGTCTAACTCTCTTCCTATGCATAGGCATGTCATACAAGAACAATTCATGCACATCAAGTAAAGGCCAATGCATAGTATAAGCAGTTTCTTGCTATTTTATCATGTTGGAAACATAGAGAGGGGGAGATGTAGTTCCTCTCTCATAATAATTGCAAGTAGGAGCAGCAAGCACATGCATATTATATTCATCAAAATCATCATGTGTAAAGGAAAAAGGCAACCCATCAATATAATCCTTAATAAGTGCAAACTTCTCCAATATAGTGTAGCTTGGAGAATTCAAAAAGATAATAGGACTATCATGTGTGGGCACAATAGCAACTATCTCATGTTTAACATAAGGAACTATAGCAAGTTCATCTCCATAAGCATAATTCATATTGGCATCTTGGCCACAAGCATAGCAAGCATCATCAAAAAGGGGTATTTCAAAAGAATCAACGGGATCATAGCAATCATCATAGCAATCATCCTTCGGTAACACGAAGGGAAATTAAACAATGTATGAGTTGAAGAGTTACTCTCATTAGAAGGTGGGCACGGGTAGCTAATACGCTCTTCCTCCTTTTGTTATTCGCTCTCCTCCTCATCTTTTTCATCCAGTGACCTCACAATGTCATTGATTTCTTCTTCCATAGACTCCTGCAAAATATTAGTCTCTTCTTGGATAGCGGAGACCTTCTCAATAAACGCATCAATATTGGAGTTATATTCATAATTTAAATAGAAATATTTCAATATAGCAAGATTTTCAGGCCTAGAAACATCATCATCAAAAGCATCATTCTTTTTAAACAGAGATTTAATTTCATAAGCACCCTTAAAAGCAACGAATTCTTCTATTTGTTCCACATCATAATAATCATATATACCATTAGCATAAGAAGCTAAGATTTCATTATCATTAAATTTGCATGAAAAGGGAAGGTGTGGAGCCTTCATCCTAGAGCAACAAGTATAATCATATCTCAAGCATAGTTGCCGAGCATACCAATGCAACAAATGAATTTGATCGGGATCATAACAGTTTCCCTTTTTGTGTCAAGCGATAATCCCTAAAGTATTCACGTTGATCCAACGTTACTCCCATTACATAGTTGAATGGGGTTTTCTTAGGATTAACAAAGTAGTACATAATATCTTTCACATAATGAGCATCGAGGGTTTTAGGAGGTTCCCCATCTCCAGTAGTAGCAAGTACACCTAAGTTTTTTGGCATTTCGTGTTCCATATCCATAACTAAAGATAGAGAACAACTTAGAACAACAAATAAAATCTACTTAGTGATAAAGCAAACAAGCACACACGAGAATATTCACCCCACACTATTGCTCCCCGGCAACGGCGCCAGAAAAAGGTCGTGATAACCCACAAGTGTAGGGGATCAGTTGTAGCCTCTTTCGATAAGTAAGAGTGTCGAACCCAACGAGGAGCTAAAGGCAGAACAAATATTCCCTCAAGTTCTATCGACCACCGATACAACTCTACGCACGCTTGACGTTTACTTTACCTAGAACAAGTATGAAAATAGAAGTACTTTGTAGTTTTTGTGAGATAGGTTTGCAAGAATATAAAGAGCACGTAAATATAAACTAGGGGCTGTTAAGATAAAGAAGCAATAAATTTATTAATAGCGAGTGTGGTAAAGTGGTGGTAGGAGTTGCGAAATTGCCCCTAAGCAATTGACTACGTTACTAGACCGATAACAAGTTTTATGTGGGAGAGGCCACTACTAGCATGTCATCCCTAACTTGGAATTCTATGCACTTATGATTGGAACTATTAGAAAGCATCCGCAACTACTAACGTTCATTAAGGTAAAACCCAACCGTAGCATTAAGATATATTTGTCCCCCTTCAATCCCGTATGCATCAATTTCTACGCTAGGTTGAAGCTTCTGTCACTCTTGCCCTCCAATACGTAGTCCTATCAACATACAACTAACCCTATGGTGTGATCCACGCACGCGCTCATATGATGGGCACCAAAGGATATCAACATAACCACAAGCAATTTAAATCAATCATAGCAATTCACCAATCACCGTAGGACAACGATAATCTACTCAGACATCATAGGATGGCAACACATCATTGGATAATAATATGAAGCATAAAGCACCATGTTCAAGTAGAGGGTATAGCGGGTTGCGGGAGAGTGGACTGTTGTAGATAGATGGGGGAAGGTGATGGAGATGTTGGTGAAGATGACGGAGGTGTTGGTATGGATCGTCGTCACACGATGATGGCTTCGGTGGCAGTTCGGTGCCACCCGAAGCAAGGGGGAGAGAGCCCCCCTCCTTCTTCTTCTTCCTTGACCTTCTCCCTAGGTGGGAGAAGGGTTTCCCCTCTGGTCCATGGCCTCCATGGTGGCGGAGGGGCGAGAGCCCCTCTGAGATTGGATCTATCTCTCTATCTCTCTCTATTTCTGCGTTCCCAGATTCTGGCCCTTCATCGTTTCTTATATTCCCGGAGATCCGTAACTCCGATTGGGCTGAATTTTTGACACGATTTTTATCTGGATATTAGATTTACTGCGGACAAAGAAGGGAATCAACCGCCTTATGGAGTGGCCACGAGGGCCCAGGGCGTGCCTGCCCCTGGTGTGTGCTCCCCCTGCCTCGTGGCCCACTCGGGCATCGTCTCACGTTGGTTCCGCTTCCCAAAATTCACATATATTCCAAAAAAATATCCATCCGTCTTTATTCTATCTGGAATCCGTTTGATATGGATATTCTGCGAAACAAAAAACATGCAACAAACAGGAACTTGCACTGGGCACTTGATCTATATGTTAGTCCCAAAAAATAGTATAAAAAGTTGCCAAAAGTATATGAAAGTTGTAGAATATTGGCATGGAACAATAAAAAATTATAGATACGATGGAGACGTATCACGGGGCCGTGCGTGGGTGGGCGCATATGAGGGCAGGGCGGTGCGAGCGGGGAAGCTGCGGGCGGTCGGCGGCAGACGGCGCACACCTGCTACGGCTGCGGCGAGGACGCGGACGACGTGAGCACCGAACGGGGTTGGGCTGCGGTGAGCGCGGCCGGCGCTAAGCGGGCGGCGCGTGGTGAGCACGTCCACCATGCACATGTGCCAGTGCGCGGTGGGGCACGGGGAAGAGGAGGAGGGGGGCTCACGAGGTCGCTTAAGGAGTGGCAGTATGCTCGGGGAGGAGACGAGGAGGACCGGCGATGACGGTTGGCGACGGGAGCGGCGGCCATGGAAGGAGCTTGGGCGCGGGGGCGAGCACGTGTGCGGGGTCGCGTTCGAGGCACTATAACCGAGCGTGAGTCGGAGTAGAGGACCAGGGGCGCGGAGGTTTGAGGCAGTCGTCGACGGCCATGGGGATCGGGACAAGACACTCCTCTCCTGTGTGTGCGTCGTGTGGTGGCGGTGGGTGAGGGAGATGGGGGAAGAGGTCGGGATCATGCGGGGAGTGGGGTGTTCGGGGGTTAGGTCATGGGGGAGGGGCCATATAGGCCAGGAGAGATGCGGCTGGGCCAGCACGTTGGGCCGAGGCCCAGCTGGGCTGGGGGTCCCTTTGCCCATTTTTTGTTTATCGCTTGATTTCTTTTTTAACCTATACGGTTTTATTTTTAGTTTCTTTTTATTTATGTTTATAACTTATAAAAGTGACACCTAAATAACGTTACGAATTATGCCACTGTGACAAATTAAGTAGGCACTCTAAATAAAGTAGTTTGCATAGGTTTAATATTTAAAGAACATTTAAGTAATTGTTTTTGCTACTATTTTAGTTTCTTTAGTGCATTTGAATATTTTATAAAAATGTGTTTTCTCCACCAATATTACTTATGAATTATTTGTCACATTCAGAACATTTTAGTTTTAACTTTTGAAAACTTTAACTGTTTGACATGATTTTGAATTTGAATTTTGAACGGGATTTGTATCATCGCAAGATTAGCAACAGTAATCGTGCCGACGTGGCATCATTAGCGGAGTGTTACTGTAGCTTAACTATCCGGGCGTCACATTAACATTCGATGACGATTTGTATTAGGAGTTATGTGATTTGATGACTGACGTTTGTTCAGAGTCCCGGATGAGATCACGGACATGACGAACAGTCTCGAAATGGTTGAGCCGTAAAGATCGATATATTGGAAGGCTATATTCGGACATCGGAAAGGTTCCGAGTGATTCGGGTATTTTCGGAGTACCAGAGAGTTACATGAATTCGTATTGGGCCTTAATGGGCCATACGGGAAAGGAGAGAAAGGACTCAAGGGTGGCAACGCCCCTTCCCCATGGATGGTCCGAATTGGACTAGGGAAAGGGGTGCCCCTTCCTTCTTCTCCTTCTCCCTTCCCCTTTTCCTATTCCATGTGGGAGGTGGAATCCTACTAGGACTAGGGAGTCCTAGTAGGACTCCACACTTTGGGCGCGCCCTATGAGGGCCGGCCTCCTCCTCCCTCCTTCCTTTTTATACGTGGCCAGGGTACGTAGACACACTCTCCCCTCTCTTTGCTATGCTTCTAGTAGATAGATCTTGTGTGATCGTAGGAAATTATTGAAATACTACGTTCCCCAACACAATTGAGTACGGGTACCGGGTCCCCTTGGTGGAATCCACATCTTCATCGGCAAGATCGGTGAATCGGGCCCTGAGCCGGACACCTACACCAACATCATCGAGACGGCTCAGCGTGCGCGATCCGCCCAGGTTCAGCCCACCGTGAAGCGTGCCTTTGTTGGATACGTCCAGGGAGCTGGAGGTTCTGGATCTCACGGTGAGATGGCCGTGCTATTGGACGGTGAGTCGTCCACGGGCAAGACTAATTCAATGTATCAGATGCAGAGCTGACGGCTTGGGGGCTGGTCCGATGGTAATAGCATTCCGGACACCTGTGAGCCGCCGAGCAGGGCGGCAATTTTTATGACTAGCACCCAGCCGGCTCTCGGCTCGAGAGTCGCCGGGGCCATAACACCCGGGGCAACAACGGCTGCGGCAGGCGCGGGCGGACCGACACACCCGCTGTCGGGGATATACCCCGCGGTATAAACCGCCGGATGTATGACCCGGCTGGAGTTTGGCGATTCACAGGCGACCCGCTTTGACCTGGCGGTTTAAGATTCATTGGTAATTCGGCATGCGGGTCAGAGGAGCGACAAGACCCGGTGGCCCAACAGGCGGTTCATGAAAGGCGACTCATGTTATGGTGGGCCGGTTTATGAAGAAAGCACAAGGAATATTCTCCTACAAAGGAAGCAAGACCAGGACTCCTTGTAATAGAGTAATCCTAATCCTACTAGGACTAGTCATGTAACCCGCCCCTTCAACATATATAAGGAGGGCAGGACTCCCCAAAGAGGGACAAGTTCTCACAAGTTAGAGGCGTCATATTCTTTAGGGCTAGACACAACTAAAGGAGAGCTGGTTTACCGGCAACTCCCTCGTGATCATAATGAGACCTAGCCTCAAACAACATGTATGGCTATTACCGGATGATGTTTCCCGGGGCCCGAAGCTGTCTAAACCCTTTTCTTGTGTTGCGTCTCTCGATTCCGCTCAACCCCTCTCAAGCTACCACATAGATGCGTTGGCCTCGCGACTAAATCCTCATACTAAGGACATCTGCCGTGACAATTCCACGACAGTTGGAGCCCACCATGGGGCCTACGCACAGTGGTGTTGAGTTCTTGAAGGGATTTATCTCAGGAATCGACAGGGCGATATTTGAGTTCAAGATGAGTCAACCGACTGTTCGTCTCAGTGAGCGGTTGAATCACAAGTCGCCGAGGACGGTGTTTTTTGCAGGAGTTTATTTCGTCGACGTGTTTGGTTTTGATCTGTAAACTGTTGCCAAGTCAAAACTGTTATAGTCACCTGTATCTACTGAAGGAAAAAAGGAAGTCATCAATTCGATTTGATCTACAGCAAAACCGAATTGATTAAGGAACCAAGGGACCCCGGCCTAGTCGTCGTGTGTTGGTTGCAAATTGGGATTGAGGGAATAAAAAAAGGAAAAAGGAAGGCAACGATTGGGAAGAAGACACGGACGAGAGTAAATCAAAACGGCCAGAACACGGAAAGCAGAGGTGGACTCGGCCTCCACCGGAGCTTCAAGTCGCCACGACTCCAACCTGCCGCGCACTGAGCTGCCCCATGGAGTCCCCTGCGCCGTGAGCCGTCATGGCCTCACGCCGGTTCAGCCGCAGTTTCCTCAAGTCTGTGGCCTCAGTGCCAAGCCGCTATGACCTAACGTTGCTCCTCTGCTGAGCCATCTGTAGGATCGAAAGTAGGTCTAGAGGGGGGGTGATTAGACTACTTGACAATATAAAAAATCTGCCTTTAGATCATGCAATGTTTTTGGCAGTTTCACAAACAAGATCAGTTCAAGTAACACCCTACACATGCAATTCTAGAGTTTATGCAGCGGAAAGTAAATTGCACATGTAAAAGAGAGGTGGAGAAGATCAAACGCAGTTTGGTGACACGGAGATTTTTGTCGTGGTTCCGATAGGTGGTGCTATCGTACATCCACGTTGATGGAGACTTCAACCCACGGAGGGTAACGGCTGCGCGAGTCCACGGAGGGCTCCACCCACGAAGGGTCCACGAAGAAGCAACCTTGTCTATTCCATCACGGCCTACGCCCACGGAGGACTAGCCTTACTCGGGGTAGATCTTCACGAAGTAGGCGATCTCCTTGCCCTTACAAACATCTTGGTTCAACACCACATCATCAAGACGGAGGCTCCCAAGCGACACCTAACCAATCTAGGAGGCACCACCCCCCAAAAGGTAATAGACGGTGTTGATGATGATGAACTCCTTGCTCTTGTGCTTCAAGTGATAAACTCCCCAACACTCAACTCTCCTCACTGATATGGCTGTGGTGGAAGAAAGATTTGAGTGGAAAGCAACTTGGGAAGGCTAGAGATCAAGTTTCATATGGTAGGAATGGAATGGCTTGATCTCAACACAAGGGTAGGTGGTTCACTTCTCAGAAAGTGTATGGTAGAAGTGGTGGTACTTTCTGATGGCTCTCCTCACGAATGAGGAGGGGGTGGAGGGGTATATATAGCCTCCACACAAAATCCAACCGTTACACACACATTTGACCAATCTCGGTGAGACCGAAGTTAAACTCGGTCAGACCAAAAGTTCAAATATAGTGAACGTTGGGATTTTCGGTGGGACCGAAAATACCATCTCGGTGAGACCGAAGTGAGTCAAAGGTTAGGGTTTGCCATTTCGGTGAGACCGAAAATATAAACTCGGATATTCCGAATTGATGTCAACTGATCACAGAAGGTTGGCAGCCCTTTTTCGGTGAGACCGAAACTCAGAATCGGTTTGACCGAGAAGCTAGGGTTTGGAGAAACAACTGAAGTGGTTCATCTCGGTGGGACTGAGTTGGAGAAATCGGTGTGACCGAGATTACTTATGGGTGTGTGTTAAGTAGTGAATAGTGCTGATAGTTGAGGGAGTTAGATCACCAAGCACTTGAGCAACAAGAACATTAACACAACCTCATCCCCTTTTAATAGTATTGGCTTTCCTATGGACTCAATGTGATCTTTGATCACTAAACCAAAAAGGAGTCTTGAGCTTTTGCCAATGCTTGTCTTAGCATTTTGAGGGGTCCACTTCTTCAGACATTTCCATACCCACATCATCGAACTTCTCTGAAATGATTCTCAAGATAATATTAGTTCAATGATATATATGTTGTTATTAATTACCAAAACCACTCGGGGATTAGTTGCACTTTCAATCTCCCCCTTTTTGGTAATTGATGACAACATATAGATCAAAGCTTCGACAAAAGGTATAATCAATGAATAATATCGTCGCTTTGAGAAGTATGTGATAAACAAGAGCTCCCCCTAAATTTGTGCATTATTTAAAATTTGCGTTTGAATGCAAATGCACAATCGATTAGGATTATGGGTCACTCTTCCATGTCACATACATCTTGGTGGAGCGCACAAAATGATAAGAATGAATAACATGCACTCAATCACCAAGACAAGAGTAAATAGCCATACAATAAGAAATAGCATATGATAAGCAATAAGCACACATTAAGGCATAGTATGACTAAGCACTCATTAAGGTAGCATCAAACGTAGTAGCAAGCACACATAAAGTATCTGGAACCAAAAGAAACCAATGTATCTCAAGGAAAACCGGCAAAAGAACGAAAAGACGAAAGAGCACTCTCTCTCTCGAAGCCCTATGATCTATAGCAATTTCTCCCCCTTTGGCAACAAGTTACCAAAAAGTTCGAAAAGGTATAGAGCTAAGCGTCACTGCGGGCTCGGCTGGCTGCTCCCGTCTGGGTCGATGTCGGTGTAGAGATAGCTGCGTCGGCGAAGACTTCTGCTGATGTCTGCGCTGGAGGAGTGGATGCTGGAGCTGGAGCTGTGGTAACTGGGATAGCTGCAGACCTGGATCCTCTGGGAACCGGAGCAGTCTGGCGATGAGAGTCCTGGACTATATCATCCTGCATAAGCTCTGCTCTCTCCTGCCTAGTCTCCTCCATGTCTGCCTCAAGCTTGTTGACAGACACCTGAATCTCAGTCAGCTTCACGTCTAGAGCGTGGATCTTGTCCTCGACAATCCTCTCAAGGCTCTCCTGAGATTGCTCAATGCTGGCCAGGCGTTGTTCAATTCTCTGGGTTGCTTCAAGGATTTGCTCTCCAAAGCTCTTTGGCTTAGCTGCTGCTGCTGCTGCCTCTCTGTCAGCTTTGGCTTTCTTTGCAGCTTCGATCTTGGCTTGCCCTTCAACTGAGGTGGGATCCTCTTCATCCATCACAACTACGTTGTCCTCATGCTCTGGCTGCAGTGGCAAGTGCTTCCTATCCAACATGAATTTGCCCGTGCCAAACTTGGCGTTGATGAGCATCTGTATCTGCGGAGCAAACCCACATGACCTCTTCTGGTCAGCTGCAGTCCTCTTAATGGTCTCAACCATTAAGTCCATCACCTTAAAAGGTGCCTTCTCATCGAGAATGTGCAGCATGTTGATAGAATAGCCTCGTATCATCCGGTGGTCACCTGACTTAGGCATCAAAGTATGCCTCAGAATAGTGTTGGTGGTGGTCAGACCTGCCTGGAGATAATACACTGAGCCGAGCTTCCATCCTTCCAAATCAGCAGCTGGGATCTCCTTGTACATATTCTTCATGGAATCATGACTCTTCTTAGGAATCCCATAGACATCAATGTCGTCCTCTCTCTGCACTGGAGCGTTCAGAATTTCTGCCCATTCTGCAACAGTTGAAGAAAACCGTTGACCTTCAGTCATCCAGGTGATCTTGCCATCATATCCTCAGCTTGAGGATGAGCATCATTGTGGAGTGGCAACTTGGGACGGAGCTTGAGCAACACATGCTCTTCATCTGACTCAGAAGGTGGCATCTCACCTTTGTTCTTCTCAGAAGCTGGAATGCTTCTGGTTGTCCTCTTGGGCTTGGCTGGAGCTGCCTTAGCTGGAGCAGGCTTCTTGGGCTTGGAGGAGGCTTGAGCCCGAATAGCATCACCCATGAACTTAGCTTTCTGAGGAGGAGGCTGGGGTGCATCTTCTTCTTCTTCTTCAGCAGCATCAACTTGAGGTTCAGCATAAACAACTCTCTTCCTCTTGGAAGTCTTCTTCACCTTGCTTGGAGCAGGCTCTTCCAAGTTGAGCTTCTTGGCAACTGCAGACTGCTTCACTTTGCTCGTGCCTTTCTTTGGCTGCTGCCCTTGGAGCTCTTTGGCAACCACTTGCCTCTTTGGCTTGGAGGTAACTTCCTCAGCAACAAAGTCGGAATCCTCAGAATCAGAAGTTCTCTTCTTCCTGGTTCTCGTAGCAGCAGGAGGTAGACCACTAGGGGTGCTCCTCTCACCATCATCACTGGAGCTGCTAGCCTCAGGACTTGTACCTGCCTCTGGAATCTCAGCAAATGGTGACTCAGACCTGTTCTGGCTGTCACTGACATCTGACATGGCTGAAAAAACCTGTGAATAGATAAGGTATAGGCAGAGTAGAAGAGTTATCACAACTGCAGAAGTTTTTGCAAAAAAATGAGTTAAAAACTTAGTTTTGAGTTTTCACAGAATGTATTTCGGTCAAACCGATTTCAAGTTTCGGTGTAACCGAAGTGTTCAACAGAACCTACACACCACTTTCGGTCAGACCGAAATGGGTTTCGGTCCTACCGAAAACTTAGGGTTTCACAGAAACTTCAATTCGGACATTCCGATTTACACAACTCGGTCAGACCGAACTGTGTAGTGCAATGGTCAGAGACCAAATCGGTCAGTCCGAGTTTCAGGAATCGGCTTCACCGAGATGCATTCCGTGGAAACCTAAACCTAAGAATTTTCCTCGAAACTAAACGATCTGAACAATGTATTGGGAACATATCAAACGTGGATTGAATCAGGGCAGTCCTATCATGCAAGAATCAGAAGTGGAGCATGAATAGGGATCGGGACACACCCTAACTTGGTGGTGTCCCTCTACGGCGGCAACGGACGAGAAGATTACCGTTGACGGCGGCGGAGACCTGCGGCAAGGGCACACAGGCGACGAAGGCGACGATCCTTAGATCAGGGCGGCGGCAGCAGGGGTCTTGGAGGGCGAACGGTTTGAAAGGAATAGATCGCGCGCAGCCCTCAGTATATATAACCCCGTACTGTCGGTGGGACCGAGTTGAAAAACTCGGTGTCACCGAGATGTATTTCTGCTGTGCAGTTACACATATCGGTCAGACCGAGATTTTGAACTCGGTTTCACCGAGATGAAACCTAGATCAATCTAAGTGTTTCGGTTGGACCGAGATTGAGAAGCCGGTCAGACCGAAATAGACTTAGAAGGTTTTGGAAGTCAGCCTTAGACGAATCGGTGGTTCCGAGTGCTCCTCACTCGGACTGTCCGAAAAAGACTTGTTCAAAGTTGTGATATAAGCATGAATAGAATTTTGAGACAAGATAGCATAGATAGCTAGGGAAAGTGCTTAGGCATTCTTGTCCATCCATTTGGCCAAAAAAAAAGGAAACCAAAACAATCAAAACAACAAATGGATGTCCTTGAATGGATAAAATCATGCATCCAACATGCTCACACAATAAGATAGCAACTGAAATATGTGTCAAACATGCACAACCAAAACTCTAGCTACTAGCACACAATTTGTCGATGACTAGGTCATCTATATATGAGTATATTGACTTAGGAGTCAAATGAGAACATTTGATCATAGGTCATACTCATCGTTTAAGCACAAGTGGGGTTACCACTTTTACATAAAGCATTTATGTGTTCACATCATTTGGAGATGCTTTTAGCTCAATTTTTAGAGCAAAGCTCCCCCTAGATGTGAGAACCCCTTTTAAAGGGTCAAACTAACCTTGGGTTGTCGTAGAAGACTTCATGTAGATGTTGA
Organism: Secale cereale; assembly: GCA_902687465.1. Classification (NCBI taxonomy): domain Eukaryota; kingdom Viridiplantae; phylum Streptophyta; class Magnoliopsida; order Poales; family Poaceae; genus Secale; species Secale cereale. Next base: position 797,785,917 of record LR738710.1, on the reverse strand, counting down.
AGATGTGGATGCTCAATGTTGATGTAGATCATCATGAGTTAAGAGCAGTCCTTTGGATTAGGGCACTTTCAATACCTACATGGGTTAGTCCCACAAGGAACAAACAAGAATATCCATGGACATAGAGTGAAGTACACAAAAGATGATGTCCATGAAAGCAATGATTACCTTGTCCCTTGACTTACCAACAAGAGGGTTTGTGACTCCATGAACAAGTGCATGATGTGGAAGTTGATTGCACAAGTTCTTGCCAAAATGAATATGAGTGAAGTTTGTTGGCGGAGTCACCCTCAAGAACCTACTAGTTCTTCTTCTTTGGGATCCACATCATCTTGATGGGAATCCTTGGTGTTGTAGTTGAGCTTGACGAAGTAGAACTTGATGTGTCCTTGGGAACCCACTTGACCATGGCTTGAGGTGCTTCAATGAATGCATCAATCTCCTCTTGAAGCTTGTCCTTGGCCTTTAGCTTGTGGTCTTGTGGTGGAAGGTCATCTTGAGCTTGTTCCACATTGGAAGAAGTAGGATCATACTTCTCCTTTTGTGAGACAAACTGTGGAGTAGGGTATTGACCTTCTTCCCACTCAACACCTTTGGCGTTGAACTTTCGCTCAAAACCAATCCCTTGATTCTTCCGGTGTCTTCCTTGTTTGCGAACAATCTCCTCAAAGTTCTTGCTTCCGGCAAGACTCTTGTAGACACCTTTCTCTACGATTTCCTTCAATAAGCTATTTTCTTGCTCAAGTGTAACTTGGCTTGAAACATTGTTAGTGGAATCAAGAGAACTACTAGAAGCAACAATATTGGATTTAACATTGTTATTGTTACTACTAGAGGAAGAATTTTTCTTATGCTTGTCATGCTTAGTCTTAATAGGTGGCAAGAAATTAGACAAGAGAAGTCGTTTGGCAAGATATGAAGAACTCTTCTTTCGAAGATCGTCATTGATCGCTTTTAGAAACTCATGTTCTTGCTCTAGAGTGAGCTTCTCGAAGCGTAGCTTCTCATGAGATCTTAGGAGCTCTCTATGATCTTCTTGAGTTGTTTCATGAGCTAACTTAAGAGTGTTTAGTTCTTTAGTTAGACGCTCAATCTCCTTCATAGCATTGTCATTCGACTCTTCTCGACTATAAAGACTACTAGCATTTTCATCATTACTAAGCTCACTAGATTTATCATGCAAGAGCTCATCTTCACCAAGTAAGTCATCCTCATCACTATCAAAGTCAATGAATTCAGGGTGTTTTACCTTGGGGCCTTTAGCCATGAAGCATCTTCCAATTCCCTCATTTGGTGAACCAAATAAGTCATAGGAGTTGGAGTTGGAGGATACTAGTGCAAGTCCGGCAACACCTTCATCTTGACTATAGTCGGAGTCGGAGTGATAGCTTCCATCGGATTGACTGTCAGAGTCGGAGCCGGAGACCCATTCACCAACATGAGCTTGATGTCTTCTTCTTGTGTAGCTCCTTGATGACTTGTCTTTCCTCTCCGAATCCTTGCTTCTCCGAGAGGGTCTTCGTTCATAACGATCATCTCTACTCCTTCTCTCTCTCCGAGGTGACTCATCTCTTGCTCTTCTTCTTGGAGATTCTTCTCTTCTCTTGTGGGGAGCCGTACACTCATTTGAGAAGTGTCCGGGTCTTCCACAATTGTAGCAGTTTCGATCACGACTAGAAGATCTCTTTCCATCATATGATCTAGACTTTGAGCTTCTTTCTTTGCCTCTATTCTTGTAGAACTTGTTGAAGTTCTTGACCATTGGGCTTATCTCTTCATTGGAAATTAGCTTGTCACTTGAGGTAGTAGGAGCATCACTTGTAGCTTTGTAAGCACCACTTGACTTGTTGTGAAGCTCTTCCTTATCCTTAAGTGTCATCTCATGAGCAACAATTCTTCCAATGACTTCAGTTGGCTTGAGAGTCTTGTAGTTTGGCATCATTTGGATCAAAGTGCACACGGTGTCATACTTTCCATCCAAAGCTCTGAGAATCTTCTTAATGATGAATCGGTCGGTCATTTCTTCGCTTCCTAAGCCAGCAATCTCATTTGTGATGAGAGCAAGCCTAGAGTACATTTCAGCGACTCCTTCACCATCCTTCATCTTGAACTTGTCAAGTTGACCTTGAAGAATATCTAGCTTTGATTCCTTCACAGATTCAGTACCTTCGTGCATTTCAACCAAAGTATCCCAAATCTCTTTAGCATTCTCAAGACGGCTGATTTTGTTAAACTCTTCGGGACACAAAGCATTGAAGAGAATGTCACAAGCTTGAGCATTGTTTTGCAACATCCGCAACTCTTCGGGTGTAGCTTCGCGATCCGGAACTTTTCCTTCTTCAAAGAAGTCACCTTGCATGCCAACACAAATAATGCCCCATGCGGCTGGGTTATGACCAAGAATATGCATTTTCATTTTATGCTTCCAACTAGCAAAATTTGTACCATCAAAGTAAGGACCTCTACGATAATTACCCTCACTAGACGCCATACTCTCCTAGGTTGTGAAACCAAGCTTATGGAGTCCAATGCAATGGAAACCAAGGCAATGGAGACCAAAGCTCTGATACCACTTGTAGGATCGAAAGTAGGTCTAGAGGGGGGGTGATTAGACTACTTGACAATATAAAAAATCTGCCTTTAGATCATGCAATGTTTTTGGCAGTTTCACAAACAAGATCAGTTCAAGTAACACCCTACACATGCAATTCTAGAGTTTATGCAGCGGAAAGTAAATTGCACATGTAAAAGAGAGGTGGAGAAGATCAAACGCAGTTTGGTGACACGGAGATTTTTGTTGTGGTTCCGATAGGTGGTGCTATCGTACATCCACGTTGATGGAGACTTCAACCCACGGAGGGTAACGGCTGCGCGAGTCCACGGAGGGCTCCACCCACGAAGGGTCCACGAAGAAGCAACCTTGTCTATTCCATCACGGCCTACGCCCACGGAGGACTAGCCTTACTCGGGGTAGATCTTCACGAAGTAGGCGATCTCCTTGCCCTTACAAACTTCTTGGTTCAACTCCACATCATGACGGAGGCTCCCAAGCGACACCTAACCAATCTAGGAGGCACCACCCCCCAAAAGGTAATAGACGGTGTTGATGGTGATGAACTCCTTGCTCTTGTGCTTCAAGTGATAAACTCCCCAACACTCAACTCTCCTCACTGATATGGCTGTGGTGGAAGAAAGATTTGAGTGGAAAGCAACTTGGGAAGGCTAGAGATCAAGTTTCATATGGTAGGAATGGAATGGCTTGATCTCAACACAAGGGTAGGTGGTTCACTTCTCAGAAAGTGTGTGGTAGAAGTGGTGGTACTTTCTGATGGCTCTCCTCACGAATGAGGAGGGGGTGGAGGGGTATATATAGCCTCCACACAAAATCCAACCGTTACACACACATTTGACCAATCTCGGTCAGACCGAAGTGAAAACTCGGTTAGACCAAAAGTTCAAATATAGTGAACGTTGGGATTTTCGGTGGGACCGAAAATACCATCTCGGTGAGACCGAAGTGAGTCAAAGGTTAGGGTTTGCCATTTCGGTGAGACCGAAAATATAAACTCGGATATTCCGAATTGATGTGAAGTGATCACAGAAGGTTGGCAGCCCTTTTTCGGTGAGACCGAAACTCAGAATCGGTTTGACCGAGAAGCTAGGGTTTGGAGAAACAACTGAAGTGGTTCATCTCGGTGGGACTGAGTTGGAGAAATCGGTGTGACCGAGATTACTTATGGGTGTGTGTTAAGTAGTGAATAGTGCTGATAGTTGAGGGAGTTAGATCACCAAGCACTTGAGCAACAAGAACATTAACACAACCTCATCCCCTTTTAATAGTATTGGCTTTCCTATGGACTCAATGTGATCTTTGATCACTAAACCAAAAAGGAGTCTTGAGCTTTTGCCAATGCTTGTCTTAGCATTTTGAGGGGTCCACTTCTTCAGACATTTCCATACCCACATCATCGAACTTCTCTGAAATGATTCTCAAGATAATATTAGTTCAATGATATATATGTTGTTATTAATTACCAAAACCACCCGGGGATTAGTTGCACTTTCACCATCCCCGCCACTGTGGTTGTCTCTGTTGCTGCGTTTCCGAGCTGACTCTGCTGTGGTCGCCTTGACCCGCCCGCCATCGAGCCTGCCTTGCCTCTGCTATGGTCACCTTGAACCGCCCGCCGTCGAGCCGGCCTTGCCTCTGCTGTGGTCGCCTTGACCCGCCCGCCGTCGAGCCGGCCTTGCCTCTGCTACAAGTCGCCGGATATGCCAGCTCGCCGCGCCGCACCTCACGTTGGCCGCCCCGCCAGCTCCGCCCGGCGCGCCACGGGCCGCCTTGCCCTGCCGCGCTGCCTCTCCGACCACCACCAGCGTGTACGCCGGAGAGGTGCTGCGCGTCAGCAGCGGTCTTCCCGAGCTGCCGTGGCAGAGCTGCCCCGCTCCTCAAGTCACTGCCATGGACGGCCTCCTCCGGCCTGCGACGCGCCCCTACGGCCAAATCATTGCTCGCCCTGACGCCTTGAGCCACCTCCGCCTCGCCCGAGTTACTAAGCAGCGGGCCTTATTTTGAGACCGTCTGCTTCGCACCCATCTCCGAGCCGCCGTCGCTGACGAACTACTGTCCCCATGGCCTTGTTGAGCTGCCACCTCTTTCGACCATGGCTCCGCTTAAAGCCGGTGCCATCAACTCGCGTGGGTGCTAGGGACACATCAGAACAGTCAAAGTGAGAAGTGCATTTGCACATGCCATGTTTTTTGTGTGGTTATGCCCAGCATTGCACCAACATCCGCGTTCATCCGGCAAAAAATACCAGGTGTTGTTTTTCCTATGTATTTTATCCGTACATGTTAATTCATGCAACAACAATTACTCTGGCCTATAATATTTTTTATGCAGGATGACTATTAAAAAAAAGGGGTGGTGTTATACAACGGATGCATGTTCGGCTGTGCCGCGCGGCTTCACGGACACGCGTGTCGCGGTCCAGTTTACATCAACGCACCGGCCGACTCACTCACCCACGCCGCCTTACAACGCCACGGACGACTCGCCCGTCCCCCCTCGCAGCCGGTTCATGCGTCCACACCGGTTTACAACGCGGAGGACAACTTGCTCGTCTGCGCTAGCTTACAACACTACGGCCGACTCATGTGTCTGGGCTGCCTCTGATGCTGTGGTTGTTTTACTGTCCGCCCTACGGTCCGACCTACTCAACATGCCGGGTTGGCTAACAGACACCGATGAGGATCATAAGGTCCAAATACATCAGGTGATATCCATCTAAATCTATTTTCTTGGTATATATTGTTTTTATCAAGAAAACTGTTACTTTGATCCGTATATTTTATGCAGGACAATTATGTATTATAAACATGGTTTATACCATGGGTGCAAAGCACGCGCTGGCAACGTCCTGCCCGGCGTTCGTCTGTGCCGCATTACACGGTGAATGGACGCATGCAAGACGCCGCCCTTATGGCCCGGTTTACATCAACTTGTCGGGACCGTGCCTACGATTGACTCACCCGTCCGCGTCGGCTTATAATGCCTATGAAGCCGCGATCGTCTTTACCGTTCGTCTCTTGCGGCCTGGTCTACATCAACATACCGGGCCGCACTTGTGTGCATGAGCTGTTTATTGAGTATGAGCAAGTCACAACTTGGGTAGCCCGGTTTTCTTTCAACAAAATGGAGGCAAATTATCATGTACTATGAACCGCCGTCTGCACTGGGTGGTTTAATGGGCAGGCGCACAAGTCGCCTCCACTGCAGTTTGGTTAACTTTAAATCGCCAGTTGGAAGAAACCATTGGCCGAGTTGCTGACATGGCTCATACGGGATCATTGATAACCCGTCACAGTCACCTCAATTTTCTATCGATTCATATCGCACTGATGATGGACACCTTATGTTATGAGCAAATATGGAGAGTCTCAAGCCAACTCCTCGAGTAGTCTCAAGACTCGGGGGCTACGATGACATGACTCGGCAAATCTTGCCAGTTTCAGCAAATTTAAGAACCCCAGGACGATGGAGGGAAAGATAACCCGGTCCTGGAGGCAACTGCTATATTCATGAAAATTCAAGGGAAATCTGTCTCCTACAAAAGCTATGAAGATCTCCAATCCGGTTTAAGAATCTCCGGTTTAAAAAGAGTTAATCTCTCGCAAAGTTCGAGTTTAAAGGCCGTCAGAAAAATTCCGGCTGAAAATGAAAATTCCGGTTTAAGATCCGGTTCAAGGGAAAGATGTCTCCCACAAAGCTTTGAAGCTCTCAATATCCGGTTTAAGAATTTCCGGTGCAAAAGAATAATCTCTCACAAGTTCGAGTTCTCAGGGAAAATTAAAGGGACCAAAGAGAGTTTGCTGCACAACACAACTCAAACATAGGCACCTGGCGAGCACAACTCAGAAATATATCACTTGGAGGCTTCTGTTTATGAAGCGGAGTTCTGATTACCCATTGGTTCGGCTATTAAAGACCATCATAAGAGCATAGCTCTGGTTGCTTCGGTAATCCGGCTATCAAAGCCCACATGATGATGAGGGGCAAAAGAGAGTTTGATGCATAGTACAACTCAAACGTAGGCCCCAACGAGCATAGCTCAAATGCTACCTGGGGGCTCCTGATGCATAGCATCAACGAGTTGACAACCCTTGTGGTAGGCTATCAAACCATGGCTTGGAAGCCTGGTGTATACACCTAAAACCTCGGAATAGCCTGCCTGCATTAAGTAAGTCACTCCGCCCAGGTAAACCTGGTACGACCCGTCGAACGTATACACAAGTCAATCTTTACAGACCCTGAACTTGGTAACGTTAAATTGACGATCATCAAATGTATACACAAGTCAATCTTTACAGACCCTGAACTTGGTAACGTTAAATTGACGATCATCAAACGTATACACAAGTCAATCTTTACAGACCCTGAACTTGGTAACGTTAAATTGATGATTTGGTTAAGGATTGAGGACCATCTTAACAGGCTTTGTGAAATGGTTAATGTCAGTAGCCTGGCAGCTCATAAAAAGCCTCGAATTTGGAGCCTGGCAGCTCGTAAAAAGCCTCGGCTACACGGTCTTATTTGACAAACATCTCTTTTTGATTTTTGCTAAGTTTTTATCTTCAAGGTCATTGGTGTTTATCCAAGTCCATTGATTCAAGAGTGGATGACTATAAGTTGCCACTACAATACACCAGCGTTTACAGAACCTGGTCTGGTTTGATTATAAATTGCCAGTACTATCTACAGATAATGATCGGTGTTATTAACCCGGCCTGGCTTTTGACTATAAGTCGCCAGTATGAGATAAGATAATGACCGGTGTTTATTAACCCGGCCTGGCTTTTGACTATAAGTCGCCAGTATGAGATAAGATAATGACCGGTGTTTATTAACCCGATCTGGCTTTCAATTATAAATCGCCAGTATCATATACGGGTAATCCGGTGTTTATTACAACCCGGTACGATTTTATTATAAACCGGCAAAATATTAAAGGAGTTATCAATACCCAAGATTGGGGTTATCACCCTTACTACACTGGCTTGGTAAACCAATAGTGTGATCAAATATCACTGTAAGCGGTTTTCAAACCGGGTTATATTATTCAAATCTTCAAATAGCCAACATGGCTGGATTTTTATTATGGTTATCAATAACCAGTATTATGATTAAGGTTTTGAAAGTCGCTTTAGCGTAATGGCTATCATATTGTCAATGGGTATGATTTATTCTACAACTGAAGGAATAGTCCTGAGTCGCTGCAGGCTTACGACCCGGCACTTGGGGGCTACATTATTCAAATTGAGATTACATCAAATGTGCAAGTCTCATGTCGCTGCAAGCATGCACCATAACACTTGGGGTCTAATGCAAAGTCATTTTTTTGCTTACCTTATTGAAGAACCGACTCATCACATTTTAATGAGCCGGCCCTTGGGGGCTACCAATTGCTCCTGTCAACAATTCAAGGTACACAAGTATTAATCCATTATATTGAAGGATCCACTGCTCAGTTGGTAAAACACAAAGCTCTTAACCTTGTGGACGTGGGTTCATGCCCCATGATGGGGGTTACATCATATGATGTTCTTTTCAAAGAAGTATTTATAAAGTCCCTGCTCATTATTACATAATAACCCGGCCCTTGGAGGCTACACTGGTTGAAGTTTTTGAGCATCAGGCAATTACAAGTCCCAGGTTGCTGCAAGCATGACAACCCGACACTTGGGGGCTACATAATATGGAGTATTCAATTTTTTACTAATGACTGGGATGAACAATCTGGATTTCTTCAAGGTTGCAACATTTATATTGAAACAAGTCTTAAGCTATCACTATGTTCTCCTCTTAAGACTTGGGGGGCTACATGTGACTATAACAGTTATAACCTGGAAATATCAATTTTTATAACCCGACAATGGTGGTAATCATAAACCGGCATCTTCAAGCTGGCTAGATATCAATTGAATATTGGAAGACCAATATTTTTGTCAAATAGGAGCATTGAAGGCCGATTCAAATGGATTCTTGATTTACAATATTTCTTATGCAAGCAAGTTGACTATGAAGCTGGTCTGTTGACCCCGATTTTCTAGAGGAAGGAAATGACAAGGACTTAAGGATGATCAAGTACCGGTTTATAAGAATATTTAACCCGGAGCGCAACATGTCAAAATTCATTCTTGTGTTTATGTTGAAGGATCAGTTTAACATGGATAAATCCAAATTAAACTGGGGGCTAATGTCGGGGATATACCCCGCGGTACAAACCGCCGGATGTATGACCCGGCTGGAGTTTGGCGATTCACAGACGGCCCGCTTTGACCTGGCGGTTTACGATTCATTGGTAATCCGGCAGGCGGGTCAGAGGAGCGACTAGACCGGGTGGCCCAACGGGCGGTTCATGAAAGGCCGGCTCATGTTATGGTGGGCCGGTTTATGAACAAAGCACAAGGAATATTCTCCTACAAAGGAAGCAAGACTAGGACTCCTTGTAATAGAGTAATCCTAATCCTACTAGGACTAGTCAAGTAACCCACCCCTTCAACATATATAAGGAGGGGCAGGGCTCCCCAAAGAGGGACAAGTTCTCACAAGTTAGAGGCACCATATTCTTTAGGGCTAGACACAACTAAAGGAGAGCCGGTTTACCGGCGACTCCCTCGTGATCATAATGAGACCTAGCCTCAAACAACATGTAGGGCTATTACCGGATGATGTTTCCCGGGGCCCGAAGCTGTCTAAACCCTTGTCTTGTGTTGCGTCTCTCAATTCCGCTCAACCCCTCTCAAGCTACCACATAGATGCGTTGGCCTCGCGACTACGTCCTCATACTAAGGACATCTGCCGTGACAATTCCATGACACCCGCCGAGTCAAGTCTTGACAGATCTATTGGAGGCTCTGACGACTCTGATGGGAACGGAGGTAACCCCGGAGAACCAGGAGCAGCACAAGGTGGATGTGGATAAGCTGCGATAGGAGATAGCACAAGCAAAAGTAGACTTGGCGGCAGAGAATGCCAGGATGACTGCAGAGCGGGCTGTTTTGGATGCCCAGGCTCAGCGGATTCAAGCAGATTCGTATCGGCTCTTGGTGGATCAGAACGCTGCTAATGAGGTCATGAGGCTAGGAATATTTTCAACACAGCAGGAGCAGGGGCAGTAACCTGCCGAGGGCAAACCGGACGGCTAAAGTGCCTAGGGCCGGAGGGCCGGTTCAACCACGTATAACAGGTTCTCTGTATGCAAATCAAAACTTCCCAACACCTCATTACCCGACGACACTGGCGGGTCTTTATTCCAACCCTCTGGATAACATGATAGCAGCGGCGACGAGATTGGCGGCTTTGCCAGTTGAGGGCGAAACTCCAATGGCAGTGCAGACCTGGAGGGACCAGGAACTTCTTCAGACGACACTTCAACAGCAACAGGCTTATTCTTATAGTCGGGACCGGATTCACTCAACCCCCCGTCCAAGTGTCAGCTATAGCAGGCATGTCGACTCGCCAGAGGTTTCAAGCACAAAGCGGCACCGTGACCCGCCTCTTGGGCATGACCCGGCGCGGCATGGCGCCAATGTGCAGGACTTAGTGGATCAAGGCAGGATGCACCGAGAGGCCGAGCTGGCGGCTCAGGTGGCAGATCATCAGACGGTGCCATTTTACCCGACGACTTCAGTAGAGACAGGCAGGACTTCTCGAGCATGGGGCATACTGTGCTTAACGGCAGCTATACCGAACGAGCGTTTACCTAAGGACTTCAAGGGCCCTCGTAAGGTGCCTAACTACACAGCAGATCAACCCCCCGAGGCTTGGGTGGATAGTTACGAGATGGCTATGGAGATGCTGGATGTTAGCGAGGCCGCGTGTGCTAAGTATTTCACCATGATGCTGGAAGGCACGGCCCATAACTGGTTGAAAGGATTGCTCGTCAATTCCATTGGGCCGTGGGCAGAGCTGAAGGCCAAGTTTATCAAGCATTTCAAGGATACATGTAAGTAGCCGATGTCAATTATGGATTTAGCTTCTTGTGTTCAGAACAAGGGCAAGTCAATAACCAGCTGGGTGCGTCGGGTCTCAAACATCATACATTCCTCAGACAAGATCAATGCCGGGTCAGCAGTGTTAATGTTGGAAAAGAATTGTCATTTTCTTCCACTCAAATAGAAGTTAGGGCGGCTTACGCGTCATTGCGATGACATGGGGGAGCTTATGGTGGCTCTCATCAAATATGCCGACTCTGATAGTACCAAGGACCCTGAGTCTGAGGCTGAAAGACCGGGAAAGGGAAAGAAGAGTAATGACACGGGAGGACAACAGTTTAACCCGGCCAATCAAAGTAGTGGCAATAAGCGCAAAGCTGATACTTTTGTAGCTAATACTAGGACACAGAATTTTAATCAGCGTCGCAAGGGGAAGCCCCTTCCGAGATATAACCTTGATGAGGTGATGAATCTGCCATGTCCAAAGCATGTAACTGACGAAAGGCCGGCTACCCATATGTGGAAGGATTGCAACATTATTTGACACTACAGGGAGTCTATGTAGAACAACCATGGACCAAACAGCTGGTCAGGTCCCGGCACACACGGTCCCGATTATGGAGGCGGCGGCTCAAATTCCAGGTTTCAAGGCCAAGGAAATCAAGGCGGCAACAACCAGTAGAATAATCAAGGGAATCAGCAGCAGTCGGGTTATCAGAGTAACCTGAAGCAGCTGAGAAGTGGGCAGTACCACGTCTTTACCACAAGTGTGTGCAAGCAGGATCAGAAACTTCATAAAAGGGCGGTGAATGCTCTTGAGACGGCAGTTCCCCGTTTCTTGCGATGGTCTTAGCAGCCCATTGTGTGGAGTCGCGAGGATCACCCGCGCCGAGTTGATAATCTGGGTCAGCTGGCTTTGGTGGTGGCACCTCAGGTTGGAGGATATAAATTCACTAAGGTACTCATGGATGGAGGCAGCAGTATCAATATCTTTTACTATAATACTTTCCATCGTATGGGTTTAACTGACAAAAATCTGAGACCATCCAATACTATTTTCCATTGAGTGGTGTCTGGTAAGTCGGCGTATCCAGTGGGAAAGATCGATTTGAAGGTAACTTTTGGGGATGAGTATGATGCCAGAACAGAGACTTTAACGTTTGAGGTTGTTAGGATCCACAACCCGTATCATGCTCTGTTTGGTCGGCCGACTTATGCTAAGTTCATGGCAAGGCCGTGTTATGTTTATTTGCAGCTTAAGATGCCGTGTCACAAGGGGACCATAACAGTGCATGTGAGTCGCACGATAGCTTTGGAGTGGGAGAAGGCGACGCGGCTTATGCAGTGTCAGTTTGTGCCATAGAGGAGCTGAAGTTTTACCAGGACAATGTTGACCTGGCAGATATGACGTCTTTTAAGAAGCCAACCACAGAGCATGACCCTTTGCTGAAGTTTAAATCGGCAGACGACACCAAGCTAGTTGACTTTGTTCCTGGCGACTCATATAAGGAGTTCAGTATCAGTGCCAATCTGGACCCAAAATAGGAAAGAGCGCTCATCGAGTTCATCCATGAGAACTGGGACATCTTTGCATGGAAACCTTTAGACATGCTGGGTGTACCGAGGGAACTCGCTGAGCACACTCTCAATAGTGATCCGAAGTATAAGCTGGTCAGACAGTTTCTTCGCTATTTTAACAAGGAGAGACGGAAGGCCATTGGTGAAGAAGTGGCCCGGCTCTTAGCAGCCGGGTTCATCGTTGAAGTTTTTCATCCAGAGTGGTTGGCTAACCCGGTTTTGGTGCTTAAGAAGAACGGCACTTGGCGAATGTGTGTGGATTACACGGACTTAAGCAAGGCTTGACCGGCTGACCCGTTCGCCCTCCCTCGTATTGATCAGATTATTGATGCTACGGTGGGTTGTGAGCATTTGAGTTTTTTGGATGCTTATTCTGGGTATCATCAGATCAAGATGGCATTTAAGGATCAGGAGAAGACAGCTTTCATCACTCCGTTTGGAGCCTTCTACTATGTATCTATGCCTTTTAGGCTCAAAAGCGCCTAGGCGACTTACCAACGGTGTGTACATAATTTCCTTCACGGTTTGATTGGGTGTAATGTTCATGCCTATGTGGATGATATTGTGGTTAAATCCAAGAAGAAGGAGACCCTGATCGATGATTTGAAGGAGACGTTTGACAATCTCCGGGTGTACAAGATGATGCTTAACCCGGCCAAGTGTGTCTTTGGTGTTCCAGCAGGCAAGCTTTTGGGTTTTTTGGTCTCTGAGCGAGGCATCGAGGCTAACCCGGAAAAAATCAAGGCTATCACTTCCTTGGCAAGGCCAAAGTGTATCAATGATGTCCAACGCTTGGCAGGACGGATAGCAGCTTTGAGACGGTTCATAAGCTGCCTAGGTGAAAAGGTTATCCCTCTGTATCAGATGATGAAGAAGATAGACGACTTTGTTTGGAGTGAAGCTGCTGATGAGGTGTTCGAGGCACTCAAGAAGCAATTGGTTGAGCCGCTGGTTCTTGCGGCCCCCATTGACAAGGAGCCTTTGTTATTATACGTTGCTGCAAATGGCAGGGCTGTCAGTGTGGCCATTGTTGTGGAAAGGAAAGAGGCTGGCAAGGAGTATCCGGTTCAAAGGCCGGTTTATTATATCAGCGAGGTACTCATTGAGTCCAAACAGAGGTATCCACATTGGCAGAAGCTGGTATATGGGGTCTTCATGGCAAGCCGGAAGCTCAAGCAATATTTCCTGGGTCATCCTATTACGGTGGTGAGTTCTACTCCCTTAGGGGATATCATCCAAAACAAAGAAGCAACAGGTCGAGTGGCCAAGTGGGCCATTGAACTTGGGCCTCATGGGTTAAAGTATGTACCTCGAACGGCCATCAAATCACAAGCGCTCGTGGATTTTATCAATGACTGGACATAATTGCAGACGCCTGAGGAAAAGCCGGATAACACATATTGGAAATTTCACTTTGATGGGTCCAGGCAATCGGAAGGCTCGGGGGCTGGAGTTGTCCTAACTTCCCCGCGAGGTGATAAATTTTCTTATGTTCTCTAGTTAATGTTCCCTTGTACCAATAATGCATCTGAGTATGAGGCCTTGCTCCATGATCTTCGGATGGCTAATGAGATGAATTTAAGCCGGGTGAGGTGCTTTGGTGATTCAGATCTGGTAGCTCAGCAGGTTTCTGGTACTTGCGATTCCAAGGATCCGCTCATGGCGCCTTATAGACGAGAGGATGATGCTATTGCGGGTCACTTCAAGGGTTACCAAGTTGAGCATATTGATCAGAGGAAGAACGAGGCGGCTGATACCTTAAGCCGATTGGGATCTCAGCGTAAGCCGGTACCGCCCAACACTTTCTTGGATGTTTTGGTTAACCCGTCTCTCAAGTTGCCTACAGAGGAGGACCTTGCTATTCCTGACCCGGAGGCACAGTTGGTGGCGGCTCTTCATGTTATACCTGACTGGACGGTCCCGTATTTGGCTTACATAACCCAGGGTGAGTTACCTGAGGATGAAATCTTGGCCAGACAAATAACCCAGCGGTCTAAGTCAATGACAATTGTCAACGGAGAATTTCACCATCGCAGTGTTATAAGGGCGTTTCAATGTTGCGTCTCTCATGAGGAAGGTTGTGAGATCGTGCGAGAGGTCAATGAAGGATATTGTGGTCATCAAACTGGCTCTAAATCTCTTGTGGCCAAAGCTTTTTGTCACGGGTTCTATTGGTTGACGGCTCATGCTGATGCTGAAGACTTGGTGAGCAGATGTGACGGTTGTCAGAAATTTTCACGACGTGCTCATGTTCCGGCTCAAGAGTTGAGGATGATCCCAATAACTTGGCCGTTTGCGACTTGGAGGCTTGATATGGTTGGGCCTTTCAAGAGGTCCAAGGATAAGAAAACCCACCTTTTGGTGGAACTGGACAAATTTACCAAGTGGATTGAGGCAGAGCCAGCTAGCAAGTGTGATGCTGAAACGACGGTTCAATTCATCAAAAAGGTGATTTTCCATTTTGGTTTCCCCCACAGTAACATAACAGATAATGGCACTAATCGGTCTAAGGGTGCTATGAGGGAATTTTGCCAGCGAGAGCATATTCCACTTGATGTTTCTTCTGTGGCTCACCCCCAGTCTAATGGTCAAGCAGAACGAGCTAATCAAGAGATTCTGCGAGGGATCAAGCCCCGGCTTATGATTCCTTTGAAGAGAACGCCAGGTTGTTGGGTGGAGGAGTTACCTTATGTGTTATGGAGCATTAATACAACACCCAATAGATCTACAGGTTACACACCCTTCTTCATGGTCTATGGAGCTGAGGCAGTTCTTCCTAGTGATATCCGTCATGACTCACCTCGAGTGGCGGCTTACGTTGAAACAGATAATGAGAAGGCACGTCAGGATGCATCGGATTTGTTGGATGAAGAGCGTGATCTCGCGGCGGCTCGTTCAGCGATCTATCAACATGATTTATGACGATATCACAGCCGCCGGGTCAAAACCAGAACCTTTCAAGAAGGCGACTTAGTGCTCCGGCTCATCCAAGATCAGACTGATATGCATAAACTCTCACCGCCTTGGGAGGGACCTTTTGTCGTCAGTAAGAATCTGCACAACGGGTCATACTATCTGATTGACGTTCGAGAGCACAAGGATTCACGCACATCAGAGGAAGAGACTAATCGGCCGTGGAATATTGCTCATCTCCGGCCTTACTATACTTAAGCCTCCGGCTCTCATGAAGTATATAGTTCGATGATGTAAATATTAGAACAATATAATAAAGCCGGCATCCCTGATAATTCGGGGCCTCTGTCGTTTTCATTTCTTCAAAGCTAAGTCCTTGTCATTGTCGGACTGAGGGCTCCGCAAAACCCGTTAAGTCTGAACACAGGGGCGTGAACGAAGATCTCTCCCACTCACGTCTACCTAGCGCCTCGATCTCGTCTCGATGGAAAGATTCAAGCAAACAACGAACAAACACACAAGAGTTTATCCAGGTTCGGGCCACCGTGTGGTGTAAGACCCTACTTGCTGCTTTGGTGGATTGGCTCCGGGCAAGCTAGAATATGAACTGGTACAAGGGTTCCTGAGTTTAGGAGGCGAGCTCAGGAGGGTCAGGAGGCTAGAGTTCTTGCTCCTTGTGCGGTGGTCATGTGCGTGAGTCGATGATTCTTTCTTTTCCCTGCAGTGGAGGTTCTAGCTACTTATATAGGCGGCCACGGTCTTCTTCCCTCGAAATGTTTAGGCGGGAGGGGATTCCACAACGGCCATTTTTTTGCGGGAACACAAGGACGTTCCTACCCTGACAAAAGCAGTCTTCGCCCGCAAAAGGATCAGCCGGTGACACGGTGGTGGGCTCGACGGTGACATCCTCCTTATCGTCCTTGCGGTCTTCGGTCTAGTTGCAACAAAGAGGAAACCCTTGCCCCGCTCCTTGGGAACCAACGGCTGCGCTGTCTCCTTTGCACCGAAATGGCAACTGTGCCACTGGCGGACGCGGGCACTCACTGGCGCGGTGCGTCACTGCTATATCACTGCCTCCTCCTCAGGCAGGCTTGGCCTTGGATTCTCCGCCCCTCCGGAACGCCTTGCCGAGGCCGCTCCCGAGGGGGTCTTGGCGTTGTTCTTCTCGCGAGGCATGGCCCCTCGCGAGGGTCTTGAGCAGCTGGTCGATCAGCTGGGCTATACCAGGCCGCTTGTAGGAGCGCATCGCGGCTCGCAGACAAGCAAGTCTGGGTACCCTGGTTCCCAGAACGCCAACAGTAGCCCCCGGGGCCCAAGGCTTGCACGGAGTTGGCTTCAGGGCGAAGCCTTAGTCGAGGACAAAGCGCCGCGAGCCCCAAAAAGGCTACGGGCCAGGCTGGCGCGTGACGGTTGGATGGGACGCAAGCGACCCCGCTCCCCACACCATCTCGGTAACCCTGTGTCTTGACAAAAGGGGCCTTCTTTGATGGGGGGAGTTATCGCCCTCCTTCCTTCCAGCTTGGATTTCTTCCCTTTGCGTCTCTTGCTTCTCAGCGCCCTTCGGCCCTCCTTGACCATGGTGAAGAAGAACAAGGGCACCACACCGTCGTCTAGATCTGCTTCCTCTCTTGATGCGGCGCTCGAGGAGTCCTCCATCATCGGGAGGAGGAATACTCAAAGGTCCAGCCGTTCCTGTCGAGCTCCCACAATGAGCATGGCCCGACGTAGATCTGGGCTGGATCCACCATGGCGCGGACCCTGCCAAAGTCGTGCTACCCCTTCTTCCTCCACAGCATCTCCGTGGGGCTCGTGCCCCCTTTTTCCGAGTTCTTCTATGCCATCCTGGAACATTACCAGGTGCACGCTCTCCATATCCAACCCCGCTCCATCTTCGTCTTGTCGCTCTTCGCCTTCTACTGTGAGGCGTTCGTGGGGGTGAGGCCGACGGTCGCCCTCTTCCGCCACTTCTTCTCCATGCGTCAATACGACGATGCCCCGTGCTCGGGCTGCGTTTCCTTTGTGTTCCAGCGCCAGGGCTGTCGCCTGATGACATCCGGGAAGAAGATAGAGTCCCACCGGAAGAGGTGGGTCTATCTAGACGCCTGGCACACCCATCCTCTGTTAGCGCTGCCTACTACCCATCCGGAGAAACTTGACGGCCGGCGCCACGCGAAGCTCACCGGCCCCCTTTGCCGGGCCAGTCTTGGCGAAGATTGAGGCCGAACTGAGCTCGAGGCTCGAAGGAGGCGAGATCGTGAAGGAGTTATTGAGGCAGCGTCTGGCTCCGCTGCAGGCTCACTCACGTCCCATGTGGGAGATGACGGGTGATGACGACGGGCTCCGGCTGCACCCAGGGATGCTGGCCGAAGACGTTCTGGACTTCACCTCGAGGGCCCTCTTGGGGATGGTTCCGGAGGATCTTGCTGGGGTCTACCTGCCGCTGTACAGCTGTCGGGACCCCGATCCTAAGTCACACCGGTCTAGCATGTAACACACCATATCACTTTGCGGCCTCACGCACGGTATCCCCACGGGTGCCACCTTACCTGGCCCGGAACCGTTTACGCATTTTGGCTCACGTATATGATAGTGTCGCTAGCATCCATATGACAGAGAACCCGGGCCGACATGACCAGTTATAAACCAAAAGTGGCACTAAATTACAGAGACATGCATTCATGACCCAGCAACGAAAGTGTCGGTCATCAGCGTATGAACCCAAGTCGTAGCAAGCTACAAGGACTTAAAGGAACAACACGTGACATTTCCCCTAAGGGACAGACACAGGAACGAAGAAGGACACATGCCGGTCAGCCTAAGTGTTCCGGAGCAGTAGCATGCTACCAAGGCTCAGTGGAAACACTAGGAGACATTTCCCTGTAAGATAGGCTACCAAGGGTGAACAACTAGGTGTCGGATCCCACACATACCAAGCATTTCAAAACATACACACAATATGCTCAATATGTGCAAATACAACATGGCATCACAACAAGACTCTAATAAACAAAGTATTTATTCATTTGGCTCCGAGGAGCCAGATATTACAAACATGGGTCTCACGACCCAGCAGTCAGAGCATACAAGCAACAAGCGGAAGCACTACATGTCTGAGTACAGACATCTACAAATGAAAAAGGCTGAAGAGCCTGACTATCTACAACACTCGTCCAAGAACGTAGCTGAGGTACAAGCTACTTGTCGAAGTCCAAGCGGAACTACTAGTGAGACATCAATCTCATCTGCAAAACAGCAATTAAGCAAACATGAGTACAAAGGTACTCAGCAAGACTTACATCAGATCCTATCATACATACACTTGTATCAAGAAGGCAAAGTGGGGTTTAGTTGCAGCAAGCCAGCTTTGACTCAGTGGCTATCCTGTACTACGATTTCTGGTAACTTTGAGGTGGCGCACACGAGTCCACTAAGCACCACACAATACACCACTATGGATTCATTCCCGTCTCCCTACGAGAAGGCCATCCATAGCACTCACACTTGTCTTGAGTATTTTAGAGTATCCACTTCAAGTTGTCTATGTACCACGTAAGCATCCAAGAAGTCCATAACCGTGGACCCGGCTATTCGAATAGATCATGTTAACCCTGCAGGGGTGTACTTCTTCACACACGCTCTCGCCACTTACCGCCATGTACATCTCGTGTATCTCGGCAACTTTCAAGCAGAAGCCTGGCGAGGGTGTCGGCCACGACCTGACTAACAACACAAGACTCTAGTCCAGGTTTATCGCCTATTCGGGTTCCATCCGTGGGGAGATCCGGCCGGGGTGTCGCTCACGGCCCCAAATGATGTGCGCAGGGTTTCCAAGCCCACCTCGCTGAGTGGATCTACGCTTGGTACACCGTGCCACGGTGCCTAGTCTGTCCCAAGCCCACTGGCCGAGTGCCACTTGGTAGACTACTAACACTACCTACAAACACCAGAAACTAGTTGCAACTCCTGGACAGAGATCATGTTGATTAATAAGTCGAGAGGGGTCGAGTTACCGGAACCCAATGTGTGGTAGTAGCTAGTCATTGGACAACATACACAGAACTCAGTTCTTAGGGATGGTTCCAGTGAGACAACCCACCATGTACTCCTACATGGCCTCTCACCACTACCTTTACCAAAACGTGTTCACACGCTTAACCCTCAGCATCAGAACATATCATTTCACTCCAATTCTTTCCCGATGAATCAGACCTGACACACTCTAAGCAATAGCAAGCAAGGCATGGTAAGATCACAACATGGCTTCAATCAACTCCTACACATGCTAGTGGGTTTCAACTATTTACTGTGGAAAGACAGGTCATGCAGAGGAATGGTTCGACTACCGCAGCATAAAGTAGCAGTTGAAGTCGTTGTTGTCCTAATGCAATAACAGGGAGCAGGAGTGAGAGAGGGGTTGTATCGGAATGAACAAGGGGGTTTGCTTGCCTGGTGAAACAACGTGCAGAGCACTGCTCCTCTGACAGGTACTCTGGATCGGTCTCCGGAGCTGGACCTATCGAGAAGAACGGTGCCGACAATCAAACACAAGCATATGCAACAATATGATGCATGAATATGGCATAAAGTTATGATGTTGTTTGAGCTAATGCAACTAGCATTCAATTGAAAAGAAGTCCATTTGAACCAAGGGTTCAAATGCAACTCTAAAATAAGCATTTTAAATGCCAATTATGTGTTTTCATATAAACAGTAGGTTTAACTTCATTTGTCATGCATGAAAATGGTACAGATGGATAGATTGAATTTTTCTGATAATTTTTCATATATAAATTATTTCATTCTGAGCTACGGTTGAATTTCTGTGATTTTTTGAAGTTTAAGCCAATTTCTGAAATAAATAAATCATTTAAGATTTATTTAAATACCAGAACTGGTTTACTGCGTCAGCATGACACAAGCATGACGTCAGCAGGTCAAAGGGGCTGGTCCAGAGTCAAACCTGACAGTGGGGTCCACTGGTCAGTGACTTAGTTAATTAACTGAGTTAATTAACACTAAACTAATCCTAACAGAAAAATCAGCAGGGCTGGGCCCACATGTTAGTGGCTAAACTAATTAACCAAAACTAATTAATTAACTTAACGATCAACTAACTAAAAGGGGCGGGGGCCCACCTGTCATTGACCCAGGGAGTCAAATCCGGGTCAAACCACGGCTAGCACGCCGGCGTTTAGCCGCCGGCGGCAGCAAACGCGGCGGAGGGCATCGGGTTTTCTGTTCCGGGGGTCATTTGGGCAGCGGAGACCATCTACGGGGAGCTGGAGCTCACCCGCGTCCATTCCCGCAAGCGGTAGCAGCTGGGGCGGCCGGAGCTCGCCGGAAACGAGCTCGCGGCGGCGCCGGAGTTCGGGCCTCGTCGGGGTTGGAGCTACAGGGCACGGGGAGGCTAACAGAGAGGTGCTACGGGCTCCTGGTGAAGCGGCGGATGCGGTGGCGTGCTCAGTTTGGAGTTTGCGTGGCTGTGGCCATGGCGGCGGCATCGCCGGCGGCGGTGAGGTCGGGCATCTGCGGGGGTAGGAGCTAGAGGTCGCAAACGACTAGGGGAGAAGGGGGAAACGAACCGGGAGCTCACCGCGGTTCTGCTGGGGGTTCAGTGGCTCGGGGAAGCTTCTGCTGTGGCGAATTCGTCGCCGGCGGTCGGCGGCGTCCGAGGAGGAAGACGATGACGATGGCGGCTCCACAGGGCGTCCGGCGTCTGGTGGCTTGACGGAGAGGACGAGGGAGTCGTGGCGGAGCTCTCGGGCTACTCGGAGAGGCGAGGGGGAGACGGTGGCTACGGCAACGGCGATTGACGGCGACGACGGCGGTCGGGACCGAGCTCGAGAGGGAGATAGAGGAGAGGGGAGGGGTCCAGAAGAGTGCAGGAGGGTCGGGGAGGTTGCGTGGCTACTCCAGAGACCACCAGGCGGCGAGGGGGATGAAGCAGAGAGGCAGGAGGTGGCGCGCTCACCGTGCGCGCGCGCCGGCCACACGCCTCGGCCTCCTGTCATCGCCAGGAGGACGACGACTGGCAACTGGGCCGGCCCAGTGCCAGGCCAGCAAGTGGCCCAGGTAAAGCTAACCCTTTTATTTTCTTTTCTATTTTTTTCTGACATTTGTTTTGATTTAATTTCTAAATTAAATCAATTATTTTCTTCTGACATGTTTATTTTGCAGGGACCTAGGAATTAACCCAAACCCCTCAAAATAAAGAACCAGAATTTTGGACATATATAAAATATATAATATATATATATCCAAGCAAATAGCTACTGCATTAATTCCAAATGCCCAAAATAAATACTTATGAGCTCCTAATAATATTGGCTTGATTTTTATCTCTGACCAATATTTTTAGAGGGCCACGTGAACATTTTCTTGGACCCTTTTGGAGCAACTTTTATTTGGGTCATTTTCAAAAGGGTTTCTGAGGGTTTCACAAGTCCTCAATTCAATTTCATTTGAAATTTAAACATGATGCAAACCACAAGACTAACCTAGTGCATACCAGAACTAGGGTTGTGACAACTCACCTCCACTCGAAAGAATCTCGTCCCGAGATTCAGGAGTAGGCGGAAAGAAGGTGGGGTACTCCAGTCGGAGACGATCTTCTCGCTCCCAAGTAGCTTCTCTCTCGGAATGATGAGACCACTGAACTTTGAGAAACTTGATGTTATGACGTCGAGTGACACGCTCTGCTTGATCCAAAATGCGAACGGGATACTCTCGATATGTGAGGTTATCTTGGAGATCAAGCGTTTCGTGGTCCACTCCGCGGATGGGATCCGAGAAGCAACGCCTGAGTTGAGAGACGTGGAAGACATCATGAACTCGAGAAAGATGTGGGGGTAGTTCCAATTGGTAGGCAACCTCTCCTCGTTTAGCAAGAATGCGAAAAGGACCAATGTACCGAGGAGCCAACTTGCCCTTGATACCGAAACGATGGGTACCCTTCAAAGGAGTAACCCGAAGATAAGCTTTGTCGCCAACTTCATAAACCACTTCCTTATGATGACGATCATATTGGCTCTTCTGACGAGACTGGGCTGTTTTCAAATTCTCACGAATGATGCGAACTTGCTCTTCTGCTTCCTGGATCATATCCGGTCCAAAGAATTGTCTTTCACCGGTTTCTGACCAGTTCAAAGGTGTTCGACATCTTCGTCCATAAGGAATCTCAAAAGGAGCTTGCTTAAGACTGGATTGATAGCTATTGTTATAAGCAAACTCGGCGAAAGGAAGACATTTCTCCCAATCCATACCGAATGAGATAACACAAGCTCTAAGCATGTCTTCGAGAATTTGGTTAACCCGTTCCACTTGACCACTTGACTGAGGGTGGAAAGCGGTACTGAAAGAGAGATGGGTGCCCATGGCAGTCTGGAAACTCTCCCAGAAATGAGAAGTGAAAAGACTACCACGGTCTGAATTGATCTCTAGTGGGACACCATGAAGTGACACTATTCGAGAAATATATAAGTCAGCAAGCTGGCTAGCAGTGATACTCTCTCGAACAGGTAGGAAGTGAGCCACTTTGGAGAGACGATCAATGACTACGAAGATAGCATTATTCCCTCTCTTGGTCCAGGGAAAGCCGGTGATGAAGTCCATACCAACTTTATCCCATTTCCACTCAGGAATAGCTAGAGGCTGAAGGGTGCCAGCAGGTCTTTGATGTTCTGCCTTAACGCGACAACATACGTCACATTTAGCAATGAACTCAGCAATTTCTCTCTTCATCCTAGTCCACCAGAATCTCTGGCGTAGATCCTGATACATCTTAGTACTACCGGGATGAATCGTGAGAGGAGATTCATGAGCCTCTTTAAGAATCAATTGCCGAAGATGTTGCTTCTTGGGAACCACCAGCCGGTTTTGGAAGAGAACAACACCTCGGTCATCTATGGAGAAACTACCAGCAATACCTTTGGCAATGTTTCTCTTGATCCGGGTAATTCCGGTATCATGCTTTTGGGCTTCTATGATATGATCCACAAGAGTAGGTTTCGCCACCAAAGTAGAAAGGAATCCGTGAGGAGCAATGTGAAGGTTAAGCTTACATAATTCCTCATGGAGAAGTGGTTGGCCCTGCTGCAACATGAGATTGTTGCAATAGGATTTACGACTTAGCGCATCAGCCATGACATTGCCCTTGCCCGGGGTGTAGGTAATCCCTAAGTCGTAATCTGAGATCAACTCCAACCAACGTCTTTATCTAAGGTTCAAATCTGGTTGGGTGAAGATATACTTGAGACTCTGGTGATCGGTGTAGATCTCGCAATGATTACCAAGGAGGTAATGTCGCCAGGTCTTAAGTGCATAAACTACGGCTGCAAGCTCTAGATCATGTGTAGGATAGTTCTCCTCATGTGGATGCAACTGTCGAGATGCATAGGCAATCACACGACGATCCTGCATAAGAATGCAACCTAGTCCCTGTCGTGAGGCATCACAGTAGATAACAAAGTCCTTAGTGAAATCCGGTGGCACAAGTATGGGAGCAGAAGTCAGGCGTCTTTTCAGTTCCTGAAAACTGTGCTCACACTGTGGGGACCACTCAAACTTTTTATCTTTCTTAAGAAGTTCCGTGAGAGGTTTGGCCACTTTAGAGAAGTTCTCAACAAAGCGGCGACAATAACTGGCTAGACCAAGGAAACTCCTAACTTGTTTAACTGTTTCAGGTGGAGTCCAATCAAGGACGGCCTGAACTCTCTCGGGGTTGACAGCAATACCTTTACCAGAGATTACATGGCCGAGATAGGTCACTTCTGGCAACCAAAATTCGCACTTGGAGAACTTGGCATAAAGGCGGTGCTCTCTGAGTTTTTCTAGAACAAGTCTAAGATGTTCGGCATGCTCTTCCTCGTTCTTCGAGTAAATAAGAATATCATCGAGATAAACCACGACAAACTTATCTAAATACTCCATGAAGATCGAGTTCATCAAGCGGGAGAAGGTGGCTGGAGCATTTGTTAAACCGAAGGACATGACGGTGTACTCGTACTGACCATAACGAGTGAGGAAAGCCGTCTTGGGAATGTCCCCATTTCTAATCTTGATTTGATGGTATCCTAACCTCAAATCCATTCTGGAGAAGACTGAGGATCCAGCGAGCTGATCATACAGGTCGTTGATCCTGGGAAGCGGATACTTGTTCTTTACCGTGACCAAATTAACGGGGCGATAATCTACAACCATCCGATCCGTACCATCCTTCTTCTTAACGAAGAGGACGGGGCAAGCCCAAGGAGAAGAACTAGGGCGGATGAAACCCTTTTGCAAGGACTCATCAAGTTGTTTCTTAAGCTCGGCTAGTTCTAAGGGTGCCATTTTGTAGGGTCTCCTAGAGATTGGAGCGGTTCCTGGGATAAGCTCTATAACAACCTCTACATCTCGGTCGGGTGGAACACCTGGCAATTCCTCTAGAAAGACATCCTGGAAGTCACGGACTACCGGAACATCTTCAAGATATGGAAGAGGGCTGGCATTAAGAGAATAGAGTTGACGCTTTGCAACTCTAGTGTTGACAGTGATTGTCTTACCAGATGGATGTGTAAGCTGAACAGACCTAGTGAAGCAATCAATCTTGGCATGATGAGCTATCATCCAGTCCGTACCCAAGATGATATTAATATCTGAAGACTTGAGGGCTACAAGTGATGCAAGGAACACAAGTCTGTCGACAAGGATTTCATTACCATGGCTTACACTAGAAGTTTGCCATTTGGATCCAGGAGTTTGAATAAGTAATGGGGAAGGCATATCACAAAATGACATGTCGTGCAAGCGGGCATAACTTTCGGAAATGAAAGAATGAGATGCTCCAGTATCGAATAGAACCGATGTCGGATGACAATTGACAAGGAGTGTACCAAGAACGACATCTGGATCATCATGAGCGTTCTTGGCTGAGACGTGATGCACACGTCCATGTTCGGTGGGAGCTGACTTAGCACTGATCATCTTGCGTGATGATTTATCACGTCTAACAGATTTTTCGGACTGGAATGGAGCAACACGGTTCTTAGTGCAAATACGAGCAATGTGTCCCGGTTCTCCGCACTTGTAACAAATCCTGGAGGTAGGACGTGGACCCGCATTGGCAAACGGTCCATCAATAGACCTGGGTGGAGCATACTGCTGGACTGGAAGAGGTACCACACAAGATGGCCTCGGAGGGTAAATGGGTGGAAGAACAGAGTTCGGAACCCAAATCCGGCACTTCTGGGAACTAGTACCGGAGGAAGTTCCCAAATCAAGGTTGTGCTTACGAGACTCATCGTAAGTGAGCTGAGCCGTCTCTGCATTGATGGCCTTGTTCACTAGAGCATGGAATGTGTTGCAATGATGCAAGTGGAGATCACGACGTAGTTTGGGGTTGAGACCCTTCCGGAACCTAGCCTGCTTCTTGGCGTCCGTGGACACTTCTTCTGTAGCATAGCGGGCGAGGTTATCAAACTCTCGACCATAAGCATCAACAGCCATCTTAGCTTGTGTAAGATTACAGAACTCTTCTCTCTTACGATCGATAAGGGCTTGAGGGATATGATGCTCACGAAAAGCCTCGGTGAAATCTCTCCAGGTAGGAATCTGGCCAGCTGGAATCATGGCTTCATAGTTCTGCCACCAAAGACTAGCAGGACCTTCCAGGTGATAAGTGGCATAGATGACCTTGTCATCTTCAGCTACGTTCGCAGAACGTAGCTTGTGAGTGATACTACGGAGCCAGTCATCTGCATCGAGTGGCTCAATGGAATGATGGAAGGTGGGTGGTTTCAGACGAATGAAGTCATGGAGGGTTGCTGATTCCTTGCACTGATGTGCGGTATTCTCCTCAATACGTGCCAACAAGCGGTTAGACTCACGCTTGTTTCTCTCCATCTCTAACATTAACTCTGCCAACGAAGACTGGTCGGAAGGATCCTCCTCATCCCTACCATCTCCGTAGTTCTGTCTACGAGCAGCTGAGCTTCGCTTAACTGAAGACATCCTGAGAAGCGAAACCGAAGACGGAAACATCAACAGCTATAGGATGCATAAGGTAGAACAAGAAATTAGTATCTCTCGAACTACTAGGATAATTCCGGCAGCATAACGGCAATAAAATGCTCAGAATGAGACATCCTGCTATCAAGGGGGTAGTTCAACATCTCATCATCATCACTCAAGGTTCTGTGATAGTACTAAATAAACTATACTGGAAGAACTTGAAAACAGGAGTAGGACTCTGATCAACCAATCTTAAGGGACTACGGAGTAGTAACTCGTGATCCTGATAGACGGAAGAGAAAACCTAGTTCCTTAACCCCGTAGGAAAGGTAGGATGACTCAGATCAGAAGACATGAGGTATAAGGAGTAAAGAGAGCCTTACGTTCCCTTCCACAATCAATTCCCTTATATAACTAAAGAATTTCTAGACTCAACTTCGACCATTTTGGTTTGGTAATCCTACAGGCAGTCAGGCTCTGATACCAACGCTGTCGGGACCCCGATCCTAAGTCACACCGGTCTAGCATGTAACACACCATATCACTTTGCGGCCTCACGCACGGTATCCCCACAGGTGCCACCTTACCTGGCCCGGAACCGTTTGCGCATTTTGGCTCACGTATATGATAGTGTCGCTAGCATCCATATGACAGAGAACCCGGGCCGACATGACCAGTTATAAACCAAAAGTGGCACTAAATTACAGAGACAGGCATTCATGACCCAGCAACGAACGTGTCGGTCATCAGCGTATGAACCCAAGTCATAGCAAGCTACAAGGACTTAAAGGAACAACGCGTGACATTTCCCCTAAGGGACAGACACAGGAACGAAGAAGGACACATGCCGGTCAGCCTAAGTGTTCCGGAGCAGTAGCAGGCTACCAAGGCTCAGTGGAAACACTAGGAGACATTTCCCTGTAAGATAGGCTACCAAGGGTAAACAACTAGGTGTCGGATCCCACAAATACCAAGCATTTCAAAACATACACACAATATGCTCAATATGTGCAAATACAACATGGCATCACAACAAGACTCTAGTAAACAAAGTATTTATTCATTAGGCTCCGAGGAGCCAGATATTACAAACATGGGTCTCATGACCCAGCAGTCAGAGCATACAGGCAACAAGCGGAAGCACTACATGTCTGAGTACAGACATCTACAAATGAAAAAGGCTGAAGAGCCTGACTATCTACAACACTCGTCCAAGAACGTAGCTGAGGTACAAGCTACTTGTCGAAGTCCAAGCGGAACTACTAGTGAGACATCAATCTCATCTGCAAAACATAAATTAAGCAAACATGAGTACAAAGGTACTTAGCAAGACTTACATCAGATCCTATCATACATGCACTTGTATCAAGAAGGCAAAGTGGGGTTTAGTTGCAGCAAGCCAGCTTTGACTCAGTGGCTATCCTGTACTACGATTGCTGGTAACTTTGAGGTGGCGCACACGAGTCCACTAAGCACCACACAATACACCACTATGGATTCATTCCCGTCTCCCTACGAGAAGGCCATCCATAGCACTCACACTTGTCTTGAGTATTTTAGAGTATCCACTTCAAGTTGTCTATGTACCACGTAAGCATCCAAGAAGTCCATAACCGTGGACCCGGCTATTCGAATAGATCATGTTAACCCTGCAGTGGTGTACTTCTTCACACACGCTCTCGCCACTTACCGCCATGTACATCTCGTGTATCTCGGCAACCTTCAAGCAGAAGCCTAGCGAGGGTGTCGGCCACGACCTGACTAACCACACAAGACTCTAGTCCAGGTTTATCGCCTACGGGTTCCATCCGTGGGGAGATTCGGCCGGGGTGTCGCTCACGGCCCCAAATGATGTGCGCAGGGTTCCCAAGCCCACCTCGCCGAGTGGATCTACGCTTGGTACACCGTGCCACGGTGCCTAGTCTGTCCCAAGCCCACTGGCCGAGTGCCACTTGGTAGACTACTAACACTACCTACAAACACCAGAAACTAGTTGCAACTCCTGGACAGAGATCATGTTGATTAATAAGTCGAGAGGGGTCGAGTTACCGGAACCCAATGTGTGGTAGTAGCTAGTCATTGGACAACATACACAGAACTCAGTTCTTAGGGATGGTTCCAGTGAGACAACCCACCATGTACTCCTACATGGCCTCTCACCACTACCTTTACCAAAACGTGTTCACACGCTTAACCCTCAGCATAAGAACATATCATTTCTCTCCAATTCTTTCCCGATGAATCAGACCTGACACACTCTAAGCAATAGCAAGCAAGGCATGGTAAGATCACAACATGGCTTCAATCAACTCCTACACATGCTAGTGGGTTTCAACTATTTACTGTGGAAAGACATGTCATGCAGAGGAATGGGTTCGACTATCGCAGCATAAAGTAGCAGTTGAAGTCGTTGTTGTCCTAATGCAATAACAGGGAGCAGGAGCGAGAGAGGGGTTGTATCGGAATGAACAAGGGGGTTTGCTTGCCTGGTGAAACAACGTGCAGAGCACTGCTCCTCTGACAGGTACTCTGGATCGGTCTCCGGAGCTGGACCTATCGAGAAGAACGGTGCCGACAATCAAACACAAGCATATGCAACAATATGATGCATGAATATGGCATAAAGTTATGATGTTGTTTGAGCTAATGCAACTAGCATTCAATTGAAAAGAAGTCCATTTGAACCAAGGGTTCAAATGCAACTCTAAAATAAGCATTTTAAATGCCAATTATGTGTTTTCATATAAACAGTAGGTTTAACTTCATTTGTCATGCATGAAAATGGTACAGATGGATAGATTGAATTTTTCTGATAATTTTTCATATATAAATTATTTCATTCTGAGCTACGGTTGAATTTCTGTGATTTTTTTGAAGTTTAAGCCAATTTCTGAAATAAATAAATCATTTAAGATTTATTTAAATACCAGAACTAGTTTACTGCGTCAGCATGACACAAGCATGACGTCAGCAGGTCAAAGGGGCTGGTCCAGAGTCAAACCTGACAGTGGGGTCCACTGGTCAGTGACTCAGTTAATTAACTGAGTTAATTAACAATAAACTAATCCTAACAGAAAAATCAGCAGGGTTGGGCCCACATGTTAGTGGCTAAACTAATTAACCAAAACTAATTAATTAACTTAATGGTCAACTAACTAAAAGGGGTGGGGGCCCACCTGTCATTGACCCAGGGAGTCAAATCCGGGTCAAACCACGGCTAGCACGCCGGCGTTTAGCCGCCGGCGGCAGCAAACGCGGCGGAGGGCATCGGGTTTTCTGTTCCGGGGGTCATTTGGGCAGCGGAGACCATCTACGGGGAGCTGGAGCTCACCCGCGTCCATTCCCGCAAGCGGTAGCAGCTGGGGCGGCCGGAGCTCGCCGGAAACGAGCTCGCGGCGGCGCCGGAGTTCGGGCCTCGTTGGGGTTGGAGCTACGGGGCACGGGGAGGCTAACGGAGAGGTGCTACGGGCTCCTGGTGAAGCGGCGGATGCGGTGGCGTGCTCAGTTTGGAGTTTGCGTGGCTGTGGCCACGACGGCGGCATCGCCGGCGGCGGTGAGGTCGGGCATCTGCGGGGGTAGGAGCTAGAGGTCGCAAACGACTAGGGGAGAAGGGGGAAACGAACCGGGAGCTCACCGCGGTTCTGCTGGGGGGTTCAGTGGCTCGGGGAAGCTTCTGCTGCGGCGAATTCGTCGCCGGCGGTCGGCGGCGTCCGAGGAGGAAGACGATGACGACGGCGGCTCCATAGGGCGTCCGGCGTCTGGTGGCTTGACGGAGAGGATGAGGGAGTCGTGGCGGAGCTCTCGGGCTACTCGGAGAGGCGAGGGGGAGACGGTGGCTACGGCAACGGCGATCGACGGCGACGACGACGGTCGGGACCGAGCTTGAGAGGGAGATAGAGGAGAGGGGAGGGGTCCAGAAGAGTGCAGGAGGGTCGGGGAGGTTGCGTGGCTACTCCAGAGACCACCAGGCGGCGAGGGGGATGAAGCAGAGAGGCAGGAGGTGGCGCGCTCGCCGTGCGCGCGCGCCGGCCACACGCCTCGGCCTCCTGTCATCGCTAGGAGGACGACGACTGGCAACTGGGCCGGCCCAGTGCCAGGCCAGCAAGTGGCCCAGGTAAAGCTAACCCTTTTATTTTCTTTTCTATTTTTTTTCTGATATTTGTTTTGATTTAATTTCTAAATTAAATCAATTATTTTCTTCTGACATGTTTATTTTGCAGGGACCTAGGAATTAACCAAAACCCCTCAAAATAAAGAACCAGAATTTTGGACATATATAAAATATAATATATATATATATATATATATATATATATATATTCAAGCAAATAGCTATTGCATTAATTCCAAATGCCCAAAATGAGCTCCTAATAATATTGGCTTGATTTTTATCTCTGACCAATATTTTTAGAGGGCCACATGAACATTTTCTTGGACCCTTTTGGAGCAACTTTTATTTGGGTCATTTTCAAAAGGGTTTCCGAGGGTTTCACAAGTCCTCAATTCAATTTCATTTGAAATTTAAACATGATGCAAACCACAAGACTAACCTAGTGCATACCAGAACTAGGGTTGTGACAACAGCCATCCCGACAAGGCCGACCTGCTGAAGGCCATGCCGGACCTTGGTGCACCCGTGGGCGCTCCGCCCATGTTCGACGTGTCTTCTTGTGATGACGACGAGGGCGATGATGGGGGCTTGGAGGATACCCTGGATGACGATGGGGACTCCTTCGAAGTGTTCGCCGGGGCAATGGCGTCAGGTGCAGGTGCCGCCGCACGGTCCCAGGCGAGCACTCTGCGTCGGTCCGGACGCACCGTGTTCGGGGGAAGCAAGGTGGCGACCCCGCCGAAGGGCACCACGCCGGCGAACCTGGCGACCGTGGCCGCGCCCAGGACCGTGGCCTCGCGTCTTGCCCAGGCCCGGGTTGTCTGCACGCCCGGTGCGCCAGGGGCTAGTGTTGACTCGCTGGTGAAGAGAAGGGCACGCCTCGCTTCCGACGAGTAAGTGTGCAATTTCTCACTCATTCTTATTTGCCGTGCCCCTGATGCCCTCTCCTTTGATGCTGTAGCTTGGGAGGTGTGATGAAAAGGGTGAAGGGGAGGCCTGCCGCGGTGCCCTCCTCCTTCGGCTGCTGGTGCAACCTCGGGGAAGGATGCCGCAGTGCTGGGCGCCTCGGTCGGCCGGGTCACCGCGAGTGTGGTGACGGTGCCACCCGAAGACGTCCCTGTCTCCGGCGAGGTTGCGGAGTTGGCTTCTGCTCCGGCTGCTCTGGCGAGGGGGGCCGGAGCCGCCGAGCCCCTGGTCGAGCAGCCAGTCTTGTCGGTGCCCGTGCGCCAGCCGGCGTAGCCTGGTCCTGAGGCTTTGGATGCTGCCTCCGCCGCGCTGGGTCGTCTTCGCGCTGATCTGCAAAACAATGATGGCCACTTGACAGAAGGGCGCCTGGGGCTGATCCACGGGTGGCTCCTGGCAGACGAGTCTACGGAGGCCTCCTAGGATCAGGCCTTGGCAACTGCTGCCAAGGGTCGAGAGGAAGCCGCGGCGGCCACGCTGGCTCGCGACGCCGCACGAGCTGACGCCGCGTCCTTCGAGAAGCGCTGCCTCAAGGCAGAGAGCGAGCTGGGGGCCCTCCGCGAGGAAGACGCTAGGCGCGCCCTGGAGCTCAAAGGGTTGGAGAAGGAGCTCGAGGCGCAGAAGACCGCAACATCCCGGCTGCAATAGGAGCAGCTTGCTGACAGCGCCACCCTGGAGAAGCTGAAGGTTGAAGTCGAGCAGGCCACGGCGCCCAAGCCGCTTGTGCCTAGGAGGAAGCTCTCGCGGCCTTGGCGACGGTGAGTCCTGAGGACCTTACCGCCTTCGACCTTGAGGCCCGCAAGGCGCTGCATGCCGCCTACGGGGAAGGGTTCAAGGAGCCGCTGGCCGCCCCTGAGGGAGGCCCTGCCGGGCTTCTTGCTGCGCTCGTGGAGTCCCTGCGTGGTGTTACGGCCGCGATTGGCCAGTTAGCCGATGCTGAAGGCCGCACGCTGCTTACCTTGGTCCTGACGCAGGTGTGCAGCCACCTGAGCCTTCCCGACCCCACCCTTGACCTGGCCTCGCTGTCCGAGCCCATGACCGCAGTCATGGAGAACTCGGCTGCCGAGGCCCTGAGGGCGAAGGTCACGTCGCTGGTGGATGCGTTCCTCCAATCTACCGTTACCGCGGCCGAAGGGGAGACGACCGGTAGTGATGCGCCCGGCGATGCTTGATCCGTCCTATTTAGTGAGAGAAGTGCGAGTGCCTCGGGGAGGCATAAGAACTTGGTTGAATTTGAAAAAACTTGACGTTATTGTAATAGCTAGATGATTCCATGCTTGCTTCCTTTCATGTTTGCTTTAGGTGCTCTGCGTCGGCAGGGCCCAACCCCGCGCATACCTCGACCGCCGCTGAGCCCTCTGGATGACCGGGGTTACCGTGGTAACTAGACTCATTGCTGAGCCCTCTGGACGCCAAGGTTACCGTAGTAACTAGACTCAAGGGGTGAGGGGCTACGTGGCCAGTGAGACCCTTGGGCCGCGATGCCCAAGGGCCCCCCTTGACGTTCAAGCGGTCCCGTTTTCATTCTGCGTCGGCAGGGCCGAACCCCGCGCATACCTCGATCGCCATTGAGCCCTCCGGAGGACCGGGGTTATCGTCATAACTAGGATCAAGGGATGAGGGGCTACGTGGCCAGTTAGGCCCCTGGGTCGTGATGCCCAGGGGTCCCCCTTGACGTACGAATGGCTCTTCATGAAGGAGAACAAGCACCATACCTTGCCCACGAGCCTTCGCCTAGGATGGGGGCACGAGAAGGCCAGGTGTTTAGGCACCTAGTAGGGTGGCGTCTGCTAGGCGTGACCTGAGCATAGCCCCCGTGCCTAGCCCCCCTCACGACACCCATCCAAGGAGAAGCTGTGAGCGTCGTGAGCTGAAAAGCTCCCTGAGGTTGGCGCGGCCACTGGGGGCCACCCTCAGTTGTTTATAACTAGCGTGGAGCATAGAGCTGCCACACTTGCGCGAAGTGTGGGCATAACCGCGCCCCGGTCGTGTCGGCCAGCACGGAGCTTGGTGCTTCCACTGGTTCATGGGCATAACCGCTCCTCGGTTGGATTTGCCAGCGTGGAGCTTGGTACTTCCACTGGACCGTGGGAGGGAGCCTCCCACCGGGAGAGACTCCGGGGCGTGTACAGCCCCGTCCTGACGCGTGGCTGGCACGGCAGGACAGCCAAGGTGTATATGGGCCCTCCTCAGTACGAGCTGAACGACTCTGAGAAAGTTCTCGTGATCTTACGCATCACTCACGAGACCCTACCCTGAGGCGGGTTGCGCCTGAGTCTTCTTCTGCAAAATCTTAAAAGATAGGTGTTGTGTCGACCTGCGCCGAGTGCATCTCCAGGGGATATTGCATGAGAAGGCCGCAGCACCAGCGACCCCAGGAGGTGACGTCACGGGGTTAACCCGTGAGACAGAGCTCAGCCACTGGATTTGTCGACGCTGCAGGGACGGACCCGAGCACATACGCCGTGCCCAGTCTTCTCATGCCATGATCCAAAGGAAAAACGGCCGGCGTGCGGTTCCCGCATGAGCGAGGCACCTGCCACGGGCCCCTACTTACCCATCCACGATTAGCCCATGCGAGAACAAGGCACTAAGGACCATGTGAGGTGCCATCACGGAAATGGCTCGCTCGGCAGAGCTCAGCCCTTGGGTTTATCGACGCTGCAGGGACGGACCCGAACACAGACGTCGTGCCAGTCCTTAATCATGGGGCGGTCACGAGTGGGCTCACAAGGGCTCATGACCTTAGTCGCGGTGAGGACGCCAAGCATATAGATAATGCGAATGGAAAGAAATATCTGGCCTTGATCATGCAAAAAGGGAGACAGCCACAGGGGAACAGCCCCCAGCGGCCCGAGGATGATGCAGCCTGAGAGGCGTCCTCGTTTAGATACCTGAAGTGTCACCTGATACTTGTCGAAGGAGAGTTGGGGTAGCTGAAGACGCGAGCTGTGCGGGTCGCTCCCGAGGATCGCCGGGCTCCTAAGGCCCAGGGGCACCTGAGGCTCTCAGTGGTCGCACAGGTCCGGCTCCTGCTCCGTCCAAACCGCCTACCACTGAACCTCCTGAGCCCCCAAGGCCTGCTGCGTGAGATACTGGAACGTGGCAGCTGCGTTGCGGAAGCCGAAGAGCGTGCGGACGTAGCTGCAGGGGAGGGCCCTTCTCCGGCCGACCGCCGTCGGCCAGAAGGGCTCCTGAGAAGCGGCTCGGTTGAGACCCGCGATGTCGACGCAGACGCGGAAGCAGTCGCTCGGGCTGCGAGCAGGTGGACTTGGGGTTGTACGGTTACGCCACCACGGATGATTCTTGCGTACTGAAGTTCCTCCGTAACTTGGTCGATGAAGTCATGAGCTCCTAACGCTGGACGGCTCGCGCTGGGCTCACAAAAATGCGCATCAAGATACGCTTGCAGGTGGTGCTCGAACACCTCCCTCGGGGCACGAGTCAGCTCAGGGACACTCCATAGGAGAGCCCCCGAGCCCGTCACGAGAGGGGCATCGAGCACGCCTCCCTATGCGAGGGTGGAAGGCGCCTCGTCAGCAGGCGCGAGTCCTGAGGCCAGGTCGTCGGGAGCCCCCGCGTCCTGAGGTCCGTTGACGGGTAGGTTATTCTTCTTCTTGGTGGCGGTCTGCAGGGCGAGGACGGCTTCATCCTCATCGAGGTATTGAACCGCCGCTGTCTGGTAGGCACGCTCCAGGGAACGCATCGTTCCTTCTCGTCGGAGGCGATCGTGATGGCTCCGCCGCTTCCTGGCATCTTGAGGACGTTGTAGCCGTGATGGGTCGCCGCCATGAACATGGCAAGGGTAGGATACCCCAGGATGGCGTTGTATGGGATGTGGATGTTGGCGACCTCGAAGTCGATGAGCTCGGTGTGGTAGTTGTCGCGGTCTCCAAAGGTGACGGGAGGCGGACTTGCCCCATCGGGAATGTGGAGCCATCCGTGACTCCGTAGAATGGCTTGGTGGGGTGGAGCTGATCATAGGGAACCTGAAGTATCTCGAAGGTTTGGATGGAGAGGACGTTGAGCCCTGCCCCACCGTCGATGAGGGTCTTGGTCACGAGGACGTTGCTGATGGTCGGGGTGCAGAGCATCGGGAGTGCGCCTAGGGCCGCAGTGCACTTGAGCTGGTCTTTGGGGTCGAAAGCGATGACTTGCTTGGTCCACCTGAGGTTGTTCGCGGCATCAGGCCTGGGAAGCGCCGCATTCACCTCACGGGCGAACTGCTTGAAGATGCGGTGAGAACCCAGGGCATGGGCTCCTCCGAGAATGCATGCGACTGCACGTGGTTCCTGGAAGCCCCCTACCCCGTCTCCCTGGCGGTCATCGTCGTTCCTCCTTGGCGGTGGTGGCAGCAGAGGCAGGCCTCCGTGGCCCTGAGGGCAACCCTGACAAGGCTGGTCGCGCCAGGGGGCGTCATGAGGCTGCTCTTGCCAGTGGTCTTCATGAGGCTGCTCACGCCACCCTTAGCGCGAGTTCCTGCCGTCCCAACGTCCTCCTCCTCGGCCTCCTCCGCGGCCGTAGCCGCGGTTGTCACGCTCAGGGCGCTGCCCGACGCGCCCACCGCGCATCGCCCTGAGTTCCTGACAGTCGTTGGTATAACGGCTGTGGATGTTGTGGAAGACGCAGTACGGTCGGTTGTCTCTGGGGAGGTCATCGTAGCCGTAGCCACGCTTCACTTCCGGCTCAGCAGCCAACACGGCGGGTCCCTTGCGCTTAGACTCCTTGGCCTTGGTTTTCTTGTCGTCTACCTCCGCCTCAGGTAGCTCCTGAAGGGAGAGGCGGCCTTCCTCCGCCCTGGCACACTTTGCCGCGAGCTTGAAAATCTCGAGGGTTGGGCACAGGTCTTCATGGATGGCGAGCTCTTCCCTCATCCTCACGTCGCGGACGCCATCGGAGAACGCGGAGATGATGGCCTCGTCCGAGACCCTGGGGATACAGAGGCGCATGGTGTTGAAGCGTTGGATGTACTTTTGCAGGGTTTCTCTTGGCTGCTGCCTTACGCGACGCAGGTCAGCAGCTGCCGGGGCTCGGTCGCGGGGGCCTTGGAAGTTAGCGATGAAACGCTCGCGAAGCTCTCCCCAGGAGGAGATGGATCCCGCTGGGAGGTTTAGGAGCCAGGAGCGCGCGCCGTCCTTCAGAGCCATGGGGAACTAGTTCGCCATGACCTGCTCAGTGCCGTTGGACACCTCGATGCTCAGCTCGTAGAGTTGGAGAAACTCCGTGGGGTCGGTGGTGCCGTCGTAGCGCGGAGGCAGGTCCGGCTTGAACTTGCCGGGCCAGACGAGGCGTCGTAACTCGGGAGCTAGGGCGCCACACCCGCGTACGCTCATGATCACAGGCGCCCCCTACACCTACGACGCTGGTTCTTGAGGTGCTGGCGCCACCATCTCCTGTGGCACGCAGTCTGGGCGTTGTGGGCCAGGGGGCCCACGAGCCCCTGCATGTGGGTGCGGGATCACCTGGCAACTCTCCTCGTCGTAGGCGTGGGCTCTGCGGCGTTGTTCACGTAGAGGGGCCACGCGCCGGCCCTCCTAGCCGGCGGGGTGAAGGTGAGGTGGAGCCGGGACCCCACAGCCCTCGTTCGCCGCCGGGGGCGACGGAGGACGTGATGAGTGCGTTGGTGCAGGCGCTTCTCCAGCTGCGTTGACGAGCTCGG
Source organism: Secale cereale (assembly GCA_902687465.1). Classification (NCBI taxonomy): domain Eukaryota; kingdom Viridiplantae; phylum Streptophyta; class Magnoliopsida; order Poales; family Poaceae; genus Secale; species Secale cereale. The sequence continues at coordinate 797,749,207 of LR738710.1, read as the reverse complement.
TGATGCGGTGGAGCCACTTATCGTAGAGATCATCTGCCGGGCGGTAGCGCAAGAGCTCCCGCGCCATCAGTAGTGCAGGCTGCTGGTAGACCGGTCCGCGGCGGACCAGTGAGGACGACGCTGCGGCCGGCGAGGGTGAAGGTGTTGCTGTGCGGTCGTCCCGCCGCACGGACGGCGGCATCGAGGAGTCCTGCTGCTCGTGGACAGCCGGGTCGGTGCTGGCGTTGGCGACCGACAAGTTGGGGCGGAGCGGTGTGCCGTTGCCCGCGGGCGCCGTCTAAGCACGGCGGGCGGCGCGAGCTCAGCGTGTGTCCACCATGGCTGTGGAGCAGGGTCGGTGACGAGAACGCGACGAGGTCGTCGGAGAGACGAGATTTCGACACGCCCCCTACCTGGCGCGCCAAATGTTGGATTCAGGGCTCCGCAAAACCCGTTAAGTTCGAACACAGGGGCGTGAACGAATATTTCTCCCACTCACGTCTACCTAGCGCCTCGCTCTCGTCTCGATGGAAAGATTCAAGCAAACAACGAACAAACACACAAGAGTTTATCCAGGTTTGGGCCACCGTGTGGTGTAAGACCCTACTTCCTGCTTTGGTGGATTGGCTCCGGGCGAGCTAGAATATGAACTGGTACAAGGGATCCTGAGCTCAGGAGGCGAGCTCAGGAGGGTCATGAGGCTAGAGTTCTTGCTCCTTGTGTGGTGGTCAAGTGCGTGAGTCGATGATTCTTTTTTTCCCTGCAGTGGAGGTTCTAGCTACTTATATAGGCGGCCACAGTCCTCTTCCCCCGAAATGTTTAGGCGTGAGGGGATTCCACAACGGCCATTTTTGAGCAGGAACACAAGGACGTTCCTACCCTGACAAAAGCAGTCTTCGCCTGCAAAAGGATCAGGCAGTGACACAGTGGTGGGCTCGACAGTGACATCCTCCTTATCATCGTTGCGGTCTTCGGTCTTTTTGCACCAAAGAGGAAACCTTTGCCCCGCTCCTTGGGAACCAACGGCTGGGCTGTCTCCTTTGCACCGGAATGGCAACTGTGCCGCTGGCGGACGCTGGCACTATCTGGCGCGGTGCATCACTGCTAATATCACTGCCTCCTCCTGAGGCAGGCTTGGCCTTGGATTCTCCGCCCCTCCGGAACGCCTTGCCGAGGCCGCTCCCGAGGGGGTCTTGGCGTTGTTCTCCTCACGAGGCCTGGCCACTTGCGAGGGTCTTGAGCAGCTAGTCGATCAGCTGGGCCGTACCAGGCCGCTTGTAGGAGTGCGCCGCGGCCCGCAGACAGGCAAGTCTGGGTACCCTGGTTCCCAGGACGCCGACAATCATCATCATACATGTTTATTCAAGAGGCTTGATGCCTAAATTGCAGGGACCAAAGAAAGTTGGATGCATAGCACAACTCAAGCATAGGCCCTTGATGAGAATAATTCGTAAGTATGTCACATGGGGGCTTCCTGTTCAAACATAGGCGTATTCGACCAAAGAGAACACAACGTTACTACCCATTTGACCAAGTTATGTTCAAACATAGGTGTATTCGACCAAAGTGGGCATAACCTGTGGGTCATCCTACCTGTACCCAGCTGCTTCAACTCCATCAGGTCATCCTGATTAATCCGTCGAAATCTTGGCAATCAGTCTTATATGGCGTATTCGACCAAGACCTGAGCTTGCTAAGGTTCAAACGCCGGCTGTCATGCGAGAGCACAGTTTACAGATAGTCAGGATAGATCCAGGCACAAAATGCCGCCTTCCTTGAAACTTGGATAATTCGGCCTGTGATGCAAGATGCAACTCTGACCCTGTGTACTCTAGACAAGTCTATCTTTAAAGCAAAGACCTGTACTTGTCTAGGTTCAAATGTCGATTGGGTACTATGAGAGCCGGCTCATAGCACGCACGTACCTTCCAGTGGCCAACATGCTAGTTTCATTGAAGAAGAACCTTTGGCTTGGCGGCCTGCAAAAGCCTCAGATGTTTTTTTATCTCCTTTTTTCCTTGGTTCTTTGGTTATTTTTGGGTTTTTCATTTGAGTTGCATTCTTTGCGAGTTCGGTCAAGCTGCCTCTACTTATGGCTCATATTTGAAGCCTCTCTGAGTCTCTGCAACCCAACCCAATGAATGGCTCTAAGCCGCCAGAAAGTAACAATCTTATTTCTGGAGCGAAAACTCTACACGGTTATAACTGAATGAAGTCTGATAAAGCCGGCAGTCTAAACCATATCTTCCAGGTATGATTATTTTCCATGGTAATTAAGCCGGCCCTGGTTATGGACACCTGTCCCCAGTGGCACCGGTTGGGCATAATGACCCGCTCGGCGGTAAGCCGCCAGGGCATTTGTTCTCTGTTTATGTGCAGGATAAGGTTTATATTGATCTACACAAGTTGATCCCGTCACAAGCATAAGGTTGTATTTCGGCACTTGGTGGATCAATAATATTATGCAGAGGCAGATCCATGCACGATGACACGCCAGATTCATGTTCAACTACCTATTACAAGACTCCATGAGCCAATCAAAATAAGTGTTTCTCTATGAGATCAGTCATATAAGCCGCCTGGCGATTCACTCTTCTTGGCCTTGCTGCTTTGATGTCTCCGGATTATCCTTCTCTAGTTCTTCGTCCTCCTCTGTCTGAAAGTTCCGTGCCAACCAATTGAAGCCAGCCAAAGCTTCAAATTCAGCCTCTTCATCAATAAGTTCAGATGGATGAATGTCAGGGGCGAAAGTATGCTTACTGATTGGAGGGATTAGCTCCATCACTTTGTAAGACGGAGTGGGCATCTTCTGGTTTTCAATACTGTAAGCCGGCTGATATTTAGACAGATCCGTTTCATTAACAATTAGGCTGGCCAGAGGGCGGATATTCTTGAGACAGGCAGCAAAGTCCTTTTGATCAAAAGTCGTGCCCTCTTCCTCTAGGCTTGGATAGCCAATGGCTAAGTCGGCTGGGTCTAATTCTGGAAGCCACACCTTAGCCCGACTCAAATCTTTTACGGCACCGACTCTCGTAGACTACCGCTTCATTTCATCAATTCTGGCTGGCAACACAGAAAGTCTTCTTAATATATCCACAAAAAGAGTTGGTGCCTGGTTGGACGGAGAAACGGTAGCCAATGCGAGCTGAGCTCATGTGTATAACTGTTCTACAAGTGTGTAAATAGCTTTAAGTTTGACAAGCGGCTCTTTGGCAAGATTACTGCTCTTGCTACCTGCATGAGTCACAAATTGGTCATTGGCGGTTTATGTTACTTAAGGAAAGATTCAATTTTCAACATGGCAGCTTACCAAAGATAGCTGAAGTCATTTGAGACACACGATGCTTTAATCCGGTGAGTTCAGCTATCACCTTTTCAAGGGTTGCTTCTGCTTTTTCGGCTCTCTGCATCAAGGTGGTTTTCTCTTCAGCCCAAGCAGACTTCTCCGTTTTAAATTTAGCCATCAGCTTATTCGTTTCAGTATGGCTAAATTAAAATTCCGATTCAGCCTTCTGGGTCTCAGATTCTTGAAACTTAAGCCGACCCTTTGCTTCATCTAATTGCACTAGCAATTCAGCAGTGGTATCATGTATCACCAAAGGGGTAGGAAACAAATTATTTTTTGGGTTACAAGAATTGAAGTCCCAATCCTTTTGCAAGCAACAACACTTGGCACTTGGGGGTTAATGGGTGCTGAAGTAGTCTTCATATCCCGGTTCATATCAATAAAGTCCCAAGCACTTTGCAAGCAAGAGTACTTGGCACTTGGGGGCTAATGGATGCTGAAGTGTTCTGTAAGTGCCGGTTCATATCAATAAAGTCCCAAGCACATTGCAAGCAAGAGTACTTGGCACTTGGGGACTAATGCGTATTGCTTCTTTCTTATCATTCATTTATGCTAACCCTGTGGCATTTTAATCATTGACCGCCGGCTTATGAGGGGTATACACGCAAGTTCTACATAATGAAGAATAGGACCAACTCATTCATGTTGATTAAGCCGGCCCTTGGGGGCTATCCATGCAACGTTCATCAAAGTCAGATTTCCTATCAAGATGTGCGCTGACTCATAAAGGAGTCAATTATTACACATATTATTCTAAGTCTACAACATATTCACTTATATCATATCAAATAGACTTGGGGCATGGAAGGATGTATATAATTTGGTCCAGAGTCTTACCTCAAACTTCTTATGCATCTGCTTCACCATGTCAATTTCAAGGTCACGACTACTGTGAACATGACTGAGATATCCAAAAAGCACTTCACTGCTGCTCAGCTATGCATATTGAGCCATATCGAACCTTACTCTCTGTTTATCAACAAGTTCTTGTTTGGAAGTGTGTTTGTCCAGAACAGTTGGATTGCCCGCCTCTCTAAAGACGGTGCCAATGATTGTGACATCTTCAGTTTGTTTCTCTGCCGGTTCAGACGGGGTCGACAGTTCAGCAGTTGTAGCGGTGACATTGGCAGAATCAAGAGAGATATCAGGAATTTCAGAAGGAGCATTGGCAGTAGCTTCCTCTGTTGGCCTTTGAACATCTGTCGCTAAGACTCGCTGCTCCGGCTCAATGACTTTTGGATCAGCCGCCGGTTTGCTCGCCTTTGCTCTCTTAATGGGCTTGGCTTGGCCACTGCACGGGTTAAGGTGAGTCAGTACAAAGTTATAAAGATTTAAGGAAGATATGAACAAAGAAGAAATTGTTACCCAGGGGTAGTCTTGAAAGCCGGCAACTGACTTTGAGATGAATCACCAGAAAAAGAGCGAGAGACCTCCTGATGGTATGAATTGAAAGAATTCAGTGGTTGACGAATGAGATCCGCCAGCAGGTGAAGAAAGTTTATGTGTGGAAAGACCTCATTTCGACATTTCCATCGAGTCGGAGTATTCGATAAGCCGGAGGACAACTCTTCATCTCCGGTGTTCCGAGTCTGACGCCAGCTCTCGTGTTGCCGTTGCTTCAAAAGAAAGTGAGGATCTAAATGAGTTGAAGGATGGGAAAATCTTACATTCCGGATTACCCGTCGAACTTTTTGTCTTCGCAAGGATTCTGAGCCGAAGGAAATAGTAATTACCTCTTCATCAATGGCCTGGCTGGCCTCCGTATCGTTCTGACAGTAATCAGTGTCAATAAGATAATTGAAAACGGAGCCAAGAGAGTCAAGGGTTACCTCCGACTCAGAGCTGTAGTTCAGTTCAAACAATTCAGAAGGGCCGGTTTTCTTCTTTGTCTTTTTACGGCCTTCTTGGTGGCTTTCTTGACAGCTCTGGCCTTTTTAGCAGCTTAGTGGTCGTAGGCTTTCTTCCAGAAAGCCGACTTAGCCTGTGAAAGGTAGCAAGTCTGAGTTGACAGAAGAATCGAAAAGGTAAAGTAAGGACAGTTAAAGTTGAGACTCACATATGGTGCCGGGTTAAGTTTGTAGAAAGGGCTCAGACCCACTTTGCTGTAGTCTCCCAGGCTTTCGTTTAAAAGGATCTTGGTCAATTCTGAGATATCATCCTATGTCAAGTCCTCAGGGCTGTGACGTAATGGATATGTGGTCTCACCAGTATAGTTGTACATTAAGCCGGTCCTACGGCTCAAGGGAATGATTCGCCGGGCGACCCAGCACCAGACCAAATCAATTCCGGTTAGCCCATTTCCCAGTAGGGCTTTGACCTTTGCAAGAGTGGGAGAAATTTTCTTGCGTTCTGCGGCAGTAAGTTTCTCAGCAAGAGGATGCTTGGTGTCTAAACGCTGGACACGATAACCCGGCAATGGATTCTCATCAGCCGGGGAGGTGTCTTTGCAGTAAAACCAAGTTTGATTCCAGGCTTTGGGGTGACTCGGCAGACAGGCATAAGGGAAAATATAATCTCTCCTTCTTTGAATTGAGATCGCTCCAAGTTCCAAACTTGGTCCGTTGGTGAACTCGTTCTGGCGGTTTAAATAAATAAAATCTCTGAAGAGCTCGAGGCTAGGTTCCTCTTGAAGATACACTTCACAGAAGACCTGGAAGTTGCAAATATTTGACACGGAATTGGGTCCGATGTCTTGTGGATGGAGCTGGAAAAAGTGCAGAACGTCCCGGAAGAACTTAGAGCCAGGTGGTGAAAAACCCCGGTTCATGTGATCAGAAAAAACAATAACTTTATCGTCCTTTGGATGAGGTTTCACTTCGCGCGGCTTAGGGGCGCGGTAATGCATAACTGATTTTTTTGGCAGGTACCCAACTTTGACAAAGTCAGCAAGTGTAGCCTAAGTGACAACAGAAGGGACCTAGTTGCACATGGTGACTGTCTTCGGCGGCATTGGGAACAAAGAAACCTAAAGAAAGAAAAAATATGGCCGGTTCAAAATTGATTCATTAAACCGGAAAGTCAGGTTACGGTATAAGTTCAGCATGGCGGCTTAAATGGGGCCTAATGGCATAAGAGTGGTTATAAACCGGAGAGTTAAACCACCATGACAAGCACGAATACTTAGGAAAGTAGATTTTACTTAGTGTGGGGACAAACAGTTTTCACAGATTGAAGCTATAACTTTGGATCTACAGCGGTTCAGAAAATAAAGCTAAAATGACGAACAGGCAGACCTAAGATCAGTATGACGCAATTCTTGGAAATGAATCGTTTTTTTCGCATAGATGAGACATTACAATATTTGCTAAAGAGATACTATCAACACCATATCGCAGAGGAATATCAAGTTCAAGAGGAAAATCATAACAGCAGAAGACGAAGAAGATGAACTCCGGCGAGTTTTGCAGGAACCCTAATGGATCTAAGAGGGGAGGAAAGAGAAGAACATACCTGGACGAGTGAACGGCGGTGGCGTGCGGAAGAGATCTGGTCGCGTCAGGTGGATGTTGCGGCCACTGCTGAGGACGCGGCGGAGGACGACGGCGCCGGCGGAGCTCGGGTGCGTGAGCGTCGCGAGGAAGGAGATGAAGAGGAAGAGGCGAAGGAAGAGAATGCAAAGGAACTAGGGGCCCTATTTATAAGCTGAATGGATAAATGTCACGCACGAGCATCGAGGAGACGGAAAAACAGATAAGTAACAGTGCATGCGCCTCGATTATCAGAATCCCAATAAACGTGGAGATTTGTTAAGATCTAGGCAGTTCAAAAGTAAGTAACAAGTGACTTCATGGCGGGTTACTACCATTTCAAGGGCCGACGTCATGGCGGGTTATGATCTCTCGTGAGAAGATGAAGAAAGATTGACATGAACAAGTTCAAATCAACCTGGGGCCTAATGTTGGGGATATAACTATTTGATATGACCCGCCCAAGAGGGGCCGGGTTACCCAATGGCGGTTCATGGGCCAAGCCTAGGAGCATGATTAAGATGGCGGTTTGATAAGAATAATGTATAAAAGGTCCGAAGCCCAGAGCGGCTTAAGGCATGTAAGCCCAAACCGCCATGAATGTTAACTTGTACTATAAGGCATGTAACTATGAGTCACCGAGCCGGACACGATTGTATGAGCCGACGGGGACTCCGTAGGCCGCAGGGCGTCAACCCGTGTATATAAGGGGACGACCCGGCAGCGGCTTAGGGCAAGAAACAATAGATCGAGAGCCAGGCAAGCGTATTCCCTCCCTAGCAATCGACACCCCAGCAATTCCACCTCAAACTGGATTAGGATTTACCCTCACCGCAAGGGGCCGAACCAGTATAAACTTTCCGTGTCTCTTGTCCAATTTTAACCCCTTTAAGCTAACCACGTCACTATGGCTCCACAATTAAGTCCTTTCCTCATGACATCACCCGTGACAACTCCACGACAGATGGGATATTTGGGAATAACACAATATCTAATATTTACCTTAATGCACCTATATACATGGCAATGGGTGGAAGGCTTGGCCTTTTGCTCGGTGTTTTGTTCCACTCATGCCGCCTTAAGAACCGATAAACCGGTGTTATGTTCTTTGATTTTGCGTTCCTAACGCGGTTGGGGTTTATGGGCCCCCCTTGATAGTTCGCTTTGAATAAAACTCCTCCAACAAGGCCCAACTTTGGTTTTACCTTTTTCCTAATAACTAAAAACTTGCATAGGGATCGGCTAGCACCCGAGGACTTAATTAGCAACCCCGGGCCAGTGCTCCTCATGAGTGTTGGTCCAAACTAGAGCCAGTTGCGGTGCACCCAGTTACTGGGGCTTCCAGTTGCTGTACATAGTGCTCATCCGATTGTGGCCTGAGACGAGATACGCGCAACTCCTATCAGGGTGTAGGCACATCGGGAGGTCTTGCTGGACTTGTTTTACCATTGTTGAAATATCTTGTACACCGAGATTCCGAGTTTGATCGGGTAGTCCGTAAGATAAGGTTTTTTCACCTTTGCTGATCGCGAGAGCTTGTGATGGGCTAAGTTGGGACACCCCTGCAGGGTTATGATCTTTCGAAAGCCGTGCCCGCGGTTATGTGGTGGATTGGAGTTTGTTAATATCCGGTTGTAGATAACTTGACACAAAAACTCAAACAGAATACACTACCGTGTGAGTAGTCGTGATGGTCTCTTTTCGAGGGAGTTCGGGAAGAGAACACATCTGGGTTATGGATGAGTCATAGGTAGACATGATCATCTGGTGATCATGGTGAGTTCACGACCGATGGCTTTCACTTCTTATATCGCTCTGAAGTTACGTAAGCTAGCCACCTCATCTACGCCTAGTGCTTGCAGCAGCCACTTATACACTTTCTCCTCACGCAAAAGCTTTGATAGTTTTGATACCCGGGAATGGGATTGCTGAGTCCTCGTGACTCACGGTTTACTACAAACACAGATGCAGGTACAACCGAGTACGAAACAGGTGGTGACCATGAACTCAAGTGGGAGTTCGATGAAGAACGTGGGCGTATGTACGTGATGTTCCCCGACGATCAGTAGTGGTTCCTACTAGGGCCGATCGGGCATAGTGGGTGGTTATCTTGTTTTCATTTGGATTTTTCCGTAGCCGGACCATGATTGTACTTGGATGAATGTACTCCCTCCGGTCCTTTTTACTCTGCACATTGGATTTGCCGAAAGTCAAACTTTGCTAAGTTTGACCAAATTTATATTAGAAATTATGAGCATCTATAATATCTAATAAATATAATATGAAAATATATTCCGAGATGAATCTAATGATGTTGGTGTTGTTATGTGAATGTCAATAATTTTTTATATAAACTTGGTCAAAGTTGGATGAGATTGACTTCAGACAAACCTAATATGCAGAGTAAAAAGGACCGGAGGGAGTATGACTTATTTATGCATTGTGTGAAGTGGCGATTGTAAGCCAACTATGTATTTTCCCCTTTGTTCTTGTACATCGGAATGTGTGAAGATGACCATCTTGCGATCATACCAAAATACGATTATGCCTCTAAGTCGTGCCTTGACACGTAGGAGATATAGTCGCATCTTGGGTGTTACAAGTTGGTAATCAGAGCCTTCCCCGACCTAGGAGCCCCTGCTTGATCGAACCGATGCCGATGTTGAGTCTAGAATTTAAAAAAAAATGAGTCTTAGGATTATATATATCGGAGAGTAGGAATTATTTTTCTCCTTATCCCCTTCATCGCTCTGGTGAGGACTCCTGACGTAGAAGTTTTGACTTCCTACCCTCTTTTCCACTATTTGTTTTTAGGATCACACAGGTATTGTTGGGATCGTTCCGATATCTTTGTGACGAGAACATTGTTCTTGGTGCCTCCTGTCATTTAGGGGTTGTGGCAGTGTCCTGGGGAATTGAGCTCCGAGGTGTTGTCGTCACAATTGTATCGTTGCAGTCTGGAATACTAGAGGTGGCCGGCATCGAAAACGCTTCTATGCATGTTTGGTGGTGAGATAACCACGACGTCACCCAGTACTGGGGGGATAGTTCGGGAGTATTGCCACAGCTAGTATAGCGGATGCTTTTCGAAGGTCTGATGTAAACGGTTTCCGAAGGTGCCTGGTTATGTGTTAACGGATTGATACGGCTAGATGTAGGACTTGTTAGTTGTGTGTTATACGGTGCTTCCCCTGTATCCCCAACACCAGATTGCATAACCAGAAAGTTTCGGGAATTAATATGTGGGAATTCAAGTAGCTCTTAGGTAATTTTCCAACGGAGGCATGATATGAGGTTGGGGTTCAACGTCTAGTGGTTCATTTGTCACCGTCAATTTTACACTTGGGGTTGCATCTTAATGAATCCTTGGCTATGCTGATTCGGGGACGGAATGTCCTTTGTAACGTCGTGCCGGTGGGCCTCATCACGAAATTTTTGGACGAAACCTCTATCATGCATTTGTTCCAGCTGTTACCTTGTTGGTTTATTCTTCAATCTATTCACGTGGCTTCTCAACAAGTTAACGTGTCATTTAAGCTTATGGAATTCATTCGTTCATTGCTCTGTTCGAATGATTTTGTGAAGATTTATGTTGCAACATGTCTAGCCTTTGATTCAGCTTATCTATCTTGCAATTGGGATTCTAACGGTTGTCGTCATGTCCAGGATGGCACCCAAAAGAGTTCCCAACAAAAACCCACAGGTTGATGATGAACCACCACCATCCCCTCCTCCGCCGCCTGAGGCATGGCGGGCTGTGATGCAAGCCACCACCGCCAATACTCAGATGATGCTTCAGATGATGCAAGCTTTTCGAGCTATTCAGAACAACGAGAATAACCAAGGGAATCAAGGCCGAGCTAACTTCAACAACTAGCCCCACTTTGCTACTCTGAATCAATTCCTTGCAAATCATCCCAAGTCCTTCAGCTACTGTGTTCATCCACTCGATGTTGAGGATTGGCTCACTGACATCAACAAACACTTCGAGTGCAGTAATGTCAGACCTGAGGATTATGTCAAGTTTGCCGCATTCCAACTCAAAGACCAAGCTGCAGATTGGTGGCAACAGTACAACGACTCTAGGGAAGGTCAAGTGGTCAGCTGGACCGACTTTTGTCATGATTTTTGTGCACACCACATACCTACCAGTGTCATTGAAGGCATGCGTGAGCAATTCCGCAAGCTCAAGCAAGGCAACATGTCTGTCTACCAATACAATGTCAAGTTCTAGAATCTGGCCTGTTATGCTAAGGAAGACATTCCCGATGCCAAGAGAAAGATCTACCAATTCCGAGGTGGTCTGAAATATGAACTCCAGCTTGCTCTCACTCTCTTCGAGCCAACCGAATTGGGTCAATTCTACAACTTGGATCTCAAACAAGAAGCTGCCCAGCTCAAGTGTGAGGCTTCAAAGAAAAGAATCAGAGATGCAGTTCATTCTTCTTCTTCCTCACAAGTGGTTGCTAAGCAGCAGAAGTTCTGGCTTCCGCCGCCTCCAGTGTTCTGTCCTCCATTTCAGAACAAGCAGTCAAGTGGTCGTGGATCTTCCCACCCACCCAACACAAGCAACCAAAACAAGTTTCAGCCTCAGGCTTCAAGGTCAAGTGCTCCTCCTCCTCGCCCAGCTTCAGAGGTTACTTGCTACAAATGTGGTCTAAAGGGCCACTACTCCAATAAGTGCACCAACCAGAGGCGCCTTGCGCCACCTCCTCCTATCAAGTCGTCAAGCAATGCCATTGTCAGGCACAATCCAAAGGCTACAAGGGTGAATCTGATGTACGCATCTCAGGCAGACGATGCTACAAATGTGATCATTGGTAATCTTCCGGTTAACTCAATTCCTGCAAAAGTTTTATTTGATTCTGGTGCACCGCTTTCCTTCATCTCAAGACCATTTGTTTCCAAGCATGATATGGCTACGGAGAGTATACCAAGGCCTTTAAAGATTATTTCTCCGAGATTGCAAATGACTTCGAACTCAATGGTTCCGGATATCTCCATCAAGATGGGCAATTATAAATTTCTAGCTTCCCCAGTTGTTCTCGGCAATTCGGACATTGATTTCATTCTTGGAATAGATTGGGTCTCTAAGCATGATGCTCTTCTCCATTGTGCAAACTAGGAGGTCAATCTAACTTATCCTTCCGAAGACGTGATTATCTTCGCAGCTCGAGATAACACAATCAGTCTATTCTCTCTCAATGACAAGGGTGAGATTAATGCCATATCCCAGATTCTGGTGGTTTGCGAATATGAAGACGTATTTCCTGAAGAATTGCCAAGGATGCCTCCCAACTGTCTAGTTGAATTCGTCATTGAACTTGAACCTGGTACGGAGCCAGCTTGTCAGCATCCGTACAAGCTATCTCCTAAAGAGTTGAAGTAATTGAAGAAGCAACTCCACGAGCAAGAACGCTTGGGTTTGATCCGACCGAGTTCTTCTCCTTGGGGCTGCGGAGTTCTGTTTGTCAATAAGAATGATGGCACGAAATGACTATGCGTCGATTACCGTCCATTGATCAAGAAGACAATCAAGAACAAATTTTTGACACCTGATTTTGGCAAGATGCGGAAGGCAATGAAGATGGCCTCAAATAAAAAAGTTCTCAACATATGAAAGTTTCCTATCGTCAAAATGAGAAACTTTGATGTTCGGGTCATCATCATCCGACCTCATCTTAGGAGCTGAAACAGTATTCAAAGTTCTAAAAAAAATGTGTTCAGATAATTGTTTGGCTGATTACGCCATCAAGACGGCCTCAGATGGAAAACTATCCAAAATGAATTGTCTTCGTCTCGTCGAACGATCGATTTTGATATAAAAATCGCCCGAATCCATGTTCATATGCAAAAGTTAGAGCTATCAGAGTGCAGCCTTATCACGAGGCGAGATGTGGCGCGTCGCACCAGACCTATGTCTGATGGGTAGCGCGAGCGAACATGTGTTTTGCGTGACCGTTTTGGCCTAGAAGATGGCTTCAAATCGAAAAACGTTCAATATGAAAGTTGTTCCTCTCATCGAAACGGCCAAGATTGCTTTTGAGCTCGTTTTCATATGAAGTGGTTTACTGCCACAAAAAAAGACCCGCAAGGTGCAGCCAGTCTAAACCGAACAGTTTTGAAGAGCTTGCCGGGTGAAGAGCTTGCCGGGGTGGAAAGCTTGCCTGGAAAAGCTTGCCGGGGTGGAAAGCTTGCCGGGAAAAGCTTGCCGGGGTGGAAACTGGCAAGGCCAATCCGACCAGAAGCTGAAGATGGGCTCAAATAATTATCTAGATGACCTCGGATCGAAAAGTGTTCAACATAAAAGTTGTCCGTAACATCGAAGCAGTCAACTTTGCTTTTGGAGTCATCATCAGCCGGTGTAGTATACGACCTGCAGAGACACTACAAGGGTCGGACGGTCCATCCGCTACATGACCGAGTCCGACTCGAAATAAAGATGACCCCGTGGAGTATTCAAGATTGTCTTATTTCGAAAAATGACTAACATGAGAATTGTTCGTCACGTCCAGGCGCACAAATTTGGTATTTTGATCTTCCCAATTGGAGGTGATATGCAAATTCCACAGCCCGCACAAGAAGCAGGACAAAAGTTTGGACCAGATTCGGGATGAATCCGAGTTAGAGTAAATCTAGGACTCTAGGACGTGAATTGATGTAATTTTCTTGTAAGGAAAGCCTAGATGAATCCTTTACTTGTACGGGAAGTCCAGCCGCCTCTTATATATGTTGGGGGTGACGGCCAATTGAACAACACACAATCGAACAAATCAATATACTACTTTTTTTCAGTCTACCTTTTATCTCTTCATCATTTCTCTCTCTCGTTCTTCGCTGTTCTTCGTGTTTGAGAGCTGCAAATCTCGAGGCTCTAGGGGCGAGCGAATCGACCTAGGGAAGCTCATTGCCGCCGCACTCCCTGACGGGGTCCCTCCCGGGCGTGCGGGGTTTCGGGTCTCAAAATCCCCCGCCGACTGTCTTGCGTATCGCGCTGTTGGCCAGTCCTCCTTCGACGTGAGCTGCGGTGCATCACCCTCAGCGTCAAGGGTACACATGACGTGTTCGTGTGTCAACACATTTTTTGGCAACTCCGCTGGGGAAGAAAATCAATCGTCATCATTCACCATGTCTGGTCTTCCCAAGCCATCTGAAGTAGACGCCGATAATATCATTAAGCCCAGTCTTGATGAGATATCGGCTGATCATTGCCAAGTCTATGAGGAGTACAAGAAGGCGCGTGAAGAGAGGGATTTGCAGGAGTTCCTTGCAAAGTTCAAGAAGGATCGCCAAGGCAACATCACTCCAATTGAAGAAATCAAGTTCCCTCCTCTTCAAGCCGAGCAGGTTAAACCCTCTGTGAGTACTACATTTTCTCCTGAGCAGTGGGCTGAGATTGAGAGTTGTATTGTTTATGGTAACAATCTGGTCTATCAAACTTTCATAGAAAATACTAATGCTCAGAAAAAATATATCTCAATCATCTAGTGGTAATGGTGGTGTAGCTGCTAGTACGCAAAACCCTAATCTGGCTTTACCTATTGCATCGACGCCTCCCATGCCGATGGCTTATTATCCTACCCATACAAATCAGATTGTGGCTGCACCAATTAGTCCTATCATGAGCATGCCAGGTTTGGTGGCAACGCCAAACCAAACCATACCTACAGCTACAACCACTCGACCACTACCAAATTATTGGTCGACATACATGCCATAATTCCTACCTACCGCTAGTAACCCAACTCCTCCTATGCCACTGCCACAAGCTTCATCGTCCACTATGGATGATGGTTTAGCTAATCTTAGAGAGGAGATGCTAAGATGTTTCGAGAGAATTTTGGAGTTGAGTTGCCTCGGAATCAGATTTACCTAAAGTCTTACCCCGAGTACTTCGATGCCATCCAGTGCCCTCCAGGATATAAAATTCCAGATTTTGTTAAGTTTAATGGAGAAGGCACAAAAACCACATGGGAGCATGTTAGTCAATATTTAGCACAGTTGGGTGAGGCAGGTTCATTGAATGAACTGAAAGTGCGTTTGTTTCCTTTATCATTAACTAGTACCACATTTTCATGGTTTTCTTCTTTACCACATGGTTCCATTCGGGTTTGATCGCAGCTGGAGCAGAAATTTCATGATCACTTTTATAGCGGCGATAATGAACTTAAGTTGTCACATATGACATCGGTTAAACAAAAGCATGATGAATCGGTCTCCGATTATGTCAAGAGATTCAGAGAAACAAAAAACCGGTGTTATAGTTTGGTGATAACCGAGAGAGACTTGGCAGACCTAGTGCCGAGTGGTTTAAGGACTCCCATTAGAGAAAAGCTAGAAGGCTATGAGTTCTTAAATATTAACCGAGTCTTACAAAGGGATTTGGCTTAGGAAAGCCGAAGCAAAGATCTCAAAGAATTGCATAGATATAAAGGTGATCGTCCAAAGATGAACATGGTTGAATATGATGGTGATCACTCGGACGATGAGGGTGATATGTATGCTACTGAATTTGTTTGGCCATCTAAGGCCAAACAATTTACTTGCAATGACTTGAAACCGATTCATAAGAATCGTGATGAAGAAATGAAGTTTACTTTTAACATTGCCAAGTGCGATAAAATATTTGATGCTTTGTTGCAAGCCAAAATTATTAGAATATCCCATACTTTACCGCCGTTTGAATATCTGAAACGACGTGCTTATTGCAAGTATCATAATTCTTTTTCTCATGCTACTAACGATTGCAATGTTTTTCGACGACAGATACAATCGGCCATTAATGACGGACGATTGAACTTTTATGAGATGCAAGTTGATAAATAACCTTTTCTAATGGACGCCATGGATTTGGAGGGGAAGAAACTACTCATTCGGCCAGAGGTAGCCGAATCTCCTAATAAAACTAATGTCATTGTTGGTGAGCCTAGGCAAGACAAGAAGAGCGACAAGGTCTTAGGCAGATTGTGCTTGACAAGCAACCCGATGGCAAGGAAGTAATCAAGATCACCATCAAGAATCCTACACTCGGGGGGGGGCAACCGCAAGTGCAGGAAAACACTCGTGTTAAATTCGTCAAGCCCAAGAGTCCAGAAGTTGGCAAGTGGAAGAGGAATGAAGCTAAAGTGCAGCGCAAGAAAATCAAGCCAACTTTTGATATGTTGTTGTCCAAATATGCCAATCAAGCGGCCGGTTCTAGCTCTAACCGGTCATCAAATTTGAAGCGTTCAAGATCACCTCCTCGGGAATAATTTCAGCATCATGCAAGGGCATATGGGTCATGGGCACCGGGACCATGGGTGCCTCCATCCCCCTGTGCGCCATACTACATGGGAGACTTCAATAGAGGATGGTGGCAGCCCCAAATGGCCCCTTATGCTTTCCATCCGGGATGGGCAGAATCAAGGAGGCCCGTTCATGAGAGACTTTCTTATCCCACACGAGGCCGTTCGAACAATGGAGTCACTTGGCCAATGCAAGATAATCAAAAAGGGGATGGCAAGCAAGTGTGGCGTGTTAAGTCACCAAGTGCTACAACAGCTGAGTCAAGAAAAGGCAAGGAGAAAATAGATGCCGACTCACTTATCTTGGGCACCAAAACATTCGCCATACAGCAGCCGATTGTGTGTAGCAATCCGACTAAGCCGATACTTGCTATCGCATGAAAGCACTTGTCTAATGATCATGAGGCAAGCACCAGCCAAGTGAAAACGAGGGATCTTAAATACACTCAGCCAAAGTGGTGTCCTCCAGGGCTAACAAAGACACAAAAGAGGAAGATATAGAGGTTAAGGAGTCAATAGATGGTTGAACAAGAGGCTGAGAAGCAAAGAGATAAATTGTTCAATGACATTTGGCCTATGGTACCTATGAAACAAGTATGGATCCCTAAGAAAATACAGGGTGGAGTGGCTCCTACATCCATCACGGCAGCACCTACACCACCATAGAAGGACGATGCCACCGCTATTACATCGTCCCCACCATCTATTGATTCCGCTTCAATAAACACGCCCGATGAGGAAGATGATATGTTAGATTATGATCCTACACTGGTCCGCGAAGGTATGGATATCAATATGGTGTATTACTTATCTGCTGAATTTCGTGCTATAGATGAAGAAGGGGAAGTGGCTCAACTGGATTTTGGCCCTAAAAATGCAATATTTGAGAAGCCAAAAGATCCAGTAACGCATCTGAAACCATTATATCCCAGAGGTCATATCAATGGATCACCACTCAATCGGATGCTTGTTGATGGCGGCGTTGTGGTAAATCTTATGCCCTATTTGGTCTTCAAGAAATTGGGTTTGCCTGATGAAGAATTGATCAATACCAATATGGTGCTCCATGGATTCGAAGGCAAAGAAAAAACTGAAGCCAAAGGTGTGATGTATGTGGAGCTTACAGTCGGAAGCAAAACTTTGGCTAATGCATTCTTTGTCATTGAGGTGCAAGGTAACTACAACGTCATACTAGGCCATGATTGGGTTCATGCAAACCAGTGCGTGCCATCCACCATGCACCAGTTTTTAATCCAGTGGGTTGATGATGAAGTGGAACTCATTCATGCGGATAACTCGGCATGTGTTGCTTTGGCCGATGCATCGGCGGATTGGCAACATCCCAATGCTACTTGCTTGACGGGACGTGACTTGTCAGAGTTTGATTTTCTTAGCGCAACAAAGAATGGTTTCGTGCCTGTTTCTTTAAAGCCGACTGAATGCAGTCGGCTCCAAGGTATGATATGTTTTGATGGATTCTAGTTCCGAGTGGTTACAAAAACGTCTGGTAAAATATCGGTCCAGCGAGAATGATATGTATGAATCTATAGAGGAGTTAGATGACATGGATAAACTTGGACAGGGTTTTACATCGTCCGATCCATTAGAAGAGATAGATATGGGAGATGGTTCAGTCACTCGACCGACGTTTGTAAACAAAAATTTGAAAGCCGATTGTAAAGCTAAGTTAATCAAGCTATTGGAAGAATATGTTTGTTGCTTTGCATGGGAATATCATGAGATGCCAGGTTTAAGCCGAGAACTAGTGGAGCATCCGTTACCTATAAAGCTGGTTTTAGACCATATAAACAATCGGCCAGAAAGTTTAATCCAGAAACATATGACCGGATCAAGGAAGAGATCGGTCGCCTGCTTAAAGCTAATTTTATTCGACCTTGCAGGTATGCCGAGTGGATTTCTAACATTGTCCCGGTGGAGAAAAAAGGATCCGGCAAGTTAAGGGTATACATTGATTTCAGAGATTTGAATAGGGCTACACCCAAAGACGAGTATCCCATGCCAATAGCCGATATGCTTATTAATGATGCTTCTAGACATAAAGTTATTAGCTTCCTTGATGGTAATGCAGGGTATAACCAAATTTTTATGGCCGAAGAGGACATGTCCAAAACGGCTTTCCGATGCCCTGGTTTCCTTGGTTTATTCTAATGGGCAGTGATGACATTCGGATTAAAAAATGCTAGCACCACATATCAAAGGGCTATGAATTTGATTTTTCATGATTTACTCGGTGTCATACTTGAAGTTTATATTGATGATATTGGTGTCTAATCGGATGCTTTTGAATCTCACTTAGCCGATTTGCGTTTAGCTTTTGAAAGAATGAAAAAGTATGACTGGAGATGAATATTTTGAAATGTGCATTCGGCGTGTCAGCTGGTAAGTTTTTGGGTTTCATTATTCATGAAGATGGCATAAAGATTGATCCCAAAAAGATAGAAGCTATACAGAAAGTGGAAGCGCCAACATGCAAGAAAGATATGCAAAAGTTCCTTGGCATGGTCAATTATTTGAGAAGATTGATAGCTAATCTGTCAGGAAAAGTTGATGCATTTACTTCTATCCTTTGGTTAAAGAATGATGTTGATTTTACTTGGGGGGCAAAACAGCAAGAAGCCTTTGATATGAGCAAAAGTTATTTGTGCACTCCTCCGGTGATGAGAGCACCCAAGCATAAAGAGCCCTTTAAGCTTTACATTGCAGCGGAAGAAGGTGTTATTGGTGCTGTTTTGACTCAAGAAACCGAAGGAAAAGAACATGCTATTACATATTTGAGCAGACGCTTATTGGATGCTGAGACAAGGTATACATTTATTGAAAAATTATGTCTATGCTTATATTATGCTTGCACAAAATTGAGACATTATTTAGTGCCAAGTGCTTCCATAGTAGCTTGTCAAACCGATGTTATTAAAAACATGTTGCATAGGCCAATTCTTAGTGGTAGAATTGGCAAGTGGGCTTATGTCAGGACCAGTCCTTCAGTAAAATAATTACCGGAAGACCGACCTTTTTGTTTAACCAGCGAGGAATATTATTACCTGCTGGCAGACAAATCCTTGATACAGAATTCCAGTACACTGAATAATATACAAGGTTGAGCTGAGGGTTGCTCAACAATTTTTTTACAAGCGCGCCAATATAAAACATAGAGGCGGATATGACACAAGGCAGGGTGGCATACTACTGACTCGTAATAAAAGGTGGTGGAATATGTCACAGTGAAGTGGGTGATGTGACTCCAAAATATTACAGATCATCGAGTATCGGAGTGAGACCAGATGAATTTATTTGCTGGTAGGCGGAAGCGGTTATAAAACAGTGATCAACTCCAGGATCGCAAGGGACTGACTGGGACTCCTCTAAGCGTCGGACTCGCTATCGAATCCTTCATCCATAAGATCACCTTCGTCCACATCTGGCCAAATCAACAAGCCATGTGAGTACTTTGAATGTACTCGCAAGACAGTTCGGACTTAAGATATAATAAATGCCAACATGATGCATATGAGTATTCCAGCAAAAATGCGACGGAATAAAATATTAATATACTGTAAGCAACGATAGAAGTCGGGCGGTAATCCTCCCGAAATCCATAAGATAAAAAGAAGGAAACCAAACGAGTGTCTGAGTGACGCCTCGCGAAATAATGAATGATAGCAGGCCACAGTCGGGCGTCTGAGCGACGCCGCATAAAGGGCTTATAGCAAAAATAAATAACAAGAATGCCACAGTTGGACGTCTGAGCGACATCACATAAAGGGCTTATAAATGAAAAGAATGCCACAGTCGGACGTCTGAGAGACATCGCATAAAGGGCTTATAAAAAAAGGAATGCCGCAGTCGGACGTCTAGGCGACATCACATAAAGGGCTTATAAATAAAAAGAATGCCA
>LR738710.1:797622686-797712256 GCA_902687465.1 Secale cereale | reverse complement strand
GCGGCGGTGGGAGGAGGCGGCGGCGTCGCAGTGGAGGCAGTGGATCTGGCGAAGTGCGCGCGGGGGGAGGAGTGGTATGGCGCAGAGAGGGAGAGAGGGGGGAACAAGTCCAGCAGTGGGGAGGATTACTAATGGTGCACCCCCACCCCGGTGCGCCATTAGTATTGTTTTTTTTTCGAGCCCAGTATGTATAGGGCACAATACTAATGGCGCACCGCGCCCTGGTGCGCCATAAGTACGTCCATACTAATGGCGCACCACCCCTAGGTGCGCCATTAGTATTGTTTTTTTATTTCTGCGCGCGAGCCATAGTTTATCTCCCACCTTACCTCATACACATCAAGCCCCCCTAGCTAGCTCGATTGGTCAGCCCCCAGTTCTCCCACCAGGAGGTCCTGGGTTTGAATCCCAGGCGGTTGAGTAGGGGGAGGGGTGCGGGGGTGGTCGGCGGCGGCGGTTGAGTAGGAGAGGGGTACGGGGTGTCGGCGGCGGCGGTTGAGTAGGGGTCGGCGGCGGCGGCCGATGGACCGGGGGGTGCTCTCGGCGACGAGGGGGATCGAGATCGAGTGTCCATGAAATTTAAAAATATTCATGATAGTTCAAAAAGTGCACATGAAATACAATCGAGAAATGAAGGCTACGATTTAAATACAAACGATCTTAGCTAGCTAGCTATCTGTTCACAATCTTCTTGCCCTTGTTTTTCGCAAATGGAGTTCTTCTGTGGAACGGACGTCCTTTAGGTAGGGTGGTCCTGCTTCTTCTTGTGGTGTATGCTGCTACTTCATCATCGTCGTCATGTTCGATCCTCGGGTCGCCGTACTTGTTGAAGTCTTGCTCATTGGCTACTCCATCCATTCCGATGATCTTCCTTTTGCCTCTCCTCACGACAACACGACTGGGCTTTGACGGGTCGGTAATGAAGAAGCATTGGTCAACTTGGGAAGCCAGTACCCATGGCTCAATTTTCGCGGTGACGTTTGCGCCCGCGGTCTTGGATTTGGCTTCGGGTATAACCATGGTGGTGAAATATCGGTCTTCTTTTAGGACGCTCTAGGCCCATCTGACACGGAACATCAGGACCTTCTCTCCAGCGTAGCTCAGCTCCCAGATCTCCTCGATCCTTCTGTAGTATCTGTCCTTGTCATTACCGGTGTAGGATTCCATCGTTACCCCAGAGTTCTGATAACCATCGCTCTTCATGTCCTTGGCCTCGGTGTAGAATGTGTAGCCGTTGATATCGTACGCCTCATAGGTCATCAGGTTGTGCTCGGCGCCCTGTGACAAGGCGAATATGAGTTGTTCTTCCGCGGAAGAATCATCATGTAAAGGGTACGACAGAAGCTTCTGCTTGAACCAACGCGTGAAACATGAGTTGTGCTCTTTGATTATATATCCGTCCGTCCTCTGTTGGCCTCGGTCATTGTATGTCTTCTCAATAAAGGTTTTGTGCTGAACCACCCAAGGATTGACCACGTCTATGTGTTGTAGCGCGACTAGGTTTGCTCTTTCAAAGTCGGCGAGTCGACCCTCGAAGTCGACATGCATTTTGCGGCGACCCTCACGGTGACCCCATCCAGCGAGCCTGCCGAGGTGCCTGTTGACGGGCAGACCAACGGGGTTCTCGATGCCTAAATAATTCGTGCAGTAGGAGATGCACTCTTCGGTCAGAAAGCCCCTGGCTATGCTTCCCTCTGGACGTGACATGTTGCGAACGTATCCTTTGATGACACCATTCATCCTTTCGAACGGCATCATGCTGTGCAGGAACGTCGGCCCGAGTTGGATGATATCGTCCACGATATGGACCAGCAGATGCACCATAACGTCGAAGAATGCGGGCGGGAAGTACATCTCAAGCTCGCATAATATCACCATGATCTCTTCCTGTAGCCTTCTGAGTTGCCTCACGCCAACAGACTTCCGAGAGATGACGTCGAAAAAGCTGCATAGGCCAAATAGGGTTTCACGGACGTGCGCGTCCATGATACCACGGATTGCAACTGGAAGTATCTGCGTCATCAGCACGTGACAGTCGTGAGACTTCATCCCGCTGAACTTCAACTTCGCCCGGTCTAGGTATCTTCTTATCTTCCCCGCGTAACTGTAAGGAAGTTGTACTCCTACGAGGCAGGTGAAAAACTGCTCGATCTCCTCCTGACTTAGAGTGAAGCACGCGGGAGGGTAGTCATTTCCGGTCTTCTTGGCCTTTTTGCCTTTGCGACAACTTTCCGTGTCCTGCTTCGCCTCATCATCATCATCATCATCATGATCATCATATATAGCGTGAAGCTCCTGCCTGATGCCCATTGATTTCAAGTCTACCCTTGCTTTCGGCCCATCTTTGGTCCTCTCTGGCATGTTGAGCAGGGTACCAAGCAGACTCTTGCACACGTTCTTCCAAGCATTACATCAAGGTTGTGAGGCACACAGTGGATCTTCCAGTACGGCAAGTCCCAGAAAACAGACCTCGTTTTCCATACCTTCAGCAGCGGCTCTGGCGCCTTTCGCTTCTTTCCCGGCTCTGGCGCCTTTTGCTTCTTTCCCGGCAGTGGGCAATCTTTCCAATTTTTCAACAGCTCGTCTATTTCCTCGCCACTCCTCGTATGCGGGCGTCCTCGGGGTTCGGTTTCACCATCGAACAGATCCTTGCGTTTTCTCCACAGGTCATCATCGCGAAGCCACCTTCGATGTCGCATGAACACGGTTTTCGAAGACCCGGGATCTCTATCTAGCTGGCGATACGTTGTGTCATCCATGCACCTGACGCATCCAGAAAATCCGTGGACCACCTGCCCCGCGACATATCCGTAACTGAGATAGTCGTGCACCGTCGTGAGCAGCGCGGCTCTCATAGGGAAATATTCTTTCTTTGCGGCGTCCCACGTATTGGCTGGCGTTTTCCACAGCGTGTCTAGCTCCTCTTTCAGCAGCCCCAGATACAGATTGATGTCGTTCCCTGGTTGTTTCGGTCCTTCAATTAGCATACTCATGTGAATGTACTTCCTCTTCATGCACAACCAGGGGGGAAGGTTGTACATCCACACAAACACAGGCCAGGTGCTATGTGTGCTTCTCTGACTGCCAAACGGATTGACTCCATCGGTGCTCGCGCCCAGCACGATGTTCCTTGGATCGTTCCCAAATTCTAGGTCTTCGAAGTTCAACGCTTGCCACTGGCTCGCATCCTTAGGGTGACTCAACATCTTGTCTTTTTTATCTATCTCCGGATCATTTGCGTCATCTTCTCGCTTCTTCTCCTCCCTATCCGCGTGCCAACGCAGGAGCTTTGCTACCTTAGGGTCCGCGAAATACCGCTGCAGACGAGGAGTGATCGGAAAGTACCACACCACTTTTCGAGGAGCTTTCTTCCTCTTCTTGTATCGAGTGACGCCGCACACCGGACATATGGTAGACTCCGCGTGCTCGTCCTGATAAATGATGAAATTGTTCATGCACACATGGTATTTCACGTGCGGTAAATCCAGAGGACACACGATTTTCTTCGCCTCCTCCAAACTGGTGGGGCACTTGTTCCCCTTGGGAAGACGTTCGTGCCAGAATGACATGTTCTCGTCGAAGCATGCGTCGGACATTTTGTGTTTTACCTTCATCTCCAGAGCCATGAGCGTTACTTTCAGGCGGGTATCCTCGGGCCTGCATCCTTCATACAATGGAGTAACCGCGTCTAACTCAAGTTGATCCATCTTGGCTTTCTCTCGGGCGGCAGCTCTTGCGTTATCGGTCTGCTTGAGAAGCAGCTCTTGAATATGAGGGTCCTGCACCCAGCCCATCGATGGTTCAGCGTCGTCTGCTCCGCCGACATCATCATCTTCATGATCATGCCCGTCGTCTGCTCCGGCATCTTCCTCATCATCATGTCCTGCATCTTCTACATGATGTCTGTGTACAGCATCACCGTCGTGATAATCTCCTGGGGATTCTTCGTCTTCTCGCCCACCCGAGCCGTGGTGGTTGTCTTGCTGCCCTTCCTCATTTCTTGCCCGGCCCCCATGGACGACTTCGTAGTCATCTTCATCACCTTGCCACCGATAGCCATCCATGAAACCACGCAATAGCAGGTGGTCCCGCACCCGCCCGGAATCCGGGTCCGCAATAAGGCTCTTCAGCTTGCATCTTCGACACGGACATCTTATCTCCGTCTCGTTCTTTTGAAGCATCTCGGCCTTCGCGGACCTCAAAAACCTATTCACGATGCCTTCGGTCATCGTGCGCACCATGGTCGCCTGCGGGGTAGAGCAAAACGATATTTTAGAACCAAGAAAAAATTTGCCATGACTTTCCCTAAAAATAGGACAAAAATGAATGCTTAATGCCAAAATTCTCACCGAAACGGAAATGAATCAACATTCCGGGAAAATATTGGCAACTATCGCATTTCAAATACCGGTACACCTCCAAACACAAACACATATGCAACACAACAAACATATGCAACACCACAAACATACATAGATCTAGCTAGGCCATAAAAAGTGCATGTGCACATTCTTGTATGGAGAACAACATAAATATAGCTTCCCCCTTACTTACCTATCAAAACAAGGTAATTTAACCACTTAATTTGAATGAATATATGGTGGCAATGAGGTTAAAAAGAGGAGGGACCCGAGAGGAGAGGAGGTGGAGAGAATGAAGAAGTGGGGGGGGGGAAGTGAGTGTGGTAGGAGAGGTTGTCCAAAATATCTTGTTGCTGCCCGCTTACTAATGGCGCACCAACTATAAATGCGCCATTAGTAATCAAGGTTACTAGTGGCGCATTTATAGCAGGTGCGCCATTACTAGTTTTGCAAAAAAAACATACTAATGGCGCACTGTCGCAGAGTGTGCCATTACTAGTTTAAACTATTAATGGCGCACTCTGGGACAGTGCGCCATTAGTAGTTTTGTAAAAAAAAAGAATAAAAAATATCATAAAAAAGAGCATTAATGGCGCACTTTACTACTGGTGCGCCATTACTAGTTACAACTAGTAATGGCGCACTTTGTCTGGATGCGCCATTACTAGTTACAACTAGTAATGGCGCACTTTGTCTGGATGCGCCATTAGTATGTTTGGACAGGCGCGCTAGTTCAAAGAAAAAACTTCTTGATACTAATGGCGCACTTTGGACCTGGTGCGCCATTAGTAGTTCGAACTCTAATGGCGTATCTGTTGCTGGTGTGCCATTACTATATACTAATGGCGCACTGCTTGTTCGGTGCGCCATTAGTATCAGTTCCATCTATAGCCCTTTTCCTAGTAGTGTATGGGGTGCCCCCCTCTCGGTCCCAACCGGAAACACCCATGCCCCCTAACCGGATGATGGGCTTTAATCCAGGGCCATGGAACCCTCATCCCGGCCCCTCTACTTGGTGTGTACACGGGAAGTGGTTTACAACTGACTAGACCGCAATCCCAACGAACAGCCTATGATAGTACCGAAAAGGAGATGGACGGAATCATGACATGATCTCCGTTGATTACTGAGATAACCAACTACTGGCATGCTCCAACATTACCAGCATTCCACCCATCATGTCACCACATGATCGAGGTGGTCCAAACATTTTCATTCGGGCTCACCCGAAGCTTGCTTGCATGAAATATAACCATACACAATGCTTATATGACCATGCTTGTGAGAAGAGCTACTCGAGCAAACATGCAACACACTCATCATATCAAAGGTTCAAACATGCTTGCCTGGTTCTGAGAAGTCGGAGCCTAACTCGGTGTGGTTCGCGTCTCCGTCACGACCTCCGGTATATATGTATTCAAACAAAATACATACTAATGTAAATACCGCACGTGCAAATAAAGTTGCTCCAAAAATTTCCACATAAATATGACAAAAAACTAGGCAGAAAACTAAAGAGGACAGAAAAAGAATCAACTCAAAATCATTTTTAGTTTAAAAGATATTAGAGTTTCTGTCCAGGGACTCATCTGTAATGAAACAGAAAAGTTCTAGGGGCTAGAACAGAAAACAGCAAAGCGAACCGGTACGCAGTACGTCAACTGAAGGAGAAAACGTACTTTTCCCAAAGGCGCTAACAAAAAACAGTTCGGGGAAAGAGATGTGAGGCTGACAGGAGGCCCCACCCGTCGGGTTTGAAACTGGAAACAGAGTCGCGCCGACGCCGGTGCTGCGGTGATCGCCGGCGTCGATCCACGACGAGTTAGGGGAGGGGAGTGGTACGTACGGCTTCACGGTGGTCTTCCGCGTTGAACGGTGGTGGAGTTGGGTGTCGGCGAGCCCCACGTCGACGGCGACCCTGTCTCCGGCGGACGGCGGCTCGGGTGGTTGTGGACCTCGTCGGAGAAGTTTTCTGGGATCAAATTGAGGTGGGGGTTAGGTCCAGGTGGGTGCCAGGGTGCTACGCTCGAGCTCACGGCGGCAGAGAAGCCCTCACCGGAGTGAACGGAGCTGGAGCCCGAGGCGGAGGCCCCTCGAGGTTCTTCCAGAGGTTGGGCGCGGTCTAGGGAGGTAGTGAAGGTGTGTGTGCTCGAGCACGAGCTCGGGGGTGCCTTATATAGGCGGCTCGAGGTGGCTGCCGTGAACGGATAAGTCCGGCGAGTCGATTACGGTGCTGCAGTGGTCGGACGGCGGATTTAGGGGCTTGAGCATCGTCTAGGAGCTGTAGTGGTTCCATTCCCGTGCCTAACTTAGAGTGGGAGAGGGAGTTACGGGCTGTCCCCGACGGAACGGCCGCGCGGCACGTCGGCGGCAGAATCCGCGCTCTGCGCGTGCCAGGCCAGGGCGACGGCGTGCCATGCGTGTGCTGGCACTAGAAATGGACACGCGGAGTACTGGGGTGGTTTGGGCGCGCTAAACGGCGTCGAGCTGCGGTGGTTGCTTCTGTCAGCCGCCACGGGCGGCGTTGTTGCCATGGCAGTCGCCGGCGTGGTCGGGCCAGAGCGCCACCGACGCCCAGAAGCGGCCAAGCGAGCGTGCGGCGACTGGATAAGAAGAGGGAGCAGTGCAGCGTCGATTCAAGGAGGTACTGGCGAGGTTTTGTCGCTGCGCCTGAAGGAACTAACGAAACTGACGGACTGTTGACAGTTTCAGTTAACAGTTCTGAACTTTGACTGTACAGTGCATGCTAAGTGTTTGATGAAATGTTTCTGGTATGTGTGCAATGTTTCTGGGGCTGATTTTTGGTGGAGTGGCCTCTTGATGTATCTAGAGGTTGCCTGATTTTTCACAGAATTTTTTGGAGGAAGATAAATATGAATTTCACCAAATTTTGCAAATCTAGTCCAAACTTGCAGCTGGTGAAATTTGAAAATTTTGAACTATGGACCAGTGAAACAAGATGGATCTAGGTTGTGCGTACTAAGGACTATCTAGGAGAGTTGGTTTGGAATCAAACAACAAGCTAGGCATGGTGGTTCCTTTGTAAATCACCAAGGTCCACTATAAAAGGCAGAAATATATTTGGAGTGAAATAAATAGGGGAAAAATCCCAATAAGGTCAAAACTTACTGGAATTGATGAGAAACTTGTCTTAAGGTGTGGAGAGGGTCTTGCAGAGAAATATTTCTGTTGGGGTCATGGCAAGATGGAGGATGGAGAGGGAGATAAGTCCAATGTTAAACTTGAGAGGTTTAAATCAAGAAGGGGAGAATTCAAACAACCACTTTTGAAACTCAACTTGTGCTTGAGCCAATCACAAGAGAAAAACTTCAAGGACAAAAACCAAGCTTGAGAAGATAAACAAACTTTGGCCAGAAGTGATTTTAGAAGGGTTTTAAGAGAAGATCAAACAACCCCCTTCCAAAAAGGCCAAAAGTTTGAAAGAAAAACAACTCAAAAATTTGGGGTGTTACAGCTTATGCTTTGATTGAGTACGATTTGGCTTATGAATCACTAAAATCCATGAAAGGCCAAATCGTTGCTAATTTTATTGTTGAGCATTGGATTGATGACAAAAATGATGTTGATATAAACCTTATTTCGTTAGTACATTGGAGATTATATTTCGATGGTTCAGTTTGTAGCAATGGCCAAGGTGTTGGTATTGTTTATATATCTCCTCATGGTGATGTTTTCAAAGCCTCGTGCCAATTAGAATACTTTTGCACGAATAATCAGGCCGAATATGAAGCTTTGTTATTCGGCCTAGAGATGTTAAGTGCTATAGGTGTTGCACATATTGAGGCTTTTGGTGATTCATTACTAGTGGTGCAGCAAATATCCAAAGTCTTTCAGTGTTTGGATGAATCACTTAATGTTTATCTCGATAAATGTCTAGATATAATCTCTACTTTGGATTGTTTTAGCATTGCTCATATATCTAGGCATGACAACTGGGAAGCAAATGAGTTGGCACAACAAGCATCTGGATATCATGTTGATCATGGCATGTTTCATATCTCTCAAAGACCGATGTCTTGTCTTGCCAGTATGGGAGAGGCCGAACCTGAACCCACTGATTCGGCCATTAACAAAAAATCGAGTGCATGTGACAATCCCGACTGGAGGAAGCCCATTGTTGATTACTTGTGCAATCCGAGTGAAGGGGTGGACAGGACTGTTCGGCGTATGGCTTTCAAGTATACAATGGGAGATGATGGTCTTTATCGCCGGACTATCGATGATGTTCTTCTAATGTTCTTGGATGAAGACCAGGCAAGAGTTGGTATGGGAGAGGTACATGAAGGCATTTGTGGCAATCATCAGTCGGCTCCCAAGATGAAGTGGTTATTACGACGTGTTGGGTTTTATTGGCCGACTATGATTAATGATTGCTTCAGATATTATAAAGGGTGTGAAGCTTGTCAAAAATTTGGAGATATTCAATTGGCTCCTGCTGCTATGTTACATCCTATTATCAAACCGTGGCCTTTCAGAGAATGGGGTTTAGACTTTATTGGGCAAATTCATCCATCTTCCTCAAAGGGGCATCGGTTCGTATTGGTGGCGACTGATTATTTCACTGAATTGTCTGAAGCAATACCTCTCAAGAACATGACACATACGGAGGTAATTCAATTCATAACTGAGCACATTATTCATAGATTCGGTATTCCTCAACGTTAACTACAGATCAAGGTTCATCTTTCATGTCACACCAAGTCAGAGAGTTTGCCGAATCTTATAACATAAAGTTGCTCAATTCCTCTCCGTATTATGCCCAAGCCAATGGACAAGCTGAGACTAGCAACAAAATTTTAATCAACCTCATCAAGAAGAAGATTGAGGATAATCCAAGGAGATGGCATAAGTTGTTGTCTGAAGTTTTGTGGGCACATAGAGTCTCAAGGCATGGTGCTACGAAGGTGACTCTATATGAGCTAGTGTATGGTCAAGAAGCTATTTTACGAGTGGAAGTAAATTTGAATGCCCTAAGAATAGCCAAACAGAATGATTTATCGGCAATAGATTTTTATAACTTGATGATGGACAATATTGATGAGGTTGACGATAAACGTTTGCTTGCTTTAAAGGCCATAGCGAGAGACAAGTTGAGGGTGGCAAGAGCTTACAATAAGAAAGTTAGGTTGAAGAATTTTCAAGTTGGTGATCTCGTGTGGAAAGTTATTCTCTCGATTGGTTCAAGAGATAGAAAATTTGGGAAGTGGTCTCCAAGTTGGGAAGGTCCTTTTCGGATTACAAGAATAGTTCCTGGAAACTCATATTTGGTGGAATCCGTACAAGGGACATTGTTACCTCGAGCTCTCAATGGCAAGTACTTGAAGAAATACCACCCAAGTGTGTGGCAAGAAGCCTAAGTAGGCAGTGGCCGATATACGATTATCGCCCTTAGCACAAACATGGCCGATACATAATTATGGCCCTGATAAATACAAATGGCCGATGGAGTGTTGACATCGCCCTTAGGACAAAAACCCGTGCATATTATTTTTCGGCATGCAAGCTTTGCCGAAATACAGGGGGCATGTGTTGACATCTGATTTTGGCAAGATGTAGAAGGCAATGAAGATGGCCTCAAATAAAAAAGTTCTCAACATATGAACGTTCTGTATCATCAAAATGAGAAATTTGATGTTTGGGTCATCACCATCCGACCTCATCTTAGGAGCTGAAACAGTATTCAAAGTTCTAAAATTTTGTGTTCAGATCATTGTTTGGTTGATTACTCCATCAAGACGGCCTCAGGTGGAAAACTATCCAACATGAATTGTCTTCGCCTCGTCGAAACGATCGATTTTGATATAAAAATCATCCGAATCCGTGTTCGTATGCAAAAGTTGGAGCTATCGGAGTGCAGCCCTCTCACGAGGCGAGATGTGGCGCGCCGCACCAGACCTATGTATGATGGGTAGCGCGACCGAAGAGGTGTTTTGCGTGACCGTTTTGGCCTAGAAGATGGCTTCAAATCAAAAAACGTTCAACATGAAAGTTGTTCGTCTCGTCGAAATAGTCAAGAATGCTTTTGAGCTCGTTTTCATACGAAGTTGTTTATTGCCACAAAAAAGACCCGCAAGGTGCAGCCAGTCTAAACCGAACAGTTTTGAAGAGCTTGCCGGGTGAAAAGCTTGTCGAGTGAAGAGCTTGCCCAGGTGGAAAGCTTGCCGGGAAAAGCTTGCCAGGGTGGAAATCTTGCCGGGGTGGAAAGCTTGCGGGGAAAAGCTTGTCGGGGTGGAAACTGCCAAGGCCAATCCGACCAGAAGCTGAAGATGGGCTCAAATAATTATCTAGATGACCTCGGATTGAAACATGTTCAACATAAAAGTTGTTCGTAACGTCGAAGCAGTCAACTTTGCTTTTGGAGTCATCATCATCCGATGTATTATACTACCTGCAGAGATACTACAAGAGTCGGACGGTCCGTCGGCTACATGACCGAGTCCGAGTCGAAATTAAAGATGACCCCGTGGAGTATTCAAGATGGTCTTATTTCGAAAACTGGTCAGCATGAGAATTGTTCTTCACGTCGTGGCGCACAAATTTGGTATTTTGATCTTCCCAATCGGAGTTCATATGCAAATTCCACGGCCCGCGCAAGAAGCAGGACAGAAGTTTGGACCAGATTCGGGCTGAATCCGAGTTAGAGTAAAACTAGGACTCTAGGACGTGAATTGATGTAATTTTCTTGTAAGGAAAGCCTAGATGAATCCTTTACTTGTACGGGAAGTCCACCCGCCTCTTATATATGTTGGGGGTGACGGCCGATTGAACAACACACAATCGAACAAATCAATATACTACTTTTTTCAGTCTACGTTTTATCTCTCCATCGTTTTTCTCTCTCAGTCTTCGCTGTTCTTCGTGTTTGAGAGCTGCGAATCTCGAGGCTCTAGGGGCGAGCGAATCGACTTAGGGAAGCCCATTGACGCCGCACTCCCTGGCGGGGTCCCTCCCTGACGTGCAGGGTTTCGGGTCTCAAAAGCGCCCGCCGACTGTCTTGTGTATCGCGCTGTTGATCGGGCCTCCTTCGACGTGAGCTGCAGTGCATCACCCCCGGCGTCGAGGGTACATGTGACGTGTTCGTGTGTCAACACAAATACCCTCTTCCAAACATCCATGAACTTTTCGAGCAGCTCAAAGGAGCCAAGGTTTTCTCGAAGCTTGATCTCCGAATGGGCTACCATCAAATTCAAATCCGTGAGCAAGATATTCCCAAGACTGCATTCAGGACAAGTTTCGGCTCCTACGAGTACACAGTCATGTCCTTCGGGCTTGCAAATGCACCTCCCACCTTCTCTGAGATGATGCATTTCGTATTCAACCCCTACACCAAAGAGTTCATCCTCATCTATCTTGACGATATTTTGGTATTCTCCAAGACAAAAGAAGACCACGCCAAGCACCTCCGTTTGGTTCTCAACAGGCTCAAAGAGCACCGCTTTTATGCGAAATTCTCAAAGTGTGAATTCTGGCTTGATGAAATTCTCTATCTGGGTCACATCATCTCTGCCAAGGGCATTTCAGTTAACCCCGAGAAGGTTGAAGCTATTGTTAAATGGGAACCTCCCCAAAACATCAAGCAACTCCGAAGCTTCCTCGGGCTTGCAAGCTATTGCAGAAGGTTCGTCGAGAACTTCTCCAATATTGCCAAGCCTCTCTCCAACCTCTTGCAAAAGAATGTCAAGTATTCTTGGAATCTTGAGTGTGAAGTGGCATTCAATACATTCAAAGAGAAGCTTGTCTCAGCTCCAGTTCTCACTCCTCCTGATGAATCCAAACCATACCAAGTGTTTTGCGATGCCTCTTTGCAAGGTCTGGGTGGTGTCGTTATGCAAGAGAAGAAGGTTGTGGCATACACTTCTCGGCAGCTCAAGCCAAACGAGAAGAACTACCCCACTCACGATCTTGAGTTGGCGGCAGTTGTCCATGCCTTGATCATGTGGAGACACCTCTTGTTGGGCAGACTGGTTGACATCTTCACCGATCACAAGAGTTTGAAGCATATCTTCACACAACCAAATCTCAACCTCCGTCAGACTCGTTGGGTCGAAATGATTCAAGAGTACAACCCAAGCATTGAGTACACTCCTGGCAAGGCCAACGTGATTGCAGACGCCTTGGGTAGAAAGGCTTATTGCAACAGTCTCATCCTCAAACGTTCCAATCGGATCTCTGTGAAGCATTCCGGAAACTCAACCTTTAATTTGTTCCGCAAGGATTTCTTGCCAACCTTCAAGTTGCTCCTACCTTCGAAGATCAAATCCGTGATGCTCAACTTCTTGATGCTATGGTGAAAAAAGTGAAGCATGGTATTGCCAAAGGTACTCCAAAGTACAAGTGCTACCGCATTGATGACAAGGACACCTTATTCTTTGAGGACCGGATTGTGGTTCCAAAAGGTGACCTACAGAAGGTCATAATGAACGAGGCTCATAATTCCCTTCTGCCGATACATCCAAGCAGCTCCAAGATGTATCATGACCTCAAGCAATCCTATTGGTGGACTTGCATGAAAAGAGAGATTGCTCAATTCGTCAACGAGTGTGATGTCTGCCGCAGAGTCAAAGCAGAGCATCAACGTCCAGCTGGACTTCTCCAACCTTTGCCTATTCCCGAGTGGAAATTCGGTCACATTGAATGGATTTCGTCACTGGCTTCCCCAAATCCAAGCGAGGGAATGATGCTATCTTTGTGGTGACTGATAAGCTCACAAAAGTGGCTCATTTTCTTCCAGTCAAGGAATCCATCAACGCAACCCAACTGGCAGAGTTGTACACCTCCAGAATTATCTCACTGCATGGTATCCCTCAAGTAATCTCCTCAGATCATGGAATCTTGTTCACTTCCAAATTCTGGGATTCCTTCCAGTCAGCTATGGGTACCAAGATTTGCTTCAGCACAACTTTCCACCCTCAGACAAGTGGTCAAGTCGAAAGAGTGAACCAGATTCTCGAAGATATGCTCAGGGCATGTGTAATCTCCTTCAGTATGAAATGGGAAGATTGTCTTCCATTTGCCAAGTTCTCCTACAACAATAGCTTCCAAGCAAGTTCAGGCAAAGCACCATTTGAAATTCTCTATGGCAGAAAGTGCCATACCCCTCTCAACTGGTCCGAGACTGGTGAACGTCAACTCCTTGGCAATGATTTGATCTCAGAGGCCGAAGAAATGTGCAAAGTCATACGTGAGAATCTCAAGGCCGCGCAATCGCGCCTGAAGAGCTACTATGACAGCAAGCATCATGACTAGGATTTCGACATTGGAGACCATGTATATCTCTGTGTTTCTCCTATGAACGGTACTCAGAGGTTCGGTATCAAGGGCAAGCTAGCTCCAAGATACGTGGGTCCTTTCAAGATTGTTAGGAAAAGAGGCGATCTCACCTACCAACTCGAACTTCCTCCAAACTTCTCCAGCGTGCACGACGTGTTCCACGTGTCACAACTCCGCAAGTGCTTCAAGATGCCCGAGCGCACCATCGCCTTCAAAGAAATTGATCTTCAAGCCGACTTGTCTTATCATGAGCACCCTGTTGCTATCCTTGAAGAGACCGAGCGCAAGACTTGCCACAAAACAATCAAATTCCTAAAAGTGAAGTGGTCACACCATACCGACCGAGAAGCTACGTGGGAACACGAGGATCACCTTTGTTCCAAATATCTAGAGTTCTTTCAGTCCTAGATCTCGGGATGAGATCTTTTCGTAGTGGAGGAGTGTTGTAATGCCCCAAATGTAACACTTTCCAAATTCGAAAATATATCCAACTTGGTCTCATCCTTTCCTTGGGGGTCTTTCCTTTTATTTTGCTTGTTTCATTATGCATTGTCATCATTATTGCTTTGTCATGCCATTTTGCATCGTTGTCACATCATATTGCATTCTTGCCTATGTCATATTGCATTATCATTCTCACCATGTGCATTGTGGTTTCTTGCATGGTATCTTGTTGATTTATCCATGTGTGATCCATGCATGATCACCTCCATGCATCACCACCTCTCCTTCCCTCTCTTCTTACCTATTCTTCCCCTTCTTGGTTATTGTGACAAGCTAATCTCCTAGCCTTTTAAAATGTTCATCTTCTCCCCTTAAATCTTGAACCATGTCCTAAACCACTATGCCAAATGTCACTCTATTTGAAGATGATTTGGTTAGGTTCAAAAATACCTCAAGTTTGAAGCAAATTCAAACTTGCTATATTGTTTTACCTCTAAAAATGACCAGCTCATTTTTATAAAATAGAGCATAAATCCAGGAGCTTGGGAATATTTTTATTTCTCCCTAACTCCTTGCCTAGCTGCGTGGGAATTTCCTTTGGTTTTTCTGCGTGAAGAAAAAGAAAAGGAAAAGAAGGAGATAGAAAGCAGCCGTAGCAGCCCAGCAGCAGTCACCTTGGCCGAGCAGCGCCTGGCCTTTTCTCCTCTCCCCCTGGTAATTTTTTACTCAAGCACCCCGTCGGGCCCACCTGTCATTCCCTCACCCCTCACTTTTCTTCCACCTCCAGTCACTTTCCTCTCTCTCGGTAAAACAGGCACCACGCCGCACAAGGCCTCCGTGGCCGAGCTTTCACCCCGGGCGACCCTCCTATTTAACCAGCCCTAGCCTCGCCCTAGGGTTTCCCCTTCCTCCTCTCCCTCTTCTCCACTGCCGCCGTGCAGGTAAAGGCACTCTAGCGCCCTTCTGCTTCGCTTCCAAACTCCATGGCCGGAGCAAGTCCGAGTTCACTGTCGGCGTAGCTCGCCCCGTCGGCCACCTCCGCGTCGTCTATGAGCTCCGCGACGCCGCCCCACGTCCGTTCCTGCTCCGAGCCAGACCCGAGGACGCCGTCCACGACGACTTCTCCTCTGCTGTGACTTCCGCGCACGCACCGGAGTCCCGCTGCCGGTTCATCGCCTCGCCACTCCGTTTCCTCTTCTTCCCCGACGAGTTCGTCTTCACCAGCAAACTCACGGTGACGCTCTTCTCCTCCTCATTCCTTCTCCTCGTCATTCGCTTCCACTAGGTATCGATCTCCATGAGCACAACTCCGGCCGGTCGCCATGGCCACCAATGCGAGCACCTACGCACAGCGCCTCCACACATGCACGCTGCACTCCCGCGAGACACCAACGCGATGATGCGTCTCTCTGTTCCATGCACCGCATCACACACCCGCCGCATCACGCGCACGAGTCCTCCACGCCACCAATTCCGGCCGGCAACCATGGTCGTGGCCAGGCTCAGCCTCTGTTAGGTTTAATCTTGATATTTGTATCAGCATGTTTGTTTTCTTTAGACATGTAGTATAGGATCAGGAGTTACAGTCGACGAAGGTGCAGCGGAGACGTGGGAAGAAGGCGAGACGCCGAGCTGCCGTGCGATGCGGCGAGCACGGCGAGATGCCGACGGCAGTGTGAAGCTGTGGTGTTGCGTGAGGCAGCAAAGTCGTGTGATGCGACAAGCGCATGGACGGCAAAGCGAACCGGTTGGCTGGATGGATTAGTTAGATGCATGCAAGTGGTTAGCTAGCTTCATGGGTGAGTTTGTTAGTGGCCGGTTGTGATGGCCGGGTCATGCGTGTGTACGTGCTGGTGGCCGAGTGTGGCCGCACAACGTGTTAGTGGGTTAGTGCATGGAGTCATGGATTAGTAGCGTGAGTGGTGGGTCTGCTTATTGCTGAGTTGCGTGTGTATATAAAGCGATCAGATGAATGAGAAAAATCCGAGGCCTTGAGGGCCGAGGAAACAATGTAGCCATGGTGCGCATCAGGGAGGCATCTAGTGGCAAAGCCATGGGTTCTTCTTCCTGGTGCTTGTGTGTGTAGAGTTTCACCATGTGTGTGTTGTGTTGAGAGACAAAGAAAGAGAGATAGAGTTGTGCGAGGCAGCTTGAGGTAGAAGAAGAGGTGGCGCTGCGAGGAGGCGGCGCCAACAATTGGTATTCAGAGCCTTGTCGATCCGAGGCGGTGGCTGAGCCGCGGCGGACTCCACGTGAGGTGGGGGACGGCGGCGCGTGGTGGAGGCCGGCGATGGCGCGATGCCGCGGGCGGCCAGTGTCGGTGCGATGCCGCAAGATGATGATGTTGTGGTGGTCGGCATCGCGAGGACGTCATCCACGACAAGATGGTCCATGGTGACCGGCGCTGCGAGGGCGTCGGCTGTGGCGCGATGGACTCCATGCGAGATGGAGGCCGGCGACACGAGAAGTAGGATGGTGGCCATGCGGTGCCGCTAGGTGGAGATGGCAGCGCGAAGCCGCCGCAAGAAGATGGCGGTGCGATGCCGTTGAGAGGAGACGATGGTGGTGCGATGCCATCATCTCAAGGAGAGTCGGTGTGATGCCAACGGCGGTGGTGCGATGCCATCGCCATCATGAAGAGTTGGTGTGAAGCCAACAAAAGTTGCAGCGTGTCGTCCACGCCAAGAGGTGGCCGCCGCGTGCGGCAAGAGGACATGGTGATGGACGCCGGCGTTGTGATGGCGTCGGTCCACGACAAGGTGTGCAGCGCCGCGATGGCGTCGTCAAGTGGTAGCTGGTGAAGCCGCGTGAAGATTGGAGTATCAAGATTAGGAGGGAAAATGTTAGGTTTAATCTTGATATTTGTATCAGCATGTTTGTTTTCTTTAGACATGTAGTATAGGATCAGGAGTTACAGTCGACGAAGATGCAGCGGAGACGTGGGAAGAAGGCGAGACGCCGAGCTGCCGTGCGATGCGGCGAGCACGGCGAGATGCCGACGGCAGTGTGAAGCAGCGGTGTTGCGTGAGGCAGCAAAGTCGTGTGATGCGACAAGCGCATGGACGGCAAAGCGAACCGGTTGGCTGGATGGATTAGTTAGATGCATGCAAGTGGTTAGCTAGCTTAATGGGTGAGTTTGTTAGTGGCCGGTTGTGATGGTCGGGTCATGCGTGTGTACGTGCTGGTGGCCGAGTGTGGCCGCACAACGTGTTAGTGGGTTAGTGCATGGAGTCATGGATTAGTAGCGTGAGTGGTGGGTCTGCTTATTGCTGAGTTGCGTGTGTATATAAAGCGATCAGATGAATGAGAAAAATCCGAGGCCTTGAGGGCCGAGGAAACAATGTAGCCATGGTGCGCATCAGGGAGGCATCTAGTGGCAAAGCCATGGGTTCTTCTTCCTGATGCTTGTGTGTGTAGAGTTTCACCATGTATGTGTTGTGTTGAGAGACAAAGAAAGAGAGATAGAGTTGTGCGAGGCAGCTTGAGGTAGAAGAA
Organism: Secale cereale; assembly: GCA_902687465.1. Classification (NCBI taxonomy): domain Eukaryota; kingdom Viridiplantae; phylum Streptophyta; class Magnoliopsida; order Poales; family Poaceae; genus Secale; species Secale cereale. The sequence continues at coordinate 797,694,665 of LR738710.1, read as the reverse complement.
GAAGCGGCGCTGCGAGTGGGTGGCGCCAACAGCCTCGCGCAAGCACCTACACTCATGCCTCGCACATCACTCAACCTCAAGCCTTCCGCTGGTCGCACCGCCTCCCAAATCCGCGCGCCCGCCGCCATTCGCCCGCGCTCCCCTCGCCCCGATGTGCTCTCGCCGGCGCCATCACTATCGTCGTCTTCTCTATTCGAGCATAGGAGCTAGCACTACTCTAGGTTTTCTCAAAAGAAAGTTGTGCCCCATACCGTGACAACAGTAGCAGCAGCGTAGTGGATCGGGCCGCAGAGTTCTACCCGTGAGACCCGAGTTCGATTCCCCCCGGCCGCACTTATTAATCCACCCTTTTGCTAATTTATTTGAGTCACTGTCATGGGGTCCCACATGTCAAACACTGCGCACGCACACACCCATCTCCACACCCAGTCTCCGCCACCTCAGCACCCCGGGGCCTACCTGTCATTGGCAGTGGCTGGACCAGGCCAGGTCCCTTTTGTTTTCTCTAGTGATTTTTTTTTTCAGTTTTACATTGTTTTGTTTTGCTTATAACTCCATATCCATGCATCCTTTTGAAATAAACTATAAATGAAATATGTTTAGTTTTTAGTGCAGTTTCATAATATGTAATTTTCTGCCGTGTTTAAAACATTTAAAATGATGTTTGCTTAAGTTTTGTTAAGTATCATGTTGAAATTGGTTTAATCATAACTTTTAAACCGTAGCTCGGTTTAAAATGATCTTTATATGCTTTTGGGGTAGAATTTTGCATAGAACAACATGGTACAATCTGTTTTGCTGTTTAATAATAATATAATGGAGTAATAGGCAGAACAGTACCAAACATAAATATGCACATGGGGATTTTCCGGAGTTGTTGTTTGTTTCTTCCGGCTCCATTTAAATTGCTTGTATGTTGTAATTAGTTTTCTGTTGCACTCCTTGCCATGTTAAATAACTTTTAAACATGTTGGGTGCTTAGCTAGTTCAAACTAAATAACCATATATGTTGCTATGTTAATTTGCTTTCTCCTGCATGTTGTGTTCCACTTAAATGAGTTGTGGTTGTTGCATTTTGCCATGCCACTTGTTGCTCTCATCATGTTCCATTGAGATGCATCATATCATGTTCATGCTCATATGCATCATGTCTTGCATCATGTGCTTGTGCATTGCATCGTGATTGATTCCCCCCGGCCGCACTTATTAATCCCCCTTTTGCTAATTTATTTGAGTCACTGTCATGGGATCCTACATGTCAAACACTGCACACGCACACACCCATCTCCACACCCAGTCTCCGCCACCTCAGCACCCCGGGGCCTACCTGTCATTGGCAGTGGCTGGCCCAGGCCAGGTCCCTTTCGTTTTCTCTAGTGATTTGTTTTTTTTTTAGTTTTACATTGTTTTGTTTTGCTTATAACTCCATATCCATGCATCCTTTTGAAATAAACTATAAATGAAATATGTTTAGTTTTTAGTGCAGTTTCATAATATGTAATTTTCTGCCATGTTTAAAACATTTAAAATGATGTTTGCTTAAGTTTTGTTAAATATCATGTTGAAATTGGTTTAATTCATAACTTTTAAACCGTAGCTCGGTTTAAAATGATCTTTATATGCTTTTGGGGTAGAATTTTGCATAGAACAACATGGTACAATCTGTTTTGTTGTTTAATAACAATATAATGGAGTAATAGGCAGAACAGTACCAAACATAAATATGCACATGGGGATTTTTCGGAGTTGTTGTTTGTTTCTTCCGTCCCCATTTAAATTACGTGTATGTTGTAATTGGTTTTCTGTTGCACTCCTTGCCATGTTAAATAACTTTTAAACTTGTTGGGTGCTTAGCTAGTTCAAACTAAATAACCATATGTGTTGCTATGTTAATTTTCTTTCTCTTGCATGTTGTGTTCCACTTAAATGAGTTGTGGTTGTTGCATTTTGCCATGCCACTTGTTGCTCTCATCATGTTCCATTGAGATGCATCATATCATGTTCATGCTCATATGCATCATGTGCTTGTGCATTGCATCGTGATTGATTTTGTTCCGGTGTTTGTATTCTTGTGTTGGGTAGAGCCCGGTGGCGATTCGGAGTTCGAGGTTCCTGTCGAGACCGTGTTCGAGGAGCAAGTTTACGATCCTACCGAGGACATAATAGGCAAGATGAACATTCCTTGATATCACCTCTATTGTTGCTATGCTAGATGCCTCGCTCTATTGCTTTGTCGCGATACCTATCCTTTTGCATGTCAGCCCCTACCTTGCCATGAAACCTCTAACTACCTTCCTAGCAAACTGTTGATTGTCTAAGTTATGCTTTTGCTCAAGCCCCCTCTTATAGCATTGATAGTTGCAGGTGAAGATGAAGTTTTCTCCATGTTGGATGGGATATTTTGGAATAACACAATATCTAATATTTACTTTAATGCACCTATATACATGGCAATGGGTGGAAGGCTTGGCCTTTCGCTCGGTGTTTTGTTCCACTCATGCCGCCTTAAGAACCGATGAACCGGTGTTATGTTCCTTGATTTTGCGTTGCTAACGTGGTTGGGGTTTATGGGGCCTCCTTGATAGTTCGCTTTGAATAAAACTCCTCCAGCAAGGCCCAACTTTGGTTTTACCTTTTGCCTAATAACTAAAAACTTGCATAGGGACCGGCTAGCACCCCAGGACTTAATTGACAACCCTGGGCCAGTGCTCCTCATGAGTGTTGGTCCAAACTAGAGCCACTTGATCTTGCGTGAGCGTAGGATTTTTTTTTTGAAATTGCATGCTACGTTTCCCAACAGTGGCATCATGAGCCAGGTCTATGCGTAGATGATATGCACGAGTAGAACACAAAGAGTTGTGGGCGGTGATAGTCATACTGCTTACCACCCAACGTCTTATTTTGATTCGGCGGTATTATGGGATGAAGCGGCCCGAACCAACCTTACATGACCACGTTCATGAGACCAGTTCCACCGACAGACATGCAACTAGTTTTTCATAAAGATGGCTGGCGGATGTCCGTTTCTCCTACTTTAGTTGAATCGAATTTGACTGCTGCTGGTCCTTGAAGAAGGTTAAAACAGCAAACTTGACAAAACACCGTTGTGGTTTTGATGCGTAGGTAAGAAATGTTCTTGCTAGAAGCCCGTAGCAGCCATGTAATACTTGCAACAACAAAGTAGAGGACGTCTAACTTGTTTTTGCAGGGCATGTTGTGACATGATACGGTCAAGACATGATGTGATATACTCCCTCCGTCCGAAAATACTTGTCGAAGGAATGAATGTATCTAGACATATCTTAGTTCTAAATACATTCATTTTTATCCATTTCTCCGACAAGTATTTTGGGACGGAGGGAGTACATTGTTGTATGAGATGATCATGTTTTGTAAAAGTTATCGGCAAATGGTAGGAGCCTTATAGTTGTCACTTTATTGTATGAAATGCAAACGCCATCTAATTACTTTACTTTCTCACTATGCGTCAGCGATAGTTGTAGAAGCAATAGTTGGCGAGACGACCACGACGCTACGATGGAGATCAAGGAGTCAAGCTGGTGATGATGGAGATCATGACGGTGCTTTGGAGATGGAGATCAAATGCATAAGATGATGACGGCCATATCATGTCACATATTTTGATTGCATGTGATTTCTATCTTTTATGCATCTTATTTTGCTTAGTACGGTGGTAGCATTATAAGATGACCCTTACTAAAATTTCAAGGTATAAATGTTCTCCCTGAGTATGCACCATTGCAACAGTTCGTCGTGGTGAGACACCACGTGATGATCGGGTGTGATAGACTCTACGTTCACATACAACGGGTGCAAGACAGTTTTACACATGCGGAATACTCGGGTTAAACTTGACGAGCCTAGCATGTACAGACATGGCCTCGGAACACCGAAGACAGAAAGGTCGAACGTGAATCATATAGTAGATATGATCAACATAGAGATGTTCGCCATTGATGACTACTCCATCTCACGTGATGATCGGACATGGTTTAGTTGATTTGGATCATGTATCATTTAGATGACTTGAGGGATGTCTATCTAAGTGGAAGTCCTTAAGTAATTTGATTAATTGAACTTTAATTTATCATGAACTTAGTCCTGCTACTATTTGCAAATTATGTTGTAGGTCAATAGCTCGTGTTGTAGCTCCCCTATGTTTTTGATATGTTCCTAGAGAAAACTAAGTTGAAAGATGTTAGTAGCAATCATGCGGACTGGGTCCGTGATCTCAGGATTATCCTCATTGCTGCACAAAAGTATTATGTCCTTGATGCACCGCTAGGTGAGAGACCTATTGCAGGAGCAGATGCAGACGTTATGAACGTTTGGCAAAGCTTGATATGATGACTACTTAATAGTTTAGTGCACAATGCTTTACAACTTAGAACCGGGACTTCAAAAACATTTTGAACGCCAAGGAGCATATGAGATGTTACAAGAGATGAAATTGGTATTTCAGACTCATGCCCATGTCGAGAGGTATGAGACCTATGAGAAGTACTTTGCCTACAAGATGGAGGAGAATAGCTCAGCTAATGAGCATGTGCTCAGAATGTTTGGGTACTACAATCACTTGAACAAAGTGGGAGTTAATATTCCAGATAAGATAGTGATTGACAGAAGTTCTCTAGTCAGTATCACCAAGAAACTAGAACTTCGTGATGAACTATAATATGCAAGGGATGATGAAAATGATTCCCGAGCTCTTCATGATGCTGAAATCGGCGAAGGTAGAGATAAAGAAAAAGAATCAAGCATTGATGGTTACCAAGACCACTAGTTTCAAGAAAAAGGGCAAGGGAAAGAAAGAAAGGGAACTTCAAGAAGACTGGCAAGCAAGTTGTCACTCCCGTGAAGAAGCCCAAAGCTGGACCTAGGCCTGAAACCGAGTGCTTCTACTGTAAAGGAAATGGTCACTAGAAGCAGAACTGCCCCAAATATTTGACAGAAAAGAAGGATGGCAAAGTGAACAAAGGTATATTTGATGTGTACCCCTTACTAGTGCTCGTAGTAGCCCCTGGGTATTTGATACTTGTTCGGTTGCTAAGATTAGTAACTCAAAAAAGAGTTGTAGAATAAACGAAGACTAGTTGAGGTTGAGGTGACGATGTGTGTTGGAAGTAGTTCCAAGATTGATATGATCATCATCGCACACTCCCTATACGATCGGAATTAGTGTTAAACCTAAGTAAATGTTATTTGGTGTTTGCGTTGAGCATGAACAAGATTGGATCGTGTTTATTGCAATACATTTATTCATTTAAGTTAGAGAATAATTGTTATTCTGTTTACATGAATAAAACCTTCTATGGTCATACACCCAAGTAGAATGGTTTATTGAATCTAGATCGTAGTAATACACATATTCAAAATATTGATGCCAAAAGATGCAGAGTTGATAATGATAGTGCAACATACTTGTGGCACTGCCGTTTAGGTCATATTGGTGTAAAGCTCATGAAGAAACTATATGCTGATGGACTTTTGAAATCACTTGATTATGAATCATTTGATACTTGCGAACCATGCCTCATGGGCAAGATGACTAAAACTCTGTTCTCCGGGACAATGGAGCGAGCTAATGACTTATTGGAAATAATACATACCGATGTATGCGGTCTGATGAGTGTTAAAGCACGCGGCGGGTATCATTATTTTCTCACCTTCACAGATGATTTGAGCAGATATGGGTATATCTACTTGATGAGACATAAGTCTGAAACATTTGAGAAGTTCAAAGAATTTCAGAGTGAAGTAAGAGAATAATCGTAACAAGAAAAATAATGTTTCTAAAATCTGATCGCGGAGGTGAATATTTGAGTTATGAGTTTGGTCTTCATTTGAAACAATGTGGAGTAGTTTCATGGCTCACATCACCTGGAACACCACAGCGTAATGGTGTGTACGAACGTCGTAACCGTACTCTATTAGATATGGTGCGTTCTATGATGTCTCTTACCGATTTGCCTTTATCATTTTGGGGTTATGCATTAGAGACAGCTGCATTCAAGTTAAATAGGGCACCGTCTAAATCCGTTGAGACGATACCGTATGAACTGTGGTTTGGCAAGAAACCAAAGGTGTCGTTTCTTAAAGTTTGGGGTTGCGATGCTTATGTGATAAAGCTTTAGCCTGATAAGCTCGAACCCAAATCGGAGAAGTGTGTCTTATAGGATACCCAAAAGAAACTATTGGGTACACCTTCTACCACAGATCCGGAGGCAAGATCTTTAATGCAAAGGACAGATCATTTCTAGAGAAGGAGTTTCTCTTAAAAGAAGTGAGTGGGAGGAAAGTAAAACTTGATGAGTTAATTGTATCTTCTCTCAAATTGGAAAGTAGCTCATCACAAAAAACCATTCCCGCGATGCCTACACCAACTAGAGAGGAAGCTAATGATGATAATCATGAAACTTTAGATGAAGTTACTACCGAACTGCGTAGGTCAACCAGAGCACGATCCACCAGAGTGGTGCGGTAATCCTATTCTGGCAGTCATGTTACTAGACCATGACTATCGTAGAATTGTCACGGCAGATGCCCTAGGGTAAGGACTTAGTCGCGAGGCCAACACATCTATGTGGTAGCTTGAGAGGGGTTGAGCGGAATTGAGAGACGCAACGCAAGATAGGGATTTAGACAGCTTCGGGCCCCGGGAAACAAAATCCAGTAATAGCCCTACATGTTGTTTGAGGCTAGATCTCATTATGACCCTCATGGTGTCGCCGGTAAACCGGCTCTCCTTTAGTTGTGTCTAGCCCTAAAGAATATGGCGCCTCTAACTTGTCAGAACTTGTCCTCTTTGGGGAGCCGTGCCCCTCCTTATATATGTTGAAGGGGCGGGTTACATGACTAGTCCTAGTAGGATTAGGATTACTCTATTACAAGGAGTCCTAGTCTTGCTTCCTTTGTAGGAGAATATTCTTTATGCTTTCTTCATAAACCGGCCCACCATAACATGAACTGGCCTTCTGGGCCTTGGGCCTTGTCATCCATCTAAAACACCCACCGGATCACCAATGAGTCGCCAGGCTCGTGAATCGCCAGACCAGTGAACCGCCAGACTCATAAGTCACCAATCCTCCGGCGGTTTATTAATGAAACACCAAGTCCGACTGGGTTATACTTCCGACCGGGTTACGCCGCGGGGTATATCCCCGACATTAGCCCCCAGTTTAGCTTGGATTTATCCATGGTAAACTTGATCCTTCCAGCATACATAACACAAGAACAAATTTGATAGGTGGTGCTCCGGGTTAAAATATTTTCCTGAACCAGCACCTGATCATCCTTAAATCCTTGTCATTTCTTTCTTGATATGTATCCATGATCTCATAGCAAATCTCCTTAGCAGATATGTTCAAACATTAACAATGCAAAAAATCCAGGCACTTCTTCTAAAAACTCCAGGTCAATAGACCAGCTTCATAATCAATTTGCTTGCAAAAGATATTTTGTAAATAAAAAATCCATTTGAATCGGCTTTTAATGCTCTGACTTGACAAAAATATTGGTCTTTGAAATATTCAACTGATATCCAGCCAGCTTAAGGATGCCGGTTTATGATTACCACCATTGCCGATTTATAAAAACTGATGATCCTGGGTCATGACTGTTTATAAAACTCTGGGTTATAATTGTTGCCAACACCGGGTCACACAATTAATCTTCCTGATTTGCCTGAAACTGAGAATTTGAAGATGTTCCTCCTTTATATGCATATTACCTATAGCCCCAAGTCTTAAGAGGAGAATATAGTGATAGCTTAAGACTTGTTTTAATATAAATGTAGCAACCTTGAAGAAATCCGGGTTGTTCATCTCAATCATCAGTCATAAACTGAATATTCCACATATGTAGCCCCCAAGTGCCAGATTGTCATGCTTGCAGCAACCTGGGACTTGTAATTGCCTTATACTCATAAAAACTTCAATCGGTGTAGCCCCCAAGGGTCGGGTCATTATGCAATAATGAGCAAGGACTTTATAGACATAATCATTGAAAATAACATTATATAATGTAACTCCCATCATGGGGTTTGAACCCACGTCCACAAGGTTAAGAGCTTTGTGCTTTACCAACTGAGCGGTGAACCCTTCAATATAATGGATTAAGACTTGTGTACCTTGAATTGTTGACAGGAGCAATTGGCAGCCCCCAAGGGCCGGCTCATTACAATGTGATGAGTCGGGTCTTCAATAAGGTGAGAAAAAATTGAACTTTGCATTAGCCCCCAAGTGTCATGGTGCATGCTTGCATCGACATGAGACTTGTATATTTGATTTAATCTCAACATGAATAATGTAGCCCCCAAGAGCCGGGTCGTAAGCCTGCATCGACTCGGGACTATTCCTTCAATTGTAGAATAGATCACTTCCATTGATAATATGATAGCCATTGCGCTAAAGCGACTTTGAAAACCTTAATCATAATACTGGTTATTGATAACCATAATAAAAAATCCAACCATGTTGGCTATATGAAGATTTGAATAATATAACCCGGTTTGAAAACCGGTTCCAGTGATATTTGATCACAACCAGGCCGTGTTAATAAACACCGGTCATTATTTACCATCATATACTGGTGACTTATAGTCAAAAGCGAGGCCGGTTTAATAAGCACTGATCATTATCTGTTTCTGCATAAAACAATGTTCAAACTGTCCTGGCGGTTCATCGCCGGACAGGTCATAATGCCCAAGCACATGATTTAAGTTGATAACTTGAACTGTGCATAAAGTATAAGTATGTATCATACCTGTGACTAAGTGTATCACAATAAACCTTAATCCGGCATGAACAATCCAAGACATGAGTGTTGATGACTCCCTTGGCTCTCTGTTGGCTTATGAAGCTGATCCGGGTTACAATGATCGTCGGTTTAACGGTAAACTAGTGCTGGTGTTCATGACCCAGATTATAGCTCTGTAGATACAGATGTAGTGACAACTTTGTAGTTTCCCGATCTTGGATCACTGGACTTGGTTGAAAAACCAATGACCTTGACGATAAAGATTTGTGAAAAAACATAAAAAATGAAAAGTAAAGTTTTTGGGCAAATAAGACCATGTAGTCGAGGCTTTTTACGAGCTGCCAGGATCCAAATTCGAGGCTTTTTATGAGCTGCCAGGCTACTGTCATTAACCATTTTAGCAAAGCCTGTCAAGATGCTCTGCAATCCTTAACCAAATCATCGATGTCAATAGCTACCCAATGTTTCAAAATCTCGTAAATATTTTGTCTATGGGTAATCACTCGATGATCGTCAATTTAACATGACCAAGTTGAGGGTCCCGAAGGATTGACTTGTGATACGTTCGACGGGTCATACCAGGTTTACCTGGATGGCGTGATTTACTTGATGCAGGCAGGTTAATCCGTGGTTTTAGGTGTATGCACCGGGCTTCCAAGCCATGTTCACTACAAGGGTATTCAACTCGCTAAGAGCCCCCATGTAGTGTGTGAGTCATTGCTCGTCGGGGCATATGTTTGAGTTGTGCTAGGCATCAAACCCTCTTTTACCCCTCATCATCATGTGGAAATTGTCGAAGCAACCAGAGTAGTCCTCTTATGATGGGCTTCATACCGCCGCCGGCTCAAGAGACCATGGGAAACTTCCTTGCCCGCGGAAGCCCCCATGTGACTCTTGTTCATATAGATAAGGTGGTTGATTCCTTGATTTGTCAAGGGCGCCGGTTTATGAGGCCATGGAAAGCTTCTTTGGAAGCCCCCATGTGAAACTCCTTTGTGTAAAGGACACGGCTGATTCCTTGATTCTATCAAGGGCGCCGGTTTAAGAGGCCATGGAAAACTTCTTTGGAAGCCCCCATGTGATACTCTTTTCGAAAAAGATGGTTGATTCCCCGGTGTTCCGGGGGCGCCAGTTTAAGAGGCCATGGAAAGCTTCCTTGCACGGAAGTCCCCATGTGATACTCTTATGAAGAAAAAAGACGGTGATTCCCCGCTTTATCAGGGGCGCCGGTTTAAGAGGCCATAGGAACTCCCTTGTATGCAGAAGCCCCCATGTGATACTCTTATGAAAAAGATGGCTGATACACTGGCAGCCCGCAGCGGCGGTTTGGATGCAACACCCGCAAGGAAGACGAAGGATCGATGGTTTAAAACGGCACCGTGGCGGTTTAGGGCCCTGCATTAGATGACTTTGCAAGCCGGAGTAATTGCTCTTTTAAAGAAAACGATATATAATATAAAAATATACTAGATGGATTTCACCTGACATCTTTAGGCCAAAAATTATCCACCGCGGAGTTGATTATCACCACGGGGAAACTGACATCAATCACGACCGAGTCGATCGTAAAAGCAGACAGATAATTCGGCCGCAATATTATAAGTTGGTACGGACGGGCAAGTTGTCCTCCACGTTGTAAACCGGTGTGGACGCATGAATCGGCCGTCCGTTCATCAGGTAATGTGCCACGGAGGAAAACGCCGTTGTAGAACGTTGCTAGTGCGTGTTTTATATCCTTAGTATAACAATGATTTTACCTGTATATAAAAAACACCAATAGGGCAGTGTAATGGTGCTCAAAGGAATTTAAAATGTCCTGATAAAATATATAGGAGGGATAACACCTGATTTTCTCAAACAACAGATGGGTCGGTTGGTGCCGACGGGCTAGTTTCCCTCCTCGTTGTAAGCCGGCGCGGTCGCGAAATACGACCATGGTGTTGTAAGCCAGTGCGGACGAGAGAGACGGCCACGGTGTTGTAAGGCGGCGCAGATGGGCGAATCGGCCAAAGCATCATAAACCGGTGCGGGAGTCCGTTAAGTAAGGACAACCACCTGTGCCGAATGCCATTGGTGTGCCTCCATCTCCACGGTATAACGGCATTTTGTAATGATTAATTTTTCTGCATATAAAATGCAGCAGGGCGAGGTATTTTGCTCGGATGAATTAATATATATTAAAAATAAATAGGATAGATATCACCTGATTCGCTCGGACAACAGATGAGTCGGCCGTGGCATCGTAAGCCGGCGTGGGCAAGTCAATCGCAGGCAAACAGTCGCGCGAGTTATATACATCCGTGATATGGCCATCCGTCACTCCTTTGTAATGAACAATTGTTCTGAGTTATCCAGGAAACCGTTGAGCTAGGCGGCTCAGAGCACTTTTTAACCTGCCCACTACTTTTCTTCCCATCGGTCTCCTCATATCTTTCCTTCTTTTTGCTTTCAAGGGAGAGCACGGCAGTAGAGGCCAGAGCACACCACACGAAGAGATAACAAAGCAGCGACTAGCGGTGGGTGCCCTCCAGCAGGAGCAAGTCAGGGAGGCACGGGGCGGCTGAGGTGAAGACCGGTGAGCCACGGCGGCGCTTTAGCGCGGTCCTCGATGGCTTAAAAACTTGGCGGCCCAAGCGACCCCTGGTGGCTACTGTCAGCTCAGAGGCAACCAGCGCTTGCTGCGGCTCAAGGCGGGGAGGAGTGGCGTCGGCGACTTCACTGCAGGGCCGCGGGGCAACTCGGACTGCTCGGCAAAGCTGGGCCTGCTCGGCGCAACGGCTGTGAGGCGTGGTGATTTGTGATGATGGCGGCCACATCCAGCGGCTTGCGAGGGAGGCCGGCCATGGACGCGGCGATTTGAGGTGGCGGAGGACCGTGACGGGTCAAGGCGGCTCGATCCGATGCGGAGCGACGAGGCGAGGCGGCTCGCAGACGATTTGGAGTTGAAAACGAAGCTGAGACCGGTCGGATGTGGAGGCGAAGTAGAGCGGGGCCAGGTAGGCTCAATGCCAGGCCGGCTCCACGTCAGTGCCAGTCCGCGACAGCTCGAGATCAAAAACTGAAGGTGCGCGGTGGTTGTTCTCGGCAAAACACCAGTACTGCGGCGGCGGCTGCTTCCGCTTGAGACGGAGTCGAGTCAAAGGCGGAGTTTGAGTCCGTGACCTCCTACGGGTTGTGGTGTCCCTTCTTTTTTCCTTTGTTGATTTCTAACCAATCGTGTAAACAACTCCAAAGATTGCTTTGGGACTTGGTCTTCTGCTCTTGAGGCCGAAACGGAGGCGGAGAATGACGGAGACAGGCCCGCTGCTCTTGAGGTGATTTTACGGAGATGAGCAGAGGAGCTGCTTGGGGGCCGGCTTGGAGCCGGACGGCTGTGGTCCTCGACGATGCGGATTGAGGTCGAGTGGACCATGGAGGCGCCGCAGTAGAGTCGGGTCAACAACTCGAGGAACAAGGCCAAGACAGATCGTAACCGCATCTTTGGCGACTCGGAGTTGTGGCTCGAGGCGGCTTTTTCCTTATTTTCGTTGGATGGCCTCTCGCTGGTTGGATTCGGACGCAGTTTGACTTGATGTGTCTACTTCCGTTCAACGTAACCTGCTAGTTTTAACATACCATCTGAGGTGGCGGTTTGTCTTGGCGAAACCGATTTCTTGCCTGTCTCGGCGGCTTGGGGCGTGGCGATGCACATATACAACCCTAAAAACACTCAATCTCCATCTTGTATATGCCGCCGCTGAAAACTTCTTCAATCTTCAGTGATGAACTTGTAGTTAACGCGAATTCTTCCACGCCGGCTTTTATTGATCCGGCGGGTCATAGCCTCTCGGTCCCTGGAAGAAATCCCTTCAAGAACTCAACACCACCGCGCGCAGGCCCCACGGTGGGCGCCAACTGTCGTGGATTTAACACGGCAGATGTCCTAGTGAAAGGACTTAGTCGTGAGGCAATCGCCCGGGTTAGCTTAAAGGGGTTAAAGCGGACGAAGGACACAGTGATTTTTATACTAGTTTGGCCCCTTTGATGAAGGTAAAAGCCTACGTCTAGTTTGGTGTGGTATTGCTTGTGCTTCGATGACCAGGGAGTGAATCCGCTTTGCCTGTGTCTCGAGCTGTTGTTTCTTGTCCCGAACCGTTGCCGGGTCGTCCCTTTATATAGGAGGCAACGCCCGGTCCGGTTTACAGAGTCCCGAGGCCGGCTCATAAACGTGTCCGCCTTGGTCTCTACTCTATCTTACATCCCAAGTTACACGGTATGAAGGTTTACAAATCATAGGCCTCATACATGGGCCCTGAGCCTCCGTGAGCTATAACCTTCTATTGGCCTTCTGATAACATCATCTTAATAACGTAAACCGGACCCTCTTGGCCGGTTTATACCCGGTAGTAATATCCCTGATAGATACGGATAATGATATTGTTAAATTAAAGCTATTTCTGTTTTCACTTAGAGATCGTGCTAAAACTTGGTTTTCCTCTTTGCCTAGAAATAGTATTGATTCATGGAATAAGTGCAAAGATGCATTGAGCATGTTGCACAAGCTTGGGAGAGAATGAAATAAATGATACGTAATTACCCTACACATGGTTTGAACTTAGGAAAATGTTTAATTTAAGCCGGCTGATCTGCGCGCCCGCATCATCCGCCTTTCCAGCCAACCACGTGTCTCCGTGGGTCCCTGCTAATCCGTCCTTTTCTTTCCTTCCTCACGCCCAAGCTCGGCGTTTTGCTGTTTGGCTCGCGCTGCCTACTGACTCACCGCTGCCCTTTCTTTGCCTTGCGTAGATGCATGCACTCTGCTCATCTCTCACTCTGCCTCTCCACAATAACGGATGACTTTTTTTTAAAGGAACAACCGATGACTTGTTGCAATGGCTTTTGCTATGACTGTGCTTTTACTACATGTTTTTTTTCGTGTTAGACGTGCTTGCTCCCATGCTAAAAGAATGCGCACAGTAAATACTCCTGGGGAAATCTATATGAAGCCGCTCTTGCAAGTCAGGATGCAACGCTACAAGTCTGACGCCACCACTGTTGGCGCCGCCATGCTGCGAACCCATGCTGAGTTGGCCTCGTCGTGCTGCTCACAGACGTTGTGGAGGACGCTGACATGTTGTGAACGCATGTTGGCGAGGCATCGTCATGCCACCCGCAAATGTTGTGAAGGACGATGCCATGCTTCAAACCCATGTTGAGGTGGCCCTGTCATGCCGCTCGCAGACGTTGTGGAGGACGCCGACATGTTACGAACACATGTTGTGGAGGCATCGCCATGCCACTCGCGGAAGTTGTGGACGACACCACCATGCTACAATCCCATGTTGCGGTGGCCCCATCATACCGCTCGCAAACGTTGTGGAGTACAACGCCATGCTGCAAACCCATGTTGTGGCCTCATCGAGTCACTAGCAGGCATTGAGGAGGATGCCACAATATTGCGGACCCATGTTGCAGAGGCGTCGTTGTGGCGCTCGCGGACGTTGCAGAGAATGTCACAATGTTGTGAACCCATGTCGCGGAGGTGTTGTCGTGCCACTCATGAATGTTGTCGAGGATGCCAGCAAGGGACTTTGCAACATGTTTCGTGTTGCGACGGAGTGATGCAACACCGACCACAACTGTCGTTGGTCGTGCTGTTGCAAAGAGGTGGTCGTTGGGGTTCTACAAATAGGTTTTGCAACACATGCCATGTTGCAAAGGTCTTTTGCAACATGTGCATGTTGCAAGGGGAGCTGTATCACAACATGCATCATGCTACAAGGGGAGCCGCGACACTCATGCGGATCCAACGGCTCGTGGCTCGGCCGATCTTTGTAACAGATCAGTCGATGCATAGCATGGGCCTTCTTCTTCTGTGGATTTCATCTCACGCCTAGCGACACCACAACAATTGTGTATAATCTAGTTACAAGCCTAGATTAATGGAAAACGTTTAAATTCAGCTGATTGAAATAACGGGACCGTAAGTCCCCTCCTCCACTCGACACGTGGCTGCGGGACTCACGAGCGTATCCTACTCTGCATCCCCTCTAAAAACAACGTGAATATTATCCTCTCCCTTCTCTCTATCGTCTCTCTGACTTGTTTTTTCCTCCAGCAATGACGCCGCCATCTGTTGTAGCCTCCGCGCCACCATGGCAACTCAAATCATGCCGAAGTGTCGATGGTCAAAACTGAATGCTATCATCTCCGGCAACTCAATGTGTCCACGACCATGCTGCAGTGTCGATTCAGTGTGACAAGAGAAGGCTCGGCCACGACACAAACTGAATCCATGAAGGACCACAAGTGATGCATATCCATCGACCATGCTACAGTGCTGATTCAGTGTGACCACGACAACTCAAATCATGTTGCAACTCCGGTGACATCGTGCAGCCACCAGTGCTGTGATGGAGCATGGTCGGGCTGCCGGGGCATCGTCGGTGCTGCGACGAAGCATTTGTCGGACTGCCGGACATCGACCGTGTTGCAAGGGAGCATCACCGGTGCTACGATGGAGCATCGTCGAGCCGACAAAACATCGCTGGTGCTAAAACGGAGCATCATCGGGCTGTCGAGGCATCGTCGGTGCTACGATGGAGCATTAGTTGGATCGTCGAAACATCGACGGTGCTGCAAGGGAGCATCACCGGTGCTACGATGGATCATTATCGGCCATCGAAACAATGTTGGTGTTGCAATTGAGCATCGTTGGTCTGCCGGGCATCGCCGATGCTACGATGGAGCACTGACGGACATCGACCGCGCTACAAGGGAGCATCATCGGTGCTACGATGGAGCATCATTGAGCCAGCAAAACATCGCCAGTGCTAAAACGGAGCATCGATGGGTTGTCGAGGCATCATCGGTGCTGCGTTGGAGCATTAGTCGGATCGTCGAAACATCGACGTCGCCGCACGGGGAGCATCACCAGTGCTATGATGGAGCATCATCGACCGTCAAAACAATGCCGCTGTTGCAATAGAGCATCGTTGGTCTACCGGGCATCGCCGGTGCTGCGATGGAGCATTTGTCGGACTGCCGAACAACGACCGCGCTGCAAGGGAGTATCACCGGTGCTATGATGGAGCATCGTCGGTCGTCAAAACAATGTCGGTGTTGCAACAGAGCATCGTTGGTTTGTCGGGCATCGTCAGTGTTGCAATGGAGCATTCGTCGGACTGTCGGACATCGACCGTGCTGCAAGGGAGCATCACCGATGCTACAATGGAGCATCGTCGAGCCGACAAAACATCGTCGGTGCTAAAACGGAGCATCGTCGGGCTACCGAGGCGTCGCCATGCTAAAATGGAGCATCGGCGGGCTGTCGCCTGTCGAGGCATCGCCGGTGCTGCGATGGAGCATTAGTTGGACCGTCGAAACATCGACGTTGCTGCAAGGGAGCATCATGGATGCTACGATGGAGCATCGTCGGCCGTTGAAACAACGTCGATGTTGCAACAAAGCATCGTTGGTCTGCCGGGCATCGCCAGTGCTGGGATGGAGCATTCATTATGTGTGTCGAGATAGATTTTGTCTGTATATGGACATGGACGCATTTGTTACTGTTGCATGTATTTATGCGTGTGATACTATTGAGTCACTTATTTTAGGACGAAGGAACTACGTACTACTCCCTCCGTCCCATAATGTAAGACGCCTTTTGACACTAGTGTACTGTCAAAGAACGTCTTATACTATGGGACGGAAGGAGTACTTAATAAAACCTGGCTGGGGTGACGTGGGTTTGCTGCAACGGTGTGAACATAGCTAGCTAGATAGGTAGGTGTATTGTAGCAGGACGGGAGCGACACCCATGAGGTGTGAACACAATTTATTGCTCGAACGAAGTCGTGTGAACAAGTACTCTGTGTGAACACACCTCACACCACTAGAACTCGGTCATTAATCATGTGGTTGAAAAGCATCTGATCTAAGGGTTGGCGAGGCGGTTTAATTTTCGCTAGTATCAGCGGGATGACGGGTAGTAGGCGCCTTGAACTTATGGATGATTATAAAAAACTTTTATGCTGGATTGAATTTTGCTTCTAGTAATCTTTTAGATTTGGCCGCGGGGGGGCACTTTCATGGAAAACACCTTAGGAGAAGCTACCAAACTCCTAGATAATATTATGGTTAACTACTCTCAATGGCACACCGAAAGATCTACTAGTAAAAAAGTGCATGCTATTGAAGAGATTAGTGTTTTGAGTGGAAAGATGGATGAACTTAAGAAATTATTTGCTACTAAGAGTGCTTCTTCTGATCCTAATGATATGCATTTATCCACGTTGATTGAAAATAATAATGAATCTTTAGGTGTGAATTTTGTTGGTAGGAATAACTTTGGTAACAATGCTTATAGAAGAAACTTCAATCCTAGGCCTTTTCCTAGTAATTCCTCTAATAATTATGGTAATTCCTACAATAACTCTAATGGAAATTTTGGTAAGATGCCCTCTTAATTTGAAACTAGTGTTAAAGAGTTTATGAATTCACAAAAGAATTTCAATGCTTTGCTTGGAGAAAAACTGCTTAAGATTGTTGAGTTGGCTAGAAACGTGGATAGAATTACTCTTGTTGTTGATTCTTTGAAACTTAGATCTATTCCACCTAAGCATGATATCAATGAGTCTCTCAAAGCCATGAGAATTTCCATTGATGAGTGCAAAGAAAGAACCGCTAGGATGCGTGCTAAAAAAGATTGCTTTATGAAAGTGTGTTCTTCTAGTTATCATGGAAATAAAGATGAAGATCTGAAAGTTATTGATGTATCTCGTATTAGATCCTTGTTTTCTAGAATGAATCTTGACAAATATGGGACTGGAGATGAGTCTACTTTAGTTAAAAGGCGTCACAATGATTCGGAGTTTTTAGATCTTGATGCTAAAATTGTTAAAAGTGGGATTGAAGAGATTAAAACTTTGCATAGTGATGAACCCACTATTTTGGATTTCAAGGGATTCAATTATGATAATTGCTTTTTAATAGATTGTATTTCCTTGTTGCAATACATACTAAATTCTCCGCATGCTTATAGTCAAAATAAGGCTTTTACCAAACACATAGTTGATGCTTTGATGCAATCTTATGAAGAAAAACTTGAATTAGAAGTTTCTATCCCTAGAAAGCTTTATGATGAGTGGGAACCTACTATTAAAATTAAAATTAAAGATCATGAATGCTTTGCTTTGTGTGATTTGGGTGCAAGTGTTTCTACAATTCCAAAAACTTTGTGTGATTTGTTAGGTTTCCATGAACTTGATGATTGTTCTTTAAATTTGCATCTTGCGGATTCTACCATTGAGAAACCTATGTGAAGGATTAATGGTGTTCTTATTGTTGCCAATAGAAATTATGTGCCCGTAGATTCCATTGTTCTTGATATAGATTGCAATCCTTCATGTCCTATTATACTTGGTAGACCTTTCCTTAGAACGATTGGTGCAATTATTGATATGAAGGAAGGAAATATTAGATTCCAATTTCCGTTGAGGAAAGGCATGGAACACTTTCCTAGAAAGAAAATCAAATTACCTTATGAATCTATTATGAGAGCCACTTATGGATTGCCTACCAAAGATGGCAATACCTAGATCTATTCTTGTATCGTGCCTAGCTAGGGGCGTTAAACGATAGCGCTTGTTGGGAGGCAATCCAATTTTATTTTCTTTGTTTTTGCTTCTGTTTAGGAATAAATATTGCATCTAGCTTCTGTTTAGATGTGGTTTTGTGTTTTAATTAGTGTTTGTGCCAAGTAGAACCTTTGGGAAGACTTGTGTGAAGTTTATATGATCATGCTGTAAAAAACAGAAACTTTAGCGCTCATGAGATTGGCTGTAATTTTTTACTAGAGAGTGCTATTTAGTTGATATCTTTTGCAGATGATTAATAGACAAATTCCTCACGTTTACCAATTTATTTCAATTTTTTGGAGTTACAGAAGTATTTGAAAGTTACAGATTACTACAGACTGTTCTGTTTTTTGACAGATTCTGTTTTTCGTGTGTTGTTTTCTTATTTTGATGAATCTATGAGTAGTATCGGGGGCTATGAATCATAGAGAAGTTGGAATACAGCAGGTTTAACACCAATATAAACAAAGAATGAGTTTATTAGAGTACCTTTGACTGGTGGCTAGTTTTCTTATACTAACGGAGCTCACGAGATTTTTGGCTAAGTTTTGTGTTGTGAAGTTTTCAGGTTTTGAGTATGGCTTTGATGGACTATGGAACAAAGAGTGGCAAGAGCCTAAGCTTGGGTATGCCCAAGGCACCCCAAGGTAAAATTCATGATCATCCTCTTAAGAAAAATGAAATACTCTATATCTTCTATAATGGACTAACTGATGCTTCTAGGGACTTCCTGGATAGTTGTGCTGGTTGTGTTTCCAGGGAATGAACTATTGGACAAGATGAGGAATTATTGAATAACATATTGAAAAATTATGAGGATTGGACTCTTCCGGAACCACCGCCTAAGCCTACTCCGAAGAAGAGGGGTATATTATATCTCAGTCCTGAAGATATGCAAGAGGCAAAGAAATTTATGAAGGAAAAAGGTAATAAAGTTGAGGATGTTAAAAATTTACCTCATATTGAAGAAATGCATGGTCTTAATGCACCGCCACTGCATTAGGTGGTAGAGGTAAATTCTCTAATGAAATTCAATGACAATGGTAATCCTCACAATATGCACCCTAGTCAATGCCTTCATGAGTTTGAAAATTACATTAGGAAACAAGATCACTTCAATATAATTCTGATATGATTGCTCGCTTGAGCGACTTGTTATTTAGAATTTCAAATGATGTTAGAGGTGTAGGAAAACATGCTTCTATGGTACAAACCCAGCTTGAACAAGTTGCTAAATCTCAAAGAGAATTACTTGATGAAATGAATAGCAACATACATGACTTTGCTATTAGAGTTGCAACTAGAGGAGGAAAAATGACTCGGGAACCACTTTATCCTGAGGAACACCCAAAAATAATTGAACAGGATTCACAAAGAAGCAACACCACTACACCTAGTCCCTCTAAAAAGAAAAAAGAAGAAGAAAACTGATAGGACCTTGCATGCTACTAGTGAACCCGAAGTAGAAAAACCTCCTGATAATGATAATGATGTTTCTATCTCTGATGCTGAAACTCAATCTGGTAATGAACATCCACCTAGTGATAATGAAAAAGACAATGCTGATGTTCGTGAAGATACTCATTTAAATAACAAAAGAGAACCAGATAATGATGTTGAGATAGAACCACCAGTTGATCTTGATAACCCACAACCTAAGAATAAAAGATATGATAAACAAGACTTTGTTGCTAGGAAACACGGTAAGGAAAGAGAACCGTGGGTTCAAGAACCTATGCCCTTTCCACCCAAGTCAACTAAAAACAAAGATGATGAAGAATTTGAACGCTTTGCTGAAATGCTGAGGCTAGTCTTTTTGCGTACTCGCTTGACTGTCTCTTGAAAATATCTCCTTATGCAAAGTACATGAAAGACATCATCACCAATAAGAGAAAAATACCAGAAGCTGTAATCTCCACCATGCTTGCTAATTATACTTTTAAGGATGGAGTACCTAAAAAACATGGAGACCTAGGAATACCAAGTATACCTTGCTCCATCGAAAAGAATTATGTGAAAACTACACACGTACTGAAATATCTTTGCAAATGGCTGATAAATCAACTGCCATCCCTATCGGTATTTGTGAGGATGTGCCTATTGTTGTTGCTAATGTTACTATTTTGACTGACTTTGTTATACTTGAGATGCCCGAGGACGACAACATGTCGATTATCCTTGGTAGACCCTTCTTGAATACTGCAGGGGCTGTTATTGATTGCAATAAAAGCAAGGTCACTTTTCATATCAATGGTAATGAGAATATGGTGTACTTTCCAAAGAAACAATTCC
Organism: Secale cereale; assembly: GCA_902687465.1. Lineage (NCBI taxonomy): Eukaryota > Viridiplantae > Streptophyta > Magnoliopsida > Poales > Poaceae > Secale > Secale cereale. The sequence continues at coordinate 797,673,978 of LR738710.1, read as the reverse complement.
AAGTGAATGGTGTTCATCTTATTGAAAAATCTCCGACAATCACTATTGGAAGTTTTCAAATACCTTTGCCTATTGTTAAAAAGAAATATGAAATGCTTATTGTTGGGGACTTTCATATCCCCATTGAGGTAACTTGGTGATTTGCGAAAGTTCTTCGGTTTCATGCTAATCGAAAGTGGTTGTTAATTAGACTTGATCAACCTTATTAATAGATCATTTTTTGAGCGGTATGAAGTTGATGAATTTAGTAAGCACTACCTTCTGTCCCTATCTTTTTTTCTGTTTTTATTAGTTAAATATAACAAAATGCCATGTTTTGTCTTTTTTCTGAATTTCCCGTGTAATAAAAAATGGCCCAAAAATAAAAGTTCTCAGAATGCCCTAATAATTTAACACGATTTTTTCTGAATATTTAAGAATTTCTGGTGCAAATAATATCAGAGGGAGGTGCACCAGGTGGGCACAACCCACCTGGGCGCGCTAGGACCCCCATGCGCGCCCTGGTGGGTTGTATTCCCCACGTGGGCCCCCTCCCTTATCTCTTTATACCACTTCATCACCTACCTCCAGAAAAAATTCTCCATTGCTCTCTCTCTCTCTCTCTCGTGTTCTTGCTCTCAAACCCGCAGATTTCGATCTCTTTGCTCCAAGCTTCGTTTATGAAACTGTTTCGGGGGATTGTTCCTTGGTATGTGACTCCTCCATTTGTCCAATTAGTTTTTTTAGTGGTTTATATTTTGAATAATTAGCTACTCTTGGTGCTGCTGTAGATGAGCTTGCATGTTGAATTCTTAGAGTTCTAAGTAGTTTGAATGCTTGCTATGGCTTCTATGCATCCCTATGAGTAGTTGCTATCAATTTTGTAAAGTTTTGTTGAGAAAAAAATTTGTGGACTAAAATTTTCAGAATTTTGTTCATAGGAAAAGCATGAGTATCTTTAGGAAGTTTACTTCTAAGAAGAACTCCAAAGGAGTGATTGGGGAGTCATCTGATAGTGATCTCCACATTCGGAGATTGGCGGAGATACGACCATGCGAGTGACCGCATACCCCGTTCATGGAAGATGTTGGAATCCTTCAAGAGTTTGCACAATATGCTGGTAATACAGGCCTCACCGACTTCATTACGGCTGAATGTGAACAGTATCATCTCCTCACAAATACCTTTGCACAAAGTTTTAATTTTCTCCCTAGGAATAATCCCCCTGAGGTGCAGTTTAAATTATATGTTGAACCCCATCAGATACCGCTTACTGAATTTTGCGAAATATGTTTGCTTCCTACTGATGGTAGTTTGGCAGAGCCTAGACCCGCAAAGTATGGAAGCTTTTACCGTACTATGACAGTGGGTGATGAGAGAGGGGTGTCGGGTATCACTGCCGCTGGCTTGCATTTTCCTGTTGTTCGTTATTTTGCTATTTCCATTACAAAATGCTTGCTAGCTAGGGAGAAGGTGGGTGCACTCAGTTCACCGGATCTTGTTATTTTGCGTCGTGCACTAGAGGGCGACAACACTTATAGCTTGGGAGCTATTGTGGCACGCCGCCTCCACATTAATAAGTCTAAGGGTAAAATACATGGAGGTATTTATGCCACTCGTTTGGCGACTCGTTTTAACGTTCAGATACACCTCCATGATTTTCCTTTACCCAAGGTTTACTTAGATCGCGCTGCTATGGATCACCACCAGTTTACTGCTATTGATTATCCTAACATTTCTATTCATTATAACCTGGTTTTTAGCATGACTACTCGTGATATCATTCCATTGCATGCACCTGCTTTGTTTGATCATATCGCCAGGGGCGGATACAGGATTATGTGTGCGGATATCATTGCATATCGAAACGCCCAGGCTGCAGGAGAGGAGGAGACTCAACAGTGGGATGATTGGATGCCTGCTCCTCAGTACCCCAACTACTACCCAGGCTACTAACAACATACCAAGTTAGGCTAAAAGCCTAAGCTTGGGGGAGTACGTGTTTCTCACCGACTTTACATTCATGTTCACACATCTCAATCGTCGGTGTTCAAACTTTTTCATTGTATTAACCATGCTTAATTTATTTTCTTGTGCGTTTGAAAAACATTGGAAAAAAGAGAGTGTTTAGTTGTAGTTAGTTTACTTACTATGCTTGCATAGTTGTAATATTAAGAAGAAGGGATTTTTATTTCTGTGCCCCTGGTTCCTTAGCTCTACTCATTCATCCCCACTATATTAACTTTTGCTCACTTTTCCCCACTCCCTTGCCCGAAACCCTCAGAACAGGTTATAACGGATGTTGTCGTCGGGTCAATGCCTTTGACCGTTAACTCTGACGAGTGGGGCCGCGTATACGTGGGCGCATGCAAGAGTGCGATCGTGCGTGGTCGTGGGGTAGCACATGTCCATGTACATGCCTGAAACGTCCCATCATATAAAGAGGGGCAACCACCTCCATCGCCCCTACCATTTCCCCCAAATCCCCTCCCTGCCGCATCGTCTTCCTCTCCCCCACCGGCGTCGTCTCGCTCTCCTCCACTGCCTCCACTGCACCGTCTCGCTCTCCCCCACCGCATCCTCTTCCTCACCTTCATCGCCTCCATCTATCCGATGGACAAAGCTCGTGGCGACGTCAGCGCAGCGGCCGGAGAAGTGGTGAAGCAGTAGGGCGCAGTGACCGCGGATGTCGGCGGCGTCCACGGCGGTGCGAGGAAACTCGCAACTGCTATGGATGTGGGGAAGGAGGTGGCGGGATCCGCCTCAGCGCAGAAGGTGACGGCGACAAGCGGCGCAGTCAATCCCGGTGCCCCCCATGCACAGCCCGACGAGGAGCAGGAGGTATTTGCACTTGCTTTGCTTTAGGATATTAGCTTGTAGAGTTAGTTGCATTGGTTAGATACGGTAGTTTAGATGGTTAGAGTAGTTGGTTTGACGGATGGGTCGGGGTTTTTTGTATGGGTTGGGGGATGGGGGGTTTTTGGACTAGGGTTTGTTGGATAAATGCTAGCTAGATTTTAGGTGCTGCAATGATTGGGTTTTTTAGATTTGTTTTTTGATTTGGATAAATTCGTTGCAAAAATGATAGATGTTGTGAACAGATTAGGGTTTTTAATGCTATGATGCTTATTAGATTGTTTTTAGTGCTCACAGATTGTTTTTTTTAATGCTATCATGCTTATTAGACTTGCTTATTAGATTCGTTGCAAAAATGCTAGATGTTGTGAACATATTGGGGCTTATTAGATTGATTAAGAAGTTATTTGATTCAAGTATTATTAGCTCTATTGTTCACAATATGTAGTTATATTAGCTCTATTGTTCAATGTGTGTGCATGACAATGGAAAATGCAAATAGGATCATAGTATATTAGCCCTATGATCAAGTGTGCATATCTAAATTTCAATATGTAGTTATATTAGCTCTGTTGACCAATGTGTGTGCATGGCAATGGAAAATGCAAATAGGATCATAGTATATTAGCCCTATGTATTTACTAGTGATGGATGTTATTGTACATTCAAGAGGATGATGGTTGGGGGAAGAAGAGGAAGATAGACTATACTTTCGACGACCCGTACGATCCAACGTATGGTGACGACGAAGAGTATGAGGTAAGCCTACTTGAAATTTAGATTGTTCATTTAGTTCGTTGACACGGTGTATTCCCATGAATCTATAATGTACTAATTTAATTCATTTGTGTGTGCAGTATGTCTTTGGGGAAGATGTGGATGTGGACCGCGGCAACTTCACCTCCTTCAAAGAAAAGGAAGAGGAGAAGATCAGGGTCAAGGGCATGGGTTACTACTACAAAAGCAGGACCAAAACTTGGCGCTGCCCCTACTGCACCACCAAGACAAAGCCAAAATCCGGCTGCTTCGCTCACCTTCTAGCTCATGCAGAAGATGTGGCCATCCACGGCGAGGACTACAAGATCATGGGGCAGCATGTTGCCCTAGCCAATGTCATGTCTCCCCAATTATGATGTGTTTTAAGTACTTTAGGTTGTTTGCTGAACTATGTTGGTGAACTATTTTTGTGGGGCCCATGTTTGTGAACAGGATGTGGGTAAACTTTTGGTGGTTTGATGAATTTTATATGCATGTGGCTATCTATGTTGTGTATTTTTTTGTGTTTGTAAATTTATCTGCTATGATTTGTTTCAGTGTTTTGAAAGTTCGGGTGTTGCAATGATCACACATATGATGCAAATATGTTGCAATCCATCATTTTATCAAGGGTTCCTTTTTATCAAATATTCCAATAACAGAGCAAAAAACAACATTTTAATGAAGATGCATTATCAACTATCTATGTTCGTGTAGGAGATCATGTGTGCAAAATTTGAGGTGATTTAGAGGAGGTCAAAGAAATTTGAATTTGAGAAATGTCCATTTAGAGGAGGTCCATAAAACAACATTTTAAGTCTCACTATTTGTACAAGTTTGTCCCTTAAGTCGCACTATTTGTAACCAGGCTAGGGTAAACATCCCATTTGTAATCATGTTTTTTTGGACCTACTCTAAATGAGCCAAATGTTTTTTATTTACACCTATTCAATCTATATACTGTAGATTCGAAGTCTCACTATTTTTTAATTAATATTCATATTTTAACATTTTATTTTGTAAAAAATGCTTTAATATAAAAACTATTAAAAAAACATGTTTTAAATATGAAAATAAAAAAACTAACTTGAGATCCTTCTTATTTACTTTAAAACAAAGGTTTAGTGACTTTTTGATTTTTTTTTTAAATTCAAAAACAGAAGGTAACACCACCTCCTCTGCTTAAAATCTATGAAATCATGTAGGTGATAGCTCATATGTGTGAAGGTTTTCTCATGAAAATGACCATAGACCAAGTTTATGATTTTTGGTTGGTAACATGTCACATAAGACAACATTATGCGCATGTTTTAAATTTTTTTGATTTTTTTTAATTAATGGTGCTCATTTGACCTCGATCGTGCCACCTAGGGTTTTTTCATGAAAATGACCATAGACCAAGTTTAGCATTTTTCCTTGTTAGTGTGTCTTATAAAACAACGAACGGCGAAGGTTTCATATTTTTCGATATTTCAAAAATTAGTTATGCTCAGTCAAAGCCTTCGAAACCCTATTGACTAGGTCAAAACCCCTCTAAACCCCGCGGGGTTTCACCTAACCCTAGCTCCCAACGTCAGCCGTCCGATCATACCCTTGCGCCAAGCGACATCCCTCAAATCTGACCTTCTAGAAGGAACTAGGTGGGCTGGCTGTGTGCAGGCTCCGCGCCGTTGGATCACAAGGATGGCTCCGCATCGTTGGATCATGGGGCGATCCGCGAGAGGCCATCCTATTTGTTGTGCTCAGCTACTCGCCCACCACTGACTCCGTGAAAAAACCGTTGTTATTGGGCCCAAAAGGAAACCAAGCTATGGTTGGGCCGTCGAATTGCGTCGTTTTTTTTGCATCGTTTGCTCTGTTTTTTTGAACGTGTTGGCTCTGTATTTTTGCATCGTTTGCTCTATTTTTTGTGAACGTGATGGCTTTGTATTTTTGCATCGTTTGAAAGCAATTGACATTGCGTAGAAAATGACCAATTTTTAAGGGAAAAAATATTTTTATCAGGCAAAATGGGCACAAACTATTCAAAATTTGTCTCTTTCCTATAATATATATGACCACGGATTCCCACGCGTGCAATTAGCTCCTTTTACTTCTTCTTTTTCAAACCACTGTTTCCCACACGTGTACACTCCCGATGTTGCGGTGGGTTTGTAAACGGGTTACTTCACATTTGACCCCGTTATTGCCATGGCCAAATAACACGTAGCCCTACGGCTATTTAAGCCACCATCTGCCTCTGCCATCCCTCATCCATCTCCCATCCTCTCTGCCATCTGTCCTTCTTGCTCTTCGGCCACTTCTCCTTCTTCTAGCACATCCTCAGCCATGCAGTACACGGGACCAACCTACCACTTCCCATCCACCGTGCCGGAGAGGCTCTACCCTCCTGGCGTGTACGTTGAGCGCACACTATGTGTGTGGCCAATATAAAGGTGGAGGACCGCAAGGAACTTCAATGAGTTCTTCCTCGCGTCCGGCTACCACCACCTCCCGCGAGGATCTCCAAGGATGTTCCGTGTCGAGGAGGTCATCCAAAACGGGGTGGTGGTTGCTCTCCTTTCCCACTTCACCAACACATTCGACGCCTTCTACCTCCTCGGCCGGGTGTTTTGGTGTGGCTGCGAGTTCATCGCTTTCACCACCCACAACATGCTCACGGAGTACACCAACATCTTCCCCACCGCGTCCCGCATGCACAATCTTCCATACCCCATAGACAACGCCCCGGAGGAGCAGTGAAGGGCGCCCGGAGAAGGAGCGAGGTGGAGAAGGCAACATCTAGGGTTCTAAACCCTCTATCTATTTTTTTGAGTCTATGTTATGTTAAGTTGTAATCCCATTGAACTATGTGAGAGATGATATGGGCTTGTTGGCCCTTTTATCAAGTTCTATTATTAAGTTTTCTATCTATTCTATTATGATATTCCTCCTAGTTTCAACTATGTGATCGTGTTATGGGCTTGATGGCCCTATCTACATATATGTTGATTGTTTTCTTAGAGAGCTCGCTTTGTTAGTAACCACCTAGTGCATGCAGCCACAATGAACCCTTGTTTTATTACACAAGCCACAAATATGTAGCCACCTAGCTAGTGCATGCAGCCACAACATATTTGTTCAATTTATTTGTCGTAGCAAAATAGGTACTAAATCGAGTAGACAAGTGTGCGAGAAGAGAGGAACCAGTCGCAGCGACCGTCGCTGCATCTGTGGCAGCTGGCGTGCACGAAAGCGGCTCGGTCAGTGCATCGGGGCGGCACGCATCAGTGCATGCAGGCTCGGTCGGTGCATGCAGGCTCGGTCAGCGCATCGACGCATGCAGGCGGGCTTGTTGGGTGCATGCATAGCAGGCTTCTGTCGTGGCGGCGCGTGCAGGCGTTTATTGCAAGGGACGGCCCAACGGTCGAACAGCTACACCCCCAACGCGGCCCCACTCACCAGAGTTAACGGTCAAAGCATTGACCCGACGGCGACGTCCGTTGTGGCCTCTTCTGAGGGTTTCACGCAAGGGAGTGGAAACTGAGCAAAAGTTAAGAGCGTGGGGATGGATGAGTAGAGCTAAGGAACCAGGGGCACAGATGTAAAAAACCCCAAGAAGAAATCCCAAAAAGATTGCATTGTTCTTCTTTTGCTTGTTGGGAGTTTTCCCATGTAAATAGTTTTTCTCGTTTTTGTTTTGTTCTTTCGTTTGCTTGTTCTGAAAAATCAAAAACTCCAAAAATATTTCAGTATGTTTCTCTGAATTTCTTTCATTTTATTTCCGAGTCGTACTAAGGAGAAGACCACGATGAAAATGTTGAGTGGCTCTCTTTTGCATAATTGTTGATCTAATGAAGAGCTCATTTTACCTTGTCTTCTCCTATTGAATAAAATGTTTGCAGATTCCAGCTTAGTCCACATCACTCTTGCACCATTATTATTATTTCACATCATTCGGTCGTGCAAGTGAAAGGCAATAATCACAATATTCAATGAGCTGGCCGTGGTAGAGAGAAACTGGTATGAACTCGACTTGTTCTGTTTTTGTAAATAGGTTTAACCTAGTATCCATGATTCGGCCCATTATGAATAAACATGTTTGCAATGACAATTAGAGATTATAGTTTCACATGCCATGCATAAGTAGCTAAGAGTTGATAATGATTTATCTTGGATATCAACATTGCGTTAAAATGATTGTGATGTAGTATGATGATACGGTATCCTTCTCTGAATGTTCGAGTGGCTTGACTTAGGACATGTTTATGCATGTAGTTGAATCAAAACCAGCATAGCCTCTATGATATTTATGTTCATGGTGTCCATATCCTACTCATGCGGGTGTCCAATGTTTATTATTCACGATGCATGTTCATGACCATTGTTGCTCTCTAGCTGGACGCTTCTCAACCTATTTGCTAGCCTTCATTTGTACTAAGCGGGATTACTGCTTGTGCATCAAATTCAAAAACTCAAGTTATTCCAGATGAGTCCACCATACCTACCTATATGCGGTATTACCCTGCCGTCCTAAGTAAATTTGCATGTGCCACCTCTAAAAACTTCAAATAAATATCCTTTTTGTTTGCCTGGATCGTTCATCGAACGACAGGAGGTGGTCGGTATCTTCCATGCTAAGCAGGCTATTCTCAGGTCGAGTGTTTATTCACTCGCCATCGCACGAGAAAAAGGTGGTAATAGGGATTCCCGGTCCCAAATTGCAAAAAGAAAAAGAGCATATAAATAAACAAACAAAAACTCCCAATGGAGTCCAAACCTTTACTTTTTTGCTTGGGAACCGCCACTAGCGTGTTTAGCATGGGAGATATTGATAACTGATAGTCGTGAAGTAAATGAGAAGGGTGCACCTCTCAAAATATCATTTACCTCTGTTTAAAAAACTTGAGCTCTGGCACCTCTGCAAATCACTGCTTCCCTCTGCGAAGGGACTATCTATTTACTTTTATGTTGTGACATCACCTTCTCTAATAAGCACCAGATCTGAGAGAACTGTTGTCATGCCAATGCATTGTGTACAGTGAATGTTGGGTGCTACTTGTAATGCCCAGGATGGTGTTGGGGAACGTAGCATAATTCAAAAAATTTCTGCGTCTTCACCAAGATCCAACTATGGAGACATCTAGCAACGAGCAAATAAGAGTGCATCTACATACCGTTATGTAGATCGCATGCGGAAGCTTTCAACGAAGCAAGGATGAAGTAGTCGTACTCTTCACGTTCTTCGTCACCGATGATCTAGCGCCGAACGGATGGCACCTCCGCATTCAACACACGTACGGTGCAGCAACGTCACCTCCTTCTTGATCCAGCAAGGGGGGAGGAGAAGTCGTCAGAGATCCGACAGCACGACGGCGTGATGACGGATGTAGTGGAGATCGCAGCAGGGCTTCGCCGGGCGCCCTGCGTCGGAGTATAGAGGTGTGACGGGAGGGGGAGAGGCGCCAGGGCTTTGGTGCGGCTGCCCTCTTCCCCCCGACATATATATAGGGGGGCAGGGGGGCCGCCAGGACCGCCTGCAGATCCAATCTGCAAGGGGGCGGCGGCCAGGGGGGTTCCTTGCCCCCCAAGGCAAGTGGAGCCCCCCTCCCCTTTAGGGTTTGAACCCTAGGCGCATGGGGAGGTGGGCCCCCTTGTGGTGCGCCAGCCCTGAGGGCTGGACACTTCCCCTCGCGGCCTACGGGCCCCACCGGGATGGGTGGCCCCACCCGGTGGACCCCCGGGGCCCCTCCGATGGTCCCGGGACGCTCCCGGTGACCCCCGGAGATCACCCGTTGGCCGAAACTGGACTTCCTATATATCAATCTTTACCTCCGGACCATTCCGGAACTCCTCGTGACGTCCGGGATCTCATCCGGGACTCCGAACAACTTTCGGGTTTCCACGTGCATTTATCTCTACGACCCTAGCGTTACCGAACCTTAAGTGTGTAGACCCTACGGGTTCGGGAGACACGTAGACATGACCGAGACCACTCTCCGGTCAATAACCAACAGCGGGATCTGGATACCCATGTTGGTTCCCACGTGTTCCTCGATGATCTTCATCGGATGGACCACCGTGTCAAGGATTCACTCAATCCCGTATGTTATTCCCTTTGTCCATCGGTACGGTACTTGCCCGAGATTCGATCGTCGGTATTCCCGATACCTTGTTCAATCTCGTTATGGCAAGTCTCTTTACTCGATCCGTAATCCATCATCCCGTGACTAACTACTTAGTCACATTGAGCTCATTATGATGATGTATTACCGAGTGGGCCCAGAGGTACCTCTCCGTCATACGGAGTGACAACATCCCAGTCTCGGTTCGTACCAACTCGACAGACACTTTCGGAGATACCTGATGTGTACCTTTATAGCCACCCAGTTACGTTGTGACGGTTGGCACACCCAAAGTACTCCTATAGTATCCGGGAGTTGTACAACCTCATGGTCTAAGGAATAAATACTTGACACCGAAAAAGCTTATGCATTACGAACTATACGATCTCGTGTTATGCTCAAGTTTGGGTCTAGTCCATCACATCATTCTCCTAATGATGTGATCCCGTTATCACTGACATCCCATGTCCATGGTCAGGAAACCGTGATCATCTGTTGATTAACGAGCTGGTAACTAGAGGCCTACCAGGGACTCATTGTGATCTGTGTATTCACACATGTATCGCTGTTTCCGTACAATACAATTCAAGCATGAATAACTGACAATTATCATGAACAAGGAGATATAATAATAATGCTTTTATTATTGCCTCTAGGGCATATCTCCAACAGTCTCCCACTTGCACTAGAGTCAATAATCTAGTTACATTGTGATGAATCGAACACCCATAGAGTTCTGGTGTTGATCATGTTTTGCTCGTGAAAGAGGTTTAGTCAACGGGTCTGCGACATTCAGATCCGTATGCACTTTACAAATATCTATGTCTCCATCCTGAACATAATTCCGGATGGAGTTGAAACGGCGCTTGATGTGCTTGGTCTTCTTGTGAAACCTGGGCTCCTTGGTAATAGCAATAGCACCAGTGTTGTCACAGAAGAGAGTCATCGGGCTTGACGCGCTTGGAATGACTCCTAAGTCGGTGATGAACTCCTTCATCTAGACTCCTTCCTGCGCTGCTTCAGAAGCAACTATGTACTCCGCTTCACATGTAGATGCTGCCACCAGGCTTTGCTTGCAACTGCACCAGCTGACTGCCCCTCCCTTCAAAATATACACGTATCCGGTTTGTGAGTCATCCAGATCTGCGTCGAAGCTAGCATCGACGTAACCCTTTACGACGAGCTCTTCGTCACCTCCATAAACGAGAAACATATCCTTAGTCCTTTTCAGGTACTTCAGGATGTTCTTGACCGCTGTCCAGTGTTCCGCACCGGGATCACTTTGGTACCTCCCTACCAAACTTATGGCAAGCTTCACATCAGGTCTGGTACACAGCATGGCATACATGATAGAACCTATGGCCGAGGCATAGGGAATGACACTCATCTTTTCTCTATCTTCTGCCGTGGTCGGCGACTGAGTCTTACTCAATCTCATACCTTGCAAAACAGGCAAGAATCCTTTCTTTGACTGATCCATATTGAACTTCTACAATATTTTGTCAAGGTATGTACTTTGTGAAAGACCAATGAGGCGTCTCGATCTATCTCTATAGATTTTGATGCCTAATATGTAAGCAGCTTCTCCAAGGTCCTTCATTGAAAAACTTTTATTCAAGTAGGCCTTTACATTTTCCAAGAATTCTATATCATTTCCCATCAGCAATATGTCGTCCACATATAATATGAGAAATGCCACAGAGCTCCCACTCACTTTCTTGTAAATACAGGCTTCTCCATAAGTCTGTATAAAGCCAAACGCTTTGATCACCTCATCAAAGCGAATATTCCAACTCCGAGATGCTTGCACCAGCCCGTAAATCGAGCGCTGGAGCTTGCATACCTTGTTAGCGTTTTCTGGATCGACAAAACCTTCCGGTTGCATCATATATAACTCTTCCTTGAGGAAGCCATTAAGGAATGCTGTTTTGACGTCCATTTGCCATATCTCATAATCATAGAATGCGGCAATAGCTAACATGATTCTGACTGACTTCAGCATCGCTACGGGAGAGAAAGTCTCGTCGTAGTCAATCCCTTGAACTTGTCGATAACCCTTAGCGACAAGCCGAGCTTTATAGATGGTCACATTACCATCCGCGTCTGTCTTCTTCTTAAATATCCATTTGTTTTCTATGGCGTGCCTGTCATCAGGCAAGTCCACCAAAGTCCATACTTTGTTTTCATACATGGATTCTATCTCGGATTTCATGGCTCCAAGCCATTTATTGGAATTTGGGCCCGCCATCACTTCTTCATAGTTCGAAGGTTCACCGTTGTCTAACAACATGATTTCCAGGACAGGGTTGCCGTACCACTCTGGTGCGGAACGTGCCCTTGTGGACCTTCGAAGTTCAGTAGTAACTTGATCTGTTTCTTCATGATCATTATCATCAACTTCCTCCCTTATCGGTGCAGGCACCTCAGGAACAGTTTCCTGTGCTGCGCTACTTTCCGGTCCAGGAGGGGTGACTGTCACCTCATCAAGTTCTACTTTCCTCCCACTCACTTCTTTCAAGAGAAACTCTTTCTCCAGAAAGCATCCATTCTTGGCAACAAAGACCTTGCCTTCGGATCTGTGGTAGAAGGTGTACCCAATCGTTTCCTTTGGGTATCCTATGAAGACGCATTTTTCCGATTTGGGTTCGAGCTTTTCAGGTTGAAGTTTCTTGACATAAGCATCGCAACCCCAAACTTTCAGAAACGACAGCTTCGGTTTCTTGCCAAACCAAAGTTCATACGGAGTCGTCTCAACGGATTTCGACGGAGCCCTATTTAAAGTGAATGCGGCAGTCTCTAAAGCATAACCCCAAAAAGATAGCGGTAAATCGGTGAGGGACATCATAGATCGCACCATGTCCAACAGAGTACGATTTCGACGTTCGGACACACCGTTACGTTGAGGTGTTCCGGGCGGTGTCAATTGTGAAACAATTCCACAGCTCCTAAGGTGTGTGCCAAATTCATGACTTAAATATTCACCCCCACGATCTGATGGCAAGAACTTTATTTTTCTATCACGTTGATTATCAACCTCATTCTGAAATTCCTTGAACTTTTCAAAGGTCTCAAACTTGTGTTTCATCAAATAGATATACCCGTATCTAATCAAGTCATCCGTGAGGGTGAGAACATAACGATAGCCTCCGCGAGCCTCAACACTCATTGGACCGCACACATCGGTATGTATGATTTCCAACAAGTTGGTTGCTCGCTCCATTGTTCCGGAGAACGGAGTCTTGGTCATCTTGCCCAAGAGGCATGGTTCGCACGTGTCAAATGATTCATAATCAAGAGACTCTAGAAGTCCATCTGAATGGAGCTTCTTCATACGTTTGACACCAATATGACCAAGTCGGCAATGCCACAAGTATGTGGGACTATCATTATCAACTTTATATCTTTTGGCATCTACACTATGAATATGTGTATCACTACGTTCGAGATTCATCAAAAATAAACCATTGACCAGCGGGGCATGACCATAAAACATATCTCTCAAATAAATAGAACAACCATTATTCTCCGATTTGAAAGAGTAGCCATCTCGCATAAGACGAGATCCAGAAACAATGTTCATGCTCAAAGCTGGTACTAAATAACAATTATTCAGGTTCAAAACTAATCCCGAGGGTAGATGTAGAGGTAGCGTGCCGACGGCGATCACATCGACCTTGGAACCATTCCCGACGCGCATCGTCACCTCATCCTTCGCCAGTCTCCGTTTATTCCGCAGCTCCTGTTTTGAGTTACAAATGTGAGCAACTGCACCGGTATCAAATACCCAGGAGCTACTACGAGCGCTGGTAAGGTACACATCAATAACAAGTATATCAAATATACCTTTGACGTTGCCGGCCTTCTTGTCTGCTAAATATTTGGGGCAGTTCCGCTTCCAGTGCCCCGTTCCCTTGCAATGAAAACACTCAGTCTCAGGCTTGGGTCCATACTTTGGCTTCTTCCCGACAACAGGCTTGCCAGGCGCGGCAACTTGCTTGCCGTCCTTCTTGAAGTTCTTCTTACCCTTGCCTTTCTTGAACTTAGTGGTTTTATTGACCATCAACACTTGATGTTCTTTCTTGATGTCAACCTCCGCTGATTTCAGCATCGAATACACCTCGGGAATGGACTTCTCCATCCCCTGCATATTGAAGTTCAGCACGAAGCTCTTGAAACTTGGTGGGGGCAACTGGAGGATTCTGTCAACAATTGCTTCTTCTGGGAGATTCATTCCCAGCTGAGACAAGCGATTGTGCAATCCTGAAATCTTGAGGATGTGCTCACTGACAGAACTATTCTCCTCCATCTTACAGCTGTAGAATGCGTCGGAGACATCATATCTCTCGACTCGGGCATGAGCTTGGAAAACCATTTTCAGCTCTTCGAACATCTCATATGCTCCGTGGTGCTCAAAACGTTTTTGGAGCCCCGATTCTAAACTGTAAAGCCTGCCGCACTGAACCAGGGAGTAATCATCACAACGCGACTGCCAAGCGTTCATAACGTCTTGGTTTGCCGGGAGAACGGGTGCATCACCTAGCGGTGCTTCTATGACATAGGTTCTCTTGGCAGCTATGAGGATAATCCTCAGGTTACGGACCCAATCCGTATAGTTGCTACCATCGTCTTTCAGCTTGGTTTTCTCTAGGAACGCGTTGAAGTTGAGGGAAACTGGAGCGTGGGCCATTTGATCTACAAGAGATATTGTAAAGAATTTAGACTAAGTTCATGATAATTAAGTTCATCTTAATCAAATTTTAATGAACTCCCACTCAGAATGACATCTCTCTAGTCATCTAAGTGATACACGATCCGAAGTGAGTAGTCCGTGTCCGATCATCACGTGAGACGGACTAGTCATAAACGGTGAACATCTTCATGTTGATCGTATCTTCTATACGACTCGTGTTCGACCTTTCGGTCTTCCGTGTTCCGAGGCCATGTCTGTACATGCTAGGCTCGTCAAGTGAACCCTAAGTGTATCGCGTGTGTAAATCTGTCTTACACCCGTTGTATGCGAACGTTAGAACCTATCACACCCGATCATCACGTGGTGCTTCGGAGCAACGAGCTTTAGCAATGGTGCACAGTTAGGGGAAACACATTACTTGAAATTTTAGTGAGAGATCATCTTATCTACTACGGTCGTTCTGAGTAAACAAGATGCATAAACATGATAAACATCACATGCAATCAATTATAGTGACATGATATGGCCAATATCATCTTCCTCCTTGGATCTCCATCTTCGGGGCACCATGATCATCTTGTCCCCGGCTCGACACCATGATCTTCATCATCATGATCTCCATCATCGTGTCTTGAAGAAGTTGTCACGCCAACTATTACTTCTACTACTATAGCTAACGTTTAGCAACGAAGTAAAGTAATTACATGGCGTTTATTCAGTGACACGCAGGTCATACAATATTAAGACAACTCCTATGGCTCCTGTCGGTTGTCAAGTTCATCGACATGCAAGTCGTGATTCCCTATTACAAAAACATGATCAATCTCATACATCACATATATCATTCATCACATCTTCTTTCTTGGCCATACCACGTCACAAAACACATGCTGCAAAAACAAGTTAGACGTCCTCTAATTGTTGTTGCAAGTTTTACGTGGCTTCTATAGGATTTCTAGCAAGAACGTTTCTTACCTACGCCAAAAACCACAACGTGATTTGTCAACTTCTATTTACCCTTCATAAGGACCCTTTTCATCGAATCCGATCCGACTAAAGTAGGAGAGACAGACACCCGCCAGCCACCTTATGCATCTAGTGCATGTCTGTCGGTGGAACCAGTCTCACGTAAGCGTACGTGTAAGGTCGGTCCGGGCCGCTTCATCCCACAATACCGCCGAATCAAGATTGACTAGTAACGGTAAGAAAGTTGAACAAGATCATACGCCCACAACTGCTTTGTGTTCTACTCGTGCAAGATGCTACGCATAAAACCTAGGCTCAGATGCCACTGTTGGGGAACGTAGCATAATTCAAAAAATTTCTACGTCTTCACCAAGATCCAACTATGGAGACATCTAGCAACGAGCAAATAAGAGTGCATCTACATACCGTTATGTAGATCGCGTGCGGAAGCTTTCAACGAAGCAAGGATGAAGTAGTCGTACTCTTCACGTTCTTCGTCACCGATGATCTAGCGCCGAACGGACGGCACCTCCGCGTTCAACACACGTACGGTGCAGCAACGTCACCTCCTTCTTGATCCAGCAAGGGGGGAGGAGAAGTCATCAGAGATCCGGCAGCACGACGGCGTGATGACGGATGCAGTGGAGATCGCAGCAGGGCTTCGCCGGGCGCCCTGCGTCGGAGTATAGAGGTGTGACGGGAGGGGGAGAGGCGCCAGGGCTTTGGTGCGGCTGCCCTCTTCCCCCCCACATATATATAGGGGGCCAGGGGGGCACCAGGACCGCCTGCAGATCCAATCTGCAAGGGGGCGGCGGCCAGGGGGGGTTCCTTGCCCCCCAAGGCAAGTGGAGCCCCCCTCCCCTTTAGGGTTTGAACCCTAGGCGCATGGGGAGGTGGGCCCCCTTGTGGTGCGCCAGCCCTGAGGGCTGGACACTTCCCCTCGCGGCCTAGGGGCCCCACCGGGATGGGTGGCCCCACCCGGTGGACCCCCGGGGCCCCTCCGGTGGTCCCGGGACGATCCCGGTGACCCCCGGAGATCACCCGTTGGCCGAAACTGGACTTCCTATATATCAATTACCTCCGGACCATTCCGGAACTCCTCGTGACGTCCGGGATCTCATTCGGGACTCCGAACAACTTTCGGGTTTCCACGTGCATTTATCTCTACGACCCTAGCGTTACCGAACCTTAAGTGTGTAGACCCTACGGGTTCGGGAGACACGTAGACATGACCGAGACCACTCTCCGGTCAATAACCAACAGCGGGATCTGGATACCCATGTTGGTTCCCACGTGTTCCTCGATGATCTTCATCGAATGAACCACCGTGTCAAGGATTCACTCAATCCCGTATGTTATTCCCTTTGTCCATCGGTACGGTACTTGCCCGAGATTCGATCGTCGGTATTCCCGATACCTTGTTCAATCTCGTTATGGCAAGTCTCTTTACTCGATCCGTAATCCATCATCCCGTGACTAACTACTTAGTCACATTGAGCTCATTATGATGATGTATTACCGAGTGGGCCCAGAGGTACCTCTCCGTCATACGGAGTGACAACATCCCAGTCTCGGTTCGTACCAACTCAACAGACACTTTCGGAGATACCTGATGTGTACCTTTATAGCCACCCAGTTACGTTGTGACGGTTGGCACACCCAAAGTACTCCTACAGCATCCGAGAGTTGTACAACCTCATGGTCTAAGGAATAAATACTTGACACCGAAAAAGCTTATGCATTACGAACTATACGATCTCGTGTTATGCTCAAGTTTGGGTCTAGTCCATCACATCATTCTCCTAATGATGTGATCCCGTTATCACTGACATCCCATGTCCATGGTCAGGAAACCGTGACCATCTGTTGATTAATGAGCTGGTAACTAGAGGCCTACCAGGGACTCATTGTGATCTGTGTATTCACACATGTATCGCTGTTTCCGTACAATACAATTCAAGCATGAATAACAGACAATTATCATGAACAAGGAGATATAATAATAATGCTTTTATTATTGCCTCTAGGGCATATCTCCAACAGATGGGACTATACCTCCTACGTGTCGAGGCACGACTTAAAGGTATAAGCCCATTCTGGAATGGTCTCAAGTTCGGTATCTTTGCACATCTCATGTAAAAATGGGGATGAAAATAACAAAAGAGATAGTTGGCTTACACTCGCCACGTCACACAATTCATTACATAGCAAAACATCATTCAAATAACATCACAACCCGTCTACGGGTGAAGATCCAAATGAAAGATACCAAACATACATAAAGCCACAGGTCCGAATCGCCCCTAGTAGAAACCACTACTGATCATTGGGATAGTGCACATAGTAACGGCTACGTTCCTCATCGTACTCCCAGTATAGCTCGGAGCCGTCACCTGAATAGATCACCTGAGTACTTGCATCTAGTGTGGTGTAGAATCTGTGAGCCACAGAGGACTCAGCAATCCCGTTCCTGGGTAACAGAACTATCTAAGCCTTGGGTGTGGAACAAGGCTGAAGAAAGAATAAAAGGCTGCAGCAGCACTAGCACTAACTTATGTGATAAGAGCGAGAAGAGAAGTGCCTCGGACGACAAGATGATCACGAAGTGATCCTAACTAAGCACGGCAATCATAACCCCACCGTGTTCACTTCCCGAACCCCTTTCGGAAAATGACTGTCACGGTACTCACGCTGGTAGTGTGTTCTGAACATGGTGTCAAGTTTTCTACAACCGGATATTAACAAATTCCCATCTGCCACATAACCGTGGGCACGGCTTTCGAAAGTTCAAACCCTGTAGGGGTGTTCCAACTTGGCCCATTACAAGCCCACGATCCGCGGAGTCGCAACTCCAAGGTGGGAAGGCCCGAGTATCCTCGGAATCCCGTGCTCAAGATACTCCGACTAAGGTAAGACTAATCCAGCAAATCCTCCCAGCGTGCCGACACCCTGATAGTAGCCGCGCGTATCTCGTCTCAGGCCACGACCGGATGGGACAAGCTATGGGTTTTTACCAGCCCTCGGGTTCCCCCAAGGTGGCCCCACAGGTTGCCCAGTTCGGACCAACACTCATGTGGAGCACTGGCCCGGGGTTGTTGATTAAGAAGAGGGTTAATTACTCCCTATGGAAGTTTTTAGTTGTTTAGGCAAATAGTAACAATGTTGGGACTTGCTGGAAAAGACTTAGCGCTAAGCGGTTTATCGAGGGGGTCCCATAACCCCAACCGTGTGAGGAACGCAAAATCAAGGAACATAACACCGGTTTATACGGTTCCTAGGGCGGCATGAGTGGAACAAATCACCAAGCAAGAGGCTTAGCCTTCCACCCATTACCAATATATAGATGATTTCATTAAAGAGTTTATATAGTGTGATATCCCAACAAGCTTCAACATGAAGCAAGAATCTTCAAATCTTCTCCTGCAACTAGCAATGTTATAAGAGGGGCTGAGCGAAGCCTACGTAGCCAATCAAGGGTTTGCATAGGTAGGGTGGTTAGACAGATACATGGTTACAATAGGAGGTTGACAGGAAAACAAGGGCATCGAGGCAATAAGCTAAAGAGCGAGACTTCTAGCAATAGGCAAAGATAGTAATGATATCTGGGTCAAGTCATCTTGCCTGTCGAGTCGTCGATGGGATCGTAAGAGGGCTCCTCGTTCTCAACCTCGGTAGTAACCTCATTCTCGTACTCGGTCTCGGCTTCCGGCTCTACTCAACACAAGAACACACGAGGCACGAAATCAAACAAGATGCAATGCGCAAACTACAGGATGCATGGATGATGCACTAAGGAAGCACTGCAGATGCACTTAGGATGCACAGCAAGCCAACATAGGAAACCCAGAGAAACAGTACAAGAACAAGACAATTTACTCTAGCAAGTAGGATGCAAGACAAGTCTATTTAGGATGCAAAACATGGCAGGGTAGGAAGCACAGTGAAACAACACAAGAAACAGCAGGTTTAAATGAGGCCGGAAACTACTTAAGACAAAACCGGTAAGTCCTCATGAGCATAGTTTGAATTTAGTCCAGATCTGAACAAACCTCAAGTTAAAGTTTTTAAACAGCAAGTTAACATGCACCATGACAATCTACATGAAATTCTAGTCAAGTTTCATATAAAGTTTGTTTAAAACGGAGCTACGGTCTAGAAGATATGATCAAGACAAGAAAAGCATGGCAACGGTGGAAGATGCACCCGAACATCAAGCAACATGCTCCAAAACATGTTAACAAGATGACATTATGAATATACACGCAAAACCACACAAGTTTCATGTAGGACTCACCCAAAACGGAGCAACGGGCTAAAAGATACACCCGAAACAATAAACAATGCAAAGCTGAAATTAACAGCCACATAGCAACTTCGGAGCATGAAATATATACTCTACAGCACTCAAACATGGTGACAAGAAGCATGGACATGAAGTAGACATAACCTACAGCAAACAACTCCATTGGAGCATCTCCATAGGAGGCATGGATCAATAGCAACAAGCTACAACATTTTGATCATGACAATAAAAACCTGACAGCAATATTTTATAGCAACTTGGGAGCAAGAATTAAATATGCTACAGAAACCCAAATGAACAAGTGAGGGCATGAATGGATAGCCAACAACATATACAACAAGGAATCATCCATAGTCACCCCAAAACTATCATGGATTTGCCTAGAACAACAAGCAAACATAGCATCCGGATATTACAGATTCCAGACTTAGTGAAATTTCACTAAGTGTTAAAACAGCAATATTATCATGGCATGTTTGTGAGCATGTTTAAGTCACCTCAAAGCATAACATGGCAAATGGTTTGCACCACAGCAAAGAACACATGATGCGGAATCCAAAACATATAAGCATGCAACATTGGGACAACCACATCAATAGCAACGAGCTCCTCAACTAGGCATCTCGTAACAAGTTTAAAAACCTAACAGTCACATGCACTTTTGCAATGGAGATAAACATGGCAATATGAATTCTATCATGCATCCTATAGCAACCAACATGTAGAGCATCTCATGATGAACATCTGGACATATCATTTGCTTCATTTGGATAAACATGCATCAAGTTATCACATCTCAAACATGGCATGAAAACAACTAATAGCAGCAGTTTATAACAAGTAGCACTCTTCTCATGAAGATTAAGACATCTAGATGGACTCAAACATGCATGACACAATGGAACAAAACATAGTACATGTCACCACGATCATTTTGACATATTATATGCACAATTCGGACAAGCACAACAAAAGTTATCATCATCACAATAATGCATCAGACACTGAAAACTAAAAAGACTTAGCAAAATAAGACATGGGTCAACCTCCTGGGGTCAACGCGGAGCCGGTCGCGGGAGTGGATCGGACGCCGGGAAGCGGGTTGCGGGCGCGCGGGTCCTGGGTCGGCCCGTTAGGGTTCCAGGCGCCTGGCTGGATCGATTGATCCGATCGGATTGAAGCTGGGGCGGCGCTCGTTCGATCCCGACCGGCGGGAGGTCTGCGGTGGCCGGCGGGACTCCGGCCCTGGCGCCCGGCGGCGAGGATGGAGAGGCCGGCGGTGGGGTGGCCTGAGGCTTGGCGGCGGCGGCGGATCCCTGCGCTAGCGGCGGGATCTTGGAAGGGCGGCGGCGCGGCGGGGCTCCGGCCGGCGGCGGCGCGTCGGGAACTCGGCAGGAACGAAGGACCAGCGCCGGGCCCGCGTCGGGCCTGCGGGTCGGCGCGGTGGGAGGCGGTGGTAGACTGGCGCGGGCGCGGACTGTCCGGCCCGGGTCGGACATGTGACGCCCGAAGACCGACGTCCCAGAAGATTCCAGATGTTCCGGGTTCTCCCGTGTGTTTCTTTTGTGCTTGTGTTATTTTATTTTTGCATTGCATCATGGCATCATTCCATCATGACTTTAATCTTTGCATCTCAACCTAAATAAACTGTGTGGACCTTCGGTCCATTTAAATTCGAGGGAAGAGTGTCTTCTCTTTATAACATATCCTCCTAGTATAATGGAGCTATTATAAATAATTATTCCATTTGTCTGGAATTCACCATAACACACTTGCATGTTTTCCCCATGCCTTCTCTTTCGCTATTCCTTGCCTCCAAACCCTCCCTATATTTCTTTCTCGTTTATCTAGGTTCCTCCAAAAACCTCAACATCTTTGGACACTTCAATAATCAAGTCTTAGTTCAAACCCATTTGAATTAAATTCAAATATGTTTGAATTATATCTCGATCTTGTCTTTTCTATTTTTCTCGGACCGCGCTTATTGTTATGAGCCCGAGAAAAATAACCTCTTGTGCATTTTTTCCCTAACCCCTCTCTTTCTTTCTTCTTTCTCTTTATTGTTTTCTGCTAAAAAGAGAAAGAAGAGTCAGCCGAACTGAGGCCATCTGGGCCTCAACTTCCAAGCCTTGCAGGCCAGAGGCCTGTGGCCAGGCCCAGACTCCCCCCCCCCCAGCCGGCCCAGCCTCCCGCTCCCGTAACCCTAGCTACCCCGTCGCTCTCTCCTTCACCCCTCGACCCTCTTTCCCTCAGCGCCGCGCCGCTCCTGCCCGATCCCGATCCCCTTCTCTCTCCCTCGATCTCCCTCTCCCCCAAGCCGACGTCGCCACCCTGCTGCCCTCTCGCCCCTTTCCTCCTCGCAGCTAGCGAGCGCCCTCATCTTCCTCTCCCTTGCGCCCCTCACCTCTCCTCCTCGCTGCGGTTGCAGTGCTCTCGCCCGCGGCCTCCCTCCTCCGCGCTGGGCGCCGCCCCTGCCTCACCTCCGTGCGCCCTCCGTCTCCAGCGCGCGCGCCCGCGCCCCGTCCTCCAGCAATAGCAACACCAGCGCTCCTCGTCGCCCGGCCTCGGCCTCCCGCCGGCAAGGCGCCGCCACCGCAGGACTCCCCTCCGCGCCGGATCAGGGCCGACGCCGCCCTCCCGTCGCCCTGCCACCGCCGGCCTCCCCTCCGCTCGCCGTCGGGGCGCGTCCCTCAGCCCCTCGAAGAAGCCGCCGTCGTCAGCGCCCTGCCTCGGCCAGGAAGCCGCCGGCCCGCCCCTGTCTCCCGCCATGGACGCCCACCGGTGCCCCAAGCTCTCCGCGGAGCCGCGCCCCGTCCTCCCCGTCCTCAAGCCGGCAGCCAACAGCCGTCGTTTTCCCCTCGTCCTGCCCAAGCCGCCATGGCCATGGATGATGTCCGCCGCCTCCAGCTCGAAGTTTCGGCCTCTTGTCTTCTTTCTGGACCAGCAAGAACGTCGCCAAGAACTGTACACGGACGCATCGTCTTCATGTTTTTTTTTCGCCAAGTACCTCCACGTGCAGGCTCGTCAAGTACACCATCGGCAAGAACCGGACTCCGAACTTCGAGTACAACTACAACGCGAAAGAACAAGGATGCGCCAAGTACCTCGACGCGAGTCCGAGACCGGCAAGACCGCTACGAACGAACGACTACATGAACGAGTACCACGACGACCGTTGTTCGCCAAGTACCCCTACGGCAAGTACCACGACGACCCGCCAAGTACCTCGATGTTCGACGCCCGAACGACTACCTTCGGTGAAGAAACGAGTACCACTACGCTCGGCGATGCGACAAGTACCCCTACCGATGACCGTGAACGACTACTTCCACTACCGTCGCCGAGGACCTGTGTAATGCAAGCGTCAAGTTCGACTACCGTCGCCGTGTACCTCTACGGAACAACTACTTCCTCTACGACCCGTGTACCACTACTACCACTACGACTCGAACCCCCTCCGAGAACGAACGCTTCGAAGGTATAACCCCGAGACGATGACCCGTGGAATGCATGTGTTGTATGAGATGTTTCCTTGTGTGCTCCGTGCCCGTTTCGTCTTTTGTCATGCTCCTCGGTTGCCTCGTCGCCGACTTGTGCGAACCCGGTGACGGGATCACCCCACCTTTCATCTTGTTCCGCTCGCTCATGCCACCTTTCTTTTGCACCGGTCTCTCAACGAGTTACCGGAACCGAGATGTTGCCGTTGCATCATTTTCGGATCGTTGCCGTGGCACCCTTTTCCTTCCACCACGGTGACAATACTTCATATCTTCTTCATGTCAACTTTTAATAACTTGCATAAACTTGATCATGTCATCCGCATCATGTTAACAACATTATATGTGTGGTTTGTTGTTTGCTTAAAATTACTAAACATGCATATGGGGATTTTCCCGGAATTGTTGTTTGTTTTTCCGGCCTCATTTAAAATGTCTAAATAGGTAGTTTGTTTTTGCTTCACCTCTTGCCATGTTAACAAACATTTAACCTTGTCTTGTAAATAAACGAGAGTCAACTAAATAAATAAAATGTGGTGTTTCGTCAATATGCAACTCATTGCATATTGAGCTCCACTTAACTTGTAGTTTTGTTTGTGCACTTTTCCATGCCATGCATATTTAAACCGGACATGCATCATGCTTGCTTGTGCATCATGACATGCTTATGATTGTGTGTTTATCGTGTTGTTTGCTTCTTTCCGGTTGCTTCTCTTGTTAGCTTTGGTTTCGTTTCGGAGTTGTGAGGATTCGCTCGACTATGTTGCTCCGTCTACTTCATGGACTTGTTCTTCTCCCTCGCGGAATCTCAGGCAAGATGATTGTAACGCCTCGGACACACCCGCCGGTGGTTGTTACTCCTGGCGGGATCTAGACTGGACTCACATATCAATACTAGTCTTTTCTGCGCACTTTGTCCTCACTCGTGCGCACCCGGGAGCAACTTCCCGGTCGGTCACCCATCCTGAAACTACTCCAAGCTGAGCACGCTTAACTTTGGAGTTCTATCCGAATGGGCTCCCGGAAAAGAAGGAATTCCTTATTGATATGAGTAGTCTATCATCCCTAATAAGCCAGGCCATCACATACACCCTCACTCAGAGGAACCGACGTCCTCGTCGGGCCACAGGAACGTTCCCTCTTGGCACATCCGTCTGTGCTTCCAGGACAGCACATGTGCCATGCCGTGTGCCACGACGGGTCACAAACGTCATGCACAACATGACTGCAAACTGTCCGCAAACATCCGTGTAACCGCGAGGGTCGGCTCTGATACCAACTTGTAACGCCCCGGACACACCCGCCGGTGGTTGTTACTCCTAGCGGGATCTGGACTGGCCTCACATATCAATACTAGTCTTTTCTGCGCACTTTGTCCTCACTCGTGCGCACCCGGGAGCAACTTCCCGGTCGGTCACCCATCCTGAAACTACTCCAAGCTGAGCACGCTTAACTTTGGAGTTCTATCCGAATGGGCTCCCGGAAAAGAAGGAATTCCTTATTGATATGAGTAGTCTATCATCCCTAATAAGCCAGGCCATCACAATGATCATACCCTTGGATACCTTTACTACCATTGCCATGCTTAGTTGTCTCGATGCTATCGTTACATGTCGCGCTACCCATCTTTTATGTCAGCCTCTCCTTGTTGCCATGAAACCTCTAACCTTGAAACCTTCCTAGCAAAACCAATGTTTGGCTATGTTACCCGCTTGCTCAGCCCCTCTTATAGCGTTGTTAGTTGCAGGTGAAGATGAAGATTCGTTCCAGGAGGGAACTTGTTGTTGCTGGAATATCACAATATCTATAATTATTATTAACACACCTATATACTGGGCATGGGTGGAAGGCTTGGCCTTTTGCTCGGTGTTTTGTTCCACTCATGCCACCTTAGGCGCAGATAAACCGGCATTATGTTCCTTGATTTTGCATTCCTTACACGATGGGTGGATGGGGACCCCTTGACAGTTCGACTTTGAATAAAACTCCTCCAGCAAGGCCCAACATTGGTTTTAATTTGCCTCATAATAACAACTTAATTAATTAATTAATTTTGCATAGGGGGTCGCGTCCCCGGGGATTCTTTCTACATAGCAGGGGGGGCCAGTGCTGATGGTGTTGGTCCCAAACGGGGGTCCTGCAGGGCCGCCTTGGGGAAACCCGAGGTATCTGGTATAACCTGTAGCATCACCCATCCGGACGTGGCCTGAGACGAGATACGCGCGGCTACTATCAGGGTGTCGGCACGCCGGGAGGTCTTGCTGGACTTGTTTTACCATTGTCGAAATGTCTTGTGCACCGGGAAGCCGAGCCTGATCGGATTTCCCTAAGATAAGGGGTGATGATATTATATTTATCACTTCAGCTAATCGTGAGAGCTTGTGATGGGCTAAGTTAGGACACCCCTGCAGGGTTATGATCTTTCGAAAGTCGTGCCCGCGGTTATGTGGCAGATTGGAATTTGTTAATGTCCGGTTGTAGAAAACCTGACAGAGGATCCGAAGTAAAACACACAACTGTGTGAGTAACCGTGACTGTCTCTTTTCATTTTGAGAAGAGAACACGGTGGGGTTATGTTTGATTCGTATGTAGATCAGGATCTTTAGCGATCACTACTAGTTTGCGCCCGTTTGCGTAGATGCTCATCTTATTCTTGTACTCGTAAGTTAGCCACCATATTATGCTTAGCCGCTGCTGCAACCTCACCACTTACCTCCTCCTACCCATAAAGCTTTGCTAGTCTTGATACCCATGGTTATGGGATTGCTGAGTCCTCGTGGCTCATAGATACTACAACACCAGATGCAGGTTCAGCCGAGTATGATGCAGGAGCTGGTTCAAGTACTTCCCTGGGAGCTCGATGAAGAGTGTGGCCATATGCTTGTGACATTTTCGACGATCAGTAGTGCTTTCTACTAGGGGCGATTCGGACCTGTGGCTTTATGTTGTTTTGGTATCTTTCTTTTGGATCTTCACCCATAGCCGGGTTGTGATGTTTTGAATGATGATTTGCTTATGTAATGTATTGTGTGAAGTGGCGAGTGTAAGCCAACTATCTCCTTTTGCAATTTCATCCCTATTTTTACATGAGTCGTGCAAAGATACCAAACTTGAGATCATTCCAGAATGGGCTTATACCTTTAAGTTGTGCCTCGACACGTAGGAGGTATAGTCCCATTCTGGGCATTACAAGTTGGTATTCAGAGCCTTCTCCGACCTAGAAGCCCCCACTGATTGATCGAATCGTTGACGGTTGAGTCTAGGCACACACTTGAAAATGTTTTGAGTCCTATATATATATATCGGAGAGTAGGATTTCTTTTGCTCCTCTTCTCTTTTCACTCTGGTGAGGACTCCTGACGATTACTCTTGTCTCTTCTACTCTCAAAAATTGCACCAAATTTTTTTAGGATCACGCGAGTATTGTTTGGATTGTTCCGATGTCTTTGTGACGAGAACATTGTTCTCGATGCCTCCTGTCATTAGGGGTTGTGGCAGTGTCCCGGGGAGTTGAGCTCCGAGGTGTTGTCGTCACAAATATATCGCATCAGTTCTAGAATACTTAAGACGGCCGACATCGAAAACTCTCCTATGTGGTTAGTGGCAAGATAACCCCGACATCACCCAGTACTGGGGAGGTAGTTCGGGAGTATTTCCATAGCTTGTATAGTGGATGCGTTTCGAAGGTCCGAGGTAAACTGTTTCCGAAAATAACTGGTTATGTGTTGAAGGATGGATACAGCTGGATGTAGGATTAGAGTTGAGTGCGCGATGCTTCCCCTGTATCCCCAACACCTGATTGCATAACTGGAAACTTTCGGAAATTAATAGGTGGGTTCATCTAGTAGTTCTAGGCATTCTTTCAACGAATGCATGATATGAAGTTCGGGGTTCTACATTGAGTGAAGTGGTTTTATGGTCGATGTTCCGATCGGGAGTTGCATCTTAAAGGGTCCTTGGCTATGCTGATCTGGGGATTGCAAAACCCTTTTGTAACACGTTCCATAAGCTTTCAGCACGAATATGTGGAATGAAGCTTCTATCTTGTATTTGTTCTATCTGCTCCTTGTTGCTTTCATTTACCTTTTCTTCTCCCAAGTCTCTTCTCAACAAGTTGATGTACCTGTGGAATTCATTCGTTCAATTCTCTGTTCGAATGATATTGTGAAGATTATGTTGCAACATATCTATCCGTTGTTTTTGTTTTGATTCTGGTATTCGAGTTGCTTCGATGTCAAGTGTTGATTCCATACCTTTCCTAATCGGTGTTCTCATATTTCTATGGGAGTGCTAATTCTTCTTGACCATCGAGATTTTCATGTTAATCCTTTTCAACCGGTGTGCCTTCTCTTCAAGTTATTCCATACGGACGCCGTTGAGAAATCTGACGATTTGTCTGTTTCATTCATCTCAGGTTGTCTTTGTTTTCCCCACCCTCCCACCCTTCTTCTTCTTGGAGTCAGAAATTCTCAAATGAAGTATCCATTTTATTCATGTGATATTTCTTCAATCTTTTCCTTCGATATTCTGCCGGTGGATGTAATTCAAGCTTCGGTGTTGATCATATATCTTCCTTTTTGTTTCACATGTTTTCACATGTTGAAATTTCTTATCCGAAGGCTCTCTTATTCCTTCACTTCTCTTTATTCATATCCGGAGTGTTGAAGATATCTCAGAAGATTCACATTTTCCATTCTCAATTTGTTCAAGCTATTTTGAGGATTGTTATCTTACTCAAGCCATTTAATTCAACCGGTGCAATATCTCTTAAGCAATCTTTTCAACGGTGATTTCTTTAGTGGGCCCTAACCCACATGTCTTTTTCCAGGATCTTACCTGACTCTTCTATTTTTCTGGAGTTATACTCAAATTCTTTCAAATTGTGACGTAAGTATGGATTCCATCAGTCATATTACTTCTCCAAGATCGCTTTCAAATTCTTTTCATCGTTGTTTCAACCTTTTTAATTCTTCATTCCGGAGTGCTCAACAATTCTTATGGCATTTCTCGTCTTCATTCTCAACATTTGGAGACCGGAGAAGTGTTTCTCTTAAATCTTGGCCGGTTCTCTTGAAAATTCGTGGTTCTAGCTTCATGCCATCCTCATTATTGTTCCGATTGTGGGGAATTCTTTTATACCATCCAAAACATTTCATGAAATCTTTCCATTGTGATCCTCCGAAGGCCATCATTTCAGAAGATTCCTTGTTCTCAGTTTTCAACTTCGTCCTCCAAATATTCTTCATTGATGCCTCTTCGTTCGTCTCCAATTCTTACGGTGGTTTGTTCAAGTTTACTCTTCCGTTGTTATCGTTTTAATTCATTTGTTCTTTCACAATCCTACCGGTGGTTCGTTGAAGATTTACCCAAGCTTGTGCGAGATCTCTCTTAATCCTTTCCAACGAGAATAAGTAGTATGCCAAATCCATTGCTTGTCGCCAATTTAAATTGGTGAAGGATATGCATAACATAAATCTTATTCTAGTGTCTTCCAAGAGGTTAATCCCTTCCTTCGGAGCTTGTTCATCATATCATATTCTCGGTTCTAAGTTGTTCATCTTGTTTTCCGGAGCTCCAAGTTATTTCTATTACATCATTTCAAAGTTCCATCTAATTCATCGCACGTCGTGAATCTTATTCTTTTCATCTTTCACTTCTCATGCTTTCATTACCGGAGTTTTCATGGTGGTTCATCAAGATTTAATTCATCCTCGAAGTCTTCATCAACATTCTTGTTAGAGCTCAAGCATTCTTCATCATGCTTTCCAATTACAATCCTTTCTACCTTATCTTTTCCGATGGTGTTATGTCATTCTTGACAATTCCTTCATGTTTCATGATTCATGAGTTATCAAGAATGAGATAATTAAAACCATCATTTCTTTCTCTTTAGGAGATCCTTTCAACCCCTCATTGTTATCTCTTGGAGTTATCTTGGGTTGTATTTCACCTAAAAGCTTTCCCTAAGGATTGTTGCTAAGTATGGTGCTTATAAATGACCCAAGTTCTTCATTTATCATTCCGGTGAAATAAGTTTTTCATCTCCTTGTTGATCTCAATCCAATCAAATGTTTCGTAAGTGGCTGGTTGTCACCTCTTAAGTTTGAGATGTTTTCCATAAGCCCACATCAAGCTTATTCGTTTTCGTTGTTGATTTTTCCATCAACCCCATTCAACCCTTCTTCGTAAGGATGAGTTTTCATATTCATTTGTCGGAGAAGTTGTCTTTTTCTTCTCCGTTCAATTCTTTCATGGATCTATATTCTATTCTTTCATTCCGGAGGCATTGTGATATTGCTCTCTTTGACCATCATCTTGTTTTCTTTTCAAGATCATATTCTTCCCTTGCTTGTATATTTAACTGGAATGTTGTCACCTACATTCTAGTTCCCTCATCTTATCAAGTTTGCCTCTCTTTTCAACCGGAGTGCTGTCTGAATCCTTCTTACCCCTTGTGCCATTCTTTCAATTGTTTCAGAGGCTATGTGTTGTTGATTTCATCAAGTATCATCCCAACTTGGCAAGCTCATGTTAATTCCTTCCATTTTCAGACGGAGTGCTGTCCAAATTATGTCATTCTTATTCCTTGGCTACACCATTGCGGTTTCATATTCTTTTGGTTCGTAAGCTCTTGTTTCATGTCTTTCAATCGACAAGGTTCTCATAATGTTCCTTGTTCCTCTTTTCTAACGGAGTTTTCATATTCGTTCATCTCCGCTGCATTCTTTCTTTCAAGATTGTTCAACCTCTCAAGGTTCGTGGTTTCACTCGTTTGTCGAAGAAGCAACTTTGTTTTACCTCTTCCTCTTCCGTTTTTACCCGGTGCTATCTCTAGGATCTCGGGTCGAGATCCTCTGATAGTGTGGCAGAGTTGTGACGCCCGAAGACCGACGTCCCAAAAGATTCCAGATGTTCCGGGTTCTCCCGTGTGTTTCTTTTGTGCTTGTGTTATTTTATTTTTGCATTGCATCATGTCATCATGCCATCATGACTTTAATCTTTGCATCTCAACCTAAATAAATTGTGTGGACCTTCGGTCCATTTAAATTCGAGGGAAGAGTGTCTTCTCTTTATAACATATCCTCCTAGTATAATGGAGCTATTATAAATAATTATTCCATTTGTTTGGAATTCACCATAACACACTTGCATGTTTTCCCCATGCCTTCTCTTTCGCTATTCCTTGCCTCCAAACCCTCCCTATATTTCTTTCTCGTTTATCTAGGTTCCTCCAAAAACCTCAACATCTTTGGACACTTCAATAATCAAGTCTTAGTTCAAACCCATTTGAATTAAATTCAAATATGTTTGAATTATATCTCGATCTTGTCTTTTCTATTTTTCTCGGACCGCGCTTATTGTTATGAGCCCGAGAAAAATAACCTCTTGTGCATTTTTTCCCTAACCCCTCTCTTTCTTTCTTCTTTCTCTTTATTGTTTTCTGCTAAAAAGAGAAAGAAGAGTCAGCCGAACTGAGGCCATCTGGGCCTCAGCTTCCAAGCCTTGCAGGCCAGGGGCCTGTGGCCAGGCCCAAACTCCCCCCCAGCCGGCCCAGCCTCCCGCTCCCGTAACCCTAGCTACCCCGTCGCTCTCTCCTTCACCCCTCGACCCTCTTTCCCTCAGCGTCGTGCCGCTCCTGCCCGATCTCGATCCCCTTCTCTCTCCCTCGATCTCCCTCTCCCCCAAGCCGACGTCGCCACCCTGCTGCCCTCTCGCCCCTTTCCTCCTCGCAGCTAGCGAGCGCCCTCATCTTTCTCTCCCTTGCGCCCCTCACCTCTCCTCCTCGCTGCGGTTGCAGTGCTCTCGTCCGCGGCCTCCCTCCTCCGCGCTGGGCGCCGCCCCTGCCTCACCTCCGTGCGCCCTCCGTCTCCAGCACGCGCGCCCACACCCCGTCCTCCAGCAACAGCAACACCAGCGCTCCTCGACGCCCGGCCTCAGCCTCCCGCCGGCAAGGCGCCGCCGCCGCCGGACTCCCCTCCGCGCCGGATCAGGGCCGACGCCGCCCTCCTGTCGCCCGGCCACCGCCGGCCTCCCCTCCGCTCGCCGCCGGGGCGCGTCCCTCAGCCCCTCGAAGAAGCCGCCGTCGTCAGCGCCCTGCCTCGGCCAGGAAGCCGCCGGCCCGCCCCTGTCTCCCGCCATGGACGCCCACCGGCACCCCAAGCTCTCCGCGGAGCCGCGCCCCGTCCTCCCCGTCCTCAAGCCGGTAGCCAACAGCCGCCGTTTTCCCCTCGTCCTGCCCAAGCCGCCATGGCCATGGATGATGTCCGCCGCCTCCAGCTCGAAGTTTCGGTGCGCCCAAGCCTCAGAGGCGTCCGGATACGGCCTCTTGTCTTCTTTCTGGACCAGCAAGAACGTCGCCAAGAACTGTACACGGACACATCGTCTTCATGTTTTTTTTCGCCAAGTACCTCCATGTGCAGGCTCGTCAAGTACACCACCGGCAAGAACCGGACTCCGAACTTCGAGTACAACTACAACCCGAAAGAACAAGGATGCGCCAAGTACCTCGATTCGAGTCCGAGACCGGTAAGACCGCTACGAACGAACGACTACATGAACGAGTACCACGACGACCGTTTATCGCCAAGTACCCCTACGGCAAGTACCACGATGACCCGCCAAGTACCTCGACGTTCGACGCCCGAACGACTACCTTCGGTGAAGAAACGAGTACCACTACGCTCGGCGATGCGACAAGTACCCCTACCGATGACCGTGAACGACTACTTCCACTACCGTCGCCGAGGACCTGTGTAATGCAAGCGTCAAGTTCGACTACCGTCGCCGTGTACCTCTACGGAACAACTACTTCCTCTACGACCCGTGTACCACTACTACCACTACGACTCGAACCCCCTCCGAGAACGAACGCTTCGAAGGTATAACCCCGAGACGATGACCCGTGGAATGCATGTGTTGTATGAGATGTTTCCTTGTGTGCTCCGTGCCCGTTTCGTCTTTTGTCATGCTCCTCGGTTGCCTCGTCGCCGACTTGTGCGAACCCGGTGACGGGATCACCACCTTTCATCTTGTTCCGCTCGCTCACGCCACCTTTCTTTTGCACCGATCTCTCAACGAGTTACCGGAACCGAGATGTTGCCGTTGCATCATTTTTGGATCGTTGCCGTGGCACCCTTTTCCTTCCACCACGGTGACAATACTTCATATCTTCTTCATGTCAACTTTTAATAACTTGCATAAACTTGATCATGTCATCCGCATCATGTTAACAACATTATA
Organism: Secale cereale; assembly: GCA_902687465.1. NCBI lineage: Eukaryota > Viridiplantae > Streptophyta > Magnoliopsida > Poales > Poaceae > Secale > Secale cereale. Next base: position 797,641,587 of record LR738710.1, on the reverse strand, counting down.
TGTGTGGTTTGTTGTTTGCTTAAAATTACTAAACATGCATATGGGGATTTTCCCGGAATTGTTGTTTGTTTTTCCGGCCTCATTTAAAATGTCTAAATAGGTAGTTTGTTTTTGCTTCACCTCTTGCCATGTTAACAAACATTTAACCTTGTCTTGTAAATAAACGAGAGCCAACTAAATAAATAAAATGTGGTGTTTCGTCAATATGCAACTCGTTGCATATTGAGCTCCACTTAACTTGTAGTTTTGTTTCTGCACTTTGCCATGCCATGCATATTTAAACCGGACATGCATCATGCTTGCTTGTGCATCATGACATGCTTATGATTGTGTGTTTACCGTGTTGTTTGCTTCTTTCCAGTTGCTTCTCTTGTTAGCTTCGGTTTCGTTCCGGAGTTGTGAGGATTCGCTCGACTATGTTTCTCCGTCTACTTCATGGACTTGTTCTTCTCCCTCGCGGAATCCCAGGCAAGATGATCATACCCTTGGATACCTTTACTACCATTGCCATGCTTAGTTGTCTCGATGCTATCGTTACATGTCCGCTACCCATCTTTTATGTCAGCCTCTCCTTGTTGCCATGAAACCTCTAACCTTGAAACCTTCCTAGCAAAACCATTGTTTGGCAATGTTACCCGCTTGCTCAGCCCCTCTTATAGCGATGTTAGTTGCAGGTGAAGATGAAGATTCGTTCCAGGAGGGAACTTGTTGTTGTTGGAATATCACAATATCTATAATTATTATTAACACACCTATATACTGGGCATGGGTGGAAGGCTTGTCCTTTTGCTCGGTGTTTTGTTCCACTCATGCCACCTTAGGCGCCGATAAACCGGCATTATGTTCCTTGATTTTGCATTCCTTACACGATGGGTGGATGGGGACCCCTTGACAGTTCGACTTTGAATAAAACTCCTCCAGCAAGGCCCAACATTGGTTTTAATTTGCCTCATAATAACAACTTAATTAATTAATTAATTTTGCATAGGGGGTCGCGTCCCCGGGGATTCTTTCTACATAGCAGGGGGGCCAGTGCTGATGGTGTTGGTCCCAAACGGGGGTCCTGCAGGGCCGCCTTGGGGAAACCCGAGGTATCTGGTATAACCTGTAGCACCACCCATCCGTACATGGCCTGAGACGAGATACACGCGGCTACTATCAGGGTGTCGGCACGCCGGGAGGTCTTGCTGGACTTGTTTTACCATTGTCGAAATGTCTTGTGCACCGGGAAGCCGAGCCTGACCGGATTTCTCTAAGATAAGGGGTGATGATATTATATTTATCACTTCAGCTAATCGTGAGAGCTTGTGATGGGCTAAGTTGGGACACCCCTACAAGGTTATGATCATTCGAAAGCCGTGCCTGCGGTTATGTGGCAGATTGGAATTGTTTAATGTCCGGTTGTAGAAAACTTGACAGAGGATCCGAAGTGAAACACACAACTGTGTGAGTAACCGTGACTGTATCTTTTCATTTTGAGAACAGAACACGGTGGGGTTATGTTTGATTCGTACGTAGATCAGGATCTTTAGCGATCACTACCAGTTTGCGACCGTTTGCGTAGATGCTCATCTTATTCTTGTACTCGTAAGTTAGCCACCATATTATGCTTAGCCGCTGCTGCAACCTCACCACTTACCTCCTCCTACCCATAAAGCTTTGCTAGTCTTGATACCCATGGTTATGGGATTGCTGAGTCCTCGTGGCTCACAGATACTACAACACCAGATGCAGGTTCAGCCGAGTATGATGCAGGAGCTGGTTCAAGTACTTCCCTGGGAGCTCGATGAAGAGTGTGGCCGTATGCTTGTGACGTTTTCGACGATCAGTAGTGGTTTCTACTAGGGGCGATTCGGACCTGTGGCTTTATGTTGTTTTGGTATCTTTCTTTTGGATCTTCGCCCGTAGCCGGGTTGTGATGTTTTGAATGATGATTCGCTTATGTAATGTATTGTGTGAAGTGGCGAGTGTAAACCAACTATCTCCTTTTGCAATTTCATCCCTATTTTTACATGAGTCGTGCAAAGATACCAAACTTGAGATCATTCCAGAATGGGCTTATACCTTTAAGTCATGCCTCGACACGTAGGAGGTATAGTCCCATTCTGGGCATTACAGGACACGTCCGCCCGGCACGGATTTCGAGGCGGCTGGAGCTAGGAGAAGGCTAGGGTTGTGGACGAAAATGGCAAGGGGGGCGTTTTTATAGGCACAAGGAGCTAGGAGAGTCCAAATGGAGAACGGTCTTCGGCCACGCGATCACAATTCAACGGCCGAGATGATGGGGAGGGTTGTGCTGGGTTGTTGGGCTGTTGTGGAGGGGGTCTTGGGCCTCAAAGAGGAGGTACTTTTAGCCCACGACGTTAACTGTTGGAGTATCAAACGAACTCCAAACGCGACGAAAATTGACAGGTGGCCTACACGTATAAAAACAACATCGCACGACAATTCTCACGCCATTCCGGAAACGTTACACGGCTAAACACGAAAGAAGGACTCAGGGAAGCCACGGGCACATGTGAGAGCGTCGGAACTCGAAACGGACAACGGGAAGAGACGAGTGGGACTAGATGCAAACGACAACACAAATGCAATGCAATGCACATGACAACATGACATGGATGAATGCACACACGCACACGACAAAACGACGAAACCCCGAAAAGACGAAGAACCCGGAACGGAAATGATGAAGCCAAAGTTATATATTGCCAAAAGGGGAAAGTGTTACATCCGGGGCATTACATATCATGACTGGATCTTTTCTATCATCAATTACAATGTTTAGTCGCTACTCGGACTTTGAAAGTGCTCTGCATTTATGTTTTGCAATCTCAGAAAGGGCTAGCAATTACCACTATTGTCATATTATATCATGGTTGTTTTGATAACATGTTGCTTTTTGAGATATCTTATTATTGCTCGCTAGCTGATTAAGTCACTGATATGAGTTATTATAATTTTTAAGAGATATTGTCGACATGGTTGGTTATAATGCTGGCTGAAAACATGGGTGTTGTTTAAGCTTATTTATGCAAACAAGAGTAAAAGAGTTCGTAAAAGTTTTTCTTTCTCACTGTCAGTTTAATAACTGAATTGCTTGAGGACAAGCAAAGGTTTAAGCTTGGGGGAGTTGATACGTCTCCAACGTATCTACTTTTCCTAACGCTTTTCATATTGTTTTGGACTCTAATTTGAATGATTTGAATGAAACTAACCCCGGACTGACGCTGTTTTCAGCAGAACTACCATGATGTTGTTTTTGTGCAGAAATAAAAGTTCTTAGCATGGAACGAAACTTTGCGAGGATTTTTTATATAATAAAAGAAATATAGTGGAGCCAAGAACCACCGGAGGGGGGTACCTGGGATGGCACAACCCACCAGGCACCCCCCTCCTGGTGCGCCCAGGTGGGTTGTCCGCACTTGGTGGCCCTGCAGGTATCAACCCTGATACTATATATTCACATTTGCGGAGAAAAAAACAGGGAGAAGGAATAATCGCGATCTACGAGATGGAGCAGCCACCACCTCCTGTTCTTCATCGGGAGGCCAGATCTGAAGTCCGTTTGGGGCTTCGAAGAGGGGGATCTTCGTCCTTCATCATCACCAATCCTTCTCCATCGCTAATTCCATGATGCTCCCCACTGGGAGTGAGTAATTCCTTCATAGGCTCGCTGGTCGGTGAGGAGTTGGATGAGATTCATCATGTAATCTAGCTAGTTTTGATAGGGCCGATCCCTAGTATCTACTATGTTCTGAGATTGATGTTGCTATGACTTTTCCATGCTTAATGCTTGTCACTTTGGGCCCGGGTGCCATCTGAACCGTTTATGATATTATCATTATATTCATGTTTTAGATCCGATCTTGCATGTTATAGTCACCTACTACGTGTTATGACCCGGCAACCCGGGAGTGACAATAACAGGAACCACTCCCGATGATGACCGTAGTTTGAGGAGTTCATGTATTCATCGTGTGTTAATGCTTTGTTTCAGTTCTCTATTAAAAGAAGGCCTTAATATCACTTAGTTTTCAATATGAACCCCACTGCCACGGAAGGGTAGGACAAAAGATGGCATGCAAGTTCTTTACATAAGCATGTATGACTATTGATCATGCCGCCTGGAGGCCACTGGCATGCACAATGTCAGTGGTGACCACCTCCAGAGCGTGCCAACTACGAGCTCTACTGCACGTTCGTGACCAAACACTCGCCCCCATAACCCATGCTAGACCATCGTGTCCACCGCAGAGCCCCGTCTCCCACTCACATTCAAGAAGCCCTGGAAGCAGCCAAACCGCTCAAACGCTCGCCAGCATTGACGCTGCCATCGCCAGACCCCCTGTTGGCTGCTTGCGATGGCAGCTCGTCTCCAATCTCTCCGCGAGCTGCCATCTGCCACCGCCCAAGCGCGCAGACGCCACCACGCAGCCCCGGCCAAGACAAGTTGGCGCCACTGTGGCGATCGAGCCTCGCTCCGCCTACAGAAGGAGCAGACCCCGAGCCTCTAAGCCTTACTCCTCAGGTCCCCTCGTCCAGTAGAGCTTTCCCGTCCCCTCCACTGGCCGATTGCTTCTCCGTAGCAGCTCAATTGACCTGAGCTCCCTCGCTCGGCCATGGCGCACATCCACCCACCTAGCCCTTCCCCGCCCCAACCGACAGCACAAGTGGTCGCCCCAGTCGCCGTAGAACACGCCATCACCCTCGGCCAACCCAATCCATCACCGTAGCTGCCCAATCCGCCGGAGCCGCCGCTCTCTGCCACGGCGCGTCGCCACGCAACTAGCCACCCCTAAGACCACCACTACCCACCCACTGATGCAGTACTCACAGGTGAGTCCAACCCAGCTCTCGCCTGCTCTATAGGACCACCGAAGCGCCATCAACCTCACCAGAGCAGAAGACCAATCATGGCGGCGGGGAGGGAGGAAGAAGGAGGTGAAGGGGGAAGTGGGGAGAGAGAGCTGACTTGTGGGCCCTCACCCCACACGCCGTTGACCGAAGCGCGGCCCCAACCCCGCCACATCAGTTAAGTGGAGTCGTAAAGAGAAGAATACTTTCCCCGCTGGAATACGTATTTGTTGCGAGGGCCCAACCTGCCGCGTTGTCCAGGGACCTGGCTGCTATTATTCTTTTTTAGAGAATAGTCCCTCACAGTAAAACTCTAGTTACTTTTGTGGGTAACTACGATTGAGGTGATTCCAACGCTCACAGTTTCGTCTTAGCGAAGCGCGTTCTGTTTTTTTTCGATAAGGGACTTTTCATTAAATATATATATCGAGGTGATACAATCGTATTGAAAGAAAGCCCGGCCTCTGCATAGCTAGATGCACACAGCCAAAAGATCCACAACACCTAAAAATAAAAATAAACGATACAACGCGACACAATAAAGCGTGTCCAGCCTAGGAAGCGGTAGATCCGATCCGTAAATCACACCGCCATCCATGCGGGTAGAAAACCTCCCTGGCCGTACGCTCCAACCGTGTAGACACCATCATAAAAAGGTCCCTGTCCTCCGGCTTCTGCAGGATAGACCACGTACGGAGCCATCGTGTACAAGCATGGATAACCTGCATAGGAGATGAGACACGTTTATTGTTAAAAACCACATCATTCCTAGTGAGCCACATTGCCCAGCATAAGGCTGCCGCTCCCACCAGAATATGTGCAGAAAATTATTTATCAATACCCCTCAACCAGTTGCCGAATATATTCCGTGCACTACGTGGTGGATATAAATTTGAAGCTACTTGTACGACTGCCCAAACTGCCCGAGCAAACTTGCACTCGAAAAATAAGTGCTTGATAGTCTTGTCATGTTGGCAAAAGACACATGACTTGGGCCCGTGCCAGTTACGTCGTGAGAGGTTATCCCTAGTTAAGATGACTCCTTTATTCTGTTAGTATTGGTTGTGTTCTTGTTCGTGCTCATAGTGTAGCCTTGTTTGTCTACTTCATCGTCTTACTTTGAGTAGAAGTATCATCCTGCTATTTTACCGTCTTTAGTAGATGCCCATAGTTTACTTTATTGTTAGAGGGCATCAACCGTGTTTATTCAGTCGAAGTGTGGGATGCCACTGTTACCGACGGAGGAAACAATAATGCAGGGTCACACACGTTTCTCCATCGAGGCTCTCATGAGTCATGACAAATCTCTGTGCCATTAAATTGAACGAAATCGTACGGCCATATATGCCGAAGTGGAAAGGCCTTATTTTGTTTACAATTATGTCTTTTACACGTGTCTATATAAAGGGAGGCTCGGAGTTTTGTATCTCCTTTTGGCTGGGAGATTTGCGTTTGGAGCATGGCATGGGATGGTTTAGGAATTCCGAAAGTTTAGTAGTGCCACGGGGTGGCAAATGCCCAGATCCCCTCAACCGAGGACTAGCCTGCGGGAGGTCAGAAGACACGATAGAAATGCAATGTTGTAGACAGGGTTTGCTGGACTGAAAGTCCAGAGTATTGATATAAGAGAAAAGTATGTTTTTGGTCCCTCAAATTTATAAAAAGTAGACATTTGGTCCCTCATCTTTTTTTCCGTCGACATTTCATCCCTTGTGTTCCAAAACTATGCATGTTTCGTCCAAAACCAGTAAATGAAGTGGTATTGGGGTGACGTGTCTGCTGTTTGGGAATTTTATCAGGGACATTTTATCAAATAGCTGGCATGCGTGCAATTCCTAGGGTGTCACACTTGCCCCATTGTCGGCGAGCTGGGTCGTGTCCGTCGGCAACGTAAGGACCTTGCTTGTTGTCCTCGACGAGGGCATAATGTAGGTAGAATGGTCGCTGCACGCTTTGGGCAATCGAACTAGCTTCAACAAGGCAGTATAGCCCGTACGTCCTGCTCAGCAACGCCGACTTGCTGCTCCTAACGGGACTCGTCAAGGACATGGACCGTGTCATCGCTGCGGCGTGCGTAAACCATGCCGTGGCCGATATCGTGTGCACGGGGTTTGTGGCGTGCATCCAGGGCCGGTTCAAGGAGGTACGTGATATCCAGCGCTCCGTCGGGCTATGCGAGCCAAATCTGGAGCATGAATTGGAGCTAGCTACCGGAACACCGGGCTTCAGCTTCACCAGCGCGACGTGCTTCGCGGTCCTCACAAACGTTCGGACTGCAGCGCGGCATCGCCGTGGAAGTGAGGAGGTACGTGGTGTGTCTCATCCCCTACATCACCGTACGCCGTTAAGTTTGAGGTGCTGCTGCTGCCTCCCCATCCACTTGCACACACGGCGCCGCTGCACACGCAAGCGCCCACTGCCAGTAATGGCTGCTTCACATCCGCAGCCAAGCTCTTCTGGAGTTCGTTCACCCTTGAGCCTGCAAAACGCAGCTGCCGGACGTGGAAGTGTTGGCGCATGCCGACTGTTTGATGAAATGCCAACCCGAGATACATTGAGGAGAGGGATAACGTGCAGACGAAATAAATCTCAGTCCAATTCGGCAAGTGGGGAGAGAGAAAAATGGGAACACGTCAGCTCAATATCACTTCATTTCTGATTTTGGACGAAATATATCCGGTTTTGAAACATGATGAACGAAATGTCGACGGAAAAAAGATGAGGGACCATATATGCACTTCTTGTAACTTTAGGGACCAAAATCATATTTTTCTCTTGATATAATGTACAGCCTATTCGAATAGCCGCGTCCACGTCCACGGTTCCATCTCCCTTCTCCACCTCGACATCCTCTGTGTAGTCGACACCACGTCTCCACCTTGACATCCTCTGTGTAGTCCAAACCACGTCTCCACCCCATGCCGAAGACGTGGGGTAGCTTCTTCGAGATAAATTTACAAGTCTGAGGTAATTAGGAGATACTATCTTTTAACAAGACCTTCTCCTCGGCGCGCTTTATTAATTTATCAAGACCAAGTGCAACACCCCAAAAATTATACCTCTTTGATTTTTTTTTTCTGTTATCAACTTTGGACCCTCTTTAAAAAATTTCTTCTAAACTTTGTGATGAAAGTGACCTCACCCTATATTATCTCTCGATCACAGCACAAACCAGACCATACCAACTTAAATCTCAGTCAACTGCCAGTTGAAACCCTAGCTCTGAATTGCACAAAGGAAAGTACACTTCCTTTGTTGAGCTAGATCACCCTCCCCAACATCAACATGTTGCTGTCCAAACTGAACATGGTGAAGCAATCCAGTACTGATTCACTCTGGTACAGGAGAAATCACACGCGCACACCCATCACACGACCCCTCACATCCTAGACAAGGTTTGGCCACCTGGAGGACACTGCAATGCCCAATGCCAGTGGCGACTACCTCCAGAGCGTGCCAACTACGTACTCTACTGCACGTCCGTAACCAAATCGTCGCCCCCACCCTGCCCCGTGCTAGACCCTCGTCTCCACCGCAGTCTCCCGTCTCCCACTAGCCGTAGAACACGCCATCACCCTCGCCAACCCAATCCATCACCGTTGCTGCCCAATCCGCCGGGGCCGCCGCTCTCTACCACGGCGCGTCGCCGCGCAACTAGCCACCCCCAATGCCGCGGACTGCCGGACGCTCCTCCACGACTTAGAACGCGTCTACGTTGAGGAGAAATGGGGAATCGCTCATGGAGGGCTCGCTCTGGAGCGAGAGGAATGTGTTACAAACAGCGAAGTACGTAGTATTAGTATACATAGCACCCACTCATGCGCATAGCACAACGTAGTCACAGCAATCGGTGTCACTGTAAGCGCTTCCAGAGCTGCTTCAACAGTAAACATCGTCTTGAAACGTACTACAAGGCACGTATGACTCTACAAGACTACAAACAACGGATTAATTTGCCCTCACTACAATCCGGTCGACTCCACTGGCTATGCAGATCCATCTCGACGAAGCTTATCCCGTCGATGAAGCCAGCACCTTCTCCCCGGCCGTGTTCTTGGACCGGCCGGTCGGACACCACGCCGCCGCTTCCCCTTCGAAGCTACCGCACCTTCTTCTTGCAGATCCTTCTGATCCGGTCGACTCCACCGCGTCGATGTTGCCAGCACCTCCTCCCCGGTCACGTTCTTGGACCGGCCGGTCAGACACCACGCCGCCGCCTCCGCTTGGCTTGGTACACGCCCATCTTGGAAGCTAGCACACCTTCTTCTTCCAGATCCGCTCGTGCGCCACGCCATGCATGTCTTCCAGCGCCTTCTCCCAGACGGCGTGCGGCACGATCCCGCTCCTCCACACCCCCGGCCGCTGGTATGCTTCTTTGCACAGGACGTGAGCGACCTGGTTGCCCTCGCGGTATATGTGCTGCAGCTGGTACGTCGAGAAGTGGTCAAGCAGCGCCATGATCTCCTCTTGCATTGCCAGCGGTATGCGGGTCTGCATCTCCTTGCCGCTCAGGAGCTCCACCAGCACCTGGTCATCGCCTTCCACCACCAGCCCGCCACGGAAGAAACTCATCGCTAGCCGCAGCCCGCGGATCAGTGCTCGCGCCTCCACGATCCCCACCGTCGAGTGCTCTGTTTGCTCGGCGAAGGCGACAAGGACGTGGCCGTTGCAGTCGCGGACGGCGCCGCCGATGCTCGCCCGGCCGGACCCGTCGTGGTAGACGGAGCCGTCGAAGTTCAGCTTCAACCATCCCCGGGGAGGAGGTTCCCACCTGACCAGAACGCGGCTCGGATGGAAGGGAGGGGAGGAGGCCGACAACGAGGTGGAGCTGAGCGGAGGCGCAAACGGGATCCTGCTGCAGAGAGGAACAAAGGAGGGAGCAAAGGAGGCAGGGGCAGCGATGCAAGCCATGCCGCAAGCGATCTCTTCCCTTCTGTTTTTCTTGCGTCCCGCAAATGAGGAAGAAAACCTGATGGAGAGCTAATTTATGGTGCTCGAGGTCGGCCACTGCCAGTCGGATTCGAATTCAGTTTTGGTTTTACCGCGTACTGGAGGCGCGGGCGCTGATCACCTCGAGCCGGTTTCGAATCCGCCTGGGTGCCGGTCGGGGTGGCCGAGTGGGGGCCCGGCGAGCTGCCTCACAAGCGCGGCCAAGACAAGGAGGCCGGGAGCTCCTCTCTCCGCCCTCCGTGCCGGAATGCCGCGAGGAGCAGGGTGACCGGCCAAGTCCTCCTGAAGCTGACTGCGAGGGCGGAGGGGACGCTGCTGTGTCTCCGCCTTTTCGGGTGCGTCCACGTTTCCGACGCCAGCCTGCTCCGCGTGCTCGAGCACAATCCCCGCGTCACCGAGGTATCGAGCGTGGCTGTTTCCTCTTCAAGCGTGTGAGATTCTGAATCGGTGAATGAGCTAGCATTCTTGGGTATGGCGTCGGTGGCGCGCGCGTAGTGTTTGTTGTTATGCCAACTCGGCTCATGTATCCATGACTAGAAGAGGACAATGCCAAAGAAGAACTGAATCTCACCATTCGAGTTTGGATATTTGGGCATAGAAAACGAAATTCAGTTTAATACTTCATCGCATCTGCCTTTCCTTTAGGACTAGTTTTGTTGTGCTATGCCCACATGTGGCTGGCACAGTGGCGAAGGCTAGGATTGTAATAGGAGTACTTCTTTTTTTATTCTACTAGAACTAGAATTGATCCTATTGCAGAATCCTCATCGAACCACATCACCTGCTGAATTACAGCTATTGGATCATGTAGTGGAACAATTTAAGCAGTGAGATGTGAATGCTATGACAAATAAACTATTGCCAGTCGATGTGTGTTTGTTTTTCTCCTGAGGTTGTAAGGTTTGTTCGTCGGAGGCTGGGGCCGGCAATGTTGGGTAGGCGCCGTGGTCAGTGTGGGTTGGCAGCAAGAGATTGAGATACTAGAAAACTAGATTGGGTTGAGAAAGCACATGCGAAGAGAGACTTCTCTTACTGCTTGTCCTCAGTGATACAATGGGTATACTTTTATAGCATATAGTCCCTCCGTTCCGATTTACTCGTCGTGGTTTTAGTTCAAATTTGAATTAAAACCACGACGAGTAAATCGGAAAGGAGGGAGTATATGCCTAGGACTCAATTAACTAGTACAAGTGCTCTATCTAAACTGGGCAAGGACACATATTGTATTTTTTATTTAACCTCTGTTTCCTATGCCCGGACACCTCAGCTGCTGCTTGCTGAATTGGAGTTGATCTCTGCTTGTGTAGAGTTCTCATCAGACCCATCAAGCTGCTCCTGATCCTGTCTTGCCTGCTGTTCCTGGACTACTTTTGTGACTCCTCATACACTGTGAACTAGTTTGACTCAACAACACAGATAGATATATTTTGCTCTTGTGATAGAAAAATCTATCTACATCCCACATATTTGTTGCATGGAAGATGGGCGACCGCGGGGGGCACCGCGGCGACGCCCGCGGTGATCACCGCCGGCCAGATGCAAACTCACGGCGAGGGGGAAATCGTTTCTGGGCCTTGGCTGGGTCGGAGTCCGACGACTCCGACGAGGATGACGGGCCGGATGGCGGCGGATCTGGTTCGCCGGCGTATTCCCCAACGCCCTCGGATTTGGTTTCCGAGTCGATCCGGGTTGGGTACACCGAAGAAGAGGTGGGTGGCTTCATCTACGGGATCGTGCCGGCGACGGATCGTGCTTGGGAGGGTCTAACCAAGGCGGATGGAGTGGAGGTTCTCCGGCGAGTGGTGCATCGCCGGACGGCGCCGTCTGCGATTCGTCCCTGGAAGGGTCCTCTACCCAAGGCAAGTCTTCCATCTCTGACCTTAGGCGATTTCTTCGGATCTTGGAACGTGGTCACTCATGGGCGAAAAAAAGCGGCCGGTGGCTGCCAGATCGCCATTGCCAGCGGGGCACGGCAGCGTTAGAGCGCTACAGTCGAAGGACCAAGCCTCGCTCGCATCTTCCCCTAGTGTGTTGCATGAGAACTCGGTCGACGTAGCAACGACGGACCAGTTTCCCTGCAGCGCTAGGGTTAGCCGCCGTTCTGGGTTTCCTACGCTCAGTGTTGGGCGGGCAAAGTGAGTATCCGCCGGCGCTGGGGCTAGGATGGCGGGGCAGAATCCTCCACCGGCCAAGCAGGGCCCACCTCCTCCAATCCCGCCGGCGCGCGGCGCTCCAGCCCCGGGGCGGGCCACCATGCAGAACGGCCGGGCTCCGCCTCGCGACGGGTCTAGGGGGGCCAGACCGCCGCTGGCCGCGACGGCTCAGGGCGCTGGCCAAGGCCGCGACGGTGTACATGGACGCGACGGCAATGGTGGTGGGCAGGGACGGGATGGCGGACGCGGCAAAGAGAGCTATGGAGTCGATGGTCGGGACTATGGAAGTGACGGCTATCGATATAACCGATATAGACAGTGGGGAGACGATGGATATGACGTGTACAACGAAGGACAGCACCGGGGCTCATCCTTAGGAGGCGGACGTGGCAATGGTGGTTTTTCTGGCGGAGGTTCGGGCCGAGGGTTCCAAGGACTGCCCGGTAACTTCGTCGAGGATGTGGTCGGCCCCAACAACATATACAACCGGGGGAACTATCATGGATTCCGAGGCGGGAGAGGTGGGGGAAGGCGCCCACCTCCACCGCGGCCTCCACCGCCTCCCACTGCTACGGGCGCGGTGACCCATGCTAAAACTGATGTTCCTAAACAGTCAGCCTCGCTTCCTCTCCCTCAAGTGGCAGTGGAGACAGTGACGGCTCTGGCTGCTGTTAATGTACCAGTACCGAACGCTGGGGACGCTATTATCAGGGATGGAGGTACGGACAAGACAACGGACAAGAGGGACGGCGAAAAATTGTCGAAATGGGCGATTAAGAAGAAGAAGCTGTCATGCTATAGATGTGGTGAACCGGGTCATTTTGTGGCACAGTGCACCGCAGAGTTATGTGACTATTGCAGTAGATCGCAGCATGTGTCCAGTGACTGCCCGCTTCTGTCTGGACCTAGGCCGGCGGTGAACATTTATGGGGTTTGCTGTCAAGAGCTTATGTTTTTTGAGTCTCCTGATGTGGCACCGGTGACGCATGTGCAGGAGAGCTCTTTCCCCGCTGTTGTTAGGGTCACCAATGGGGTTTTGATAGAGGCACAGATTGTGAGACAGTTGCAGGATCTGGTACTAGGTAACCACCAGTGGGATCTTGTCAAGTTGGAAGCCCAAACTTACAAAGTTGATTTTCCCACTAAGGAGGATCATGTACATACTCTTAAGTACGACATGTGCAGAGTGCAGAGTACAAATGTCATTCTAGCTTTTGATGAGTGGAAGGAAAAAGAGCCCGAGGGTACACCTTTGGAGAAGGTTTGGGTTCGCTTCTATGGTGCACCACGCAAGTATATTAACTACTTCCTGATAGCTTGGAGTTTGGGATCTATCATTGGGAAGACGGAACAAGTGGACATGCCTTTCACTCGGGCGCATGGTGCATCACGACTTCTTGTTAGTGTAACCAGTGTGGAGTTTATACCGGACGTGGTCAAGTGGACACGTGCTGGTGTCACATATGTGCTCGAGCTCGAAATTGAGGATACCCCGATACCTCAGGAGGGTGATGAGATTACAGACATGGACACGACTGAGGGAGGTGGTGCACCCGCTAATGAGGACAAGGGGACTGAGAACACTCCACGTGAGCCGACTTCGGGGCCGGGGTCGCACAGTGCCGCTGCTACTCCTGCCAAGGAGACACCTCCTCCCACGACTCCGATGAACACACTTCGTTTTGGTTCTTTTGGAGCGCGATCTGCCCCTAGTCGGTTATGGAGCAACCGAGTAGAGGCGGATGATCCAGAGGAGCTTGAGTTACCACCAGTGATGCCCCCTACGGTTGTTTCACCTCCATCCCCGAGGAGCATCTTCGAAGCTCACATTTCAGATGGTGATGCACCGCAGGTGCGTGGGGGAGGGGGGCGACGGGCAGGAGGACAACGGTGTATCTTCACCCGCGCTCATCTCTCGTCCTTTGATGGAGGAGCGTGGGATGCAGGCCCGCGACGACCCCTCACCGAAGGTCAGCCCCAGGCGACCTGGCCAGATGAGCAGGCAGGAGGCTTGCAAGTCTTCTTCTCCAATGTCTTCACCTCGTCACGATGACCGCATAGGAGAGAATGAGATTGTTGAGCAGGTGGCTCCACGGTCTCCGCATAGGAGAGAATGAGATTGTTGAGCAGGTGGCTCCACGGTCTCCATGTCTCCTCTCCCCGGTTGGGGATACTCGCTTGACCGCATCTTATACCTCATCTTTGGATCTCCAGGAAGAGGCCAGAGCGAGGTACTCACGCCACGGGAGAGGATACAGAGGAGTTGGTTGCTTTTGGTGGCTTCGCGGATCCGGTCACGGCTGGCCGGCGTGTCAGCAGACGGATCCAGGGTCAGCCAGATGCGGACGACCTACAGTTAGCACGTGCCAAGAGGGCGGCCATGCTTCGAGATGTCGGGGCAGCTACAGGTATGTCTTTTGATAAGATTCGTTCAATTTTGCATTTTACCGAACATGAAATAATTGATAAGACAAAAGACTTGGGCATTATTTTGGGTTCGACTGAAAAAGAGATAGAGAAATCGGTTAATGATCTATTAGACTTAGAAGCAGAGAGGGCTGCTGATATAATACGGAATCTAGCATCAACTAAACCCATGAATAATTCTGACATGAGCAATCTAGGAATTGTGGCACTAGAAAAAAATTGTAATGACCTTCTACCTAGTGAGGAGGCCGAAGAAGAGGAGGGTCTAGAGAATATAGACATTGTGGAGCCTCTAAAGATGGAGGGCAATGTTATGGTTTCAAATGATCCTAGGTGTCCAAAGGGGGATGAGGAGAAGCCCAAACGACCCTGGACATGGAAAATTTATCCTACTATGGCGGTTCGTAGAAGTTCTAGGATTAAACATAAGGAAAAATTCCATGATGAATCATGAAAGGAATCTTTTGGAATAGCAGAGGTCTACTTGACTTGGCTAAACGCAGGTTTCTGGCTGAGACAACGATAGAGCATCATCTAGATTTTATTGCTCTTCTAGAAACACGGCGAGATAATTTTACCTCTCAGTTCCTCGGAACGCTGTCCGGTGGAATTGATTTCGACTGGCACATCCTACCTCCTAGAGGAAGATCTGGTGGGATCTTACTAGGGGTCCGATGTGAAACACTTGAGATTCTTAACGTGGTGCGGGGAGATTTTGCGGTTAAGTTTCGGGTGAGATCGAAATTGGATGGCTTCCGATGGTCTCTGGTGGCTGTATATGGCGCAGCACAACCTGAACTAAAACCAGACTTCCTTGCCGACTTGGTACGGATTTGTGGTGATGAAACTTTGCCGATCCTAGTTGGTGGGGATTTTAATATAATCCGTATGAGAGAAGAAAAGAACAATGCCAATTTTGATGGGCACTGGTCCATGATGTTTAACATGATTATCGAGAGTCTTAATTTGAGAGAAATTGAACTCACCGGTAGACAATTTACTTGGGCCAATTCGTTGCCCACTTCGACTTATGAAAAGTTGGATCGGGTACTCGCCAGTGTAGAATGGGAACAAAAATACCCTTTGGTATCGGTTCATGCTATGCAGAGAGCAATCTCAGTCCATACACCTCTCCTTGTAGATTCGGGAGAGGCTACACACGTCGCCAATAAGAACGTTTTTTCTTTCGAACTCAGTTGGTTCGAGAAAGAACAGTTCATGGATATTATTGCACGCGAATGGGCTGTGCCGGTCACTGGACGTGCCAATATTGAGAGATGGCAAAATAAGATATGGCATCTGAGACAGTTTTTGCAAGGTTGGGCCAGAAATGAGAGTGGAATTTATAGATAAGAGAAAGAACGATTAACTCAGCTAATCGAGGCGCTAGATTTAAATGCCGAAAGTAACCTCCTTACAACTAGTGTGCAGAACTCCAAGTCCGAAGCTGAACAAGGCTTACGAGCTCTTCTTAGAGAAGAGGAGCTTAAGTGGGCATTGCATGCTAAAGTGCTAAAGGTTGTCCAAGGGGATGACAATACGCAATTCTTCCATATGATTGCGAATGGTAAACATAGGAAGAAAAAAATTATTCAGCTTGAATAGGATGAGGGGACAATTGTAGGGCATGAAAATTTGAAAGCTTATATCTCTAACTACTACAAACAACTTTTTGAGCACCCAGAAGCAAGCACGGTTACCCTTGATGAAGATGTGGTTGGAGATATACCTAAGCTTCAGGATGAGGAGAATGATATTTTATCTTCACCTTTTACTGAGAAGGAGGTGTTGGATGCCATTTCACAAATGAAGCCGAATAAAGCACCGGAACCAGATGGGTTTCCAGCTGAATTCTATAAGTAATGTTGGCATATAATTAAAGATGGACTTATGCCTATGTTTCATGATTTTTTAATGGACATCTGGAGCTATTTCATCTCAACTTCGGCATGATTACGTTGTTGCCCAAGAAAGAAGAAGATGTTCAAATCGAACAATTTAGGCCAATATGTCTTCTCAATGTGAGTTTTAAGATCTTTACAAAGGTCGGTACTAACAGATTGACACAGATTGCTCATTCTGTGGTACAACCGAGTCAGTCAGCTTTCATGCTAGGACGACTCATTCTTGAAGGAGTGGTCGTTTTACATGAAACACTCCATGTCGTGGAATTAACACGTCAGATGTCCGGATCACGGACTTAGTGGTGAGGTGCGCATCTATGTGGTAGCTGGAAGGGGTTGATCGGAATCGAGAGACGCGATGCGAGACACGGATTTAGACAGCTTCGGGCCCCAGGAAACATCATCCGGAATAGCCCTACGTGCTGTTTGAGGCTAGATCTCATTATGAAAGTGTCGCCGATAAACCGGCTCTTGGTGTCTAACCCTAGAAACTTGTCTGCTTGTGGTTTGTCTAAAAAGCTTGTCCTCTTTGGGGAGCCCTGCCCCTCCTTATATATGTTGAAGGGGCGGGTTTACATGACTAGTCCTAGTAGGACTAGGATTGATCTATTACAAGGAGTCCTAGTCTTGCTTCCTTTATGGAGAATATTCCTTGCGCTTTATTATTAAACCGGCCCACTATTAATATGAACCGGTCTTCTGGGCCTTGGGCCTTGTCATCCATGATCCATACGCCGGGTTACCAGTGAGTAATATTATTTAGGCAGGTTGCTCGTAAACCGTCTGGTGATAACGGGTCGCCAGTGAATCACCAAGTGTAAACCACCAAGTCCGGCCGGGTTATAATTCCGGCCGGTTCATACCGCGGGGTAATATCCCCGACATTAGCCCCCAAGTTTAGCTTGGATTTGTCCATGGTAAACTTATGCTCCAAAATAAACACGAACAAATTGATAGGTTGTGCTCCGGGTTATGAATTCTTGTAAACCGGCATCTGATCATCTTTAAGTCCTTGTCCTTCCTTCTTCTAGAAAATCCGGGTCAACAGACCAACTTCATAATCAACTTTGCTTGCATAAGAAATATTGTAAATAAAGAATCCATTTGAATCGGCCTTCAATGCTCTGACTTGACAAAAATATTGGTCTTTGAAATATTCAACTGATGTCCAGCCGGCTTAAAGATGTAGAACTTGCCGGTTTATGATTGCCAAAATTGCCGGGTCACACAATTTACTCTGATTTGTCAGAACTGAAAATTTGAAAATGTTCCTCCTTTATATGCATATTACCTATAGCCCCCAAGTGCCGGGTCATTATGTAATAATGAGCAGGGACTTTGTATATACTCCATTGAAAATAGCCTTGTATAATCTTGAAGAAATCCGGATTGTTCATCCCAATCACTATGAAACTGAATATTCCATATTATGTAGCCCCCAAGTGCCGGGTCATTATGTGATAATGAGCAGGGACTTTGAAAATATGATCATGTAAACTTGAATAGCATCATATAACCCCCAAGTGCCGGGTCATTATATAATAATGAGCAGGGACTTTGTAGATATAATTATTGAAATGAACATTATATAATGTAACTTCCATCGTGGGGTTTGAATCCACGTCCACAAGGTTAAGAGCTTTGTGTTTTACCAACTGAGTTAGACGGGCCTTTCAATATAATGGATGAATACTTGTGTACCTTAAATTGTTGATAGGAGCGATTGGTAGCCCCCAAGTTCCGGTTTAGCTATATTTAGAAGGTGAACCGGTACTTCCAGATGAAGCAAATGATCTTTCCATTAGCCCCCAAGTGTCAAGTAGACAACTTGCTTGTGTGCTTGAGACTTTTGTCTTTGAATTGCTGCTGTTTACTGCTTCAACTGCCCATTAGCCCCCAAGTGTCAAGTAGACAACTTGTTTGTGTGCTTGAGACTTTTGCATTTGATGTAATCTTAATCTGAATAATGTAGCCCCCAAGTGCCGGGTTGTAAGCCTGCAGCAACTCGGGACTATTCCTTTGTAGAATAAATCACTTCCATCGTTGAAATAATATCCATTGCGCTTGAAAGCGACTTTGAAAACCTCAATCATAATATTGATAACCATAATAGGAATCCAGCCATGTTTGGCTATTGAATAATATAATCCGGTTGGAAGACCGGTTCCAATGATGTTTGATCACAATCGGGCCGGGTTTAATAAACACCGGTCATTATTTTGTCACATACTGGCGACTTATAGTCAAAACCAGGCCGGTTTAATAAACACCGGTCATTATAACTGATCACGTACTGCCAATTTGTTGGCTCATCATGAAGGTCGATCCGGGTTATGATGAACGCCGGTTTAACTCTCGCTGGTGTTCATGACCCAGACTTATAACTTTATAGATAGGTGGTCAACTTCTGGAGCTGTTCCACTCGGTTTTAAAAGGTTATAAAACATGAGAAACACCAAGAAACACACAATTTTTCAAATCAAACCATGTAGTCGAGGCTTTTTCAAAGAGCTGCCAGGCTCAAAACTGTTCCGGGAGCCGGGTCATCATTTGAACGTGGGCGATACCACTGTTCAGGGAACCCAAAATTTCATAACATAGCCATTCAAG
>LR738710.1:797527603-797619275 GCA_902687465.1 Secale cereale | reverse complement strand
GGGGGGGTCTAGTTCCTCATTTGGTCGATGGAGGGGTGTCCATTTTACAGTATGCTGACGACACTGTCCTTTTTTTGGAACATGATATTGCTAAAGCGCGTAACATGAAGCTTATACTTTGCCTCTTCGAACAATTGTCTGGTCTAAAGATCAACTTTCACAAGAGTGAGCTATTTTGTTTTGGGAAGGCCAAAGATGACCAAGACACATACAGACAACTGTTCGGGTGTGAATTGGGGTGGTTGCCCTTTAGTTATTTAGGCATACCAATTCATCATCGTAGGCTATCCAATAAAGAGTGGAAATGTATTGAAGATCAAATTGAGAAAAAACTAAGCTGCTAGAAGGGCAAGATTATGTCTTATGGTGGTCGGCTAGTGCTGACCAATTCGGTACTGACTAGTATGCCGATGTTCCTTCTCTGTTTCTTCGAAGTCCCGAAAGGGGTTCGGAAGAGGCTGGATTTCTTCAGATCTAGTTTCTTCTGGCAGTCAGATGAGGCCAAAAGAAAATACCGACTGGCGACATGGGATATCCTTTGCCGGCCAAAAGACCAGGGGGGTCTTGGTATTGAGAACTTAGAAATTAAGAACAAATGCCTTATGAGCAAGTGGCTCTACAGGCTGGAGACGGAACCGGGGGCATTTGGGCCTAGATCCTTCGAAATAAATATTTACAGTCGAAAACGCTCGCTCAGGTTACCATAAGACCAACTGACTCGCCATTCTGGAAAGGGCTTATGAGAACGAAAGATTCCTTCTTTCGTAGGGTCAAATTCTTTGTTGGCTATGGGATGTCAACAAGATTTTGGTAAGATACGTGGTTAGGAGATACACCACTGGCTGTACAATATCCCACCTTATATAACATTGTACAACGCAAGGAGGATTATGTAGGCACAGTGTTCCAAACGACTCCCTTGAATATCCAGTTTAGGCGAGCGTTAGTTGGTGAGAGGTGGACAACCTGGTTGCACTTGGTCTGAAGATTGATAGATGTTCAATTGTCGGACCAGCCGGATTCGATATTTTGGAAACTAGCTAAGAATGGGGTCTTCACCGTCAAATCTCTATATACAGATTTGATTAATTCAGGCCCAATCTCAAGATCGTTACATATATGGAAGATTAAGGTTCCCTTGCGTATTAATTTTTTTATGTGGTTTGTTCACAAGCAAGTAATACTCACCAAGGACAACTTAATCAAGAGGCGATGGGTAGGTAGTCCCCGTTGTTGTTTTTGTGATCATGATGAAACAATACAACACTTATTCCTTGACTGCCCACTCGCCAAATTGCTTTGGAGAACCATTCATATAGCCTTCAACATTAATCCTCTAGTTGACATTGAATCGTTGTTTGGAACATGGTTAGCTGGGGTTGAACATATTACTGCAGCTCGTATTCGGATTGGAATATGTGCGCTTTTGTGGGCTATATGGAGCTGTCGAAATGATTTGGTTTTTAACAGACAACAAAATTTAACTTTCTTGCAGGTTATCTTCAGAGCTACCACATGGATCCGTACGTGGTCCTTACTCACTCCTATGGACTCCAGGGAGCCTCTGGTTACTGGGTGCAACCGGTAGGAGATGGTAGCACGGGCTTTATTCAACCGGTTCGGATGGCGGTCGCATAACAGGATATGAGTCTAGGAAGCTTATCCTTATTTTGCATTACCGGTTATGTTTTTGAAGTGTTTGCACTTTTTTTATTTGTCTTGCTCCGCTTGCGAACTGTAATAACTTTATGACTTTGTACTACTTCAAGATTTTTTTAATAAGATGGCTGCATGCATCATTACGATGCAGAGGCCGGGGGCAAGCCTCCATTTCCAAAAAAAAAGAAAAAGATAGATAAGCTCATATGAGCCTAGTGTACCAGAGAAACATAGCCCATGATGTGCATGTATCAACTATGAAGAAACACATACCATTTTTTGCAAGGAATAAATCTGCTACATTTTATTGGTACGAACTTGGACGTGATGTTGACTAGGAAATTAAGCTTGTTCTTTACTGTATATGATTAATTTTAGGCTAGTTGGGATGCCCGTACAAACCTTTTCACGTGCACCATAGAAAAGATGGCAGTTCAGTTGATTAATTATTGTTACTTGCGCTAGGAAAAGTGTTGTACCTATCGACAATAAAAGAACACGGCAATAGTTAGTACTCAGTCACTTCAACTTCAGAACTATCATGGCCTAATGACGTGAAGGGATTATATATACTGGCAATGTCTAGCTAATGTGAGTTTTGTTCTTGATGCCGGCATTGACAAGAGGACTTCACGTGAACAAAACAGATCACCAGTCGGATTAGCGGATCGAGAGAGAACAGATTGGGGTGGCACTGCATGGTAGAGTTAGGATGCGGCGCTATTACTTAGTCATGTCCTTTTGCCATTTCTTAAATCGCACAACTTCATTGTTGTGAATCAGCTGCAGATGCAGAATCACTGCAGGGTTCGGTATATGGTGTTTACAGATCTGGTTGGATCTCTCTCCCTCACTTTCCCTGGGAGTGGAATTTCTTAATGCTTCATACTATATTTCTTGCCTTGGCTCATGGTGATAGTGGCTGGGGTTAGGGCCTTAGGGGTAGAATCAATATTTTGACATCTATACATATAAATGTATGCAGTGATTGGATCCTTGATAGATATCCTGGGATATGTATTTTCTTATACAGTACATTGCACTGGAAATGTTTCTTTTATTCTTGGCTACAAATTTCGGTAGCACTTAGACCACTGCAATGTTTGTGAATAATATCTGATGCTACCTTTAATCTGGCTGCTTTGCTGGGGATATTAAATTGTTAACCTGCTTGGCTCTTTTGCTTTTTTTAAGGACAGATCCTCAGTTCAGAAACTTGTGGATTACATAACTGTAGTATTATGGATCCAGGGGTAACATTAGCATGGTCAGTTTGCCAATTGCCACATCTAACTTCCAAAATGGAGAGGGTTAGCCAGTCAGGCATACATGAAATTTATTTAGATATATTTTTGTTTTTCAACTATATATTCCTGAAATTATCTATTACTGGTATACATTGCTTTCCTTTCCAACCCAAACTGTAAGCACTCCCCAAATACCGAAAGTTCCGTCAGAAAAAGATTCTCTCTAGTAACATGCTGGAAATCAGTTTTGAGTTATTAATGTGGAGCATTTTTGTTTCAGAATCATGGTAATTGATCCCAACTTCATATGGAACACTAATGGGCTTGTTTAGTTGCCCCTTTTGATTTTTTTTGCAATGATTTGGGGTTTCTGGCCAAGTAAAAATGACAAATACTTTTCTGAATTGATTACTAATATGGAACCTTCACACCATCTTTTGTTGAGCAAAAACAGTAGGGGAAATCCCTACTGTAACTCTTTTTCATTATAAAATGTATATGTAAAGGGTACCATTTCATTATAAAATGTATATGTACAGTAGGGGAAGCCGGAGGAGAAAGTCCCAAAACAACAGCTAAAGGAGTCGGCCCAAAAGAAAGCACTAAGCATCCTGCTCTTGTGTGCATAACTGAGAAGCTGAGGCCCGAACTTTGGAAATCAGCATAGAGAGCGCATCCTGGTCCTCGATCCTAGTCAATGATTTCCACCGCTGCAAGAAAGCACACGATTTAAATAAGCAGTCAGCAGGTTTAGCCGGAAACACGTGCTCAATAGTAAATTTGTTCCTAGTCGTCCAAAAGGACCAGCACAAAGCCCCCAGGCCCACCCAAAAGATACGCCTGGAGATGCCCGAAGAGTTGCTAGCTAAGCTATGCAACTCGGCGAAGGAGGCAGGGGCCCAAGAGACAAGAAGCCAGTCCCTCACGCAACTCCAGATAAGATTAGCCAAGACACAGTGGAAAAAAAATGAGCTCTGTGTCCTCAACCGCACCGCACAGCGCGCAAAACTGGGAGCCCGGCCCATTTCGCTTACGAATTTGATCAGCCAAAGGCAGTTTGCCTCTGAAAGCTTGCCACAAGAAAATCTTGATCTTAGCGGGAATTCGGGCCTTCCAGATCTGGGAAAAACGATTAGTGGGCGTGCCACCAACAAGCCTAGAGTAAAGCGACTTAATGGAGAAGCGCCCAGATGCAGAAAGCGGCCAGAACACCGAATCCCTGTTCGTCGAGAGTGTAGGGAGGACGGCAGTAAGGCGTTGCCAGTCTTCAAACTCTACAGGCGACAAGGAGCGGAGGAAGACCAGGTTCCACCCATGGGAAGCCAACTCCGCAATAGAAATATTCACATCAGGGCAATAAGAGAAAAGGGCGGGGAAGGTCACCGAGATGGGTGAGTCTCCACACCACCAATCCAGCCAAAATCTAATCGAAGAACCGTCCCCAACAACAAACTTAATAAAAGATTGGAAAATAGGTCTAACTTTGACTAGAGACTTCCAAAACTGAAAGCCACCACGCGAATGAGCAAACATCGGGCTCGAGGAAGGGAAATCGAATTGTGTTCAACCACGGGTAGAGAACGGATTGTGTGGTGGGGTGGGAAAAAATATACAGCCAGGTTGAAGATGTGGTGTTGGAAATATGAGCAAATTACTACGAGATTTAATCCGAATAAACAGAAGATAAATCATGACAACAAAAGCAGAGATTAAACTAATCATGCGAACTAGCATATTGGATGAGCAGATCACATCTAGGGCACATACTAGAAACATGAATTCTACCACGATCTCGAACAGGAAGGATAGAAACACGTACGGTGCAGCAAGAGCAGCACCGCCGGGGTTTTATCGCCCATGTCGTTGAGGATGAGGTTGCCGAGGTCAGGGAAGAAGTCGTCGTTGGCGAAGTCGTCGCTGCCAGCAGTCATGCGAGTGCGCTCCCCAAAAACCTGATCGCCCCTCACCCGTACAGGATCAAAAGAGGCTGGGTTCCGGAGGCCTGCTGTCCCTTCTCGCGGTGCACGCCGGAAGGAGGGATCGAGAAGACTTGCGTGGCGGCACAATGATCTGGAACGGTGGTGCGAAACCATATGTTGTGTATGCAGCTAGGGTAGACGTCTGCCTCACTATATAATGCGGGCCGGGTAGGTCATGGAGAAAACCCCACGTCCAAGTAACAGCCCCACGACCCAAACGGATCGGAAATGGCTGAGCAATTAACACGTCCATTAATTATGATTTATTAATTATTCCCGAGCAGCAAAAATATAGACAACTTGCATAGCTCTGTCCTCAACTCGGCTCATTCCCACAACCCGCGGCGCGTCGTGACGAGGCGTGGCGTGGTGAGACGAGCGAGGAGGAGGAGCGCGCGTGTAGGTCTCATCTTCTCATGCTAATACAAGTGGTAGAAGAGCTAACCTTATAAAGAGGTGCAACTCTCTCTCAACTTCCGTGGTGGAACTAAACTTTAGTGCCACTCACTCCACTCACATGTGTGCAGGAATGGGCCAAGAGAATTTCAGAATTTTAGTTGGGCTTTGGGCCAAAGGCCTACTAGCAAAATTCCAACAATCCCCCACAAAGTCTCATTGGCACATCTCATCATTTAGTTCCAAAACATTGTTTATATACCGGTGCTCAGTGGAGACTGTTAAGTTGAACTTACACTCAGAGATTTATGCTACACTAGATCACAACTTGAACTACAAGTTCGCTGCGAGACTAGTTTCACACAAATTCTTGACCGATACTGGGCTGCCTCAAGGCTTCCCCGTGGGTGGAGCGTATACGTCATACTCTAGGGCCTTTCATGAATTTATTAGAGAACACCCAATTCTCACAGACTGCGACGCTAACAGTCAAGTTCATATAGGTGTGTTCCTCAGGAGATGCTCTGCAGAGCAACATCTCTGTTTACCCGAATAAGCCACTTGGAACACATTAAGATAAGTATCAACCTGCCATGCAGATCAAGAGAGTATTGCATCTTCACGGAGTGGGATAATTAATACAAGGATACTCTCCTCCCAGCTGACCAACAGCTTGTCTCCCACTTCTACTTCATGGGATGTCCGATCACATAGAGTGGGTTACCACTGTGGACAACTCATGCGGTGGGTCTCAAACCCATCTACATCGATGCATTATCTGTCACATTACGTGGTAAACCCTTTGTGAAGGGATCTGCCAAGTTTTTCGATGTTTGGACATAATCCAACGTAATAACTCCGGAGTTCTTCAATATTCTGACAGATTTCAATCTCCTCTTCACATGCCTTGAGGACTTCATATTATCCTTAGAACTGTTTATCTTAACGATCACAGTTTGATTATCACTGTTCATCAGGATAGGGGGTATTGGTTTTTCAACCATTGGTAAGTCCATCAAGAGTTCACGAAGCCACTCTGCTTCAACAGTGGTTGTGTCTAATGCTGTGAGTTATGCTTCCATAGTTGACCTCGTTAAGATGGTCTGCTTGCAAGACTTCCAGGAAACAGCGCCACCACCAAGTGTGAAAACATAACCACTTGTGGCCTTAATCTCATCAGCATCAGATTTCCAGTTTGAGTCACTATAACCCTCCAGTACCCTTGGATACCCGATGTAGTGAATTCCATAGCTCGCAGTGCCTTTCAAATAGCGCATAACTCTCTCAAGCGCACGCCAATGATCATCTCCCGGTTTTGACACAAACCGACTCAGCTTGCTCACACCAAAATAGATGCCAGGCCTCGTGGCACTTGCCAAATTCATATGCGAGCCAATAATTTGAGAGTATCTCAGTTGATCTCTAGCAATGTGTCAATTCTTTCAAAGCAACACACTAGCATCATACGGAGTTGGAGAAGGCTGGTAGTCGCTATACCCAAAGCGACTCAAGACCTTCTCCACATAGTGAGACTGAAGCAGTGTAATCCCACCATTCTCATCTCTCAATAGCTTGATGTTGAAGATAACATCAGCCACTCCTAGATCCTTCATCTCAAAACAACGAGATAAGAAATCATTAACCTCCTTGATTAAATCAAGTTTGGTTCCAAAGATCAGTATTTCATCGACATACACACAAAGAATAACTCCTTCGCCCCCACCATGGCGATAGTACACACACTTGTCACCATCATTTACTACAAAGCCTGCAGCAGTTAATGTTCTTTCAAACTTCTCATGCCACTCCTTAGGAGCTTGTTTAAGGCCATATGAAGATTGTAATAACTTGCACACCTTTCCTTCCTGACCATGTACTACAAAACAATCGGGCTGATCCATGTAAATTTCCTTCTTCAACTCTCCATTGAGGAAAGCCGTCTTAACGTCCATTTGATGAACGAGAAGACCGTGTGAGGTAGCCAGTGATAGTAGCAACCGAATAGTGGTCAATCTGGCCACAGGTGAGTAAATATCAAAACAGTCTTCACCTTCTTTTTGGGTATAACACTTAGCCACAAGCCGTGCCTTGTACTTTTCAATCGTACCATCGGGTCTAAGCTTTTTCTTGAACACCCACTTACATCCTACAGGTTTGCGCTCATAAGGACGATCAGTGATTTCCCAGGTTTCATTAGATAAGATGGAATCCATCTCGCTGCGGACATCTTCCTTCCAGTAGTCAGCATCAGCAGATGCATAGGCTTCTGAAATATTCCTGGGTGTGTCATCCACGAGGTACACAATGAAATCATCACCAAAGGACTTTGCAGTCCTATGTCTCTTACTCCTTATGGGAGTTTCATTGTCATCCTCAACATGATTCTCAACGTGTTCCATCACAATGGTGGGTTCATGAATTACAGCAAATTCCTCACTAGATGGAGTAGGTATCTCCTGATTTGATGAACTCGACATACCCTTCATAGGAAATATGTCCTCAAAGAAAGTCGCATCATTCGACTCCATAATTGTACCAACATGCATGTCGGATACCTCAGATTTTATTATCAAAAATCTATAGCCAATGCTATGAAAAGCATTGCCCAGAAGAACACAATCCACGGTTTTTGGTCCAAGCTTGCGCTTCTTGGAAATTGGTATATTGACTTTCGCCAAACAACCCCAAGTACGTAGGTAGGAGAGTTTCAATCTTTTCCTTTCCCATTCCTCAAAAGGGGTCATGGTTTTATGCTTTGTGGGAACTCGGTTTAGGACATGACGTGCAGTCATTAGCGCCTCCCCCCACCATGCCTTGGAGAGACCCGATGTGTCTAACATGGCGTTAACTAAATCAGTTAGATTTTGATTCTTTCTTTCGTCCACCCCATTTGACTGAGGTGAGTAGGGATGCGTCCTCTCATGGATTATACCATGTT
This sequence comes from Secale cereale, assembly GCA_902687465.1. Lineage (NCBI taxonomy): Eukaryota > Viridiplantae > Streptophyta > Magnoliopsida > Poales > Poaceae > Secale > Secale cereale. Next base: position 797,611,056 of record LR738710.1, on the reverse strand, counting down.
CCACACAATACAAATCAAACTCATTGGAAAAATATTCTCCACCACGATCAAACCTAAGCCGTTTAATTTTTCGATCAAGTTGCTTCTCTGCTTCAGCTTTATAGATTTTGAAGAAATTTAAAGCCTCATCATTTGATTTCAGAAGATACATATGAAAAAATCTAGTGGAGTCATCAATCAACGTCATGAAGTATTTCTTTCCACCTTTTGTCAACACGTCACTCATCTCACATAAATCAGAATGTATAAGCTCTGGTGGCGCCAAGTCTCTAGCCTCTGCAGTCTTATGGGACTTGCGAGGTTGCTTAGCTTGCACACACACTTGGCACCTGGAGCCCTTGACATTAGTGAATTTCAGAATTAAACTCATATTGGCTAGCCGCGTCATGCAACCAAAGTTAATATGACAAAGTCGTGAATGCCAAATATTGACTCATTATTGTGGCAAACATTATTAATAACTTTAGTGCAAATATCTGACAAAGACAGCTGGAACAAGCCTCCGCACTCACAGCCTTTTCCAACAAATTGTCCATACTTAGAAATTACAACTTTATTGGACTCAAAAACCAACTTAAAACCATCTCGACACAAGCGGGAACCGCTGACGAGATTCTTATTGATGGAGGGTACATGATGAACGTTCTTCAGATGCACGATCTTCCCCAAAGTAAACTTCAGATCGACTGTACCAACACCTTGAACGATGGCATGTGACCCGTTCCCCATCAGCATGGGAGAAGTCCCTATGACCCAGATTCCTTCATATCAGTATCACCAATGACAACATTAGCGGACTTTCTGCTCTTCTCATGCTCGCGCTCCTCAAAGCGGTTAGGACACTTTGGAGCCCAGTGATTAGGATCACCGCAGACATGGCAAAGTCCCTTCCCCTTCTTATGAGAATTCTTCTTGAAGTTGGTAAGATATGACGGCTTGTTCTTTGCATCAAACTTGCCTTTGCCCTGAGTTTTGTTCTTGTTATTTTTGAACTTGTTGGGCTAGAAGTTCTTCTTCTGTACCATGTGGGCACTAGAAGCTCCCTCAGCAACTCGAGCACGTGTGTCTTTTGCTCTCGCCTTCTCTTCAACATCAAGAGTACCAATGAGATCCGAAACGGAAAACTCATGTCTCTTGTGTTTTAGGGAAGTAGCAAAATTGTTCCACGAAGGTGGAAGCTTGGCAACGATGCCCCCGGTGATAAATTTATCCGGCAACACACACTTAAAGTACTCAAGTTCCTTGGCGAGTGACTGTATCTCATGAGCTTGCTGTACAACAGGGCGCTCATCAGTCATCTTGTAGTCATAGAATTGCTCCATGACGTACAACTCGCTGCCGGTGTCCGAGGTACCAAACTTGGCCTCGAGCGCAGCCCACATGTCCTTGCCGTTGTCAAACGACATATATGTATCCACAATGGAATCATCAAGAACACTCAGAAGGGCGCCTTTAAAGGGAGTGCGGATCTTCTCAAAAGCTCCAGCTATGCTGGATTAAGATTGCCCTCAGGCTTGCCCTTAGTGGCATCATAACAGCCCATGGTTTGAAACCAGTAGACCGCTCTCGTGCGCCGCCTCTTATATTGCGCCCCCTTAAAGGCAGGCGGCTTCAAATACGCAATAAAACCACTCAGAGTAATTTGGCTACGATCAGGTTTTTGGATTGTTGGAAATATGAGCAAATTACTACAAGATTTAATCCGAATAAACAGAAGATAAATCATGACAGCAAAAGCAGAGATTAAACTAATCATGCGAACTAGCATATTGGACGAGCAGATCACATCTAGGGCAGATACTACAAACATGAATTCTACCACGATCTCGAACAGGAAGGATAGAAACACGTACGGTGCAGCAGGAGCAGCACCGCCGGCGCCAGTGTTATCGCCCATGTCGTTGAGGATGAGGTTGCCGAGGTCAGGAAAGAAGTCGTTGTTGGCGAAGTCGTCGCTGCCAGTAGTCGCGCGAGTGCACTCCTCAAAAACCTTATCGCCCCTCTCCCGTACAGGATCACGAGAGGCGGGGTTCCGGATGCCTGTTGTCCCTTCTCGCGGTGCACGCCGAAAGGAGGGATGGAGAAGACTTGCATGGCGGCGCAATGATCTGGAACGTAGACTGTCCTTGGCTCGGCTCATTCCCGCAACCCGCGGCGCATCGTGGCGAGGCATGGCGAGGCGAGCGAGGAGGAGGAGCGCGAGTGTAGGTCTCATCTTCTCATGCTCATACAAGTGGTAGAAGAGCTAACCTTATAAAGAGGTGCAACTCTCTCTCAACTTCCGTGGTGGGACTAAACTTTAGTGTCACTCACTCCACTCACATGTGTGCATGAATGGGCCAAGAGAATTTCAGAATTTTAGTTGGGCTTTGGTCCAAAGGCGTACTAGCAAAATTCCAACATGTGGAGGGGCAAGATGGTGGATTGGAGAAGCATTGTTGCTAGAGGGGATATTCCTAGAAGAATAAGAAGTGAGGAGAGAATACAGCTGGAGGGAACAAATCATAATAGACGCACGAACAAATTAGTAACACACTAACACACCTCACCGACCCGGATTCCATTAATATACGTAGGAATGCCTGCTTTATTCCCCCACTTTAATGATGGATTGATGGCGGATGAACTCCAATCGCCCACGATGAAGCTCGCCACCTTTTGTATCCATATCCCGCATCGGTCGTTGAGGCCTTGGTCGTTGGATCGAGCGATCCCCATGCCTCCCGCATCATCGCGCACGGCTGGCTTTCTGTCTCCAATCAATCCCGTTGATATTCTCTCTCGCAGCGACCGGGTGCTCCGATCGATTCCAGCAAGCACATTGTCTTCACTCGATCCCGCACCTCCGGTCGATCCAATCGCGCACTTGGCATTGCCTTGTCTGAATCCCGCTCCTATGTATCCCGAGTCGCTCTATCCCCTTGAGCGATTTTTTTTGGAGGATCACAACACCCCTCTTCTTAAATGAATGGCCTAGCATGGGCCGACAGAAGAGGCCCAGTTTACCAGGGGGCTTTGTTTCGGCCTCCAGAGCAGCAACCCATTAGGGTAGCAGGCCCATTACTTAACACAGGCGAGAGTGGTAGCTGTAGACATTAGATCAGACGGCTAGAAATGGCTAGATCAGAAAAATGAACGGTCGAAAGCGCAAATCGCTGAGAGGGCTCGCTTCAGGTTCGGTTATACTGTCCTAAATTCGGTCCAAATCCCTAAAGTCAAACTCGGTCCTACCGATACTCTTACGTTCGGACCCACTAAGTTAATCAAGAAAGAACCACATGCCAAACCATAGAAACTCGATAGAACCGAGATAGCATTCAGTCCCAACGACACAGGCGGAGGACCCGGTTAGGCGAGGTCGGGCGCCCGCCCTACCATGATTTGGTATGATTCAATTTGTACAAGTATACACATCGTCGGATCGCTGGTTGGCTTCCTCCTCGTTGCCTCGCTAGGGAAAAGCGAGAAAAAGGAATGGGCCACTGAGCGAACGCATGCCGAGTTATTTGGGCCCTCAGCCATGATTGCTCCCCCAACAGCAGTTTCCTGATTACCTCACATCTGATGGCCCGATTTCTCTCCACCACCCGATTGCTCATGTTGTATGCACACCTTGGTCCTTGGTGAGAGGCGGGCGGCTGTGTGCTGCTGTAGTGGTCATCGACGGAGAAATAGATTGGGAGTGGACAAGTTGTGAGAGATCAAGGGATGAGAGAGGCTTAGGCTGGGATTGGGATTTCTACTGATTAGCTATTTTTCATGTGTGTATCTAATAGAGAGTTGCTTATTACTGTAATTTGTGTGGCTACAGTCGATATTGGATGTTTTACTGTTTCTATCCAGTGCAGATTGTGTGATGGCTTGGTGGTGATGGGTGGCGTACTGGTGTCATGGCATTGTCATTGGCGCGTGTTGTTGTCAGTGAATGGGAAACGTATAAATCTAGCAGATGCGTAAGAAAAGAAAGGGTACACCAAAGGTAAAGAGTAAAGGTACAGATTTATGAAAAAATTAGATACTTAATTTTGTGATTTGTGTGGTAAAATAGTTTGACAATGTACAATTCAGTGATATTAGTAGTATTTTCATATTATGAATGGTGGCATACCATAATTTAATTTACGCCTTAGTGTCTGCCCCACATTAAATTTGTTTCTTCCTCCGCCATGCCCCGCCGAAATGAAGTGACCAAGTTTATCTACCCCAATCGATCTCATTTCGGAATTACCGAGATGAACTGATCGGAACTATCGAAACGAGGTCCTTCTTAGGTCATCGCGAATCGGTCCTTCCGAGTGGATCTGTTCGGTCTCACCGAAAAGCCTAAGGTCGAGTCTTTTTCACAGTTCAGTGTCACTGGGTTGTTTATAAAGTTTGTAACGGTTGAATTTTTGGCGATGGCTATTTATACGCCTCCACCCCCGCCTACTCTCTGAGAGAGCCATCAGGACAAAACTACACTTCCACCATTCATTTTTCTGAGAGGGAACCATCTACACTTGTGTTGAGAACAAGGCATTTTGAAAGCGTGGGTTTACTCCTAGAGGGGGTGAATGGAAGATTTTTGGAAATTCGTCAAACTCGGATGAATTTGATGAAGATCAGAGTGAAGATATAGAAACATAAGACAACTAAATCATCACAGTAGCGGGAAGCATGCATACAAGATACATATAGGTGAAGAACATGCAGTCGTACAAGCATACGAGCAAGAGGAAGCTGACCTGAAGAAATGAAAAACAGTATGATGAATGTCTTCAATTGAAATTCTTCAGAAGGTGGATCACAAATTCTTCAGCAGCGGAATAACGTAAAGGTAAGGGTGAGGAATTTGAAATCAGGTAGGCTTGGTGAAGACACAACGATTTGGTAGACCAGTTTCAGTTGTTGTATCAACTGTGCGTCTAGTTGAGGCGGCTGAGACGAACTCAGAGGACCCACAGTCCTCACTGTATTCCTCTTGAGCCAAAGCTGACTTAGACCTCGCCCAATCACTTGTGGTAAGTCTTCAAGGTAGACTCCCAAAACCTTCACATACTTGTTCACCGGCACACCACAATGACTCTTGGGTGCTTAGAATTTGATGCCTAATAGTTTGAAATAATGACAGTCTTCAAAGATAATAGGCGTCTAATCACACAGATCAATCTCTTCAGTGATGCTCAATCACTTTGGCTCTGGTTGAGTTTTTCATCACTTGGGATTCTCTCAAAGTCGTTTGAGGAAGGGTTGCTCTCAAATGACAAGTGTCAAGTTCTCTCTAGAGCAGCCAACCAACAAGTGGTTGTGGGGGCAGCTATTTATAGCCAGGGGAACTTGACATGAATTGTCACAAGAGCCCTTCTCAGACATGACCTTCGTCAGGATAAGGGTCCACTCGACAACTGGCACGTGAGGCAGCAACAGTCATAAAATGGAACTCTCAATTTCGTGAGGCCACTTAATTTCCTCATGATAGGCAGATCACACTGGCGAAATCCTAACTCCTCAATCTGACCAAATTTGTTAGCGACCGATGAACTTCGTCACTGCCACTAGCAAATTTGTCAGATGTACCGAAGATTTCCACAGGCTTCACTCGAAGTGGCTTGTGTATATATAGGATTGAGCATCACTTTAGAAATGAGAACTATGATTCACCTACAACCCCTTTAATATTGATTTACCTATGACTTAAAATAAGAAGAAAGAAAATATGAAAACAAGAGTCTTCAAGCTTCAAGGTCTTCACATTAATTTCTTCAAAGGTCGTACCAGTTTCACCAACAAATTATTCGCTTGAAGAATTACATTTCTAGGGGTCTTCTTCCTTGGGTTAAACCAAATCTTTAGGGACTATAACTCATGTTTACACTCACAAACACATTAGTCCCTTAACCTATTTGTCTTCAATACTCCAAAACCACTAAGGGGGCACTTGGTGCACTTACAATCTCCCCATTTTTGGTGATTGATGACAAACTGGTTAGGTTTTCAATGGGAGTAAAGAATGGAAGGGTAAGTACTGAGTATGAAGAAATTGGTTACATGATATTGAGGAACTCCTCCTGAAGATGTGCATATGAAGAATTTGCTTTGGATTGCAAATGCACATGGCAGGCTGGAATTGTGGAGATCTCCCCCTATATCATGCAATTCAATCATCCATGATCATAAGATATTGAAGAATTTGAAATTGGTGTCAGACAAAATACATCATGCATGAGTATATATCATTGAAGAGTAGAGCAAGCAGATAAAGTGTAGCAAAAGAGTCAGACCACAAAAAGCTATTTAAGTTACAACTCATTAAAGAGTTGTAACTTAGCAAAAACATCCCATATAAAGGACCGCTTGAATACTAACTCAAATCCCCCCCTTTGTCATCAAACGATCAAAAGGAGACGAAACTGAGAGCTGACGCCCCTGAAGAGTATCATCTTGAGGAATTTTAAGGAGCGTCAGTGTTGGTGTCGGGGTCACCTGAAGCGGAAGGGCATGCAGTAGTCTATTCAACCTCTACATTTTCATCAGTAGAGCATGAAGGAGACATTGAGCTTGGGACTTGAGGAGGAACTTGAACTTCTTCTTGGGCGGCATCGACCAATCAAAGTTTTGTTGGAATTCCATATCAATGAGTTCTTCATCGATCTTTAGATGTGATAATATGTCACATGTCCTGTCAAATATCGCATGGGTGTAGTAGTGATTCTTGCGAACATCATTATGCGTCGCTTTCATGTTGGCATGAATAGCTGCAAGTTGACACTTCGTCCAGTCATGATTCATGTCAATCTTTTGGTGGTGTCTGATGAGGAGTTCACGATGAGTCATGATCCTGGAGCTTCTGGATGAGGAATTGTCCTTGATGCCTTTGCTACCATATCTTGGTTTGTAGTTTCATCATGAGTAGATAGAGAGGTAGGCTGAATAAATTGTCCATCAAGGGGATGAATTCCTTCATCAATGATTGCCTTGCATTTGTGAGGAACTGAGTAGATTATGCTTTGAAGAAATTCTACCTCTGGCAGAAAACGGAGATGATTCTGTCCATCAGCCATTTAATTGATTGACGATCTGGATCTGATGAATCTCATGATCCATGAAGCATAAGGCTTCAAATCAAAGGGTGATTGGGCTACTATGACCAAAGTCCTGAGGACAAAATCATGGATGTAGATGGGAGTTCCATGTATGATGTGAAAGAGAAGATTCTTCATGACTCCCACAGCTTCTTCAGTTGTTGAATTGTGTCCATTGATGGGACTGAGGGTCTTGGCCAGAATACAATAGACAGTTCGTGGCACATACCACAAATTCTTCACTAAGAAGGTGGTTCTTTGTGCTTCTCCTTCAACCATTGGCTTCATCAGCACTTGCATCAAGCAAAAGTATCTCAAAGTAGCACAAACCAAATTGTAACAAGAAATCTAAGCAAATCAACCAAGAAAAAGCAAAGAACTCGCTCACTCAAAGCCTAATGATATATACAAATTCTCCCCCTTTCACAGCAAGTACCAAAAAGTTCGAATACGTACGAAGCTAATCATATCTATAGGCTTGATCTCTGGCAGCTCGTGGTGGCGAAGTCCTGTGACTTGCAGCACCGATGTGTGTCGATTTCGGAGTCAAGATAAGTGCATCTGCAAATTCCTCAGATGACGTCTGCTGGACTGGTGGAGTGGATACAACAGGAGCAACTGATGGAGTACCTGCCGGGGCAGCAACTGGAGTTGAAACTATGGCTCTGGAAGTGTCTGACCTAAGCATCTGTGGAACTGAGTAGTAGTAGGAAGTACTGGGCTCTGGCGTCCATCCTCATCAGTACTGACACGGTTTGCCTCACCCACTTCTTTGTTGAGACTCTCCAATGTGGAGTGAACTTCTGTTACTTTGATATCCATATCATGGAATTTTGTCTCTATAATCCTCTCAAGGATCTCTTGGTTCTTTGTGAGGTTGTCCAGGCTCCGCTTGATCCTCTGAGTGACTCAAATGAGGTATTGCATTTGCTCAGTCTTAGTCTTGAGCACTAGATCTGAGGGGGCACTAGATGCTGAAGCCCTTACAACTTCTGCACTTGCATGAGCTCCGGCTAAACTAGGATGTGAAGGATCCTTGGTGACAGTGTTGTCCTAAAACTCTGGCCGAAGTGGCAAGTTCTCATGATCCAACAAAAAGTTCTTGTTTGCACCCTTGGAGTTGATAAGAATATGAATGTGAGAGGAAAATCCACAAGATCTCTTCGGACCAGCGGCTGTCCTCTTAAAAGTTTTGACAATAAGATCCATGACTTTGATTTTCTCATGTTTATCAATATGATGTAGCATTTTAATGGAGTGACCTCGAATCATCCTGTCATCACCTGACTTGGGCATCAAAGTATGCCTGATGATAGTGTTGGACCTAGCAAGTCCTGCCTTCAAGAAATAAACTGAGCCTAGTTTATGAGATTCCTTGTACTTCTCTGGTACCTCAGTGTACATGTTAGCTACTACCTCTTGAGCTAGCGTTGTCTTCCCTCGAAGAGGAAAGGGAGATGTAGCACAGTAGCGTAAGTATTTCCCTCAGTTTTTGAGAACCAAGGTATCAATCCAGTAGGAGACCACGCGCCAGTCCCTCGCACCTGCACAAACAAATAAGAACTTCGCAGCCAACGCGATAAGGGGTTGTCAATCCCTTTACAGTCACTTACAAGAGTGAGATCTGATAGATATGATAAGATAATATTTTTGGTATTTTTGGTATAGAAACAGAAAGTAAAGAAAGCAAATAAACAACGGCAACAGAAATTGGCTAGTTGACGAGAAAGTAATATGATAAAGATAGACCCGGGGGCGATAGTTTTCTCTAGTGGCTTCTCTCTTGATAGCGATATTCTACGACGGGTAAACAAATTACTGTCGAGCAATTGATAGAAAAGCGAATAATTATGAGACTATCTAGGCATGATCATTGTATATAGGCATCACGTCCGAGACAAGTAGACCGAAACGATTCTGCATCTACTACTATTAGTCCACACATCGACCGCTATCCAGCAAGCATCTAGTGTATTGAGTTCATACGAACAGAGTAACGCCTTAAGCAAGATGACATGATGTAGAGGGATAAACTCAAGCAATATGATGAAAACCCCATCTTTTTATCCTCGATGGCAACAATACAATACGTGTATTGCTGCCCCTACTGTCACTGGGAAAGGACACCGCAAGATTGAACCCAAAGCCAAGCACTTCTCCCGTTGCAAGAACTATAGATCTAGTAGGCCAGACCAAACCAATAATTCGAAGAGACTTGCAAGGATATTATGAACACACATAAAAAGTTCAGAGAAGAACCAAATATCTTTCATAGATAATCTTGATCATAAACTCACAATTCATCGGATCTCGACAAACACACCACCAAAAGAGATTACATCGAATAGATCTCCTCGAAGCCCGAGGAGAACTTTGTATTGAGATCCAGAGAGAGAGAAGAAGCCATCTGGATACTAGCTATGGACCTGAAGGTCTGTGGTAAACTACTCACAACTCATGGTGAGGGCGATGATGATGATGATGATGATGAAGGCCTTCGTGATGGATCCCCCTCCCGGAACAGGCTCCAAGATGGGATCTCCATGGGAACAGCAGCTACGGCGGTGGAATTAGGGTTTTCTCTCTGCGTATGGAGTTTCTGGGGTATGTAGGTATATATAGAAAGAAGGAGGGAACCGGGGGCCGTGTGGGCCAGCCGCGAGGCAGGGGGGCGCGCCCTGGGAAGGGGCGCGCGCCCCCCACCCTCGAGGGCTGGCCCTACGTCCCCTGACTTGGCCCTGACGTTTCCCGAGCGTGATTTCCTCCAAAAATATCTCTTGCGAAGGTTTCATTCCGTTTGGACTCCGTTTTATATTCCTTTTCTGCAAAACCCTGAAATAGGCAAAAACAACAATCTGGACTGGGCCTTTGGGTTAGTAGGTTAGTCCCAAAAATGATATAAAAGTGAATGATAAAGCCCATTAAATATCCAAGACTTCATAAATAATAGCATGGAACAATCAAAAATTATAGATACGTTGGAGACGTATTATTAGCCATGGAATTGTGTCCCATCTTTGGCTTATCATAGACATTAACATCATCTTCATCAGCCAGAGGTACACCAAGCAAAGTGGCCAACTCTAGTACATTAGATTCGTACTAACTACTTCTGTCATCCAGACAATTCTTCCATTGGGATAGAAGTGAGCTGTAGAATAGAACTACATGATCATTTCATCATTCCATGATGTCAGCTTCTTCCCAATAAATGCATCAGCACCAATAGTCCTGAAGTCCTCATGAACGTAGGGGAGTTTGTTGGGGAATGATGCCTAGAAAACAAAAACAAAAATCTACGCACATGCAAGATCTATCCATGGAGATGCATAGCCACGAGAGGGGGAGAGTGTGTCTACATACCCTCATAGACCGAAAGCGGAAGTGTTTGACAACGTGGTTGATGTAGTCGAACTTCTTTTAGCTCTGACCGATCAAGCACCCAACATACGGCACCTCCGAGTTCTGCACACGTTCAGCTCGATGACGTCCCTTGTCATCTTGATCCAGCAAAGGTGTCTAGGAAGTAGATGAGTTCCACCAGCACGACGGCGTGGTGACAGTGACGGAGATGTGATCCGCATAGGGATTCGCCTAAGCACTACGAAGATACGACCGTGGGAGTATCCTTTGGAGGGGGGCGCCGCACACGGCTAACAATTGTTGGTGTGTGTTCTAGGCGCCCCCTCCCCATGTATATATAGATGGGAGGGGGAGGGGAGCATCCATGGGGCGCCCCAAGTAGGAGGAATCCTACTTGGGGGCCTAGTCCAATTCGGTCCCCTCCCCTTACCATATTTTCAGAGGTGGAAAAGGTAATAGGAGGAGGAGAAGGAAAGGGGGGCTGAACCCCTCTTTCCCTTCCCCACTCGGTCTCCTTCCTTATGGGGGGCATACCACCCCTTGTGGGCTGGTGTGTGAAGGAAATATGCCCTAGAGGCAATAATAAAGTTGTTATTTATATTTCCATATATCAGGATAAATGTTTATTATTCATGCTAGAATTGTATTAACCGGAAACTTAGTGCATGTGTGAATACATAGACCAAAACAGAGTGTCCCTAGTATGCCACATCATTAGGAGAATGATGTGATGGCCAAGACCCATCCATTAGCTTAGCAACTTGATCATTTAGTTTTACTGGTATTGCTTTCTGAATGACTTATACATGTTCCTATGACTATGAGATTATGCAACTCCCGAATACCGGAGGAACACCTTGTGTGCGATCAAACGTCACAATGTAACTGGGTGATTATAAATATGCTCTACAGGTGTCACCGAAGGTGTTTGTGGTGTTGGCATAGATCGAGAATAGGATTTGTCACTCCGAGTGTCGGAGAGGTATCTCTGGGCCCTCTCGGTAATACACATCATAATAAGCCTTGCAAGCAAACGACTAATGAGTTAGTCACGAGATGATGTATTACTGAACGAGTAAAGAGACTTACCGGTAACGAGATTGAACTAGGTATAATGATACCGATAGTCGAATCTCGGGCAAGTAACATACCGATGACAAATGGAACAACGTATGTTGTTATGGGGTTTGACCGATAAAGATCTTCGTAGAATATGTAGGAACCAATATGAGCATCTAGGTTCCGCTATTGGTTATTGACCGGAGATGAGTCTCGGTCATGTCTACATAGTTCTCGAACCTGTAGGGTCCGCACGCTTAACGTTCGATGACGATCGGTATTATGCGTTTATGAGTTTTGATGTACCGAAGGTTGTTTGGAGTCCCGGATGTGATCACGGACATGACGATGGGTCTCGGAATGTCCGAGACATAAAGAGTGATACATTAGACGGCTATATTCGGACACCAGAAGTGTTCCAGGTGATTTCGGAGAAAACCGGAGTGCCGGAAGGGTTACCGGAACCCCCTCCCCGGGGGAGTAATGGGCCATAACGGGCTATGAGGGAAAGAGAGAGGCAGTCCACTAGGGCTGGCCACGCCCCCCCAGGGAATCCTAGTTGGACTAGGAGTGGGGGGAGGCGCCCCTCTCCTTCCTTCTCCTCTTCCTCTTCCTTTCCTACTCCTAGTAGGAATAGGAAAGAGGATTCCTACTCCTACTAGGAGTAGGAAAGCTCCTCTCCTTTGTGCGCCCTAGGGCCGGACGGCCTCCCCCCTTGCTCCTTTATATATGGGGGCAGGGGGCACTGACGACCCACAGGTGTAGGGGATCTATTGTAGTCCTTTCGATAAGTAAGAGTGTCTAATCCAATGAGGAGCAGAAGGAAATGATAGGCAGTTTTCGGTAAGGTATTTTTTGCAAGCACTGAAATTATAGGTAACAGATAGTTTTGTGATAAGGTAATTGGTAGCAAGTGACAAAAGGTAAAAGTAAATAAGGTGCATCAAAATGGCCCAATCCTTTTTGTAGCAAAGGACAAGCCTGGACAAACTCTTATATAAAGGAAAGCGCTCCCGAGGACACATGGGAATTATCGTCAAGCTAGTTTTCATCACGATCATCTGATTCGCGTTCGGTAATTTGATAATTCGGTATGTGGGTGGACCGGTGCTTGGGTGCTTCCCTTACTTGGACAAGCCTCCCACTTATGATTAACCTCTAATGCAAGCATTCACAACTACAAAAGAAGTATTAAGGTAAACCTAACCATAGCCTGAAACATATGGATCCAAATTAGCCCCTTATGAAGCAACGCATAAACTAGGGTTTAAGCTTCGGTCACTCTAGCAACCCATCATCTACTTATTACTTACCAATGCCTTCTTATAGGCCCAAGTAATGGTGAAGTGTCATGTAGTAATGACACCACTAGATGAGGGACAACATACATCTCATCAAAATATCGAACAAAGACCAAATTCAGATGACTACTAATAGCAAGACTTCTCCCATGTCCTCAGGAACAAAAGTAACTACTCACAAGACATAATATTGTTCATGATCAGAGGGGTATTAATATGCATAATGGATCTGAACATATGATCTTCCACCAAATAAACCAACTAGCATCAACTACAAGGAGTAATCAACACTACTAGCAACCACATGTACCAATATGAGGTTTGGGTACAAAGATTGGATACAAGAGATGAACTAGGGTTTGAGAGGAGATGGTGCTGGTGAAGATGTTGATGAAGATAGCCCTCCCAAAGATGGGAGAGTCGTTGGTGATGATGGCGGTGACGATTTCCCCCTCCCGGAGGGAAGTATCCCCGGCAGAATAGCTCTGCCGGAGCCCTAGATTGGTTTCCGCCTCGAGACGGTGGCGTCTGGTCCCGTAAGCCTCCTCCTGATTATTTCCAGGTCAAAACACCTCATATAGGAGAAGATGGGCATCGGGGGCCTTCCGGCTGGCCCACGAGGCAGGGGGCGCGCCCCCCACCCTCGCGGGCAGCCGGTGGCCCCCCTCGTGGACTTCTTTCGCCAGATATTTTTTATATTTTCTGAAACGACGTTCTGTTGAGTTTCAGGGCTTTTGGAGTTGTGCAGAATAGGTTTCCAGAGTTTGCTCCTTTTCCAGCCCAGAATTCCAGCTGCCAGCATTCTCCCTCTTCATGTAAACCTTGTAAAATAAGAGAGAGAAGGCATAAGTATTGTGACAAAACATGTAAGAACAGCCCATAATGCGATAAATATCAACATATAAGCATGATGCAAAATGGAGGTATCAACTCCCCCAAGCTTAGACCTCGCTTGTCCTGAAGCGAAAGCCGATATTGAAAAGTATGTCCACATGTTTAGAGATAGAGGTGTCGATAAAAACAAGATACGGACATGAGGGCATCATGATCATTCTCATAACAACAACTTAAGTAAATATAGTCACATGATTCTTATGCTAAAGTAACAAATCATCCACAATATCAAGTATGAATCATAAACTTCATTGGAAACTAACAAACTTTAATCTCGGTCATTGAAGCAATTGCAATTTATCATAATAACAGAAAGAGTCAATATAAGAGCTTTTCAGCAAGCCTACATACTCAACTATCATATAGTCTTTCACAATTGCTCACACTCACGCAATACCTATGTTTATGGAGTTTTAATCAGACACAGAGAAAGATAGGGGCTTATGGTGTTGCCTCCCAACCTTTTACCTCAAGGGTAATGTCAACAGTAATAGATCATGAAAACTTACATCCAAGTGGGTATATATGTCAGGATCTTTCCAACACAATGTGCTTGCCAAAGGATAAAATGGAAAAAGGAAAGGTGGATTTCACCTTGACACTTATAAGACAGGAATAATAGATAGGCCTTTCGCAGAGGGAAGCAGAGGTTGTCACGTGTTTTTATGGTTGGATGCATAAAGTCTTAGCATAGAAGAACTTCACTTTATATTGCCACTTGTGATAAGGACCTTTATTATGCAGTCCGTCGCTTTTATTACTTCCATATCACAAGATCGTATAAAGCTAATTTCTCCCACACTAATAAATCATACATATTTTAGCGAGTTTGCAACATGACAACTTACTTGGAAGGATCTTTCTCAATCCATAGGTAGGTATGGTGGACTCTCATGGCAAAATTGGGCCTAAGGATGTATGGAAGCACAAGTAGTATCTCTACTTAGTGCGATGAGTTTTGGCTAGCATGAGGGGGAAAGGCAAGCTCAACATGTTGGATGATCCATGACAATATACTTTATTTCGGATATAAGAGGACATAACCCATTATGTTGTCTTCCTTGTCCAACATCAACTCTTTAGCATGTCATACTTTAATGAGTGCTCACAATCATAAAAGATGTCCAAGATAGTATATTTGTATGTGAAGCCTCTTTTTATTTATTACTTCCTATTAATTGCAACGATGACCAAAACTATGTTTGTCAACTCCCAACAACTTTTATTTATCATACTCTTGCATGTGAAGTCATTACTTCCCAGAAGATCGATATGATCTCTTTGATACTCTTTATGTTTTCTTTCTTTTTATCATGACCCAAGTGAGGAAATCAAGCCCTTGACTCAACACTAATCATTATTATGTAACTCATGGACTCGATTACAAAGGATAAAGCTCACAAAGCAAAAGTTCACAACTAGATCATGCTAACTTTATTCTACTAGATCAAGATACTACCAAAAGGATCGAACTAAGTAAAACGGTAAAGATAGGAGTGATGGTGATACGATACCGGGGTCACTCCCCCAAGCTTGGTAGTTTCCAAGGGGAGTGCCCATACCCATATGATTATGTATCCTTCTTCGGGGGTGATGATGATGGAGTTGTTGATGATGTAGGCTTGTTGTCCACCTTGCAAGGCATGGGTTCACCATGGTAGAAGGATGATCGAGTCTCCGGGATAGTCAAA
Source organism: Secale cereale (assembly GCA_902687465.1). Taxonomy (NCBI): domain Eukaryota; kingdom Viridiplantae; phylum Streptophyta; class Magnoliopsida; order Poales; family Poaceae; genus Secale; species Secale cereale. The sequence continues at coordinate 797,595,687 of LR738710.1, read as the reverse complement.
TCTGCAGCCAAACTCATCTTCTTTAATCTATAATCATACTCACAGTTTTGGTTCTACAGGTCATAGATCTGGGCCTGGAGGTGTTCGATCTTCTCTTGAAGATTGGAGATAGCTTCCCCAAAGATCCTTGAGTCCAGCTTGAGGTTGTTGGCGAGCTCCGAGATCATCATGTGGTTGGCGTTGAGTCCTTGTTCCACCATACCCTGGCACTTGAAAACTTGCTGCTCCATTGCTTCGAGTCTTGTCTCCACGCTTCCGGTCCTCCTCGGCCCCTCAACGTCATGGATGTGCAGCACCCCCTCATGCAACTCCATGGTTTTAGGGTGGTGCAGCACCTCCGCAAGGTAAGGGTTGATGACCTTCTTGAAGAACTTGTCCTTGGGGGTGTTGGAGGACGCCATGATGATCTAGATCTATCAAAAACAACAGCTCGAAACGAAAACAGAGGATTTTTGCATGATACAGAGGTCAAAACCTTGGGAGTATATAATGATTTTTTATCGACCAAGAGGAGTAACCCACAATAAAACGGAGTCCGGGGGACACACGGGGTGCCCACGAGGTAGGGGGCGCGCCCTGGGAAGGGGGGCGCGCCCTCCACCCTCGTGGACGGCCCGTGTCTCTTCCGGACTGCGGCTTATTTTTCTATTTTTCTAAATATTCCAAAACGGAGAAAAATTGCCTTTCGAACTGTTTTGGAGTCGGTTTACTTACCGTATCACATACCTCTTCCTTTTCGAAGGCTGAATCATTCTGGAAAGTGTCCCTTATGTATTCCTCCGAGGTTACGGTTTCAATAACATTGGTTTCGACATTTATAGGATTACCTGAGATATAATGTTTGATTCTTTGACCGTTCACCACCTTCGGATTTGTGCCTTCGAAGTTGTTGGTTTTTATGGCACCGGAACGATAGACCTCCTCGATAACGTAAGGTCCTTCCCACTTGGAGAGAAGTTTTCCTGCAAAAAATCTTAAACGAGAGTTGTATAGCAAGACATAATCACCTACGTTAAACTCACGCTTTTGTATCCTTTTGTCATGCCATCTTTTAACTTTTTCTTTAAACAGCTTGGCATTCTCATAGGCCTGGGTTCTCCATTCATCGGGATAGTTAATGTCAAATAACCTCTTCTCACCTGCAACTTTAAAATCATAATTGAGCTCTTTAATAGCCCAATATGCCTTATGTTCTAGCTCGAGAGGTAAGTGACAAGCTTTTCCGTATACCATCTTATATGGAGACATAACCTAGGATTTTTGTATGCAGTTCTATAGGCCCATTATGCATCATCAAGTTTCTTGGACCAATTCTTCCTAGACCTATTAACTGTCATCTGCAAGATTAATTTCAGCTCCCTATTACTTAGTTCTACTTGACCACTAGTTTGTGGGTGATAGGGGATGCAATTCTATGGTTGACATCATACTTTGCAAGCATCTTACGGAAAGCACCATGAATAAAGTGTGAACCACCATCAGTCATTAGATATCTAGGGACTCCAAACCTCGAAAATATAACTTCCTTAAGCATCTTAATAGAGGTGCTATGATCAGCGCTACTAGTTGGAATAGCTTCTACCCAATTAGTAACGCAATCAACAACAACTAAAATATGTGTGTACCCATTAGAGGCAGGAAAAGGTCCCATATAATCAAAGCCCCAAACATCAAATGGTTCAATAACAAGTGAATAATTCATAGAAATTTCTTGACGTCTACTAATATTACCAATTCTTTGACATTCATCACAAGATAAGACAAACTTACGGGCTTCCTTGAAGAGAGTAGGCCAATAAAAACCGGATTGCAATACCTTATGTGCAGTTCTATCTCCCGCATGGTGTCCTCCATAAGCTTCAGAGTGGCACTTGCGTAGGATCTGTTCCTGTTCATGCTCAGGTACACAACGTCTAATGATACCATCTACTCCTTCTTTATAAAGATGTGGGTCATCCCAGAAGTAATGTCTCAAATCATAAAAGAACATTTTCTTTTGCTGGTATGTGAAGCTAGGAGGTATAAACTTAGCAACAATATAATTAGCATAATCAGCATACCATGGAGAAATACGAGAAGTGTCGTGGAATTAGCACGGCAGATGTCCGGTTTAGCGGACTTGATGATGGAACCATCACACGGGTTAGCTTGAAGGGGTTCATAGCACACAAAGGACACAGAGAGTTTATACTAGTTCGGCCTCTTCGATGAATGTAAAAGCCTACGTCTAGTTGGTTTGGTATTGCTTGGGCGTCGGTTTACAGGGAGCGGATTCGCTTGCCTGTAGTCTCGACGGGTCGATTCTTGCTTGTCCCTGAACCGTCCCCGGGTCGTCCCTTTATATAGAGGTGACGCCGGGTCCGGTTTACAGAGTCCCGAGGCCGGCTCATACTTGTGTCCGCCTCGGTCTCTATCTTTTCTTCCTTATCCCTCAAGTTACATCGCTTGGCGGTTTACAAACCACACTTCTATACATGGGCTCTAAGATCTCATGGGCCGTAGCCTTTACTAAATATTACAACCAAATATAATATAACTAAGCCGGTTTATACTAGCCGGTTCATACCTGCTAGTCATATCCCTGACATTAGGCTCCAGAATGATTTGAACTTGTTCATATTAGTCTTCCTTGTCTTGTATAATTTTCTTCTGTCTTCACATTTTTGTAAACCGGCTCTGACGTCATATTCGAGAATCACTAGATCTGACCGTGACATCATCTCCGCTTTTAACGCTGCGAGCTGTACTGTAGCTTTGTTTAATGGTTATCCGAAAATCGAGGCGTCAAAAAGGATCTTTATCCGATCTTTGCCCCCTCGAATCCCGCACCTTTCGCTTCACATTTGTCGTTCGCTTATAAATACCGCCGTCCCCCTTCGTTCTTTCTTCTTCTCGCCTCTTCTTCCTCCGTCTGCCGCCCGAACTTCCAGACGCCATTGACGCCCGAGCTTGAAGCGCCGCGGTTGCCTCGCCGAGTCAAGACCTTCCTGGCCGCTGCATCAACCTGATTCGACCAGAAAAACTCCGCCGCCGTCCTCCATTGTTCAGGTATGTCTTTCCTTCCTCATTCTAGATCTGCATCCTTTAGGGTTCGTCCCTGTCTCTCCGCCATTAGGGCTTTCAACGAGAGCTTCATCTTGTTCCTCTTAAACACTTACTTCGTAGAAAGTTTTTGATCTTTATACCCAGTTAACAGATCTTTTATTAGTATTTGCTTTAGATCCCGCCATTTATACTTATCCTATAGATTCATCTGCCCCGTATAAAATCCTTGCGTTTCTTCCCGTATTTTCTTGCACTTTATTTTTCTTTTCTTTGCGCTCCCAGATCTGTTCCACTTTAGCCGTTTACAAGGAAACTGTTTCTTCTCCTCTGTAGATCCATTAGATATACTCCGGTTTAAACTGTTATGCCCTGTTCCTGTAAAACCTTTGAAATTGAACGCGACGGTTTAGCTGTTCCTCTTTTACTGTCGTGAACCGGTAATGACATAGCTCCCTGTTATCGCCGGTTTAACCATACCATTAGTCCTCTGTTTAAACCGTTGCGTAACTTTCATAGATTTTTCCGGTTTATACTGCTGTACCCGCATAATCCGTTTTTTATACTTTATCTTTTCCCGTATTTGTCCTTCCATTGCTATGGCCAAGCAGTGTGTCTCCTGTGATTGGGTCCCTTCCATCATCACGGAAGAAGACTTAGTCAAAATTTCTGAAATTGGTACCTTAGGCCCTCAGTCTGTTTTGAAGTGGCGGGTTCCGGGGAATGAATGCCCTCCTACACCTAGGCCCGGGGAGGTTATTGTGTTCTTTGACCACATATCTCGAGGCTTCTCTCCCCCCGGTTCAAAGTTTTTCCGGGACGTTCTAGCTGCCTTCCAACTCCACCCTCAGGATATTGGGCCCAACTCTATTTCAAATATCTGTGACTTCCAAGTGTTTTCGGAGGTGCATCTTCAAGAAGAACCGTCGGTCGATCTGTTCCGGGACTTCTTTCACCTGAACCGGCGCACAGAGTTCACCAGCGGACCGCATCAGGAGCTCGGCGGTGTCAGTATCCAGAAAAGGAGAGACGCTGTCTTTCCTCACGCTGCTTTACACACGCATCCGAAGGAGTGGAATAAGTCATGGTTTTATTGCGTTGACACTTCTCCTGAAGGGGAGAACCCTTTGCCGGGTTATCGTGAGCACCGTATTCCGGAGAATCATCCTCTACCGCAACGACTCAGCTCTGTCGAGCGGACCCGGTTTGCATCACAACTCTCCAGGTTAAAAGCTTTCATGGCCAATGGCTTGACTGGAACTGATTTTATGCGCTGCTGGTTGTCTTGGAGCATCCTTCCTTTAAGTCAGCGATCACAGTTGATGTGCCAATATTCTGGTAAACTGGACGACCCTCAACGGTTTACCAAGGACAAACTCTCTGAATCGGAGGTTATAGAATCAGCCAAGAAAATGCTCAACGTCTCCTTAGCAGACTGCAGCAAAGTCAGGTTAGCTCCGTATTATAAGAAGAATAAGCTGCCTGCGGTAAGTTTTGCTTCGCCCTGTATTTGTAACCTGTTCCTTTAAACCATCTTTCAATTGTCTTTCTTTCTTTGAATAGTCTGATGATCCTTTCTGGAAGAGAAAGCCTCAGGAGAAAACCGGCAAACAAGCACGCCGGAAAACCTTTGCCAATAAGAAAAGAAAAGCAGCTATTGACGCTAGCTCTCCCGCTGAAGATGATGACCCGGATTCCGAGGTATGAATTAATCCGGTTTGAATTTTGCTTTTTTGTACTCATATCCGTGTCTAATGATAACTTTCCACAGGAATTTGCTGAAGGTGATAATCCGGCTGAAGTTGAGGTAACTATCCTTTCTTCTGATTCAGAACCTCTTCCACAAAAAAGTCGTCGGACCGTCCGGAAATACCAATTTTCTCACCCTTACGCTCAATTGGACCCTAATTTTCTTTTGAAGAAGCAACAACATGAAGCTCTTCGCCGGACCACTCGCCATAGTGGCCTGGCAGTGGAATCATCCGGGATTTCTTTAACTCCGGCTCGGAAGCGCCGTGCTGAGGTGATACTTTCTCCGACTCTTCTTCATCCCAAGGCCGGGCTTATCCGAAAACCTCTTAAACCGTCTGACCCTGATTATCAGGAAACTCCCCTGTCTTCTTCTGGTGAATCGACTGCCACGCAGCTTCCTCCATTGAAAACTGTCCCAGGGTAAATCTTTTTCACATTTCCGGTTTATGATTTCCTTTTTTGCTTTATAATATTAACTCATTTCGCATACTTTTTTCAGCAAGCCAAAGCCTAGCAAGAAACCAAAGGCAAACAAACCCCCTGCTGAGACCTCTGCAGATAATCCGGCGATTGATCCTGCAACGATCGTTCCTCCGGAAGGCGAGCCCGTAGCTCCTCTTGAAGATCCTGCGCCTACGGATCATGTCTCCGTTCCCGAAAATCCTACTGCTGAAGATGTCCACAATCCGCCAAGTCCTGCCCGGGTCAATTGTCCTCAAATTAATCCGGCGTCTCCCAATCCGGCTCACACTGTGACTCCCCCAACTGCACCTGCTTCTCCAGATGTTGTAGTGACTGGGGCTGCTTTCGTTGCTCCGGCTGAGCCCACCGTTTTAGCCAAGCATACGGCTAAAATGGAGAAGTTATATAAAGAGAAACGCAAATGGAGTACTGAAGTATCCAATCTTGCAGACATGAGCGCCCAAGAAATTTATTCTGGGTATCTAAACCGGCTCCACAGCAGCCGAGACTATGAAGCAAGTTTGGTTAACTTAATGAAGGAGAAATATGAGGTAATCCTTTCCTTCTGACTTTGTACCTTTGATATGCTTCTATCCCATAACAGCCCCCAAGTTCCGGTTTAGCTGCGTGCTGAAGGTGAACCGGAACTTTGTAGTTTGAACAATTGACCTTTACATTAGCGCCCAAGTATCAAGTAGATAACTTGTTTATGTATTTGATACTTGTAAAAATTTCTGATGATACTTCAACCATCCATTAGCCCCCAAGTGTCAAGTAGACAACTTGTTTGTGTGCTTGAGACTTGTAACTTTGAATTGCTGTTATTTGTTGCTTCAACTGCCATTAGCCCCCAAGTGTCAAGTAGACAACTTGTTTGTGTGCTTGAGACTTGTCTGATTTTTGCTTCTTGTCTTTCGATTGTGCTTGCAGGCTGAGTTAAACCGGAACGCTGATGAAATTAATGATCTTCGGAGTCGTCTTGCTAAGACAGAATCTGCCGCTTCAAAGGCTAAGAAAGATCTTCAGGTAAGCTTAAAGACTGCTGAAGATCTGAAGAAATACTTTGAAGAAGAGCGGACCACTTTTGAAGTTCAAAAGAAGGATCTGGAGAAAAGGATTCAGGATGCTGAAGGGGCGCTTAATCCGGTTACAGAAGAATTAACCGGTTTAAAGCAGCAGATTGAGCTGATGACCTCTGCAATCTTTGGTAAGTATAATCTGAACTCCTGCTTTACCCCTGTAATCTTCCGTCTGTGCCGGTTTAACCGTAATATCTATATGCAGGGCGCCGTGTCTCCCATCTTGGGGATGACCTACGGAAGAAGCTTAAAGCGTGTTACACTTTGGTCGAGCAGCTGTATTCCGGCGCTCAGAGGATCATTAGTGCAACTTCTTTCGGTAAACCGGCCCCTACGACTATCCAGGACACGTTGAAAAAATTATCTGTCTTGCCGGTTCGTCTTGAAGAAGTCAAAAAATCTGCTGCCCGAGGTGGTGCTCTTCTAGCCCTTACCAGGGCTAAGGCCTGGGTCCCGGATCTTGATCCGGAAGAAGCTTTAACCGGATTTCCTGATATAAAAGACGACGGCTCAACTTTTACCGCAAAGGACCTTTACGCCTTGACGAAGGAGATGCGCCCCCTCGCCAGCAAGCTTGCCGCTGAATCCGATTTATCCAGGTATCATCCGGGATATGACTTGCAAAACGAGCGGGTGGAGCGGCCGGTTTATAACACCGTCAATTTAATCCCGCCGGTTCGTCCTCATACCTTCGCTCCAGATATTGAACCTTCTGAACTTATCAACGAAGAGATGTATTTCCGGGCTTTGACGAAGATTGACTGGCGAGTACCGGACTTCCAACCACTCCAGGAAGACGAAGATATTCCGGATCAAGGTGATGGCCAGCCGTCTCAGCAAGGAGGAGCATAATTTCAGAATTTATTGTTGTAATCGCAGTCTCTGTTTTGCCAAACAATCTTTCCAATCTGCCGGGCTTGCTATGCCTTGTAATAGGATAGCTAAAACTTGATCTGCTTTAACCCGGATATTCTGTCTTTCTTATGTGAAATATTTGCCGATTTAAATGTTGTCTGATGTTGCTTATCTTGCATATCCTCTGCTCCTGAGATTATATATGCTCAATACTCTTAATCCGGTAGGACTTTAAAGTCTCTTGATGAAGACCTTCATGGATCCAATCAGAAACCCAGGTTTTGATGATAAACTCCGGTTCATCTTGTTCTGCAAGACTTTGTTCAGAAATTTGTGGCTTGTTTCCTGATAGATGATCCGGGTTATAATGAACACCGATTTACTCATGCTGGTATTCATGATCCAGACTTTTCGCTTTATAGATATGTGGTCAGTTTCTGTAGCTGTTTCCACTCCGGTTTAAAGGGTTTAAAACACAAACACAAAAAGATGCAAATTTTGCAAATAAGACCATGTAGTCGAGGCTTTTTAAGAGCTGCCAGGCTCAAAGCAAGGTTCAGCCAATCAATGGGACGTGGATTATCCATCTTTCCCAGGGGGCCTAGCCAATCACTGAACGTGGATTTATCCATCTTTTCAGAGGGCCGATAGAACCGCAAATAAAAACTGAGCCAATCAATGGGACGTGGATTATCCATCTTTCCCAGAGGGCCTAGCCAATCACTGAACATGGATTATCCATCTTTTCAGAGGGTCGATAGAATCGTAACAAATTTGAGCCAATCACTGGATGTGGATTATCCATCTTTCCAGAGGGCCTCCATGGTTCCTCCTGAACCGGTGGGTAAATCTAAACCAATCACTGAACGTGGATTATCCAACTTTTCAGAGGGTCTCCAGGGTTCCTCCTGAACCGGTGGGTAAATCTAAACCAATCACTGAACGTGGATTATCCAACTTTTCAGAGGGTCTCCAGGGTTCCTCCTGAACCGGTGGGTAAATCGTGAAGCGTCCTTTCTTTGAACCAGATGTCATCTCATGTTCTTTTAGAAACTTTTACTTTGCAAAAAATCAAGCTTAAACCGGCCAATATGTTGAAATATCTGATAAAAAACTTGCATTGTTGCTTTCACAAGATGTTTGTATGTGAAAAAAGGGCTGAGCCCCCGGTTTACCGAGGGTGCCGGTTTATTTATTAATCATAATATATACATAGGATACAGTGGAGCTCATAGCTCAAGTATAGTATGGCCGTAAATGGGCGATGTTCCATGGCCTCTTTGTCTCCTCTTCTGATGTCCGTGAGTCCTTGTGTTCTCGAACGTCCACCAAGTAATATGAACCATTGTGTAGATTCTTACTGACCACAAAGGGCCCTTCCCAAGGTGGGGATAGCTTGTGCATATCTGTTTGATCTTGGATGAGCCGGAGTACCAAGTCGCCCTCCTGGAACGTCCTTGTTCTGATCCGGCGGCTATGATATCTGCGTAAGTCTTGTTGATAAATTGCAGATCGTGCCGCAGCTATATCACGCTCTTCATCCAACCGGTCTAAACTGTCTTGCCTTGCTCGCTCGTTGGCTGCTTCAACATAAGCCGTCACCCTTGGTGAATCATGACGTATATCGCTCGGAAGGACTGCTTCAGCACCATAAACCATGAAGAAAGGTGTGTAACCCGTAGACCGGTTTGGTGTAGTGTTGATACTCCAAAGAACAGATGGTAACTCCTCAACCCAACATCCTAGGGTTCTCTGCAAAGGTGTCATAAGCCGGGGTTTGATACCTCGCCAAATCTCCTGATTCGCCCTTTCAGCCTGACCATTGGATTGTGGGTGGGCCACAGAAGACACGTCCAAACGAATATGTTCTCGTTGACAGAATTCTTCCATCTCACCCTGAGATAAATTGGTTCCATTGTCTGTGATGATGCTGTGTGGAAAGCCAAACCGGAAAATTACTTTTTTGATGAATTTGACTGCCGTGGCCGCATCACACTTGCTTATAGGCTCCGCTTCAACCCACTTTGTAAACTTATGTACTGCTACTAGTAGATGAGTTTTCTGATCTTGGGATCGCTTGAAGGGTCCAACCATATCAAGCCCCCAAGTTGCAAACGGCCAAGTTATTGGTATCATCCGGAGCTCCTGCGCCGGAACCAGAGCACGCCTCGAAAATTTCTGACAAGCATCACACTTCCGGACCAGATCTGCCGCATCTGCATGAGCAGTTAACCAATAGAAACCATGCCGGAATGCTTTAGCCACCAATGATTTTGAACCGGCATGATGACCACAATCCCCTTCATGGATCTCGCGAAGAATCTCACAACCTTCCTCAGCTGATACACACCGCTGAAATACTCCAGAAGTACTGCGATGATGAAGCTCTCCGTTTGCAATCGTCATGGACTCAGAACGCCGGATTATCTGTCGTGCTTCTTCTTCATCGTCCGGTAACTCTCCTCGGCTCAGGTATGCCAAATAGGGCAGCGTCCAATCTGGAATAACATGGAGCGCTGCAACTAACTGTGCCTCCGGATCAGGAACAGCTAGGTCTTCCTCCTACGGTATTTGAACCGAGGGACTGTGCAATTCATCCAAAAAAGTGTTTGGTGGCACCGGTTTACGCTGAGAACCCAACCGGCTTAGAGCATCAGCCGCTTCGTTCCGTCGCCGGTCTACATGATCCACTTGGTACCCTTTGAAACATCCTGCAACTGCTTCAACTTTTCGTCTATAGGCTGCCATGAGGGGATCTCTTGAATCCCACTTGCCTGAAACTTGTGTGCCACCAAATCTGAGTCGCCAAAGCACTTAACCCTGCTCAAGTTCATCTCCTTCGCCATCCGCAAGCCATGAAGTAATGCTTCATATTCCGCCGCATTATTAGTACAAGGAAACAATAAGCGGAGGACGTAACAAAATTTGTCACCTCGAGGGGAGGTTAAAACAACTCCAGCCCCCGAGCCCTCCAACTGTCTTGAACCGTCAAAGTGAATCGTCCAGTATGTAAGATCCGGTTTATCCTCAGGGGTTTGCAACTCTGTCCAATCATTGATAAAATCCACCAATGCCTGTGACTTTATAGCAGTTCGTGGTACATACTTCAACTCGTGTGGGCTGAGCTCGATCGCCCACTTCGCTACTCTGCCTGTAGCTTCCCTGTTCTGGATTATATCCCCCAATGGTGCTGAACTAACTACAGTTATTGGATGACCTTGAAAATAGTGCTTCAACTTCCGGTTTGCCATGAACACACCATATACCAACTTCTGCCAATGAGGGTACCTATGCTTGGATTCAATGAGTACTTCACTCACGTAGTAAACTGGGCGCTGAACCGGGTATTCCTTCCCTGCTTCCTTGCGCTCAACCACGATTGCAACGCTAACCGCTCGTGCATTAGCAGCGACGTATAACAACAACGGCTCCTTGTCAATAGGAGCAGCTAAAACCGGCGGCTTTGCCAATTGCCGCTTCAGATCCTCAAACGCTGCGTTTGCCTCATCACTCCATATAAACCGGTCTGTTTTCCTCAGCATCTGGTAAAGTGGGATCGCCTTCTCTCCCAAACGGCTGATGAACCGGCTTAATGCTGTGATCCGGCCAGCTATACGCTGAACATCATTGATGCAAACCGGTTTCGTTAAAGATGTGATGGCCTTGATCTTCTCTGGATTAGCTTCTATTCCTCTGTTTGAGACCAAGAATCCCAGTAGTTTACCTGCCGGAACACCAAAAGCACACTTCTCCGGATTAAGCATCATCTTATAAGCTCGAAGATTATCAAAAGTTTCCTTAATATCCTCTATCATTGTTTCTTCCTTCCTTGACTTGACCACAATGTCATCCACGTAGTCATGAACATTCCCCCCTATCTGCCCTTTTAGACAATTCTGAACGCAATGCTGATAAGTTGCTTGTGCACATTTAAGTCCAAAAGGCATAGATACATAGCAAAAGGCACCAAAAGGGGTTATGAAAGCTGTCTTCTCTTGGTCTTCAACTGCCATCTTGATCTGGTGATACCCTGAATATGCATCCAAAAAACTTAGCCGCTCACATCCCGCTGTGGCATCGATGATTTGATCAATGCGAGGGAGAGCAAAAGGATCAGTTGGGCAAGCTTTGTTGAGGTCTGTGTAGTCCACACACATTCTCCACTTCCCGTTCTTTTTTAACACCAGCACCGGATTAGCCAACCACTCTGGATGAAAAACTTCCACTATGAATCCTGCGGCCAAAAGTCTGGCCACTTCTTCTCCTATAGCCTTGCGCCTCTCCTCATTGAAACGGCGCAGATACTGCTTGACCGGTTTAAACTTCGGATCAATATTAAGACTGTGCTCAGCGAGTTCCCTCGGTATACCTAGCATGTCAGAAGGTTTCCATGCAAGGATATCCCGGTTCTCACGGATGAACTCGATGAGCGCGCTTTCCTATTTGGGATCAAGGTTAGCGCTGATAGTGAACTGCTTAGACGAATCTCCAGGCACAAAATCAACTTGCTTGGTCTCCTCTGCTGATTTAAACTTCAACGCCGGATCATGCTCTGTAGTTGGCTTCTTCAGCGGAGTCATATCTGCCGGATCAACATTATCTTTATAATATTTCAACTCTTCCGTGGCACATACTGCTTCTGCATAGGCTGCATCTCCTTCTTCACATTCCACCGCTATCTTGCGACTTCCATGAATCGTGATCGTGCCCTTATGACCCGGCATTTTAAGCTGCAGATAAACGTAACATGGCCTAGCCATAAACTTAGCATAAACCGTCCTTCCAAACAAAGCGTGATAAGGGCTTTTGATTTTGACGACCTCGAAAGTTATCATCTCCGACCTGGAATCATGTTCATCTCCAAAAGTAACTTCCAAGTCAATCTTTCCCACCGGATAAGCCGACTTACCTGGCACTACTCCATGAAACACTGTGTTTGATTGCCTTAACTTCTTATCCGTTAGACCCATACGACGGAAAGTCTCATAGTACAAGATATTGATACTGCTACCACAGTCCATGAGAACCTTAGTGAATTTGTAACCTCCCACCCGGGGTGCCACCACCAAGGCTAAGTGGCCCGGATTATCCACCCGCATCGGGTGGTCTTCTCTACTCCACACAATGGGCTGTTCTGACCAGCGCAGAAACTGCGGTGTTGCCGGTTCAACTGCGTTAACGGCCCGCTTCAAAACCTTCTGATCTCGTTTACACAGACTTGTGGTGAAGACATGATATTGTCCACTGCTCAACTCCTTCGGATTACTTTGATATCCGGATTGCGGCTGCTGTTGCTGACGCTGTTGATTCCCCTGACTATTGTAATTTCCTTGGCCCTGCTGTTGATTGCTTTGGTTATTGTAACCACCTTGATGATGCGGCTGATTGCCCTGGTTACCATAACTTCCTTGATTATTTTGATTACCGGTCCGGTTTTGATAACCATTGTTATTGCCCCTATATCCTGATCCGGAACTGTTCCCCTGATGACCCGGACCATAAAATCCAGGACCTGAACCGCCATTTGGAGGCCTGTCAGGAGGATTGAAGCGGCCCGCCATTGCCTTCATAAGGGGCCTGCACTCCCTTATGGTATGCTTTGCCGGCCGACCTTTCATGCTATGTTTCGGACAAGGCTGATCTAACTCTTGATCCCAGCTAAGAGTTCCTCCGCCGGTTTGTGAAGGTGGATTTCCCAGGCTATGCTGAAAATCCCCTTGAACTTGAGTGTTGGCCACGAAGTCAGAGCCAACCTCTGCCTTCCGTTTGCCCAAACAACTCGTGGTAGCCGGATTAACTTGCGCCGGTTTACCAGACTTGCTAACCTTCCCCGTCTTGTCTCCTTCCGCTTCTGGATACTTGGTATTATCAGAGTCCCCATATTTTACCAAGGCACTCATGAGAGTTCCCATATCATTACAATCCCTTTTGAGCCGTCCGAGCTTTAACTTTAAAGATTCAAACCGGCAATTGTTTTCCAAGGTCACTATAGCCGTACTAGGATTGATACCATTCGAAGAGTGCAAGATCTCCGCTACTCTCCGCACCCAAGCAGCTGTAGACTCCTGCTCTCCTTGCACACAAGCAGCTAGATCCACCACTGACATTGGCTGTTTGCATGTATCTTTGAAGTTTTTGATAAACTGGCTGCATAGTTCCCCCCATGATCCGATAGAGTTCGGGGGTAAACCCTTCAGCCAGGTCCGGGCCGTACCTTCAAGCATCATAGTAAAATACTTAGCACAAGCCGATTCATCCACGTCCAGCATCTCCATGGCCATCTCATAACTTTCAACCCAAGCTTCTGGAGCTAAATCTGCTGTGTAATTAGGTACCTTGCGAGGCCCTTTAAAATCCTTAGGCAGCTTGACACTCCGTAAAGCGGGGACAAGACATTGCACCCCGAAAGAACTCGTCGTAATTCCTGTTTCCGCTGTAGCGGTGTGAACCGGCGTCGTTTGACGAACCTCCTCCCGGGCTCCTGATCTAACCCGGTTTACATCCGGAGCTGGTGCCGCTGCACCCGCCGGATTATCCTGTCTGCGCTGATGCCTCCTGCGTTCGCTGCTAGACACTTCTGGTTCTTCCCAATGCCTAGTATAACTCCGGCTGGGACGTGGTGTTGAATGTAGCCTTTCCCTGCTATGGGAATATGCTTGCTGCTGTATCAACGCCGTGTTAAGTAGTTTCTTGACCCGGCGAGCCTCCACTGCTACACGGGATGTCCCCTCATCGGGTAAAGCGGCCAACCGTGCTGCAGCTGCAACGATGTTATCCAACGGGTTTGAATAGTGACCTGATGGGTGAGGTGCAGATGTGATCCGCCGGTCTTGCTCCGTAACGGGCTGTTGAACCGGCTCATCCCTGACCGGGGGTGCCCTTCGGTTTAAAGTGGGATTATTGCTGGTTCCTGTCCCTGGTGTTCTAAATAGATCCATCGCCTCATAAACCGGCGGTATACGAGATTGATACTTCCGACCTCTTACTCCCTGCGTAGAGGCCTGTTCCATCCTTAGGTGAAAAGCTTGATCATCCAACTCTGTTTGCCTCCTGACTATCATTGCCTTCTCGGCTTCCAGATCCTCCTTTAACTGATCAATCCGACCCTTTAACTGAAGGAGCTCTGCATCATGCTGCGCCTTGTTTGCCGGAGCTACTGTTTCTACTGCCTTAGCTGTGAACTCATCGATCAAGGTGGATAGAATGTCAGTAGGTGAGAGGGTCGTGCCGCTCCCCCCTACACCAGCCTCTGCTGTCGTCCCGTTCACCGGGGGCTGTGAACCGGCCATAAAGACCGCCACCCGGTTTGGCGGGTCGAAGGGGTCCGGAATACTGTTTCCATCGTATTCGCCCTCAGACCGGCCGTCCTGCAACTGATACAGAGATTCAGTTTCTCCGGATGAAGATTCGTCGTCGGAGTAAACAACGGTTGCACCATCGGATTCCGATCCGTCTGCGGCTCGAACTCCGTGGATTGCTCCAACGAACACGCGCTTCTCGGCGGGCTGAATCCGGGCCGATCTCGCACGCTGAGCAGGCTCGACGATGTTGGGGAAGATGTCCGGCTCAGGTCCCGGTTCGCCGATTTTGCCAATGAAGACTTGGATGCCACCGAAGGGGACCCGGTACCCGTATTCGATTGAATCAGCCTCCGGTCCCCAACCTGCGTCGTCGATGTAGATCCGGCCGCGGAGACTCTTGGTCATCCGGCCGACCGCGTAACCCTTGAGCCCTTCAAAGCTGCCCTTCAAGAACTCGAAACCATCGTGCGGAGGCCCCACGGTGGGCGCCAACTATCGTGGAATTAGCACGGCAGATGCCCGGTTTAGCGGACTTGATGATGGAACCATCGCACGGGTTAGCTTGAAGGGGTTCATAGCACACAAAGGACACAGAGAGTTTATACTAGTTCGGCCCCTTCGATGAAGGTAAAAGCCTACGTCTAGTTGGTTTGGTATTGCTTGGGCGTCGGTTTACAGGGAGCGGATTCGCTTGCCTGTAGTCTCGACGGGTTGATTCTTGCTTGTCCCTGAACCGTCCCCGGGTCGTCCCTTTATATAGAGGTGACGCCGGGTCCGGTTTACAGAGTCCCGAGGCCGGCTCATACTTGTGTCCGCCTCGGTCTCTGTCTTTTCTTCCTTATCCCTCAAGTTACATCGCTTGGCGGTTTACAAACCACACTTCTATACATGGGCTCTAAGATCTCATGGGCCGTAGCCTTTACTAAATATTACAACCAAATATAATATAACTAAGCCGGTTTATACTAGCCGGTTCATACCTGCTAGTCATATCCCTGACAAGAAGTATTTATGACAGCTAGTTGTTCATCAGGAAAGCTATCATCAATAGGTTGTGGGTCATCAAGTATGTTCTCTAACCTAGACAAGTTATCTGCAACGGGGTTCTCAGCTCCCTTTCTATCAATAATATGCAAGTCAAATTCTTGCAGCAAGAGAACCCATCTAATAAGTTTAGGTTTAGCATCTTTCTTTTCCATGAGGTATTTGATAGCAGCATGATCAGTGTGAATAGTTACTTTAGAATCAACGATATAGGGTCTAAACTTATCACAAGCAAATACAACTGCTAAAAATTCTTTCTGAGTGGTAGCATAATTTCTTTGGGCACTATTTAGAGTTTTACTAGCATATTGGATAACATTCAATTTCTTATCAACTCTTTGCCCTAAAACAGCTCCTACAGCATAATCACTAGCATCGCACATAATCTCAAAGGGTAAATTCCAGTCAGGAGGCTAGACAATAGGTGCGGAGATCAATGCTTTCTTAAGTATTTCAAATGCTTCTAGACAATCATCATCAAAGACAAATGGAATATCTTTTTGTAAGAGATTAATCAGAGCCCTGGAGATTTTGGAGAAGTCCTTAATGAACCTCCTATAAAACCCGGCATGACCAAGGAAACTTCGTATACCTTTGATGTCCTTAGGGCATGCCATCTTTTCAATAGCATCTACTTTAGCTTTGTCAACTTCAATACCTCTTTCAGAAATTTGATGTCCCAAGACGATGCATTCATTAACCATAAAGTGGCACTTCTCCCAATTCAAGACAAGATTAGTGTCTTCACATCTCTGCAAAACTCGATCAAGGTTGCTTAAGCAATCATCAAAAGAGGTTCCGTAAACGGAGAAATCATCCATGAACACCTCAACAATCTTTTCACAAAAATCAGAGAATATAGCCATCATGCATCTTTGGAAGGTAGCAGGTGCATTACATAAACCAAAAGGCATACGTCTATAAGCAAAGGTACCGAAAGGACAAGTAAAAGTGGTCTTTGCTTGATCCCCTTTTGACACAGGTATTTGAGAGAAACCAGAATAACCATCTAGAAAGCAGAAATGAGTATGTTTGGATAACCTTTCTAGCATTTGATCAATGAATGGCAAGGGGTAATGATCTTTCTTAGTAGCTTTATTTAACTTACGGAAATCAATTACCATCCTATAACCTGTAACTATTCTTTGTGGGATCAATTCATCTTTATCATTAGGAACGATAGTCATACCTCCTTTCTTAGGGACACAATGGACAGGACTTACCCACTGACTATCAGCAATTGGATAGATAATACCTGCCTCTAGAAGCTTCAATATTTCCTTCCTTACCACTTCTTTCATCTTAGGATTTAACCATCGCTGATGATCAATAACCAGTTTAGCATTTCTTCCAATTTTATCTTGTGTTGGCATATAGTGGGACTAATGCCCTTAAGATCATCCACAGTATATCCAATAGCAGCACGATGCTTCTTCATACTTTTCAATAATTTTTCTTCTTCCTGCTCTGAAAGGTTAGCACTAATAATAACAGGATATATCTTCTTTTCATCAAGATAAACATACTTAAGATTATCAGGTAAAGGTCTAAGTTCAAACACGGGATCACCCTTGTGTGGAGGAGGATCCCCTAGGATTTCAACAGGCAAGTTATTTTTCAATACAGGTCCCCGTGTAAGGAATATTTCATCTATCTCCCTTCTCTCATTCATATGCATATCATTTTCGTGGTCTAGCAAGTATTGTTCTAAAGGATCATTAGGTGGCACGGCAATAGAAGCAAGACCAATAATTTCATCTTACTGGGTGGTGCCTTTTCAAGGGGTTGTCTATGAAATTTAGCAAAGTTAAAATCATGAGACATATCCCCTAACCCAACAGTAACAATATCTTTCACGCAGTCTATCTTGGCATTAACAGTATTCAAGAAGGGTCTACCAAATATAATGGGACAGAGTTCATCTCGTGGGAAACTAAGAATAAGGAAATCAGCAGGGTATTTAACCTTCCCACACAAGACTTCAACATCTCTAACAATCCCAACTGATGAAATAGTATCTCTATTAGCAAGCTTAATAGTAACATCAATCCCTTCTAACTCAACAGGTGCAATATCATGCATAATTTCGTTGTACAAATCAAAAGATATAATACTCGCACTAGCACCTATGTCGCATAAACCATGATAGCAATGATCTCCTATCTTAACAGAGATAACAGGCAAGCCTACAATAGGTTTATGTTTATTCCTAGCATTGGGTTCGGCTATTCTAGCAGATTCTTCTTGGAGGTAAATAACATGTCCATCTAAATCTTCTACCAAGAGATCTTTAGCCATATCAACACTAGGTTCAACTTTAATTTGCTTAGAGGGTGTAGGTGTTCTAGTATTACTCTTACGAACTACAGTTGAAGCTTGAGCATGATCCTTTATCCTAACGGGGAAAGGTGGTTTCTCAATATATGCGGTAGGAATCACAGGATCAACATTATAAGTGATAGTCTTTTCTTCAACTTTAATAGGTTCAACTACTTTTACTTCAATAGGGGGATGTTATTTAAACCACTTCTCCTTGGGGAGATCATCATGAGTAGCAAAAGATTCACAGAAAGAAGCTACTATCTCAGAGTCAAGTCCATATTTAGTGCTAAACTCACGGAAAACATCAGTATCCCTAAGAGCTTTAACACAATCAAACTTAGGGGTCATACCTGACTCCTTACCTTCGTCGAGATCCCAATCTTCAGAGTTGCATTTAATTCTTTCTAATAAATCCCATTTGAATTCAATAGTCTTCATAATATAAGAGCCAGAACAAGAAGTATCGAGCATGGAGCGATTATTAAGAGAAAGCCGAGCATAAAAGTTTTGAATGATCATTTCTCTTGAGAGCTCATGATTGGGGCATGAATATAACATTGACTTAAGCCTCCCCCAAGCTTGAGCGATGCTTTCTCCTTCACGAGGCCAGAAATTATAAATATAATTACGATCACGATGAACCTGGTGCATAGGATAGAACTTCTGATGAAATTCCAACTTCAGACGATTATAGTTCCATGATCCCATATCATCGCATAGCCTAAACCATGTCAATGCATCTCCCTTCAAAGATAAAGGGAAGACCTTCTTCTTGATAACATCCTCAGGCATACCTGCAAGCTTAAATAATCCACAAACTTCATCCACATAGATTAGATGTAAATTGGGATGCAAGTTCCATCTCCTGTAAAAGGGTTTTCAAGCAGTTTCTCTATCATACCCGAAGGAATCTCAAAGCAAACATTTTCAATAGGTGCAGTCGATTGAGGAGCAACTCTTTGCTCTTCTGTTCGGGGTGAAGATACCCCGAACAAGCCCCTCAAAGGTTTTTGAGCCATAATAACAAGTGATAATAAATTTCAGCACACTATACAAGTTTTTCCTTACCAAATTCCACTTACCAAAGGCGCTTCACTCCCCGCAACGGCGCCAGAAAAGAGTCTTGATGACCCACAAGTGTAGGGGGTCTATCGTAGTCCTTTCGATAAGTAAGAGTGTCGAACCCAACGAGGAGCAGAAGGAAATGATAAGCAGTTTTCGGTAAGGTATTTTCTGCAAGCACTAAAATTATAGGTAACAGATAGTTTTGTGATAACGTAATTGGTAGCAAGTGAAAAAAGGTAAAAGTAAATAAGGTTCAGAAAGATGGCCCAATCCTTTTTGTAGCAAAGGACAAGCCTGGACAAACTCTTATATAAAGGAAAGCGCTCCCGAGGACACATGGGAATTATCATCAAGCTAGTTTTTATCACGATCATCTGATTCACGTTCCGTACTTTGATAATTTGGTATGTGGGTGGACCGGTGCTTGGGTGCTGCCCTTACTTGGACAAGCCTCCCACTTATGATTAACCTCTAATGCAAGCATTCGCAACTACAAAAGAAGTATTAAGGTAAACCTAACCATAGCCTGAAACATATGGATCCAAATCAGCCCCTTACGAAGGAACACATAAACTAGGGTTTAAGCTTTTGTCACTCTAGCAACCCATCATCTACTTATTACTTCCCAATGCCTTCGTCTAGGCCCAAGTAATGGTGAAGTGTCATGTAGTCGACGTTCACATGACACCACTAGAGGAGGGACAACATACATCTCATCAAAATATCGAACGAAGACAAAATTCACATGACTACTAATAGCAAGACTTCTCCCATGTCCTCAGGAACAAAAGTAACTACTCACAAGACATAATATTGTTCATGATCAGAGGGGTATTCATATGCATAATGGATCTGAACATATGATCTTCCAACAAATAAACCAACTAGCATCAACTACAAGGAGTAATCAACACTACTAGCAACCCACAGGTACCAATCTGAGGTTTGGGTACAAAGATTGGATACAAGAGATGAACTAGGGTTTGAGAGGAGATGGTGCTGGTGAAGATGTTGATGAAGATAGACCTCCCCAAGATGGGAGAGTTGTTGGTGATGACATCGGAGACGATTTCCCCCTCCCGGAGGGAAGTATCCCCGGCAGAACAGCTCTACCGGAGCCCTAGATTGGTTTTCGCCTCGGTTCCGCCTTGAGACGGCGGCGTCTGGTCCCGAAAGCCTCCTCCTGATTTTATCCAGGTCAAAACACCTCATATAGGAGAAGATGGGCATCAGGGATCTTCCACCCTCGTGGGCAGTCGGTGCCCCCCCTCGTGGACTTCTTTCGCTAGATATTTTTTATATTATCTGAAACGACGTTCTGTTCAGGGCTTTTGGAGTTGTGCCGAATAGGTTTCCAGAGTTTGCTCCTTTTCCAACCCAGAATTCAGCTGCCGGCATTCTCCCTCTTCATGTAAACCTTGTAAAATAAGAGAGAAAAGGCATAAGTATTGTGACAAAACATGTAAGAACAGCCCATAATGCGATAAATATCAACATATAAGCATGATGCAAAATGGACGTATCAGGCACCCAAGGACACGCAAGCAACATTGTTTTAGCCGTGTGCGGTGCCCCCCTCCACAGAAGCACACCTCGGTCATATCGTTGCAGTGCTTAGGCGAAGCCCTGCGCCGGTAGCTTCATCATCTCTATCACCACGCCGGCGTGCTGACGAAACTCTCCCGTGAAGGTCAACTGGATCAAGAGCTCGTGGGATGTCATCGAGCTAAATGTGTGCTGAACGCGGAGGTGCCGTACGTTTGGTGCTTGGATCGGTTGGATCGCGAAGACATTCGACTAGATCAACCACGTCACTAGACGCTTCCGCTTTCGGTCTACGAGGGTACATAGACACACTCTCCCCTCTTGTTGCTATCCTTCTAGTAGATAGATCTTGCATGATTGTAGGAAATTTTTGAAATACTACGTTCCTCAATAGTGTGCTCCCCTCCTATGGCCCATAAGGCTCATATCTTTCCCCCGGGGGTTCCGATAACCCCCCTGGTATTCCGATATGTACCTTGTACCCCTCGAAACACTTCTAGTTTTCGAATACTATCGTATTATATATCAATATTTACCTCCCAACCATTTCTAGACTCCTCGTCATGTCTGTGATCTCATCCGGGACTCCGAACTACATTCGGTCACCAATTCACATAACTCATATAATACAATATCGTCATCGAACGTTAAGCGTGCGGACCCTACGGGTTCGAAAACTATGTAGACATGACCGAGACACCTCTCCTGTTAATAACCAATAGCGGAACATGGATGCTCAAATTGGTTCCTACATATTCTATGAAGATCTTTATCGGTCGAACCGTAATGACAATATACGTTATTCCCTTTGTCATCGGTATGTTACTTGCTTGAGATTCGATCGTCGGTATCTTCATAGCTAGTTCAATATCATCACCGGCAAGTCTCTTTACTCGTTCCGTAATACATCTTCCCGAGACTAACTCATTAGTCATTTGCTTGCAAGGCTTATGATGTGTATTACCAAGAGGGCCCAGAGATACATCTTCGATACTCGGAGTGAAAAATCCTAATCTCGATCTATGCCAACTCAACAAACACCTTCGGTGATACCTGTAGAGCATCTTTATAATCACCCAGTTACGTTGTGAAGTTTGATAGGACACAAGGTATTCTTCCAGTATCCGAGAGTTGCATAATCTCATAGTCGGATGAATATGTATTTGACATGAAGAAAGCAATAACTATAAACTGAACGATCATTATGCTAAGCTAATGAATGGTTCTTGTCCATCGTATCATTCTCCTAATGATGTGATCCCGTTATCAAATGAAAACTCATGTCCATGGTTAGGAAACCTTAACCATCTTTGATTAATGAGCTAGTCAAGTAGAGGCTCACTAGGGACACAGTGTTTGTCTATGCATTCACACATGTATTTAGGTTTGCGGTCAATACAATTCTAGCATGACTAATAAACCTTTATCATGATTTTAAGGAAATATAATAATAACCATTTTATTATTGCCTCTAGGACATATTTCCATCAGTATCCCACTTGCACTAGAGTCAATAATCTAGTTCACATCGCCATGTGATTAACACCAAAAAAGTTTACTAGAGTCAATAATCTAGTTCACATCGCCATGTGATTAACACCCAAAGAGTTTACTAGAGTCAATAATCTAGTTCACATTGTTATGTAATTAACACTCTAAAGTATGATCGTGTTTTGCTTGTGAGAGAGTTTTCAGTCAACGGGTCTACAACATTCAGATCCGTGTGTACTTTGCAAATTTCTATGTCTACAATGCTCTACATAAAGCTACTCTAGCTAATTGCTCCTACGTTCAATACGCGTCCAGATTGATAATCAGAGTCATCTGGATTAGTGTCAAAGCTTGCACCGGTGTAACCCTTTATGACGCACTCTTTATCACCTCCACAATCGAGAAACATTTCCTTACTCCTCTAAGGATAATTTTGACCATTGTCCAGTGATCCACTCCTGGATCACTATTGTACCCCCTTTCCAGATACGTGGCAAGACACATATTTGGTCTGGTACACAGCATGACATGCTTTATAGAACCTATGACTGAGGCATAGGGAATGACTTTCATTCTCTCTCTATTTCTCTGCCATGGTCGGGTTTTGAGTCTTACTCAACTTCATACCTTATAACTCACGCAAGAACTCCTTATTTGACTGATCCATCTTGAACTTCTTCAAAACTTTATCAAGGTATGTACTCATTGAGAGTCTTATCAAGCATCTTGACCTATATCTATAGATCTTGATGCCCAATATGTAAGGAGCTTCACCGAGGTCTTACTTTTTAAAGAACTCCTTTCGGAAACTCCTTTATGCTTTCCAGAAAATTCTACATCATTTTTGATCAACAATATGTCATTCACATATACTTATCAGAAAGGCCGTAGTGCTCCCACTCACTTTCTTGTAAAATACAGGCTTCACCGTATGTCTATACAAAACCATATGCTTTGATCACCTCATCAAAGCGTATATTCCAACTCTGAGATGCTTGCACCAGTCAATACCTGGATCGCTGGAGCTTGCACACTTTGTTAGCACATTTTTTATTGACAAAACCTTCTAGTTGCATCATATACAACTCTTCTTTCAGAATTCCATTAAGGAATGTAATTGTGACCTCCATTTGCCAGATTTCATAAAATGCGGCAATTGCTAACATGATTCGGACAGACTTATCCATCGCTATGGGTGAGAAAGTCGCATCGTAGTCAACTCCTTGAACTTGTTGAAAAACTTTCGCAACAAGTCGAGCTTTGCAACTAGTGATATTACCATCAGTGTATGTCTTCCTCTTCAAGATCCATTTATTCCCAATGGCTTGCCGATCATCGCGCAAGTCCACCAAAGTCCATACTTTGTTCTCATGCAGCACAGTAGCGTAAGTATTTCCCTCAGTTTTTGAGAACCAAGGTATCAATTCAGTAGGGGACCACGCGCGAGTCCCTCGAACCTGCACAAACAAATAAGAACTTCGCAGCCGACACAATAAGGGGTTGTCAATCCCTTTACGGTCACTTACGAAAGTGAGATCCGATAGATAGGATAGTATAATATTTTTTGTATTTTTGGTATAAGAACAGAAAGTAAATAAAGCAAAGTAAAGTAGATGAAAGATTAATATGTTGAGAATAGACCCGGGGGCCATAGGTTTCACTAGTGGCTTCTCTCATGATAGCGGAATTCTACGGTGGGTGAACAAATTATTGTCGAGCAATTGATAGAAATCGCATAGTTATGAGAATATCTAGACATGATCATTATATATAGGCATCACGTCCATGACAAGTAGACCGAAAAGATTCTGCATCTACTACTATTACTCCACACATCGACCGCTATCCAGCATGCATCTAGTGTATTAAGTTCATAAGAACAGAGTAATGATTTAAGCAAGATGACATGATGTAGATGGATAAACTCAAGCAATATGATATAAACCCCATCTTTTATCCTCAATGGCAACAATACAGTACGTGCCTTGCTGCCCCTGCTGTCACTCGGAAAGGACACCGCAAGATTGAACCCAAAGCCAAGCACTTCTCCGATTGCAAGAACTATAGATCTAGTAGGCCAAGCCAAACCAATAATTCGAAGAGACTTGCAAGGATATTATAATCATACATAAAAGAGTTCATAATTGAATCAAATATTGTTCATAGATCATCTTGATCATAAACCCACAATTAATAGGATCTCGACAAACACACCGCAAAAAGTTTACATCGAATAAATCTCCTCGAAGATCGAGGAGAACTTTGTATTAAGATCCAAAAAGATAGAAGAAGCCATCTAGCTAATAACTATGGACCCGAAGGTCTGTGGTAAACTACTCACAACTCATTGGTGAGGCCATGGTGTTGATGTAGGAGCACTCCATGGTAGACCCCCCCTCCGACGGAACTCCGGAATAGGCCCCAAGATGGGATCTCACAGGAACATAAGGTTGCGGTGGTGGAATTAGGGTTTTCTCCGTTGCCTCGATGTTTTCAGGGTACATGGATATATATAGGAGGAAGGAGGGCATCGGGGGAGCCAGAGGGGGCCCACGAGGGTGGGGGCGCGCCCAGGGGGAGGGGCGCGCCCTGGATTCTCGTGGCCACCTCTCTTGTTCCCTCGCGTGTACTCCAAGTCTTCTGGGTAGATACGGTTCCAAAAATAACTCTCCCGAAGGTTTTCATTCCGTTTGGACTCCGTTTGATATCCCTTTTCTGCGAAACACTGAAATAGGCAAAAAAACAGCAATTTGCACTGGGCCTTGGGTTAGTAGGTTAGTCCCAAAAACAATATAATAGTGTAAAATAAAGCCCATTAAACATCCAAAATAGAATATATAATAGCATGAAATAATCAAAAATTATAGATACGTTGGAGACGTATCACACGCCACCAGGAACACCACAGCGTAATGGTGTGTCTGAACGTCGTAACCGTACTTCATTAGATACGGTGCGATCTATGATGTCTCTTACCGATTTACCACTATTGTTTTGGGGTTATGAATTATAGACAGGTGCATTCACGTTAAATAGGGCACCGTCTAAATCCGTTGAGACAACACCATATGAAGTGTGGTTTGGCAAGAATCATAAGTTGTCATTTATTAAAGTTTGGGGTTGTGATGCTTATGTGAAAAAGCTTCGGCCTGATAAGCTCGAACCCATATAGGAGAAGTGTGTCTTCAAAGGATACCGAAAAGAAACTTTTGGGTACACCTTCTATCACAGATTCGAAGGCAAGACTTTTGTTGCTAAGAATGGATCCTTTCTAGAGAAGGAGTTTCTCTCGAAAGAAGTGAGTGGGAGGAAAGTAGAACTTGATGAGGTAATTGTACCTTCTCTCCAATTGGAAAATATATCATAACAGAAAATCGTTCCCGTGATGCCTACACTAATTAGTGAGGAAGCTAATGATGATGATCATGAAACTTCAGATCAAGTTACTACCAAACCTCGTAGGTCAACCAGAGTACGTGCCGCACCATAGTGGTACGGTAATCCTGTTCTCGAAGTCATGTTACTAGACCATGATGAACCTACGAACTATGAGGAAGTGATGATGAGCCCAGATTCCACGAAATGGCTTGAGGACATGAAATCTAAGATGGGATCCATGTATGAGAACAAAGTGTGGACTTTGGTTGACTTGCCCGATGATCGGCAAGCCATAGAGAATAAATGGATCTTCAAGAAGAAGACTGACGCTGATGGTAATATTACCGTCTACAAAGCTCGACTTGTTGCGAAAGGTTTTCGACAAGTTCAAGGAATTGACTACGATGAGACCTTCTCACCCGTAGCGATGCTTAAGTCTGTCCCAATCATGTTAGCAATTGCCGCATTTTATGATTATGAAATCTGGCAAATGGATGTGAAAACTGCATTCCTTAATGGATTTCTCAAAGAAGAGTTGTATATGATGCAACCAGAAGGTTTTGTCAATCCTAAAGGTGCTAACAAAGTGTGCAAGCTCAAGTGATCCATCTATGGACTAGTGCAAGCATCTCGGAGTTGGAATATATGCTTTGATGAGGTGATCAAAGCATATGGTTTTATACATACTTTTGGAGAAGCCTGTATTTACAAGAAAGTGAGTGGGAGCTCTGTAGCATTTCTGATATTATATGTGGATGACATATTGTTGATTGGAAATGATGTAGAATTTCTGGATAGCATAAAAGGATACTTGAATAAGAATTTTTCAATGAAAGACCTCGATGAAGCTGCTTATATATTGGGCATCAAGATCTATAGAGATAGATCAAGACGCTTAGTTGGACCTTCACAAAGCACATACCTTGATAAAGTGTTGAAGAAGTTCAAAATGGATCAGTCAAAGAAAGGGTTCTTGCCTGTGTTACAAGGTGTGAAATTGAGTTAGACTCAATTCCCGACCATTGTAGAAGATAAAGAGAAAATTAAAGTCATTCCCTATGCCTCAGCCATAGGTTCTATCACGTATGCAATGCTGTGTACCGGACCTGATGTGTGCCTTGCTATAAGTCTGGCAGGGAGGTACCAAAGTAATCCAGGAGTGGATCACTGGACAGAGGTCAAGAACATCCTGAAGTACCTGAAAAGGACCAAAGATATGTTTCTCTTTTATTGAGGTGACAAAGACCTCATCATAAATGGTTACGTCGATGCTAGCTTTGACACCGATCTGGATGACTCTAAGTCAGAAACCGGATACGTATTTTTGGTAAACGATGGAGCTATCATTTGGTGCAGTTCCAAGCAGAGTGTCGTGGCGGGATCTACGTGTGAAGCTAAGTACATAGCTGCTTCAGAAGCAGCAAATGTAGGAGGCTGGATGAAGGAGTTCATATCCGATCTAGGTGTAATACCTAGTGCATCGGGTCCAATGAAAATCTTTTGTGACAACACTGGAGCAATTGTCTTGGCGAAGGAATCCAGGTTTCACAAGAGAACCAAACACATCAAGAGATGCTTCAACTCTCTCTGCGATCAAGCCAAGGAGGGAGACATAGAGATTTGCAAAATACATACAGATCTGAATGTAGCAGACCCGTTGACTAAGCCTCTTCCACGAGCAAAACATGATCAGCACCAAGACTCCATGGGTGTTAGAATCATTACTATGTAATCTAGATTATTGACTCTAGTGCAAGTGGGAGACTGAAGGAAATATGCCCTAGGGGCAATAATAAAGTTGTTATTTATATTTCCTTATATTATGATAGATGTCTATTATTCATGCTAGAATTGTATTAACCGGAAACTTGATACATGTGTGGATACATAGACGAAACACAGTGTCCCTAGTAAGCCTCTACTAGACTAGCTTGTTAATCAAAGATGGTTGAGTTTCCTAACTGTCGTGGAATTGTCACGGCAGATGTCCTAGTGTGAGGACTTGTCGTGATGCCAAGGCAACTAGGTAGTAGCTTGAACGGGGTTGATCAAAATCCAGAGACGCAACACAAGACAAGGGTTTAGATAGCTCCGGGCCCCGGGAAACATCGTCTGGTAATAGCCCTACATGATGTTTGTGGCTAGGTCTCATTATGCTCATGAGGGAGTTGTTGTATAAGTCGGCTCCCCTTTGTTGTATCTAGCCTCAGAGATTCTTTTCCTCTCCCCCTCTTGGGGTGCCCTGCCCCTCCTTATATAAGTTGAAGGGATGGATTACATATGGAGTCCTAGTAGGATTAGGACTAGCCTATCTTCTATTACAAGCCGGATACAAGTCCGGGTCTTGATTCCTTGTAAGGGAAATATTCATGATGTCTTTCCTCTTAAGCCAGCCCACCAGAACATAAGCCGGCTTTCCCATGAGTCGCCTTCTGGGTCGTTGAGTCTTGTCGATCGTCTGAACCGCTTGCCAGATCACTAATAGGTCGCCGAGGATTAGGCGGGTCTCCAGTGAGTCGCCAAGTGTCAGTGATACGTCTCCAACGTATCTACTTTTCCTCACGCTTTTCCTCTTGTTTTGGACTCTAATTTGCATGATTTGAATGAAACTAACCCGAGACTAGCATTGTTTTTAGCAGAACTACCATGGCGTTGTTTTTGTGCAAAAATAAAAGTTCTCGGAATGAAACAAAACTTTGCGAGGAATTTTTATGGAATAAAAAAGAATTACTGGAGCCAAGACCCACCAGAGAGGGGCCCCGGGGTGGGCACAACCCACCAGGGCGCGCCCTCCTCTCCTGGTGCGCCCAGGTGGGTTGTACCCACCTGGTGGCCCCATAGACGACAACCCTGGCCCTATAAATTCCTATTTTTGGAGAGAAAAACCAGGGAGAAAGAATTATCGCGATCCACGTGATGGAGCCGCCGTCACCTCCTGTTCTTCCTCGGGAGGCCAGATCTGGAGTCCGTTTGGGGCTTCGGAGAGGGGGATCTTTGTTCTTCATCATCACCAACCCTTCTTCGTTGCCAACTCCATGATGCTCCCCACCGGGAGTGAGTAATTCCTTCGTAGGCTCGCTGGTCGGTGAGGAGTTGGATGAGATTCATCATGTAATCGAGTTAGTTTTGTTAGGGCCCGATCCCTAGTATCCAGTATGTTCTGAGATTAATGTTGATATGACTTTGCTATGCTTAATGCGTGTCACTTTGGGCCTGGGTGCCATGATCTCAGATCTGGTCCGTTTATGAATTCATCATTATATCCATGTTTTAGATCTGATCTTGCAAGTTATAGTCACCTACTACGTGTTATGATCTGCAACCCCGGAGTGACAATAACCAGAACCACTCCCGGTGATGACCGTAGTTTGAGGAGTTCATGTATTCACTTTGTGTTAATACTTTGTTCCGGTTCTCTATTAAAAGGAGGCCTTAATATCCCTTAGTTTCCAATAAGGGCCCCGCTGCCACGGGAGGGTAGGACAAAAGATGTCATGCAAGTTCTTTTAATAAAGCATGTGTGACTATTTACTAAATACATGCCTACATTATATCGATGAACTGGAGCTAGTGCAGTATCGCCCTAGGTTATAACTGTCACATGATGAATATCATCCAACAAGTCACCGATCCAATGCCTACAAATTTGCCCTATATTGATCTTGGTAAATTACTACTTCTGCTGCTACTGTTACACTTGCTACAAAATTACTGCTATCACTGTTATTGTTACTATTGCTGCTGTCATTACTATCAAAACTATCAAACTACTTTGCTACTGATCACTTTGCTACTGATCACTTTGCTACACATAATTAATCTCCAGGTGTGGTTGAATTGACAGCTCAGCTGCTAATACCTTCAAATATTCTTTGGCTCCCCTTGTGTCGAATCTATAAATTTGGGTTAACTACTCTACCCTCGAAAACTATTGCGATCCCCTATACTTGTGGGTTATCAAGACCTTTTTCTGGCGCCGTTGTCGGGCGAGTAGGGATTGCCATGCAACGGATGAACTAGAGCTATAAATGTATGAAAGCTCAACTAAAGAAACTAAGTGGGTGTGCATCCAACTCGCTTGCTCACGAAGACCTAGGGCATTTTGAGGAAGCCCATCATTGGAATATACAAGCCAAGTTCTATAACGAAAATTCCCACTAGTATATGAAAGTGACAAAACAAGAGACTCTCTATAATGAAGATCATGGTGCTAGTTTGAAGCACAAGTGTGGAAAAAATGATAGTAGCATTGCCCCTTCTCTCTTTTTCTCTCATTTTTTTATTTTGGGCCCTTTCTTTTTTTTTTCTCTTTTTTATGGCCTCTTTTTTTCTTTTTCTTTGTTTTTCGTCCGGAGTCTCATCCCGACTTGTGGGGGAATCATAGTCTCCATCATCCTTTCCTCACTGGGACAATGCTCTAATAATGAAGATCATCACAGTTTTATTTACTTACAACTCAAGAATTACAACTCGATGCTAGAACAAAATATGACTCTATGTGAATGCCTCCGGCGGTGTACTGGGATGTGCAATGAACCAAGAGTGACATGCATGAAAAAATTATGAAGGGTGGCTTTGCCACAAATACAATGTCAACTACATGATCATGCAAGGCAATATGACAATGATGGAGCGTGTCATAATAAACGGAACGGTGGAAAGTTGCATGGCAATATATCTCGGAATGGCTATGGAAATGCCATAATAGGTAGGTATGGTGGCTGTTTTGAGGAAGGTATATGGTGGGCGTATGGTACAGGCGAAAGTTACGCAATACTAGAGATGCTATCAATGGTTGAAGAGTGGGAGTGCGTATAATCCATGGACTCAACATTAGTCATAAAGAACTCCTATACTTATTGCAAAAATCTACAAGTTATCAAAACAAAGTACTACACGCATGCTCCTAGGGGAAGGGTTGGTAGGAGTTAACCATCGTGCGATCCCGACCTCCACACAAAGGAAGACAATCAATAAATAAATCATGCTCCAACTTCATCACATAACGGTTCACCATACGTGCATGCTAGGGGAATCACAAACTTTAACACAAGTATTCCTCAAATTCACAATTACTCTACTAGCACGACTCTAATATCACCATCCTCATATCTCAAAACAATCATCAAGCATCAAACTTCTCATAGTATTCAATGCACTTTATATGAAAGTTTTTATTATACCCATCTTTGATTCCCATCATACTAGGACTAGTTTTATAGCCAAAGCAAATTACCATGTTGTTCTAAAGACTCTCAAAATAATATAAGTGAAGCATGAGAGATCATTAATTTCTATAAAATAAAACCACCACCGTGCTCTAAAAAGATATAAGTGAATCACTAGAGGAAAATTATCTAGCTCAAAAGATATAAGTGAAGCACATAGATTATTCTAATAAATTACGATTCATGTGTGAGTCTCCCAAAAGGTGTGTACAGAAAGGATGATTGTGGTAAACTAAAAAGCGAAGACTCAAATCATACAAGACGCTACAAGCAAAACACATATCATGTGGTGAATAAAAATATAGTCTCAAGTAAAGTTACCGATAGACAAAGACGAAAGAGGGGATGCCTTCCCGGGACATCCCCAAGCTTAGGCTCTTGCCACTCTTTATTCCATAGTCCATCAAATCCTTACCCAAAAACTTGAAAACTTCACAACACAAAACTTAACAGAAAATCTCGTGAGCTCCGTTAGTATAAGAAAACAAACCACCACTTTAAGGTACTGTATTGAACTCATTCTTTATTTATATTGGTATTAAACCTAATATATTCCAACTCCTCTATGGTTCATACCCCCGATACTACTCATAGATTCATCAAAATAAGCAAACAACACACGAAAAACAGAATCTTTCAAAAACAGAACAGTCTGTAGCAATCTGTAACTTTCGAATACTTATGTAACTCTAAACATTATGAAATAAATTGGTGGACGTGAGGAATTGGTATATTATTCATCTTCAAAAAGAATCAACCTAAAAGCACTCTCCAGTAAAAAATGGCAGCTAATCTCGTGAGCGCAAAAGTTTCTGTTTTTTATAGCAAGATTGCAAAGACTTCACCCAAGTCTTCCCAAAGGTTCTATTTGACACGAACACTAATTAAAACACAAAAAACACAATCATAGCAGTAGCATGATGAATTATTTATTAATAAACATGAACAAAAAGAAAGTAACAAATATAAAATTGGGTTGCCTCCCAACAAGCGCTATCGTTTAATGCCCCTAGCTAGGCATAAAAACAAGAATAGATCTAGGTATTATCATGATAATGATAAGGCAAATCACGAAAACTCATCTCATACTCCCTACGTTCAGCAGCAAGTTTTCTTTGTGGCAAGCAAAAGTAATCAAAAGGGCTAAATTTAATGGGACAAAAGTCCCCAAGATCAAGCTCGGGAGGTATTGGTTCCTCCTTTGGCCCCACATATTGCACAACCAATTCATCATTATAAGCATTCTTTTGGCAAAAAGTGATGAGCCTTTGTTCAAGAGGAAAACCCAACCCATTGTTTTGGATAGCAAAGTTGTCATTAAGTTCATAAATTCTGTCAACTAGAACATCAGTAGGGACCTTTTTTCTAAGGTTTTCATTAAAAGCAACATGATCTACATATCGTAAGCGCATTAAGTCTTCTTGATAAAAAAGGATCGCTTCTATGGGAGGACGGCCGGCATCCACCCTATAATGTGCAAAGATTTTGTTGGCTTCTTTTATTATAATTCTGAACTCATGAGCTAAAAAGATGGTAGCTGCGCTTAATAGAAGAATGCTAAATATTGGAAAATTCTTGAAAAATCCTCCGTATGCAAGGATGCATATGGATAAATTGTCTTTCAAGTTCAACCATAAGCAAAGATATAGCATCTGCAAGGCTACTAGTTTTGTGAAGAATAGACCCGCCCATAGTGGGCAAAGCACCGGCGCAAGTAAAGAAATCTTGAATAACACCTTTTCCAATAATATTGCCACTACCAATCCGAAACTTTTTAGTATGTAAAATAGTAGGTTCTTCATGAGGACAATCAAAAGCATCATTGTTTCCCCCATCGTTACTACTACCCTTTTCAATGATAACTTCCCCAGTTTCAGACATGATGGCAACAAACCGCACTAAGAACGGATACATAAGAGGCAAGCGAACGGAAGAGAGGCGAACGGAAAAAGGGCGAATAATACGGCAAAGGCGAAGTGGGGGAGAGGAAAACGAGAGGCGAATGGCAAATAATGTAATGCAAGGGAGAAGAGTTTGTGATGAGTACTTGGTATGTCTTGACTTGAGCATAGATCTCCCCGGCAACGGCGCCAGAAATCCTTCTTGCTACCTCTTGAGCATGTGTTTGTTTTCCCTCGAAGAGGAAAGGGTGATGTAGCAAAGTAGCATAAGTATTTCCCTCAGTTTTTGAGAACCAAGGTATCAATCCAGTAGGAGACTACACGCAAGTCGCCTAGTACCTACACAAACAATCAAGAACCTTGCAACCAACGCGATAAAGGGGTTGTCAATCCCTTCACGGCCACTTGCAAAAGTGAGATCTGATAAAGATAATAAGATAAGTATTTTTGGTATTTTTGTTGTATAGATTGGAAAATAAAGATTTCAGAAAAATAGTGAACTAGAATTGTAGATCGGAAACTTATATGATGTAAAGTAGACCCGAGGGCCATAGGTTTCACTAGTGGCTTCTCTCATGATAGCATATATTATGGTGGGTGAACAAATTACTACTGAGTAATTGATAGAAATTGCATAGTTATGAGAATATCTAGGCATGATCATGAACATAGGCATCACGTCCGTGTCAAGTAAACCGAAACGATTCTGCATCTACTACTATTACTCCAGACATCGATCGCTATCCAGCATGCATCTAGAGTATTAAGTTCATAAGAACGGAGTAACGCCTTAAGCAAGATGACATGATGTAGAGGGATAAACTCAAGCAATATGATATAAACCCCGTCTTTTTATCCTCGATGGAAACAATACAATATGTGCCTTGCTTCCCCTGCTATCACTGGGAAATGACACCGCAAGATTGAACTCAAAGCTAAGCACTTCTCCCATTGCAAGAAAGATCAAACTAGTAGGCCAAACCAAACTGATAATTCGAAGAGACTTGCAAAGATATCAAATCATGCATATAAGAATTCAGAGAAGAACCAAATATTGTTCATAGATAATATTGATCATAAACCCACAATTCATCGGATCTCGAAAAACACACCGCAAAAAGAATTACATTGAATAGATCTCCGAGAACATCGAGGAGAACTTTGTATTGAGAACCAAAGAGAGAGAAGAAGCCATCTAGCTAATAACTATGGACCCGAAGGTCTATGGTAAACTACTCACACATCATCGGAGAGGCTATGGTGTTGATGTAGAAGCCCTCCATGATCGACTCCCCCTCCGGCGAAGCACCGGAAAAGGCCCCAAGATGGGATCTCACGGGTACAGAAGGTTGCAGTGGTGGAAAGTGGTTTTGTTTCTCCCATGGATGTTTTTAGGGTATAAGAGTATATATAGGCGAAAAAAGTAGGTCGATGGAGCTAGGAGGGTCCGACGAGGGTGGGAGGCGCGCCTACCCCCCCCCCTGGGCGCACCCTCCTGCCTCATGGCCGCCTCGTTGCTTCCTTGACTTCCACTCCAAGTCTCTTGGATTGTGTTTGTTCCAAGAAAGATCCTCACGAAGGTTTCATTCCGTTTGGACACCGTTTGATATTCCTTTTTTGCGAAACACTAAAATAGGCAATTAAACAATAACTGGCACTGGGCCTCTAGTTAATAGGTTAGTCCCAAAAATAATATAAAAGTGCATATTAAAGCCCATTAAACATCCAAAACAAATAATATAATAGCATGGAACACTCAAAAATTATAGATACGTTGGAGACGTGTCACACCACCACATGCTATCAATTATAATATGTCGCAAGTTATGGATGATGCTACTTGTACTATGAATGATGCTTATGATGATGCTAGTACCTTTCTTGATAATGATGATGTGCCACTTAGTGAATTTCTTGATGATTAAATTGCTAGAGTAATACAACATGACGTTGTAGAATCTGATGATGAGCTTGAAACTGAAACTCCTGAAACACCTGCTAGAACTAGCCTTCCTAGATATGAATTGCCTAAGGTACCGAAAGGTTATGTTATGAGTGAAGAAGCAACTAGAGATATTCTTGCTTGTATTGATACAGATGATCTAGAGAAATTACTACACAAGTATAAAGAAAAATCTTTGAATGCTAGAATCAAATGTGATCCTAAGTTTGCTACTTCTCCTATCTTTATTGATGATAAGGATTATGAATTCTCTGTCGACCCATAGTTAATCACTTTGGTTGAATCTGATCCTTTCCATGGTTATGAAACTAAAACTGTTGTGGCACATCTTACTAAGTTAAACGACATAGCCACCCTTTTTACTCATGATGAGAAAACTTGCTACTACTTTATTCTCAAATTATTTCCGTTCTCATTAAAGGGTGATGCTAAAGCTTGGTACCATACTCTTACTCCTAGTTGTGTGCGTGGTCCCCATGATATGATTTACTACTTCTCTAAAAAGTATTTTCCTGCTCGTATGAAACGAGCTGCCTTACAGGAAATATTTAACTTTGTGCAAACTAAAGAAGAGAGTCTCCCACAAGCTTCGGGGAGGCTTTGCCAGTTACTTAATGATTTCCCTGATCATCCTCTTAAGAAAAATGAAATACTTGATATCTTCTATAATGGACTAACTGATGCTTCTAGGGACTTCCTAGATAGTTGTGTTGGTTGTGTTTTCAGGGAACAAATTATTGCTCAAGCTGAAGAATTATTAAATAACATATTGAAAAATTAGGATGATTGTACTATTCCTGAACCACTGGCTAAACCCACTCCGAAGAAGAGGGGTATATTATATCTCACTCCTGAAGATATGCAAGAGGCAAAGAAATCTATTAAGGAAAAATGTATTAAAGTTGAGGACATTAAAAATTTACCTCCTATTGAAGAAATACACAGGCTTAATACACCACCACTGCCTGAGGTGGTAGAGGTAAATTCTCTAATGAAATTCAATGACAATGATATTCCTCACAATATGCACCCTAGCCAATGCCTTCATGAGTTTGAAAATTACGTTAGGAAACAAGATCACTTCGATGCAAATGTTATGAAACAATTGAAATATAATTCTAATATGATTACTCGCTTGAGTGACTTGTTATTTAGAATTTCAAATGATGTTAGAGGTGTAGGGAAACATGCTTCTATGGTTCAAACTCAATTAGAACAAGTTGCTAAATCTCAAAGAGAATTGCTTGATGAAATGAATCATAATATGCATGACTTTGCTGTTAGAGTTGCAACTAGAGGAGGTAAAATGACTCAGGAACCACTTTATCCCAAGGGCCACCCTAAAAGAATTGAAAAAGACTCACAAAGAAATATCACTAGTACACCTAGTCCTTCTTGAAAGAAAAAGGAAAAGAAGAATGATAGGACTATGCCTGCCACTAGTGAACCTAAAGTGGAAAAATCTCCTGACAATGATAATGATATTTCTATCTCTGATGCTGAAACTCAATCTGGTAATGAACACTCACCTAGTGATAATGAAAAAGATAATGTTGATGTTCATGAAGACGCTCAACCAAATGAAAAAGAACCAGATAATGATGTTGAGATAGAACAACATGTTGATCTTGATAACCCATAACCTAAGAATAAAAAATATGATAAAAGAGACTTCATTGCTAGAAAACATGGTAAAGAAAGAGAACTGTGGGTTCAAAAACATATGCCTTTTCCACCCAGTCAACTAAAAAGAAAGATGATGAAGAATTTAAACGCTTTGCTGAAATGCCGAGGCCAGTCTTTTTGCGTAGTCGTTTAACGCATATATTAAAAATGCCTCCTTATGCAAAGTATATGAAAGACATCATCACAAATAAGAGAAAAATACCAAAAGATGAAATCTCCACTATGCTTGCTAATTATACTTTCAAAGATGGAGTACCTAAAAAACTTTGAGATCTGGGTATACTAACTATACCTTGCTCTATAAAAACAATTATGTGAAAACTGCTTTGTATGATTGAGGAGCTGGTGTTAGTGTTATGTCTTTATCTTTATATAAAATACTGGACTTAAATAAACTCACACCTACTAAAATATCTTTGCAAATGGCAGACAAGTCAACTGCCATACCTATCGGTATTTGTGAGGATGTGCCCGTTGTTGTTGCTAATGTTACTATCTTGGCTGACTTTGTTATACTTGAGATGCCCGAGGACGACAATATGTCTATTATTCTTGGTAGACCCTTCTTGAATACTGCAGGGGCTGTTATTGATTTTATTTATAAGCAAGGTCACTTTTCATATTAAAGGTAATGAGCATATGGTGCACTTTCTGAAGAAAAAAATTCCAAGTGAATGGTATTAACGTTATTGAAAAATCTCCGACAATCACTATTGGAAGTTTTCAAATACCTCTACCTACTGTCAAAAGGAAATATGAAATGCTTATTGTTGGGGACATCCATATCCCCATTGAGGTAACTTAGTGATTTCCGAAAGTTCTTCAGTTTCATGCTAATCGAAAGTGGTTGTTAATAAGACCTGGTCAACCTGATTAAAGAATCATTTTTGAGCGATATGAAGTTGATGAATTTAGTAAGCACTACCTCATGTCCTTACCTTTTATTTTCTGTTTCTATTAGTTAAATAAAATTAAATGCCATGTTCAGTCTGTTTTCTGAATTTCTCATGCAATAAAAAATGACCCAAAAATAAAAGTTCTCGGAATGCCCTGAAAATTTTATACAAATTTTTCCTAAATATTTAAGAATTTTTGGTGCAAATAATACCATAGGGGGTGCACCAGGTGGGCACAACCCACCTGGGCGCACCAGGACCCCCAGGCGCGCCCTGGTGGGTTGTGGTCCCCACGTGGGCCCTCTCACTTATCTCTTTAGCCCACACCATCACTTACCTCCAGAAAAAAATCCATTGCTCTCTCTCTCTCTCGTGTTCTTGAGCTCAAACCCGCGGATTTCGATCTGTTTGCTTGAAGCTCCTTTTCCGAAACTGTTTCGGGGGATTGTTGCTTGGTATGTGACTCCACCATTTGTCCAATTAGTTTTTGTTTTTGTTGTTTATACTTTGAATAATTAGCTACTCTTGGTGCTGCTGTAGATGTGCTTGCATGTTGAATTCTTAGTGTTCTAAGTAGTTTGAATGCTTGTTGTGGCTTCTATGTATCCCTATGAGTAGTTGCTATCAATTTTGCGAAATTTTGTTGAGAAAATTTTGTGAACTAAAAAATCAGATTTTTGTTCATATGAAAAATTATACGCGAACATGAATAACTTCAGGGAGTTTGGCTCAAAGAAGAACTCCAAGGGTGTTATTGGGCAATCTTCTAACAATGATCTCCACCCTCGGAGGTTGACGGAAGTATGGCCGTGTGAATGGCCGCACATCCCGTTCCTGCAAGATGCTGGAATTCTTGAGGAGTTCATGCAATATATTGCTAATGTCGGACTCAATGACTTCATCGCAGATGAGTGTGACCAACACCAAATCCTCACAAACATCTTTGTTCAAAGTTTTACTTTCCTGCCTAGAAATAATTCTCCTGAAGTGAGCTTTGATTTATATGTTGAAAACTATCATATACCACTTACTGAGTTTTGTAACATATGCATGATCCCATCTGATGGGAGCTTGGCTGAGCCTAGGCCGGCCGAGTTTGATGCCTTTTATCGCAATTTAACAGTGGGTGATGAGAGAGGAGTGTCAGCCATCACTGCCGCTGGCTTACACTTTCTTGTTGTTCGTTATTTTTCCCTTTTTATTACTAAATGATTACTTGCTAGGGAGAAGGTGGGTGCACTTAGTTCACCATACCTTGCTGTTTTGCGTCATGCACTGGAGGGTGACATCACGCATAGCTTGGGAGCTATCGTGGCTCGTCTCCTGCATCTTAATAAACCCCAGGGTAAAATACATGGTGGGATTTTTTCCACTCGTTTGGCAGACCATTTTGGGGTTGTGCGACGCCCTCATGATTACCCTCTGACTAAGATTTACCTAGACCGTGCAGCCATGGATCACCATCACTTTCTTGCACATGATCGTCCTGATATTGCCATTCCTTACAACCTGTTCTATAGCGTTAACACTTGTGATGTTAATCCATTACCTGCGCCTGCTTTGTTTGCTTCAGTTGCCAAGGGAGGATACCAGATTATGCCTGCAGACATCATCGCCTACTAGAATGCCCACATGGCTGCAGAAGCTACGAAGGAGCCTCAACAGTGGGATGAGTGGATGCCTGCTCCTCAGGATCCCTACTACCCTCTAGGCTACTGATCGACTACCAAGCTAGGCCAAAAGCCTAAGCTTGGGGGAGTACGTGTTCCTCACCGACATTACATTTATGTTTACATATCATTCTATTTGTCGGTGCTCACACTTTTTCATTGTATCATCCATGCTTAGATTTGTTCTCTTGCTTTCTTCTTGTGTGTTTGAAAAACTTTAGAAAAGCCAAAAAAATTAGTTGTAGTAATTTACTTTCTATGCATGCTTAGTAGTAGCACTAAAAAGAAAATCCAAAAATATTTCCTTGTTCTTTTTTTGCTTGTTGGGAGCTTTCCCGTGTAAATAGTTTTTCTAGTTTTTGCCTTTTCCTTGTATTTGCATGTTCAAGAAAACCAAAAACTCCAAAAATATTTTAGTGTGTATCTCTAAATTTCTTTTCCATTTATTCGAGTTGCACCGAGGAGAAGACCACGATGAAAATATTGAGTGGCCCTCATATGAATAATTGTTGAACCAATGAAGAGCACATTTTACCTTGTCTTCTCATGTTGAATAAAATATTTTGCAGATCCCAGCTTAGTTCACAACACTCTTGCATTATTATTATTTTCACATCATTCGGTCGTGCAAGTGAAAGGCAATAATGAAGATATTCGATGAACTGGCCGTGGTAGAGAGAAACTTGTATGAACTCGACTTGTCTTTTTGTATAAATATGTTTAACCTAGTGTCCATGATTTACCCTATTATGATTAAACATGTTTGCAATGACAATTAGAGATTATAGTTTCTCATGCCATGCGTAAGTAGCTAGGAGTTGATAATGACTTATCTTGGACATCAACATAGCGTTAAAATGATTGTGATGTACTATGATGATATGGTTGTTGGAAATATGCCCTAGAGGCAATAATAAATTGGTTATAATTATATTTCCTTGTTCATGATAATTGTTTATTGTCCATGCTAGAATTGTATTGATAGGAAACTCCGATACATGTGTGGATACATAGACAAACACCATGTCCCTAGTAAGCCTCTAGTTGACTAGCTCGTTGATCAACAGATGGTCACGGTTTCCTGACCATGGACATTGGATGTCGTTGATAACGGGATCACATCATTAGGAGAATGATGTGATGGACAAGACCCAATCCTAAGCCTATCACAGATCGTGTAGTTCGTATGCTAAAGCTTTTCTAAATGTCAAGTATCTTTTCCTTAGACCATGAGATTGTGGAACTCCCGGATACCGTAGGAATGCTTTGGGTGTACCAAACGTCACAACATAACTGGGTGGCTATAAAGGTGCACTATAGGTATCTCCGAAAGTGTCTGTTGGGTTGGCACGAATCGAGACTGGGATTTGTCACTCCGTATGACGGAGAGGTATCTCTGGGCCCACTCGGTAGGACATCATCATAATGTGCACAATGTGATCAAGGAGTTGATCACGGGATGATGTGTTACATAACGAGTAAAGAGACTTGCCGGTAACAAGATTGAAGGAGTTATCGGTATACCGACGATCGAATCTCGGGCAAGTACTATGCCAATAGACAAAGGGAATTGTATACGGGATTGATTGAATCCTTGACATCGTGGTTCATCCGATGAGATCATCGTGGAACATGTGGGAGCCAACATGGGTATCTAGATCCCGCTATTGGTTATTGGCTGGAGAGTTGTCTCGGTCATGTCTGCATGGTTCCCGAGCCCATAGGGTCTACACACTTAAGGTTCGATGACACTAGGGTTATAGGGAAAGTATGTACGCGGTTACCGAATGTTGTTTGGAGTCCCGGATGAGATCCCGGACATCACGAGGAGTTCCGGAATGGTCCGGAGGTAAATATTCATATATGGGAAGTCCCGTTTTGGTCACCGGAAAAGTTTCGGGCACTATCGATAGCGTACCCGGACCACCGGGAGGGTCCCGGGGGTCCACCGGGTGGGGCCACCGGCCCCAGAGGGCTGTGTGGGCCAAGTGTGGGAGGGGACCAGCCCCAGGTGGGCTGGTGCGCCCCCCCCACCAGGGCCCAAGGCGCCTCCAAGAGGGGAAGGGGGCAAACCCTAGGGCAGATGGGCCCTAGGGCCCAATCTGGTGCGCCCCCCTCTCCCTCTCCCCCTCTGGCCGCCACCCTCAGATGGGATCTGGGGTGGCCGCACCCCTAGGGGTGGGAAACCCTAGAGGAGGCGCAGCCCCTCCCTTCCCCCTATATATATGTGAGTTTTGGGGCTGCCCACGACACGGTTTTGACCTCTGTCGCTTGGCGCTGCCCTACCTCTCTCCCT
The DNA here is from genome assembly GCA_902687465.1 of Secale cereale. Taxonomy (NCBI): domain Eukaryota; kingdom Viridiplantae; phylum Streptophyta; class Magnoliopsida; order Poales; family Poaceae; genus Secale; species Secale cereale. Next base: position 797,554,711 of record LR738710.1, on the reverse strand, counting down.
CCTCGTCTCTCGCAGTGCTTGGCGAAGCCCTGCTGGAGTCCCGCGCTCCTCCACCACCACCACGCCGTCGTGCTGCTGTTGGATGGAGTCTTCCCCAACCTCTCCCTCTCTCCTTACTGGATCAAGGCGTGGGAGACGTCATCGGGCTGCACGTGTGTTGAACGCGGAGGTGCCGTTGTTCGGCGCTTAGATCGGAATCAACCGCGATCTGAATCGCAGCGAGTATGACTCCTTCATCCGCATTCTTGAAACGCTTCCGCATCGCGATCTACAAGGGTATGTAGATGCACTCCCCTCCCCCTCGTTGCTAGATTACTCCATAGATAGATCTTGGTGATGCGTAGGAAATTTTTTGATTTTCTGCTACGATCCCCAACAGTGGCATCATGAGCTAGGTCTATGCGTAGTATCTTGCACGAGTAGAACACAAAGTAGTTGTGGGCGTGGATTTGTCAATTTACTTGCCGTTACTAGTCTTATTTTGATTCGGCGGCATCGTGGGATGAAGCGGCCCAGACCGACCTTACACGTACTCTTACGTGAGATAGGTTCCACCGACTGACATGCACTAGTTGCATAAGGTGGCTAGCGGGTGTTTGTCTCTCCCACTTTAGTCGGATCGGATTCGATGAAAAGGGTCCTTATGAAGGGTAAATAGAAATTGGCATATCACGTTGTGTTTTCAACGTAGGTAAGAAACGTTCTTGCTAGAAACCTACAGCAGCCACGTAAAAACTTGCAACAACAATTAGAGGACGTCTAACTTGTTCTTGCAGCATGTGTCGTGTGATGTGGTATGGCCAAAATGATGTGATGAATGATATATATGTGATGTATGAGATTGATCATGTTCTTGTAATAGGAATCACGACTTGCATGTCGATGAGAATGACAACCGGCAGGAGCCATAGGAGTTGTCTTATTTATTGTATGACCTGCGTGTCACTGAAAAGCGCCATGTAATTACTTTACTTTATTACTAATCGTTAGCCATAGTAGTAGAAGTAATGTTTGGCGAGACAACTTCATGAAGACACGATGATGGAGATCATGGTGTCATGCCGGTGACGATGATGATCATGGAGCCCCAAAGATGAAGATCAAAGGAGCAAGCTGATATTGGCCATATCATGTCACTATTTGATTGCATGTGATGTTTATCATGTTTTACATTTTATTTGCTTAGAATGATGGTAGTGAATAAGATGATCTCTCACTAAAATTTCAAGAATTGTGTTCCCCCTAACTGTGCACCGTTGCTAAGGTTCGTTGTTCCGAAGCACCATGTGATGATCGGGTGTGATAGGTTCTAACGTTCGCATACAATGGGTGTAAGCCGGATTTACACACGTGATACACTTAGGGTTGACTTGACGAGCCTAGCATGTACAGGCATGGCCTCGGAACACGGAAGACCGAAAGGTCGAACATGAGTCGTATAGAAGATACGATCAACATAAAGATGTTCACCGTTGATGACTAGTCCGTCTCACGTGATGATCGGACGCGGCCTAGTCGATTCTGATCATGTATCACTTAGATGACTAGAGAGATGTCTATCTGAGTGGGAGTTCATTAGATGAACTTAATTTTCATGAACAATAGTCTAAGTTGTCTTCGCAAATTATGTTGTAGACCAATAACTGCGTTGTAGCTCCCTGTTTAATACGATCCTAGAGAAAGACTAAGTTGAAAGATATTGTAAGCAATGATGCGGACTGGGTCCGTAGTCCGAGGAGTGTCCTCACTGCTGCACAGAAAACTTACGTCTTTGATGCACCGCTCGATGTGCAAACCCCTACAACGTTGTCTGTGGATGTTGTGAACACCTGACAGACACGTCCTGATGACTACTTGATAGTTTAGTGCACCATACTTTACGGCTTAGAATCGGGATTCCAATGACGTTTTGAACGCCATAGAACATATGAGATGTTCTAAGAGCTGAAATTGGGATTTCATGCTCATGCCCGTGTTGAGAAGTATGAGACCTCTGACAAGTTCTTTTGCCAAAAAGATGGAGGAGAATAGCTCAACTAGTGAGCATGTGCTTAGAATGTCTGGGTGCTAAAATCACTTGAATCAAGTGGGAGTTAATCTTCCAGATGAGATAGGGGTTGACGGAATTCTCTAGACACTATCACCAAGCTACTAGAACTTCGTGATGAACTATGACATGCAAAGGATGGAGATGATCCCGGAGCTATTAGCGGTTCTTAAGACCGCAAAAGTAGTAATCAAGAAGGAGCATCAAGTGTTGATGGTTTAACAAGACCACTGGTTTCAAAAGGGGCAAGGGCTAGAAGGGAAACTTCATGAATGGCAAACCAGTTGTCGCTCTAATGAAGGAACCCAAGGTTGAACCCAAACCTCGAGCCTAAGTGCTTCTACTGTAAGGGAAACGGTCACATGGTAGCGGAACTACCCCAAATACATGGTAGATAAGAAAGCTGGCAACTTCAACAAAGTATGTTTGATATACGTGTTATTGATGTGTACCTTACTAGTACTCCTTCTAGCACCGGGGTATTTGATACCGGTTCAGTTGCTATTATTAGTGACTTGAAGCAAAAGCTACGGACTGAACGGAGACTAACTAAGGGCGAGGTGACGATGTGTGTTGGAAGTGTTTCCAAGGTTGGTAAGATCACCATCGCACGCTCCCTCTACCTTCGGGATTAGTGTTGAACCTAGATAAATGTTATCAGGTGTCTACGTTGAGCATGAATATGATTAGATCATGTTCATCGCAATACGGTTATTCATTTAAGTTAGAGAATAATGGTTATTCTGTTTACATGAATAATACCTTTATGGTCATGCACCCAATGGTTTGAAATCTCGATCATAGTAATACACATGATAATAATATTAGCGCCAAAAGATGTACAGTTAATAATGATAGTACCATTTTCTTGTGGCACTGCCGCTTAGGTCATTTTGGCATAAAATGGATGAAGAAACTCCATGTTGATGGATGTTTGGAGTCACTTGATTTTGAATCGCTTGACATATGCGAGCCATGCCTCATGGGCAGGATAACTAAGATCCCGTGTTCAGGTACAATGAAACGGGAAAGTGACTTGTTGGAAATCATACATGCTGATGTGTGTGATCCAATGAGAATTAAGGCATGTGGTGGATATCGTTATTTTCTCATCTTCACTAACGATTTGAGTAGATATGGGTATATTTACTTAATGAAGCAAAAGTATGAAAACGTTTGAAAAGTTCAAGCAATTTCAGAGTGAAGTTAAGAATCATCATAACAAGAAGATCATGTTCCTACGATCTGATCAAGGGGAGATTTTCTGAATTATGAGTTTGGCAATCACTTAAGACATTGTGGAATTGTTGCGCAGTTGAAACCACCTGGAACACCATAGCGTAATGGTGTGTCCGGACGTCGTAATCGAACCTTATGAGATATGGTGAGATCTATGATCTACCGCTATTATTTTGAGGTTATGCATTAGAGACAGCTGCATTCACTTTAGATAGGGCACCATCTAAGTCCGTTGAGACGACGCTGTATGGTTTGGCAAGAAACCAAAGTTGTCGTTTTCTTAATGTTTGGGGCTGCGATGCTTATGGCTTCAGCCGGAAAAACCTCGAACCCAAAGCGGACAAATACATCTTCATAGGATACCCAAAGGTAACAGTTGTGTATACCTTCTGTCTCAGATCCAAGGGCAAAAATGTTTGTCGCTAAGAATGGGTCCTTTCTCGAGAAGGCGTTTCTCTCGAAAGAATTGAGTGGGAGGAAGATAGAACTTGATGAGGTTGTCGAACCCTCACTTCAACCGGAGAGTAGTGCAACACAGAAAGATGTTTCTGTGGAACCTACGACTGTTGAAGAGGAAACTAATGATAGTGATCATGAAGCTCCAGATCAAGTTGCTATCGAACCTCGTAGGTCGACAAGGATATGTACTGCTCCTGAGTGGTACGGTGATCCTGTCTTAGAAGTCATGTTGTTGGACAACAATGAAACTACGAACTATGGAGAAGTGATGGTGGGCCCATATTCCGACAAATGGTTAGAAGCCGAGAAATCCGAGATAGGATCCATGTATCGAAACAAAGTATGGACTTTGGTGGACTTGCCCGATGACCGGCAAGCCATTGAGATAAATGGATCTTTAGGAAGAAGACGGACGTGGACGGTAATGTCACTGTGTATGGAGATCGACTTGTGGCAAAGAGTTTTTCACAAGTTCAAGGAGTTGACTACGATGAGATTTTCTCACCCGTAGCGATGCTTAAGTCTGTCAGAATCAAGTTAGCATTAGCTGCATTTATGAAATCTGGCAGATGGATGTCAAAACAAGTTTCCTTACCAATTTTTGTAAGGAAAGGTTGTATGTGATACAATCAGAAAGGTTTTGTTGATCCTAAGGATGCTAAAAGATATGCTAGCTCCAGCGATCCTTCTATGGACTAGAGCAAGCATCTCGGAGTCGGAATATATGCTTTGATGGAGTGATCAAAGTTTTTGGGTATACAAAGTTTGTTAGAAACTTGTATTTACAATAAAGTGAGTGGGAGCACTACAACATTTCTGATAAGTATATGTGAATGACATATTGTTGATCCGAAATGATGTAGAATTTCTGGAAAGCATAAAGGGTTATTTGAAAGAAGTTTTTCAAAGGAAGACCTGGATAAATCTGCTTACATATTGGGCATCGAGATCTATAGAGATAGATCAAGACGCCTGATGATACTTTCAAAAGAACACACACCTTGGCATGATTTTGAAGGAGTTCAAAATAGATCAATCAAAGAAGGAGTTCTTACCTGAGTTGTAAGGTGTGAAGTTGAGTAGGACTCAAAGCTTGACCACGGCAGAAGGAAGAGGAAGGACGAAGGTCGTCCCCTATGCTTTTGTCATAGGCTCTATACGGTATGCCATGCTGAGTACCGCACCTGATGTGTGCCTTGCCACATGTCTGGCAAGAGGGTACAAAGGTGATCCAGGAGTGGATCACTAGATAATGGTCAAAATTATCCTTAGAGGAATAAGGAAATGTTTCTCGGTTATGGAGGTGATAAAGAGTTCGACGTAAAGAGTTACGTCGATGCAAGCTTAACACCTATCCAGATAACTCTGGGTAGAGATACCGGATACGTATAATGGAGCAACAGTTTGGAATAGCTCCAAGTGGAACGTGGTAGTAGCATCTACGATATGACATAAAGTTTTGCGAAGTACATAGGGATCTGAATGTTGCAGACCCGTTGACTACAACCTCTCTCACAAGCATAACATGATCAAACCTAGAACTCATTGAGTGTTAATCACATATTGATGTGAACTAGATTACTGACTCTAGAAAACTCTTTGGATGTTGGTCACATGGCGATGTGACCTGTGAATGTTAATCACATGGCGATGTGAACTAGATTATTGACTCTAGTGCAAGTGGGAGACTGTTGGAAATATGCCCTAGAGGCAATAATAAATTGGTTATTATTATATTTCCTTGTTCATGATAATTGTTTATTATTCATGCTATAATTGTATTGATAGGAAACTCAGATACATGTGTGGATACATAGACAAACACCATGTCCCTAGTAAGCCTCTAGTTGACTAGCTCGTTGATCAACAGATGGTCACGGTTTCCTGACCATGGACATTGGATGTCGTTGATAACGGGATCACATCATTAGGAGAATGATGTGATGGACAAGACCCAATCCTAAGCCTAGCACAGATCGTGTAGTTCGTATGCTAAAGCTTTTCTAAATGTCAAGTATCTTTTCCTTAGACCATGAGATTGTGCAACTCCCGGATACCGTAGGAATGCTTTGGGTGTACCAAACGTCACAACGTAACTGGGTGGCTATAAAGGTGCACTACAGGTATCTCCGAAAGTGTCTGTTGGGTTGGCACGAATCGAGACTGGGATTTGTCACTCCGTATGACGGAGAGGTATCTCTGGGCCCACTCGGTAGGACATCATCATAATGTGCACAATGTGACCAAGGAGTTGATCACGGGATGATGTGTTACAGAACGAGTAAATAGACTTGCCGGTAACGAGGTATCGTTATACCGACGATTGAATCTCGGGCAAGTACTATGCCGATAGACAAAGGGAATTGTATACGGGATTGATTGAATCCTTGACATCGTGGTTCATCCGATGAGATCATCGTGGAACATGTGGGAACCAACATGGGTATCCAGATCCCGCTATTGGTTATTGGCTAGAGAGTTGTCTCGGTCATGTCTGCATGGTTCCCGAGCCCGTAGGGTCTACACACTTAAGGTTCGATGACGCTAGGGTTATAGGGAAAGTATGTACGCGGTTACCGAATGTTGTTCAGAGTCCCGGATGAGATCCCGGACGTCACGAGGAGTTCCAGAATGGTCCGAGGTAAAGATTCATATATGGGAAGTCCCGTTTTGGTCACCGGAAAAGTTTCGGGCACTATCGGTAGCGTACCGGGACCACCGGGAGGGTCCCGGGGGTCCACCGGGTGGGGCCACCGACCCCAGAGGGCTGTGTGGGCCAAGTGTGGGAGGGGACCAGCCCCAGGTGGGCTGGTGCGTGATAACCCTCAACCGTAAGGGATCGAGATAGTCTTCGCAGGTAAGAATAACCCAATTTATTGATTCGACACACGGGGAGCCAAAGAGTATTTATAAGCTTTTACAGTTGAGTTGTCAATTCAACCGCACCTGAAATATACTTACTTGCAACAAAAGATAAGTGGTAATAGTGATATGATAGTGATGATAGTAATAGTAAAAGTAAACAGCAAAAGTAAATAGCAGTAGTAAATGGCAAAAGTAGCAACTAGTGACAAGCAAGGTTTAAAATACTGTAGGCTAGGGAGATGGATGGTTGGGCGCTGCATGGATGAGATAGATTCTAACTTTGGGCACGGCACACGGAAAAGTAATGATCATCTAGGCAAATATCAAACATTAGGCATGTATCCCGTAGGTAGTTGTACGTGCTTGCAATTAGAACTTGCACAACATCTTTTGTCCTACCATTCCGCTACGAACGGGGCCAAAAGGAACTTTTGGATATTAAGGTGCTCCTGTCAAAGAGCATCGGAACAAAGCAATGAACTCAATGGATACATGTAATCCTCAAACTACGGACCATCCCCTTTGGTGTCCCAAGCTGTCACTTTTGGGATCGCCGGTTCCGAACCGTAACAGGTGCATACAACTCATAGATAGGATCACGGACACAAATATATTCATACAAACACATATGGTTCAGATCTGAAATCATGGCACTCGGGCCCTAAGTGTCAAGAATTAAGAATAACAAGTTGTAGCAAAGATGATAAACACCATAGTAGATGATAGGCAACATGCCCCCAACGATCTGATAAACTATTACATGATCTAACTCATCCAATCCCTACCATCCCCTTCGCCTACAGCAGGGGAATTACTCACACATGGAGGGAGAAGTCATGGAGGGATGATGGAGTGGTGATGATGATGACGATGGCGACGATCTCCCCTCTTCGGAGGCCAAATCAGCCTCCAGATTAGCCCTCCCGAGGAAGAACAGAGGGTGGCGGCGTCTCCGCGACGAAAAACTGCGAAAGAACTTCCGATCTGGGGTTTCTGCGTCGGGAGTTAAAATACGGGGTAAAGTAGGGCACCAGGGGGTGTGGGCCCCACCCAGGCGCCCCCCCCCCGGCGCGGCCCAGGGGGGCGCGCCCACAGGGCGCCTGGGCACCCCCTGGCCCCCCTCTGGCCCCACTTCTGGCATCTGGTTCCTTCGGGTGCGTGGATTTTCTGTGATTTTTCGTGGATTTTTCTGAGATACTTAAAAATCCGTTTTCCTGCACACAAATAAACCATACAGGCAGCTCTGCTGAAAACAACGTCAGTCCAGGTTAGTTTAGTCCAAATCATGCAAGAATGAGGTCAAAACAATACCAAAAGTGTTTGGAAAAGTAGATACGTTTGAGACGTATCAACTCCCCCAAGCTTAGCATATTGCTTGTCCTCAAGCAATTCAGTTCAACGAACTGGACGCGACAAAGAAAACTTTGACAACCTCTTTTGCTTCATTAGATGTATATAAGAATGTACTACGAAAAGAGATAAGCAAGTATTGAAACAGTACTTATGAGGTCAATGCAAGGAGCAATCCTTCTTTCAAGTGACCAGTCACAAATACTTAAAAGTAAACAATATATTACTAAAAATCAAGACAAGATCACATTGCACATAGCTTGAGCATATTAGGGTGGTATCTCGCTAGCCTCCATGAGTGAAGCAAAGCATAAATGCAGAGACTCCTCCAGAGTTCTAAAGGAGACTAGAACTAAGAATTTCAGAATAAATCATATCACAAGTATGCAGAAGACAATGTAATACTTTGGGACAATGCACATTACACTCATAATGACAATTATGCTCTCCTAGTCAGTGCTTTGAAGAAAGAAGGTGAGACTCTCGAACCGTGGCTTTTATTGGCAAGGTTGAAAACCCGTGGTCGGAAACAAAAACTAAACATGTACCAGAGCTATTGGTTTTAAAAACAAAAGTAAACATGTTTTGAGAAGTGCATATTTCGTCAACGAATGCTAGCAGATAACTCAATCACTTTTTAAGCTAGACAAGTCTCGAGGAACGGCTCCCGCATGAGGACGATTACATCCTCTTAATCTCCTTTGTTTAACACTGCCAAAGTTTTCTGATTTCTCATGAACAAAGCGTGAAGGAGGGTTTGTTTGTTATATTATCTTTTCGAGCCGGGCGCACTCAATGCCAGTTCCTTTTCATATTAGGGGTTTGCACATTATACATGCAATCCAGGGGTGAAACTTATCCAACTTAAAGAGATCATGAATTAACTACTACTTCCTCATGAGCTAAAACATAGGCACAAAAAGAGAAATGCTTTTGATTAATTTCGAGATGGTACATGAAAGTCTTCGTTAGGAATGGCAGGTAAATACCATGTATAGGAAGGTATAGTGGACTCATATGGCATAACAGGTTTAAAGGGTTTGGATGCACAAGCAGTCAATCCGCTTAGTACAGGTGGAGGTTTAGCAAAAGACTGGAAAGCGACCAACTAGAGAGCAATAACGGTCATAATCAGGCAGAGCGACAAAGCAACATTGAATCGGGCATGAAAGTGATATAACTATTCTAAAACTCAAAGATCATCAAGGCAAAGTAGACTTTTAGTCTTAAACATGTGTAAGCATGTGCCAAGTCAATCCAAAAATTCTCTAAAGGGAAATACCACCTTAGTATACCAGACTATGAACAGTGCAATGCATGTAGATCATTTCAATAACACATTATATACTCTAGTTATTCGGGACTAGCCACAAGGAAAGCATGAACCACTGGAAGAGCATTGTAAACATAGCACTATGTCGCTACAAGCTGGTCTCTAGATCATAAGTACAGGCATATGTACAAAAGTAGAAACAATAAGAGTTCATACCGGTCTTCCTTGTTGCTTCCTTTCAGTTGATCTTCGTCATTACTGCTTGTCACTTTTACGATCGAACGTAGGAAATATAATCAAATGCCATCACGGACTCGAGCTGATCTCTGAAAACAAAGCAAACTAAAGAGAGAAAGGAAATCTTTTGGTTTTTTCAAAGGTTGAATAAAAGCAAAAGAAAGAGAAAATCTTTTTGTTGTTTTTGCAAAGAGAGAAATAAAGAAGAACGGGCAAAAACTTCGAAAAGATCAAAGCGAATAAAACGGATAATACAATGGAAAAGTGAGAGGGGCACGTACTCCCCCAAGCTTAGGCTTTTGGCCTAAGTTGGTTAGCAGCTACTGCCCCCAGGAGCCTCCTGCTCCGGGGGTGTGGTGGTGAGTCCACGGGTCGTAGAAGGATGCTGGCGCGTACACCGAACTCCTCGGAGTCTCCCACGAGGAAGGTTCCGAACGCCAAACAGAGGAAGACCCTTCACCAAACTCGGTGGCGGTCTCTTCCTGAAAATGTGGAATCTCACCGTGCCTCTCCTCATCGGGCACAACCCCCTCCATGGGGTTATGAAACTGATGCTGGACCATGAACTCATCGAACTGGACAACATCAAAGGACCATCCGTTCCTGCGAGAAAAATCAAACAAAAGAGGTGCAGGTAGACGGATCTCGCGTTCCGCGGTAGTTCCGAAACACAAGATATAAACAAAGTTATCAAGCTCAGAACCCATGGTAACAAACTTATGCCTTTTCATAGCAGCAAGATCAAAGCTTAAATAAGTAAAAGGAGTATCATCAGGGTGTGGGGTGCCTCCAAGATGCTCTAAGATAAGTGTGGCATAAACGCCACCATATAAGTCCCCCTTGTTACCGTTCATAGCAAGGCGTCGAGCAATTAAGGTACCCAGATTATAATCAGACCTCCCTGAGAGGGCTGCTGCCAGGATAGCAATATCCGGAGCAGAAATGCTGCTCGTGTTGTCACGAGCTAACACCCCTCTAGCAATATAATATGCAAAATACCTGAGGTGAGGAAACAAGATGCTGGAGATCTTCGACCGATGAATATCCCTCGTACCCATGCTGCAGAGAGAGTTGATGACGGTTTTCAGCTCGGAGGGCTGAGTGGCCATCCTAGCCGTCCTCCCAACGTTCGGCACACCTATTACTTCACAAAAAAATTCCAAAGTCATGGTGATAAGATCATTATAAATTTTAAACTCAATAGCACCTGAATCAGGATTATATCTAAAACTGTTAATGAAACTGGAGGTGAGTTTTTGATACTGGGTAACACGGCTCGTGACGAGTCGTGTCAAACCTGCATTAGCACAAAGATTATAAAACTCATCCTTGATTCCCGCAGCTTCCATGAATTCATCACATGGAAATGTCATCGCACGTGCTGGACTCGTGTCTTCCAACAACTCCAGGGGCACATGATCTTCATTATAGCTCACCCTAGCAGTCGATGGTGAAGCTGCGGCTCTAGTAACTCGATCGGAGTGTGCGGGCCTCCTCTTCTCAAGCCATCCTTTTGCCCTTCCTAACAAACTCATTTCTGAAATTTTTTACAATTTACAAAAACGAGGATTAAAACAAAGTGAGCTAAGGCAAACTACTCAACTCACTTGCCCAAGGCATAAACTTGCATCAAAACTTGGAAAATAACTTTCTACACATGCATGCAAGCTCATCTCTACAGCACCAAGAACTACTAAATACTCACAAATGAGGCCACCAATCATAAATCTAATTGGAGGGGTGGAGGAGTCACATACCAGGGAGTATTTGCTCAAAATTTCAGCTCAAATGATGGGCTGTAGAGAGAGATCGAAGAATCGCCTCCAAGAACAGCAACACAAGAACAAGACCAGAACTCGTGTTTTTGGAGAAAGAGAGAGAGGGAGGAAGAAGACATACCTGGAGGGGGGTCCCGTGGGCCCTAGGCGCCCTGTGGGCGCGGCCAGGGGTTGGGCCGCGCCAGCTGGCCGCCTGGGCCACTGGTGGCCCCTCCTGGCTGGCCCCAGGACTTTCTGGGTCTCTCCCGTTGTGGAAATTTTTATTATAATTTTTCTGGAATTTTTCTGAAAACTTCACTGTTGAAATTTTTTCGAAGTTCAAAAAGCTGCGAAACTCTCTAAAAACTTGAAGCAGTTAGTAATATTGTGGAGCTTCAAAAACATAAATACTTGGTACAGCAAGTAGGATAAAACTAAAAACAAATGAAAACATAACAAGCTCAACTTTTTATCCATATAAAACATGTTCACTAGTAAGGTTGATCAAGTCTTACCAACAAACAAGCGATATATAGAGCAAAAAGTCTCACCTCCTACGAAGTAGTTACTAAACCTTTACTTTGATGGACATTGTCCCCACCATGATAGTTTTGTATTTGTGAGGCACATGTAGTGTACAGTCCCATTCTCCAATTTTCACGGTCTCGATATTCTCTATAGAGTTGAGGGCATGCCTCCTGTCGGTCTTCTTCGGAAAATATACCGTGTGTTCTCTATCATTCACATGGAAGGTAACCTTCCCTTTATTGCAATCAATAATAGCACCTGCGGTGTTAAGAAAAGGTCTACCAAGAATAATGGACATGCTCCCATCCTCGGGCATGTCAAGCACAACAAAATCAGTAAGAATTAAACAATTAGCAACTTCTACAGGAACATCCTCACAAATACCTATCGGGACAGCGGTTGACTTGTCAGCCATCTGAAGGGAGATATCTGTAGGAATTAGTTTCTCTAAACAAAGCCTCTCGTAAAGAGAGAGAGGCATAACACTCACTCCTGCTCCAAGATCACATAAAGCAGTTTTGACATAATTATTCTTTATGGAGCAAGGAATGGTGGGTATACCTGGATCACCGAGCTTCTCAGGAATCTTTCCACTGAAAGAATAGTTAGCAAGCATAGTAGATATTGCATCATTAGGAACTTTTCTTTCGTTAGTGACAATCTCTTTCATATATTTTGAATAAGGAAGTAACTTAATAGCATCAGTCAAAGGGATTTGGAGAAAAAGAGGTTTAATCCACTCACAAAACTTATTATAATGCTCTTCTTCTTTGGATTTGATTGACTTACTTGGAAAGGGCATGGGTTTCTGTACCCATGGTTCTCTCTCCTTCCCATGTTTTCTTGCGATGAAGTCTTCTTTAGTGTACCTCTTACGTTTGTCAGGTGCTTCTTCTTCTCGAACTTCAGGCGGATCATTCTTCTCATTATCATTACCTTCAGGTTCAGCACCGTCTTCAGTCTCAGCATCGGAAATAGATACACTATTGGGATAAATAGCTGGCTCTTCATCTGCAATAGGATCATTAGAATTGTCAGTCTCTTTATGTTTCTTCTTCTTATTTGGAGAGACAACAATTTCTTCTTCCTGCATTTGAGAATCTTGCTCGATTCTCTTCGGATGTCCCTCTGGATAGAGAGGATCTTGAGTACTAGTTCCTCCTCGGGTCTTAATCCCAAAAGCCTGCAAATTATCTTGTTTGGCATTGTTAGCAAGCAAATCTCTTTGCACATTACAAATTTGATCAAGCTGAGTTTGAACCATATGAAAATGCTTCACAAGACATTGAACATCATTAACTGTTCTATCTAAAACATCAAGCAGTCTTTTGATAGCAAGGGAATTATCATGCAACTGACTTTCTATCCTCTCATTAAAATGATTATGTTTCATAATAAAATTATCAAACTCATCTAAACATTGATCAGGAGGCTTACCATGAGGGATGTCACTTGCGTTGAAATCTAAAAGGGAGTGTACCTCTACCATAGGAGGGTGAGTGGTAGGCTCACACAGCTTCTCAATACGGGGTAGATTCTTCACGTCTTCAGCTTTAATACCTTTCTCTTTAATAGACTTCTTTGCTTCTCGCATATCCTCGGGGCTTAGAACAAACATGCCCCTCTTCTTTGTTGGTGGAGGTGGTTCAGGGACGGACCAATCTTCATGGTTTTTGGCAATCCTGCCCATCAGATCTTCTGCATCGTCCGGTGTTCTTTTCCTGAAAACACAACCAGCACAACTGTCCAAATAGGACCTGTATTCATCAGTTAGGCCAGCATAGAATATATCGATTAATTCATTCTTAGGGATTTCATGTCCTGGTCTAGCCTGAATCAGACCGCAGTACCTCCCCCAAGCTTTAGGGAGGGACTCATCCTGCAAGTGTTTAAAGTTATAAATTCTTTGTAAAGCAGCATGTTGCATGTGAGCAGGAAAGTACTTATCAACAAAAGAGTGAGCTAAGTCCTGAGGACTCTTAATGGAACTGCATGGGAGTGAATCATACCATGCTTTAGCACCTTCCTTCAATGAGAAAGGAAGAAGCTTGGTCACATAAAAGTATCGTATCTTTTCATCTATGGTAAACAGGCTACCTAGCTCACCAAGTTTAGTTAGGTGTGCAATAGCATCATCATTTTCTCTGCCATAAAAAGGGTCAGCTTCAACCATAGGTATAAGTGAAATATCAACAGAGAAATCAAAATCAGGATCATCAATGCATATAGGAGATGTAGCAAATTCAGGATTAGGAACGGTTTTGTTCTTCAAAGAGTGTTTTTCAAATAGTTTTTTAATAGCTTCAGGGTCAGAGCCGGAAAACTCTGTCAGTTCCCTGCAAAATTCTTCATCTAGTATATAGTAATCATCATCAAGGAGACTCTCCTTGAGTTTACTCAAATCAGGATAATCATAAGTTTCACCAATAGGGTAGCGACTAACAGGGAGTTCAATTCCAGACTTTTTAGCAGCAGCAGCAATTTGTTTCTCAAGAGCATAACCAAGAGAACTAATATCATCAAAAGTAGTAGAAGCATCATCAAGAGTATCAGACATAGTAACAGATTCAGTAGGAGCATCATGTGGTGGTGGTGAGGCAAACTTACTCATAACAGAAGGTGAATCAAGCGTAGCACTAGTGCTCAGAGCAGTACCTCTTCTTGTAGTGGATAGTAAGATCGGAACCTTGGGGTCTCCTTTCTTACCCATAGTGGATAAAGTGCAGCAGGTAGGATACCTCAAGTAGACTTGTAAATATTTCTATGCTCCCCGGCAACGGCGCTAGAAAACGGTACTTGATAACCCTCAACCGTATGGGATCGAGATAGTCTTCGCGGGTAAGAATAACCCAATTTATTGATTCGACACACGGGGAGCCAAAGAGTATTTATAAGCTTTAACAGTTGAGTTGTCAATTCAACCGCACCTGAAATATACTTACTTGCAACAAAAGATAAGTGGTAACAGTGATATGATAGTGATGATAGTAATAGTAAAAGTAAACAGCAAAAGTAAATAGCAGTAGTAAATGGTAAAAGTAGCAACTAGTGACAAGCAAGGTTTAAAATACTGTAGGCTAGGGAGATGGATGGTTGGGCGCTGCATGGATGAGATAGATTCTAACTTGGGGCACGGCACACGGAAAAGTAATGATCATCTAGGCAAATATCAAACATTAGGCATGTATCCCGTAGGTAGTTGTACGTGCTTGCAATAAGAACTTGCACAACATCTTTTGTCCTACCATCCCGCTACGAACGGGGCCAAAAGGAACTTATGGATATTAAGGTGCTCCTGTCAAAGAGCACCGGAACAAAGCAATGAACTCAATGGATACATGTAATCCTCAAACTACGGACCAACCCCTTTGGTGTCCCAAGCTGTCACTTTTGGGATCGCCGGTTCCGAACCGTAACAGGTGCATACAACTCATAGATAGGATCACGAACACAAATATATTCATACAAACACATATGGTTCAGATCTGAAATCATGGCACTCGGGCCCTAAGTGTCAAGCATTAAGAATAACAATTTGTAGCAAAGATGATAAATACCATAGTAGATGATAGGCAACATGCCCCCAACGATCTGATAAACTATTACATGATCTAACTCATCCAATCCCTACCATCCCCTTCGCCTACAGCAGGGGAATTACTCACACATGGAGGGAGAAGTCATGGAGGGATGATGGAGTGGTGATGATGATGACGATGGCGACGATCTCCCCTCTCCGGAGGCCAAATCAGCCTCCAGATTAGCCCTCCCGAGGAAGAACAGAGGGTGGCGGCGGCTCCGCGACAAAAAACTGCGAAAGAACTTCCGATCTGGGGTTTCTGCGTCGGGAGTAAAAATACGGGGTAAAGTAGGGCACCAGGGGGTGTGAGCCCCACCCAGGCGCCCCCCCGGCGCGGCCCGGGGGGGGGGGGGGGGCGCCCACAGGGCGCCTGGGCACCCCCTGGCCCCCCTCTGGCCCCACTTCTGGCATCTGGTTCCTTTGGGTGCGTGGATTTTCTGTGATTTTTCGTGGATTTTTCTGAGATACTTAAAAATCCGTTTTCCTGCACACAAATAAACCATACAGGCAGCTCTGCTAAAAACATCGTCAGTCCGGGTTAGTTTAGTCCAAATCATGCAAGAATGAGGTCAAAACAATACCAAAAGTGTTTGGAAAAGTAGATACGTTTGAGACGTATCAGTGCGCCCCCCACCAGGGCCCAAGGCGCCTCCAAGAGGGGAATGGGGCAAACCCTAGGGCAGATGGGCCCTAGGGCCCAATCTGGTGCGCCCCCCTCTCCCTCTCCCCCTCTGGCCGCCACCCTCAGATGGGATCTGGGGTGGCCGCACCCCTAGGGGTGGGAAACCCTAGAGGGGGTGCAGCCCCTCCCTTCCCCCTATATATGTGAGTTTTGGGGCTGCCCACAACACGGTTTTGACCTCTGTCGCTTGGCGCAGCCCTACCTCTCTCCCTCCTCGTCTCTCGCAGTGCTTGGCGAAGCCTTGCTGGAGTCCCGCGCTCCTCCACCACCACCATGCCGTCGTGCTGCTGTTGGATGGAGTCTTCCCCAACCTCTCCCTCTCTCCTTGCTGGATCAAGGCGTGGGAGACGTCATCGGGCTGCACATGTGTTGAACGCGGAGGTGCCGTTGTTCGGCGCTTAGATCGGAATCAACCGCGATCTGAATCGCAGCGAGTACGACTCCTTCATCCGCGTTCTTGCAACGCTTCCGCATCGCGATCTACAAGGGTATGTAGATGCACTCCCCTCCCCCTCGTTGCTAGATTACTCCATAGATAGATCTTGGTGATGCGTAGGAAAATCTTTAATTTTCTGCTACGATCCCCAACAATGGTTTCCTCCTTCGAATGTTCGAGTGGCTTGACTTGGCACATGTTTATGCATGTAGTTGAATCAAAACCAACATAGCCTCTATGATATTTATGTTCATGGTGTCCATATCCTACTCATGCGGGTGTCCAATATTTATTATGCATGATGCATGTTCATGACCATTGTTTCTCTCTAGCTAGCCGCTTCGCAACCTATTTTGCTAGCCTTCACTTGTACTAAGCGGGAATACTGCTTGTGTCAAATTCAAAAACTCAAAGTTATTCCATATGAGTCCACCATACCTACCTATATGCAGTATTACCCTGCCGTTCCAAGTAAATTTGCTTGTGCCACCTCTAAAAACTTCAAAAAAATATCCCTTTTGTGTGCCTGGATCATTCATGGAACGATAGGAGGTGGTCGATATTTTCCATGCTAAGCTGGTTATTCTCAGGTCGAGTGCTTATTCACTCGCCATTGCACGAGAAAAGGGCAGTAATAGGGATTCCCAGTCCCAAATTGCAAAAATAAAAAGCTTACAAATAAAAAATAAAAACTCCAAATGGAGTTCCAACATTTACTTTTCTGCTTGGGAACTGCCACTAGCTTGTTTAGCATGGGAAATACTGATAGCTAATTGTCGTGAAGTGAATGAGAAGGGTGGACCTCTCAAAATTTCATTTACCTCTGTTTTAAAAACTTGAGCTCTGGCACCTCTGCAAATCACTGCTTCCCTCTGCGAAGGGACTTTCTATTTACTTTTATGTTGTGTCATCACCTTCTCTAATAAGTGCCAGATTTAAGATCACTGTTGTCATGCCTATGCATTGTGTGTAGCGAATGTTGCGTGCTATCATGACTGGATCTTTTCTACCATGAATTACAATGTTTAGTCACTGCTTGAACTTTGGAGGTGCTCTACATTTATGTTTTGCGGTCTCGGAAAGGGCTAGCAAGATACCACTATTGTCATATTATATCATGGTTGTTTTGACAACATGTTGCTGTTTGAGATCTCTTATTATCGCTCGGTAGCTGATTATGTCATTGATATGAGTTAATATAATCTTTAAATGTATTTGTTGACATGGTTAGTTATAATATTGGCTGAAAACCTGTGTGTTGTTTAAGCTTATTTATGAAAACAAGAGCAAAAGAGTTCGTAAAAGTTTTTCTTTCTCACTTTTAGTTTATCAATTGAATTCCTTGAGGACAAGCAACGGTTTAAGCTTGGGGGAGTTGATACTTCTCCAACATATCTACTTTATCTCACGCTTTTCCTCTTGTTTTGGACTCTAATATGCATAATTTGAATGAAACTAACCCCGGACTGGCGCTGTTTTCAGTAGAACTACCATGGTGTTGTTTTTGTGCAGAAATAAAAGTTCTCGGAATGAAACGAAACTTTGCGAGGAATTTTTATGGAATAAAAGAGAATTACTGGAGCCAAGACCCACTAGAGAGGGGCCCCTGGGTGGGCACAACCCACCAGGGCGCGCCCCCCTCTCCTGGCGTGCCCAGGTGGGTTGTACCCGGCCCCACAGACGACAGCCCTGACCCTATAAATTCCTATTTTTGGAGAAAAAATTAGGGAGAAAGAATTATCGCGATCCATGAGACGGAGCCGCTGTCACCTCCTGTTCTTCCTCGGGAGGCCAGATCTGGAGTCCGTTTGGGGCTCCGGAGAGGGGGGTCTTCGTTCTTCGTCATCACCAACCCTTCTCTGTCACCAATTCCATGATTCTCCCCGCCGAGAGTGAGTAATTCCTTCGTAGGCTCGCTGGTCGGTGAGGAGTTGGATGAGATTCATCATGTAATCGAGTTAGTTTTGTTAGGGCCCGATCCCAAGTATCCACTATGTTCTTAGATTGATGTTGCTATGACTTTGCTAAGCTTAATGCTCGTCACTTTGGGCCCAGGTGCCATGAACTCGGATCTGAACCGTTTATGAATTCATAATTATATCCATGTTTTAGATCCGATCTTGCAAGTTATAGTCACCTACTACGTGTTATGATCCGGCAACCCCGGAGTGACAATAACCGGAACCACTCCCGGTGATGACCGTAGTTTGAGGAGTTCATGTATTCACTTTATGTTAATGCTTTGTTCTGGTTCTCTATTAAAAGGAGGCCTTAATATCCCTTAGTTTCCAATGGACCCCGCTGCCACGGGAGGGTAGGACAAAAGATGTCATGCAAGTTCTTTTAATAAAGCATGTATGACTGTTTACAGAATACATGCCTACATTATATCGATGAACTGGAGCTAGTGCCGTATCGCCCTAGGTTATAATTGTCACATGATGAATATCATCCAACAAGTCACCGATCCAATGCCTACAAATTTGTCCTATATTGATCTTGCTAAGTTACTACTGTTGCTGCTACTGTTACACTTGCTACAAAATTACTGCTACCACTATTAATGTTACTATTGCTGCTATCATTACTATCAAAATTATAAAACTACTTTGCTACTGATCACTTTGCTCCAGATAATTAATCTCCAAGTGTGGTTGAATTGACAACTCAGTTGCTAATACCTTCAAATATTCTTCCCCTTGTGTCAAATCTATAAATTTGGGTTAAATACTGTTGCGATCCCCTATACTTGTGGGCTATCAGTTAGCCGGGTCTCTGGTGAGCCGCCAAGTCCGGTCGGGTCATAATTCCGGACGGGTCAGACTGCGGGGTATATCCCTGACATTAGCCCCCAGTTTAATTTGGATTTATCCATGTTAAACTGATCATGCAACATAAACACCAGAACAAACTTGACACACTATAGGAATCAGGCACTTTGCCATCCGCCATGGCGGACGGCAAAGGCCTTTGTCGTCCGCCAGCAGACGGCAACAGGTCCGCCGAACGAGTGCCAGCAAAGGCCTTCTTTGTCGTCTGCTTCACAGAAGCGGACGGCAAAGAGCTTTGTCAGCCGCCGGCAGACGGCAACGATCATGGATGGCAGTGGGGCAGGGTGAGCGCCGTTAGGGGCTAACGGCGTGCGTTGTCGTCCGCCAGCAGACGGCAAAGATCTTTAACTCTTTCTCGTTTGCTGGCGGACGACAAATAGCTCAGATCCACCAGCAGCAGGTGGCTGCCACGTGGTCAGCTATGCCGTCTGCCAGCGGACGGCAAAGTATTTTGAATCTTTGTCGTCCGCTGGAAGACAGCATAGCAGGCCCTGTTGCTAGTCCTAATTGGTTACTTTGTCGTCTGCCAGCAGACGACAAAGTGCCCAAATAGGCAGCCCCAGTGTTCCCATTTTGCACAGGTGGCTGCCACGTGGCCTCTTTGCCGTCTGCTAGCAGTCGGCAAAGAGGCTATATATCCCCTGCTTTTATTTGAATCCATTTAATTTGACAGGTTTTCACACACATATATACATATACATACATATCCAACATATCCAACAACATATTTCATCAAATCCAACATATCCAACAACATCGTTCAACAAAGTTGTATCCAACATATCCAACAACATAGTTCAACAAAGTCGTATCCAACATATCCATATATATACATACATATCCAGAAAGAAGTTTCGAACGACAACATATCCATAAATTTTTCATAAACAAGAAGGAAGCACCAAAAGAGTAGTTTCCATCAATGCAAGCCTCCTCGTCCAAATCAAATCTGCAAATTGGGAAAGATGAAAGTTATAATAATAATAATAAGAAGAAGACTATTTAGAGCAATGGTAGGTAAAAATGGTAAGTGTGTACGTCAATTTAGAGCTAAGGTAGGTAAATATGTCATTTAGAAGCTAACGTAGGTTAAATGGATCATATTGGAGCTAACCTAGTTAAACTTGGTCATTTTTAAGCTAACCTAGCTAATTATGCCATTTTTCGCCTAACTAAGCTTATTTAGGCATTTTAGAGGACAACAAGCTAAGAATATGACATTTATGAGGTTAGCAAGGTTATTATGTCATTTACGAATAAAAACAAGTAAGAGGAGGAAAGGAAGAAGAAGAAGAGGAAGAAGAAAGGAAGAAGAAGAAGAAGAACCTCTTCTTCTTCTTTTCTTCCTCTTCCTTCTTTTCTTCCTCTTCCTTATTTTCTTCATCTTATTATGTCATTTGTGGACTAATTAGGCTAAATTATGTCATTTAGGAGCTAACGTAGGTTAAATGGATCATATTGGAGCTAACCTAGTTAAACTTGGTCATTTTTAGCTAACCTAGCTAATTATGCCATTTTTGATCTAACCAAGCTTATTTGGCATTTTTAGAGGACAACAAGCTAAGTATATGACATTTATGAGGTTAGCAAGGTTATTATGCCATTTACGAATAAAAACAAGTAAGAGGAGGAAAAGAAGAAGAAGAAGAAAGGAAGAAGAAGAACCTCTTCTTCTTTTCTTCCTCTTCCTTCTTTTCTTCATCTTATTATGTCATTTGTGGACTAATTAGGCTAAATTATGTCATTTAGGAGCTAACGTACGTTAAATGGATCATATTGGAGCTAACCTAGTTAAACTTGGTCATTTTTAAGCTAACCTAGCTAATTATGCCATTTTTGACCTAACTAAGCTTATTTAGGCATTTTAGAGGACAACAAGCTAAGTATATGACATTTATGAGGTTAGCAAGGTTATTATGCCATTTACGAATAAAAACAAGTAAGAGGAGGAAAAGAAGAAGAAGAAGAAGAAGAAGAAGAAGAACCTCTTCTTCTTCTTTTCTTCCTCTTCCTTCTTGTCTTCATCTTATTATGTCATTTGTGGACTAATTCGGCTAAATTATGTCATTTAGGAGCTAACGTAGGTTAAATGGATCATATTAGAGCTAACCTAGTTAAACTTGGTCATTTTTAAGCTAACCTAGCTAATTATGCCATTTTTTACCTAACTAAGCTTATTTAGGCATTTTACAGGACAACAAGCTAAGTATATGACATTTATGAGGTTAGCAAGGTTATTATCCCATTTACGAATAAAAACAAGTAAGAGGAGGAAAAGAAGAAGAAGAAGAAGAATAAGAAAGGAAGAAGAAGAAGAAAAATACCGTGGTCACGGAGGTGAAGGACCAGTCGGGGTGGAATAATGGAACCACCCCTCCAGCCAGTAACGCTCGCAGGAGGCTCCGGGCGCTCTGGACCCTTGCCCACCATCCTGTCAACACCTGCAATGACAAAAGGTAAACGAAATTTGTATACCTGACATGAATAATATGTATATAATTTAAGTGTATACTCATCATGAACATAATAAAAAAATTGAATATCTCACATTACTAATATTACTCTGAATCATCTATATATGCATCATCATCATCACTATCAGTGACGTGCTCGTCATCATCATCATCAATAAATGCATTAACATGTGGAAGGCCTCCTTTACGTAATCGTTCAAGCATTGACAGGTCATCTGCAGCAGTAACTTCTTCTAGTTCCGGCTCTTGTTGTTCCGGCTCAGGGGTGAAGTCGGATTCACTATCGTTGTCTACTTCTATGTTCTGGGGTGGAGTAGAGCAGTTCTTGAAACGTTTTTGGAAAGACGTGTTTCTTGGAAGAATTCTCCTTCATCATATGTGTCTTGGTTAATGTCAGGTTCATGATCCTCTTCATTGGGGGGAGGTGGTCTAACACGTGGCAGAACTTCATAAACGACATCCCAACCACTGAGATTTGGATCACTTTGACAGGACCACGGTAGATAGAAAACTTGGGTTGCCTGTTGAGCCGTAATATAGAAATCAGGAACATCCAAATGGGTGCTTTGTTTGATTTCGACTAGCCCTATATGTTCATGAGTCCTTCTAGTCTCCCTCGGCTTGAACCAATAACATCTGAAGACTACGACGTTTGGTGGGTTTTCACCATCAAATTGAAGTTCATAAATTGCTTCAACTCTTCCATAATACTCGATATTTCCTTCGCCAATAGCAGAGACACAACAGTTTGTAGACTTTCGGTCAGCCATAGATAGCTCTTTGCCATAGGTACGAAACCGATACCCGTTGATGTCGTATTTGTCAAATGAACGGACCTTATAGTCAAAACCATTAGCTACTTGTCTCAATTTGGCATCCATAATCTCTGAATTAGCCTACAAGTTTAATATGAAAGGATTATTGCAATTAGTCGCAAATTAGCCAAAGAAATGAAATGATCTAATGGAAATTACCGTTTTTTGAACCAAGAGATGAAACCGGGATATTCGCCTCCTTGCTTTGCCAGAAGCTCATACTCTTCGACGGAATCCTTTTGGATCACCGCTCCATACGAGAATATGGCGATGTATCGACTGCACCAAATATCCAGGAATAATAAGAGCAGTTCAAAAGAATTAGAAGTTGCGAAACTATGTACCGAGATCTTACTCGATGTACGGCCGCACTTCTGTTAGGTTGTTGAAGAGATACAACGAAATGGTCCGCCATTCTTCAAAATCCAACGATACTGGTTTCCAACCACTGGCTGGTGCGAGATTCCCTTTGAATAGGCTGAGGTTGGATCGACCCTTTTTAGGGTCGTCAGCATTGTATCGAGGCTTCGAATTATGCAAATGATGATTTTTGGCTTCATAGTGTGTTGTCACGAAGTTTGCCGCCTCCTCAGTGATGAATGCCTCGGCCATCGATGCTTCAATTCTACGTTTATTTTTACATTTTGCTTGTAGCGTCTTCTGCATCCTCTCAGTTAAGTAGCACCAACGATTTTGCACGGGCCCCCCCAATCTTGCCTCGGTCGGGAGATGCAAAATCACCTGTTGCATTGGATTAAAGAAGCTTGGTGGGAAGATCATCTCTAACTTGCAGATCAACTCCAGAGCCAACTATTCCATTTCTTCTATGAGGCCATGCGATAGTTCTTTCGCACAAAGAACACGAAAGAAATAGCTCAGCTCTGCCAGTACTAGCCATTCATCCTCAGGGATGAAGCCACGCAACATCACCGGCATTATCCGCTCAATCCATATGTGCCAATCATGAGTTTTTAGACCAAATATTTTCAATTTTTCAAGACTCGCTCCCCTCTTTAGATTTGCTGGATACCCATCAGGGAACATCAACTGCATTTTCACCCACAAAATAATTTCCCTCATAGTTGGCCTTCCAAGATTGAACCATGCCTTTGGCTTCATCCAGTTCCGCTTTCCTTTTGGTTCTTGCATGTTTTGTAACGGTCTATCACATAGCTCCGGTTGATCGACTCTAGCCTTAGTATTATCCTTTGATTTCCCCTCTATGTCGAACAATGTACCAAAAATGGCTTCGGCGATATTCTTCTCAGTGTGCATCACGTCCATGTTATGTGGGCAAAGGAGGTCTTTGAAGTAAGGTAGATCCCACAAGCATGTCTTGGGAGTCCAGGCGTGTTCCTTATTATACCCCTTGAAATACCCTGGACGCTCTGGATCTGGCTCGAGAGCGTTTAACTGATCTAAGGTCTCTTGGCCTGTCAACGCAGGTGGTGCAGTGTGTTTGACAACTCTACCTTTGATGAAGTTCTTCTTGTCTTTCCTGAACTTATGGCAAGGATCTAGAAACGGTCTATGCAAGTCGAAGCAAGTATACTTGTGCCCTACCGTCAGCCAACGAAACTGAAGAGCTCCCTTGCATGTGGGGCACGGGAACCTTCCATGCACACACTAGCCAACGAATAGCGCATACGCCGGCAAGTCATGCATCGAGTACATGTACCAGGCACGCATTATGAAGTTCTTTTTGCTAAAGGCGTCGTATGTCTTAAACCCATTAACTCAAGCTTCTTGCAATTCGTCCTTCAGCGGGTGCATATACACATTCATATTCTTCCCTGGATAGTTGGGCCCTGGAATTATCAACGTCAGCAAAATGTTCTTTCTTTGCATAATCTGCCCGGGGGAGATTGAGTGGAATGATAAACACGGGCCAACAACTGTATTGGGCTGTCGTCTGACTAAACACACTGAACCCATCTGTGCTGATGGCGACTCGAGGATGCCTTGGATCTGCCGTTTGTTTCTTATGTAATGCATCGAAGCGCTTCCATGCTTCACCATCCGATGTGTGAACCATCATCACATTCCCATCTGCATCTAGTTCGGTTCTTTTGCCCATTTTGTGCCATGTCATCTGTCTGGCCGTCTCTTCGACCATGAAAAGACATTGAAGTCTTGGTACGATTGGCATATACCGAAGAACATTAACGGGTATTTTGGTCTGCGTCCTCTCACCCATACCGTTGTCTACCACAACATAACTGGAAGACTTGCAAATGTGACAATAGGTCAAGTCCTCATACTGAAGCCTAAATAAGACACATCCTTTCTCACAGGCATGTATCTTCTCATATGGCATCTTATGAGCACGGAGGATTTTGTCTGACTGGTACAGGTTTGCAGGCAGCACATGGCCTTTGGGTATAAATCATCCGAATACTGTCATCATTGTGTCGTAGCTTTCTTTGCCCAAGTTGAATTGAGCCTTCAAAGCCATTATTTGTGAGATGGCATCCAGTTGACAAAGCTCAGTGTGCTCGTGGAGAGGACGTTTTGAGGACTCCAACATTTCAGATTCCTCCATCTCCTCGTCCGAGTCCCGAGCATCGTCAAAGTCTTGCACCATGTCTTCCATCCCGGTACCATGCTCGTCGGTGGGACGACAAACCACCTCAGCTCTGGCACGTTGGGCAGACTCACCATGAAATGTCCAGACCGTGTAACCAGGCATAAAACCAAACTTCTGCAGGTCTTTACTCATTTCAAGCTCGTCCCTCTTACTATAGTTGTCGCACCGGATACAGGGGCACCAGCTTTTTTTTGGCCTTTTGCAAATGCGGCTCTAACAAACCCCTTGGTTTTTGTTAACCATTCCTCGGTCCAAACTTTCTGTCTAGTGTAACCAGTGTACATCCATGCACGATCACTCATATTGACTTCCTACTGGACACACAAGAAATATATACATATTTAAGCAAACCATATCCATCAGTTAATGCAGTTTGTCAGTTTTATTACGTTCATGCAACCTACAGGCTAATAGGTAAAGATAGGTCCTAATCCCACCCGAGTATGTGTAGATTGGGTTCGTTTTCCCATGCTCTGCTCAACGCAAAATTTTGGCAGCACCTCCCCGCTGTTCTCCTGATACACGTCTCGGCAATAAGCAGAGAGGATGTGTACCCGGAGAACAACAGGGAGGCACTAACGAAATTCTGCATCGGATCCGGAGCAGAGCATATGGGAAAACTAACCCAATCGACACATATACTCGGGCTGTCAATGGATAACGTTGGACAATTCGAAAGAATCACGATTATAAATATGCAAATGCATGCATATTTATAGATGTAACCCTTTCGAACGGGAGACGCATAGTGGTTACTCATACTGATGATTGACACCTATAGCTAGCAAGTTTCATCGGCAAAAAGACCAGAACAGAGCAAATGAAGGGGGAGGAGGAGATGTCATTTGTGCTCACCAACGAACGCAGGGGCGGAGCTCGTCGAACACTAGACCCTCGCAGCGATGAAATAACTGCACATTTAAATCAAAAGATGAGTAACATAGCAATTTTGTTTCTTCCGTCGACCTAACAAAATATTTACAACAGGACGAGCGGGTTAATTAGCGGGTCCTTGGCGTTGATAGAACCCTAAATAGCAAGTATCATCGGTGCGAGATACATGTGGCGCTCGGCGTTGAACACTAGATCCACGTCCCACAAGTGAAGCCGGTGCCTGGCATCACACAACAATAGTTCTGGTGGCCGATGACGGTCGAACACCTTGGCAAATTTGTCTGGCAGCCTCTGCGATGAGGATTAAAGCCAAGTTTTGAAATTTCAAACAACCTAACCGACTTGAGTCAGTTTGATTGTTTCAAGTTTCAACACTTGCCTTTTAATCGTCAACGCACAAGTTGCCAGACAAATTCGCGAAGGTGTTCGACCGCCATCGATGCCGAGAACAGTTGCTTTGGGACGCCGGACGTCGGCGTCACTTGTGGGACGTGGATGTAGTGTTCGACACCGACGGCCACATGTATCTCTCACCGACGATACTTGCTATTTAGGGTTCCATCGACACAGAGGAACCCCCTAATTAACTCGCTCGTCCCCGGGAGCCCCCTTTTCCTACTTCTTTTTTTCATCTTCAACTTCTACTTTTTTTTCATCTTCTTCTTCTACTACTACTTATTGTTCTTTCTTCTTCTTCTTCCTCCTTCTTTTTCTTTTTTTTCATCTTTCTTGATTATTCTTAAAAACAGGTTAAAAAACCTAAAGAAAAATATAAACTAAATGTAACCTAAAATAAACTATATTAACCTAAACTAACCTAAACTAGACTAAATAACCTAAACTAACCTAACCTAAACTATACAAACATAAAATAAATCTAAAAAAAGAAGAAAAAAACTCACCACGATGAGGGACGGTGCGGCGGTGGGGCGGGGTCGGGCAGTGCGGTGCGGTCGGGCGGCGGCAGCTCGGGACAGGGGCGGGGCTGTGCGGGGTGGCCGGCGACTCGGGACGGGAGCGGCGCGGCCCGGCAGGCGGGGCGGGCGGGGCGGCT
>LR738710.1:797513217-797527392 GCA_902687465.1 Secale cereale | reverse complement strand
AGTCGGGCGGGGCGGGGCGAGCGGGCGGGACGGGCGAGCGGCGACAGGGGTGGCGTGGGGCGGCCGGCGACGGGGGTAGCGGCGCGTGTTAGATACGGTGGCTTGGGGGAAGGGACGAGTGAGAACAAAGAGCGAGAGAGCCCTTTTCTGCTAGTAGGTCACAGCTCTTTGCCGTCTGCTAGCAGACGGCAAAGAGCGTACCTAGTAGGGTGGGGCCGGAGGGAAACGGACGACCTAACGGCCGTATTCTTTTTCGTCTGCTGGCGGACGGCAAAGAAGTTTTGCCGTCAGCCAGCAGACGGCAAATAAAATGGCCATTAGGTCAACTTGTAAGGCCCCCACCCACCCTCTTTGCCGTCCGCTAGCAGACGGCAAAGCTTCTTTGTCGTCCGCTAGCTGACAGCAAAGATGTGCTGATGGAAAAGGCTTTCTTTGTCGTCCGCTCGTTCATTGCCGTCCGTTTTCTGCTGGCTGATGGCAAATCCTTTCTTTGCCGTCCGCAAGCAGACGGCAAAGAATTGACAGGCGGCAAATCCGCTGATTCCAGTAGTGACAGGTTGTGCTCCGGGTTAAGAATTCTTGTTAGCCGGCACCTGGTCATCCTTAATTCCATGTCATTTCCTTCTTCTAGAAAATCTGGGTCAATAGGCCAACTTCATAATCAATTTGCTGACGTTGGTTTCTCACAGATAAATATTGTGAAGAATAATTCATTTGACTCAGCTCCCAATTCTTAACAAAAATATTGGTCTTTGAAATACTCATCCGGTCTTCAGCCGGCTTGAAGATGTAAAACTTGTCGGTTTATCTTTGCGAAAATTGCCGGTTTGTAAATATTGATGGCACCGGGTCATAATTGCTATTAACATGTAGCTTAAAATGTACCTCCCTTATATGCATATCATTTGTAGCCCCCAAGTCTTAATAAGGGAGCATAGTAACAGCTTAAGACTTGCTTCAATAAAATGTCGCAACCTTGAAGAAATCCGGGTTGTTCATCTCAATCATTAATCATAAACTGAATATTCCACATATGTAGCCCCCAATTGCCGGGTTGTCATGCTTGCAGCATTCTGGGACTTGTAATTGCCTTATGCTCATAAAAACTTCAACCAATGTAGCCCCCAAGGGCTGGGTCATTATACAATAATGAGTAGGGACTTTGCAGATATGATCATGTAGACTTGAGCAGCAACGTGTAGCCCCCAAGGGCCGGCTCAGTAAGTTAATACTGAGCTGGGACTTTATATATACTTCATTGAAAATAACATCATATGATCTAGCCTCCATCATTGGGCTTGAACTCATGACCACAAGGTTAAGAGCCTTGTGCTCTACCAACTGAGCAATGGACCCTTCAATATAATGGATTAAGGCTTGTATACTTTGAAATATTGACAAGAGCAATCAGTAGCCCCCAAGGGCCGGATCATCACTATGTGATGGGTCGGGTCTTCAATAAAGCAAGTTAAAAATGACCTCGCATTAGCCCCCAAGTGCCATGGTGCATGCTAGCAGTGACATGGGACTTGCGTATTTGATGTAATCTCAATCTGAATAATGTATCCCCAAGTGTTGGGTCGTAAGCCTGCAGCGACTCGGGACTATTTCTTCCATTGCAGAATAAATCATAGCCATTGATAAAGAAATAATAGCCATTGTGCTGAAGCGACTTTGAAAATCTAAATCATAATACTGGTTATTGGTAACCATAATAAAAATCCAGCCATGTTGGCTATTCAAGATTTGAATACCTTATCGGTTGACAAGTAAATCTGGAGTTTAAATACCCGGTGGCTCTTGGCCGATGGCGACTTAATATGCATCCATTGTAATCTAGGATTTTTGTAACCCGTCGGCCTATAGGCTCAATAAACTCAACAAGGAGCAATATAACCCGGCCAAATCTTCAGATGGCCAGATGATGGGTTTGAACTTCGTCATTTATGTAAGCCATAGATCTACATGTCTTGCCTGAAGTTTTAAACAACATACGCCCTGGCGACCTATCATCAAAAGCCAGGGCGGGCAACAACCCAAACATAACATAGTCTTACACAATTATGGAAAAGACTAGAATTAAGGCCATTCAAGCCTGAATATACTGGTGACTTAAAGTCAAAAGCCAGGGCGGGTTATCAAACCTCGCATATTCATACCATTGTTGAACAACATACCTGGAGACTGACATCCTCATGATACCTCAATAATTAAAATCCGTCGCAGGTATTAACCCGTAGGCATGCAATATCATATTTTTTATTACTCAAGGCAAGATATCCTCGTGGCTTAATGTCAGCTATTCGGGCGGGTTATCAAACCCGAAGATGCTCAATGATGAGTCATATAATCAAGGCTACATGGCCTGTGAAATCAGTTCATACTGCCGGTTTAACATACCATATGCATCAGATAAGGGCAATAACCCCAAAAAGCCTTAGAGCCTAAACTCCAAGTGCCTAATCATATCATACTGGCGACTTATTGTCCAAAGCCAGACCGGGTTATTAAAACTCCATAAATGTTCACATATGAGCCATAAGGATGAAGGCTACATGGCCTAAATCTTTTTAAACCATATTTTAATATGGCACAAACCAAAGTAATATATTAAGTAAAATCAGAATAAACAAGGCTTTCATAAGCTGCCAAGCCAAAATTTCAAGTGCTTTCAAAGGGCTGCATAGCCACTGAGTTAATCCTTCATTCAAACATGTAAGTCATGCCTCACAGGACCAATCACCGCTTTAACTTTGACAAGTTTAGGGTATGTACAAGATTGATTGTCAAGAGTACAGCGGGTCATTCCAGGATTACCTGATTGGAGTGGCAAACATACAAGGCAGGATAACCCAAAATTTTTGGTGAATACACCTGGCCTTCCAAGCCAAGTAAAAGGCTATGTTCTCTTTGGTGAATACACCTAAGTTTGAATAAGATAACCCAGAATTTTGGTGAATACACATGGCCTTCCAAGCCAAATAAGAGGTTGTGTTCTCTTTGGTGAATACACCTATGTTTGAACAAGATACCCCAGAAGTTTTTCAATCCAGCCGTATAAGCCGGATCAATAGGGTAGTCATAGCTATGCTCAATAAGCAGGAAGCCCCCATGTAATTTTTATCAAGTCATCAAAGCAGGTTACCTATGTTTGAACTGCACATTATAGCAAATTCTCTTTGGTAACAATTCAACTTAGGCAGAAAGCCCCCAAGTGATTTGCAACAAGGCGTATAAGCCAGATCAAAGGGTAGTCACGGTTGTGCTCAGTGAGTAGGAAGCCCCCATGTAATTTGTAACAAGGCGTGCAAGCCGGATCAAGAGGGTAAGTACAGCTATGCTCATTGAGCAGGAAGCCCCCAAGTGACCAATATGATAAGCCAATAAGGCAGGATACCCATGTTTGAACCGCGCATCATGGCAACAAGTCCTCTTTGGCAACCTTTAATTTTTCTAGAGAACTCGAACTTGCGAGAGATAGATTCTTTTTTAACCGGAATTTAAACCAGAATATTTTTTGATGACCCGGAACTCCTTCATTGAGCCGGGATTTTGTGATTGTCATACACTTTGTAAGCCGGAAATTTTTTGACAGCTTTGCAATTTTCACCAATACGGCAGCACCCTCCGGGACCGGGTTATCTTCCCTCCAATGACCCGTAGTTCTTGAATTCACTGAAATCGACCAATTCTACTGGGTCATGTCATTGTAGCCCCTGAGTCTCAAGACAACTTCGAGGAGTTGGCTTGAGATTCTTCATATTTAACCGTGGCATAAATCGGCATATAGTTGAACAGCAAAACGCTGAAATTTATGTAAAACAGAAGCTTGAAGCGAGTTGATAATCCACACAATAGTTGCTATATATTCCCGATATGCGTCATTCAGCCACTCAATGCCATAAAAGTCTTTTTTGCAGTAGACAATTTGTCTTGCATTGAAAGAATTTTGCAAACCAGAGTAATTATGTAATATAAAAACACTGGATGGATTTCACCTGATATGTTAGGACAGAAAATATCCACCGCGGAGTTGATATTCACCACGATGAAGCTGAAATTAATCATAGTCGGATCGGCCGCGGGAGTAGATAGATGAGCCGGCCGCGGTTTTGTAAGCCAGCGCGAACGGGCAAGGCAATCACAGGTGTGGTAAGCCGCACGGATGGGCGAATCAATATGATGTAAATTGAGCTGTAAAAACGGCGGTTTGCACATATATCCGTCGAGCATCATGGCACGGTCAGATGCTGACGCATGATAATGATGGCGCGAGCTATACATCCATGACACGGCCATCGCTCTTGCAGCGAACAATTGTCCTGCATAAACAATATTGCAAACCAAGGCAAAGATAAACTGGTCTTTGACAAAAATAATATGTGCTAATAAGATAAATTTAAATAGATATCACCTAAATTGTTCGGATGACGGATGACCCATTCAACGCGACAGAGGCAGCTCAGGCTGACCGGCGACTCAATATAGCCCCGGCGGCTCAACACAGCAGAGGCAGCTCAACGCAGCCCGAGCGGCTCAACACAGCAGAGGTGGCTCAACGCGGCCTCGGCGGCTCAACACAGCAAGAGCGGCTCAACGCGGCCCCAGTGGCTCAACACAGCAGAGGCGGCTCAACGCAGCCCCGACGGCTCAACACAGCAGGAGCGGCTCAACGCGGCCCCGGAAGTCCACGCTCGACAGCGGCTTAGAGCGGCCCTGGCGACTAAAGATGGCCTCTACAGGCTCAAAAGCGGGCCGCACTGGCAGCGGCTTAAGGTGGAGCGAGTCATGGCTGTGTGGTGCGGCCGGAGGGAAAGGACATGCAGAGTGGCCGGTGTAAGCCGCCCGGTGACTTGATGGAGGCAGAACGTCGTACTGCTCTTTGTCTTGTCTCTGATCTACAGCAAATAGAATGCATGCATGCGCAAGTTTCGGGTATAACTCATCTGAGCTCAGATGAAGTTACTATGTCGTCTTGATTAGTAGTAGCACCGGGGACAACAACCAAAGTTGCCTGTTGATAAGATTTGACTGCCTCATCAATATGGACGCAATGCTTCTCCAAGATGTCTTGTTTTGGTTCAATCTTTGCTTGTGAGGAGTACTAGTAGTAGCACTAATTCTAGAACTTGTCTGATTTCATGTTTGACACTATATGCAGCAACAACAACAAGGTAGCAGCCTCGGAACTTTAAGCGAATCTCCGTACATCAGCTGCCATCGATGCAATTTATTTCATGCCCGTTGGCTCTCGCAGTAGGAAACGATAATAGAGCGGCAAAGTACTTTGAATCGGTCTCAGTTTTGCCGGACCGCACCGGCCGCTCTGGCGTAAATCATCTTTACTCGGACTGTTAGATCAACAATGTCATGTACGGTGACTCGTCATGGCAAGACGGTGGAGGCGCACAGCGAGGCAGGTCAACGACCCAAAGTGTGGCGGCTCAACGGCTCGAAGCCAGAAGGCGGCTCAACGGCTCATCAGCGTTTGATGTTTAATGTAGCAAATACCAAGTCATCTTCTGACTCGACGGATCAACGGGTCATGATCTGTCGCACTGTATGCAACCCTAATTTTCCTTTCAACGCAAATCTCATAGATTGCAAGTGCAGACCCTTCCAAACATGTTCTTCTTTATCCGGAAATTCATGAACTTCTCGAAACCCTAGGAAAGATCCCTCCAAGAACTCAACACCACCGTGCGTGAGCCCCACGGTGGGCGCCAACTATCGTGGAATTGTCATGGCAGATGTCCTAGTGTGAGGACTTGTCATGAGGCCAACGCAACTAGGTAGTAGCTTGAACGGGGTTGATCGGAATCGAGAGATGCAACACAAGATAAGGGTTTAGACAGCTTCGGGCCCCGGGAAACATCGTCCGGTAATAGCCCTACAAGTTGTTTGTGGCTAGGTCTCATTATGCTCATGAGGGAGTTGCTATATAAGCCGGCTCCCCTTTGTTGTATCTAGCCTCAGAGATTATTTTCCTCTTCCCTTATTGGGGTTCCCTGCCCCTCCTTATATAAGTTGAAGGGGTGGGTTACATATGGAGTCCTAGTAGGATTAGGACTAGCCTCTCTTATATTACAAGCCGGATACAAGTCCGGGTCTTGACTCCTTGTAAGGGAAATATTCATCATGCCTTTCCTCTTAAACTGGCCCACCAGAACATAAGTCGGCTTTCCCACGAGTCGCGTTCTGGGCCGTTGAGTCTTGTCGATCGTATGACCCGCCCGCCGGGTCACTAATAGGTCGCCGAGGATCAGGCGGGTCTCCAGTGAGTCGCCAAGTGTCAGTTGGGTCTCTGGTGAGCCGCCAAGTCCGGTCGGGTCATAATTCCGGTCGGGTCATACCGCGGGGTATATCCCCGACACTAACCATAAACATGTGTTGTCATTTTATTAATGGGATCACATCATTATAAGAATGATGTGATGGACATGACCCATACGTTAGCTTAGCGTATTGATCGTTCAGTTTTATCGCTACTACTTTCTTCATGTCAAATACATATTCCTCAGACTATGAGACTATGCAACTCCCAGATACCGGAGGAATACCTTGTGTGCTATCAAACGTCACAATGTAACTGGGTGATCATAAAGATGCTCTACAGGTATCCTCGAAGGTGTTTGTTGGGTTGGCGTAGATCGAGATTAAGATTTGTCACTCCGAGTATCGGAGAGGTATCTCTGGGCCCTCTCGGTAATGCACATCATAAGAAGCCTTGCAAGCAATGTGACTAATGAGTTATTTGCGGGATGATGCATTATGAAACGAGTAAAGAGACTTGTCCCTAACGATATTGAACTCGGTATGAAGATACCGACGATCGAGTCTCGGGCAAGTAACATATCGATGACAAAGGGAATAATGTATGTTGTCATTACGGTTTGACCGATAAAGATCTTCATAGAATATGTGGGAGCCATTATGAGCATCTAGGTTCCGCTATTTGTTATTGACTGGAGAGGTGTCTCGGTCATGTATACATAGTTCTCGAACCCGTAGGGTCCGCATGCTTAACGTTCGATGATGATTTGTATTATGAGTTATGTGATTTAGTGACCGAAGATTGTTCGTAGTCTCGGATGAGATCACGGACATGACAAGGAGTCTCGAAATAGTTGAGAGGTAAAGATTGATATATTGGATGATAGTATTCGGACACCGGAAGGTTTCCAAGGTGTTCCGGGTACATATAGGAGTTCCGAAGGGTTACCGGAACCCGCCGGGGAAAGTAATGAGCCACATGGGCGATAGGGAAAAGAGAGGGTAGCCCACAAGGAGGTGGCGCGTGCCCCCTCCATGGGGAGTCCTGATTGGCCAAGGGGAGGGGGCGCGGCCCCCCTTTCCTTCTCCCTCTCTCCTTCCCTCTTTCCCCCTCCCAAAGAAAGGAAAGGGGCCGACTAGGACTAGGAGTCCTAGTGGGTCCCCCCCCACTTGACGCGCCCCCTAGGGCCGGCCTCCTCCCTCTCCTCCTTTATATACATGGGCAGGGGGCACCCCCAAAGCACATCAATTATTTTTAGACGTGTGAGGTGCCCCTCTCCACTGTTTACTCCTCAGGTCATATTGTCGTAGTGCTTAGGCGAAGCCCTGCGCAATCAACTTCGACATCACCATCACCACGCCGTCGTGCTGTCGGAACTCTTCTTCGACACTCTGTTGGATCAAGAGTTCGAGGGACGTCATCGAGATGAACGTGTGCAGAACTCGGAGGTGCCATACGTTCGGTGCTTGATCGGTAGAATCGCGAAGTCGTTCAACTACATCAACCGCGTTAATCTAACGCTTTTGCTTTTGGTCTACGAAGGTACGTGGACACACTCTTCCCGTCTCGTTGCTATGCTTCTCCTAGATAGATCTTGCGTTAGCATAGGAAAATTTTGGAAATTGCATGCTACGTTTCCAACAAACATCTCTATGTTGATCATATCTACCATATGATTCACGTTCGACCTTTCGGTCTCTAGTGTTCCGAGGCCATGTTTGTACATTCTAGGCTCGTCAAGATTAACCTGAGTTTTCCGCATGTGCAAAACTGTCTTGCACCCGTTGTATGTGAAAGTAGAGTCTATCACACTCGATCATCACGTGGTGTCTCAACACAACGAACTATAGCAACGGTGCATACTCAGGGAGAACACTTTTACCTTGAAATTTAGTTAAGGGATCATCTTATAATGCTACCGCCGTACTAAGCAAAATAAGATTCATAGAAGATAAACATCACATTCAATCAAAATATTTGACATGATATGGCCATCATCATCTTGTGCTTTTGATCTCCATCTCCAAAGCATCGTCATGATCTCCATCGTCACCGGCTTGACACCTTGATCTCCATCGTAGCATCGTGGTCGTCTCGCCAACTATTGCTTCTACAACTATCGCTAGCTCATAGTGATAAAGTAAACCAATTACATGGCGTATGCATTTTATACAACAAAGAGACAACCATAAGGCTCCTGCCGATTGTCAGATATCTTACAAAACATGATCATCTCATACAATAACGTATAACTCATCACGTCTTGACCATATCACATCACAACATGCCCTGCAAAAACAAGTTAGATGTCCTCTACTTTGTTGTTTCAAGTTTAACATGGATTCTACGGGCTTCTAGCAAGAACCGTTCTTACCTACGCATCAAAACCACAACGGTGTTTTGTCAAGTTTGTTGTTTTAACCTTCAACAAGGACGGCCGCAGTCAAATTTGATTCAACTAAAGTAGGAGAAACAGACACCCGCCAGCCACCTTTATGCAAAACAAGTTGCATGTTTGTCGGTGGAACCGGTCTCATGAATGCGGTCATGTAATGTAGGTACGGGCCGCTTCATCCCACAATACCGCCGAATCAAAATAATACGTTGGTGGTAAGCAGTATGACTATCACCGCCCACAACTCTTTGTGTTCTACCCGTGCATATCATCTACGCATAGACCTGGCTCATGATGCCACTGTTGGGGAACGTAGCACGTAATTTCAACTAAATTCCTACGCTCACGTAAGATCTATCTAGGAGATGCATATCAACGGGAGGGGGAGAGTGTGTCTACGTACCCTCGTAGACCGAAAGAGGAAGCGTTTGAAAACGCAGTTGATGTAGTCGAACTTCTTCTATCTCTGACCGATCAAGCACCAAACCTATGGCAACTCTGAGTTCTGCACACGTTCAGCTCGATGACGCCCTCGTCCTCTTGATCCAGCAAAGGTGTCGAGGAAGTAGATGAGTTCCATCAGCAGGACGGTGTGGTGACGGTGAAGGAGATGTGATCCGTGCAGGGCTTTGCCTAAGCACTATGAAGATATCACCGTGGGAGTATCCGGTGGAGGGGGCGCCGCACACGGGTAATAATTGTTGGTGTGTGTTCTAGGCGCCCCCTCCCCATGTATATATAGGTGGGAGTTGGAGGGGAACATCCATGGGGCGCCCCAAGTAGGAGGAATCCTACTTGGGGGCCTAGTCCAATCCCCCCCCCTACCATATTTTCAGAGGGGGGGAAGGTAATAGGAGGAGGAGAAGGAAAGGGGGAACCCCTCTTTCCCTTTCCCACTCGGCCTCCTTCCTTTAGGGGGGAGCGCCACCCCTTGTGGGCTGGTGTGCTCCCCTCCTATGGCCCATAAGGCCCATATCTTTCCCCCGGGGATTCCAGTAACCCCCCCTGGTATTCCGATATGTACCCGGTACCCCTCGGAACACTTCTGTTGTCCGAATACTATCGTCCTACATATCAATCTTTACCTCTCAACCATTTTGAGACTCGTCGTCATGTCCGTTATCTCATCCAAACTCCGAACAACATTCGGTCACCAATTCACGTAACTCATATAATACAATATCGTCATTGAACGTTAAGCGTGCAGACCCTACGGGTTCGACAACTATGTAGACATGACCGAGACACCTCTCCGGTCAATAACCAATAGCGGAACCTGGATGCTCATATTGGTTCCTACATGTTCTATGAAGATCTTTATCGGTCGAACCGTAATGACAACATATGTTATTCCCTTTGTCATCGGTATGTTACTTGCCCGAGATTCGATCATCGGTATCATCATACCTAGTTCAATCTCGTCACCGGAAAGTATCTTTACTCGTTCCGTAATACATCATCCTGAGACTAACTCATTAGTCATTTTCTTGCAAGGCTTATGATGTGTATTACCGAGTGGGCCTAGAGATACCTCTCCGATACTCGGAGTGACAAATCCTAATCTCGAGCTATGCCAACTCAACAAACACCTTCAGTGATACATGTAGAGCATCGTTATAATCACCCAGTTACGTTGTGACGTTTGATAGCACACAAGGTATTCTTCCGGTTTCCGGGAGTTGCATAATCTCATAGTCGGAGGAATATGTATTTGACATGAAGATAGCAATAACAATAAACTAAACGATCATTATGCTACGCTAACGAATGGGTCTTATCCATCACATCATTCTCCTAATGATGTGATGCCGTTATCAAATGACAACTCATGTCCATGGTTAGAAAACCTTAACCATCTTTGATCAACGAGCTAGTCAAGTAGAGGCTCACTAGGGACACAGTGTTTGTCTATGTATTCACACATGTATTTAGGTTTTCGGTCAATACAATTCTAGCATGAATAATAAACCTTTATCGTTATTAAGGAAATATAATAATAACCATTTTATTATTGACTCTAGGTCATATTTCCATCAAAGTTGTCCTCATGATTGTCAATGTACCTCCAGTCCACCCACTTCATGTCACTAACAATGGGATTCTTGTCAAACAGAAATGTTTCATAGAAATCTTGTTGTTCTTTGGTGTACAAAAGGTAGTCAGCTGTTTTCCTCCTTCTGATGGACTAGGGGTCTTCCTCTCTCCATTTCCCCAATCCCTTGTCCTTCCTCTTCTTCATGTTCTCAGCAACAAGATGAGCATCGTTATGCTCTGGCAGTCTGGTTATGAGCTTCATAAGCACTGGGGCCTCTTCTTCTTCCTCTCTCTCGGGAACTGGGGCCTTGTTCTTCTCAGCAGCAGGAATATCCTTGATAGTCTTCCCTCTTGCCTTGGAAGTTGGTGCCTTGGGCTTGGACTGGGAGGGGGCTGCACTCTTCATAGCATATGCCATTAGATTTTGTTGCTTGGCAGGAGGAGGGTTAGCAGCAGGCTCTTCCTCTTTTTGTGGCATATTATCTCTCCTCGTGGAGGTGGGTTTGAAGGTCACTTCAATTGACTCCTTCGTCACCCTCTCTTTCTTGACTGGCTCTTCCTTAGAGATCTTGTCCTTCTTGGACAAAGGAACCTTCCTCATAGTTGTTTTATGCCTTGAGTTAGCAGATAGTTTGGTGCTTGTAGCAGTACCATACTCTTTTGCAAGAACCACTTTCTTCATCTTTGATGGTGCCTCTTCTACAACAAAATCCTCATCTTCAGCATTAGAAGTTTTCTTTCTCTTAGCCCTGGTGGCAGCTTTTGGCAACTCTCAAGAGCTCCTCTCGCCCTCATAGAAACAGCCCTCTGGACTTGATCCTGCACCCAAATCAACATTGTGCTCTTCACACATGTTCTGACTGTCACTATCGGTTGACATATTGACATTGTACCTGCGAAGTAGATGGTGTAGAGGGGAATGGATGAGGATCACACAAAAAACACAACATTTTGACAAAATTTTGAGTAAAAACTTCAATTTTAGGTTTTCACATAAATGATTTCGGAGTCACCGAGAAGATAATTTTGATAGCCCCGAAGCTGTTACAGAGACTAGTTCACAGAGTCTCGGTTAGATCAAGATTTGTTTCGGTCTCTCCGACAAGCTAGGGTTCTACAAAAACTTTGAACTCGGACTCACACTCACCAATCTGTACTACTCAATCGCACCGAGGCGTATAGTGTGCAATGGCCAGAGGCTGAATCGATGGTTCTGATTCTTTCCATCCAATCATTCTGAGATTATTTATGCAAACCCAACCCTAAAATTTTCAACTCAAATCTATTTCTATGGAGTTTATTGGAATAGAATGAAACAAATAAGTTCTAAAAGTCTAATACAATTGAAAGATGAAGCTAACAGCCAACATAGTGGACAAACCAAAAGAATAAAAAATAAGAGAAAATACATGTGGCTTCTTAGCATTGCGACTAGTTGAAGCATGTCCTTACAAATTATTAAGCTTGTTATAAGGAGCAGCATTTGTTTATCCAGAGTGAGGTTATGTTGCATAGAAAAGGCAATAAAAAGGTAGTAAGAAATAATAAATAGAAACATATGATAATAACAAAAAAACTAGAGCCGAACCTCATTCTGGAAAAGTTGAGACAAACGGATTGGAACTAGAGGTGATAGCCCTCTAAAAGAAGGTTCACCCTCCATAACATGATTTCCATCATCAAGATGGGGTTTATCATTGCAATCATTAGCATGCGATTGAACACCATGTGTCAGGGATATAACTATTGGGTATAAACCGCCCAGGAGGGGTCGGTTTACACCTATAGAGAATTACTTCTACTGAAGCCCAGCAATACATAGAGTATGGCGCTTTAACATAGAAAACTAAAAGGCCCAGGGCCCAAAGGGTGTTAGGGCCCATAAATGTAAACCGCTATGCGGCGTGTAACTTGTATTGTAAGATAGGAAAGGTAGAGACCGAGCCGGGCACGATTATGAGCCCGCCTCGGGATTATGTAAGCCGGCCGGGCGTCATCCTGTGTATATAAAGGGACAACCCGGCGGCGGTTCAGGGTCAACAAAACACAGCTCGAGACACAAGCAAAGCGGATTCGATCCCTGGTCATCGAAACCCTAGCAATAACACAACAACTAGAAGTAGGCTTTTACCTTCATCAAAGGGGCCGAACTAGTATAAAATCCCTTGCGTCCCTTGTCTGCTTTAACCCCTTTAAGCTAACCCGTAGCGATGGCTCCACGACTAAGTCCTTATGCTAGGACATCTGTCGTGACAAATCCACGACAGTTGGCGCCCACCGTGGGGCTATCGCACAATGGTTTCGAGTTCTTAGAGGGCAGCTTTGAAGGACTCAAGGGCTATGCAGTGGGCCAGATAACTAAGAGTCGTCGTGGCAAGATCTACATCGACGAAGCAGGCTAGGCCCCCGAGGCCGATTCAATCGGGTCCGGGTACCGGGTCCCCTTCGGCGGCATCCACGTTTTCATTGGCAAGATCGGTGAACCGGGCCCTGAGCCGGACATCTGCTCCAACATCGTCGAGTCGGCGAAGCGTGCGAGACCTGCCCGGGTTCGGCCTGCCATAAAGCATGTTTTCATGGGAGCTGTCCACGGAGCGGAAGCTGAGGATATATCGGAATCTGGTGGTGAGACCATTGTTTATTCCGGCGACGAGTCATCCACCGGAGAGACCGAGTCTTTATACCTACTGCAGGATGGCTGGTCTGGGGGATGTTCCGATGGTGACAGTATTCCGGACACCCTGGACCCGCCAAGCCGGGTTGCTGTCTTCATGGCCGGGTCACAATCTGTGCAACAATCTTCGATTGCGGCAGCGTTAACATCCGGTTTGGCGACGGTAGCAGCAGCTGGGGAAGGAGGCCATGTGTAGCCGCCGGCTCAAGTCCTGTCCGGTTTATTCGACACTTTGACAGCACTGTTGACCACGGAAGACAACCAGGCCGATAAGGAGCAGCACGACGCAGAAGTTGCTAAAATAAGGGGTCAGATAGATCAAGCCAAGGTGGATCTGGCAGCTGAAAACACCAGGATGGTCGCGAGACAAGCTGAGTTGGATGCTCGGGCCTAACGGCTCCTGTTGGATCAGAACGCATCAAATGATGTGATGAGGAGAAGGCGCTAGTCTCGCCTGCCTCCGGTTTATGAGGCAAGGAATATCTTTAACACGCCAGGAGCAGGAACCAACAATCAGCCAGTGGTAAACCGGGCGGAAGTGCCTGGAACGGGGGCGTCAGTTCAGCCACATGCAACGGATCCATTGCGTCAGATCGTTCAATCACAACGTGTACCAACGTCTCCCAGTCATTACTCCAACCCCTTGGATAACATAGTTGCAGCCGCTTCATGATTGGCGGCCCTACCCGTTGCGGGAGAATCCCCTATAGAAGTGGAGGCGCGACGAGCTAGGGAGTTCCTAGAGACGGCTTTGACTCAGCAGCAGGCTTATTCTTACAGCCGCGAGAGGATTCATTC
>LR738710.1:797430961-797513163 GCA_902687465.1 Secale cereale | reverse complement strand
CCCCCCAGCCCAAGCCGGAGTTACAACAGGCATATGGATGAACCGGCCGTATCCAGTAGTGCGTGGAACTGTAACCCCCCACGGGGGGATAACCCGGCAGGTGGTGGTGCAGATGCTCAGGATGTGGTAGCCCAGGGTAGACAACGTCGAGAAGCCGAGTTAGTAGCACAGTATACAACCCGTCAGCTTACCCCGGTTCGTCCAACTACCACGATGGAACCAGGAGTTTCTTCCAGCACCTTGGGAGTGTCGTGTCTCACCCTCGCTTTACGTAATGTGCGGCTGCCTAAAGATTTCAAAGGACCACGGAAGGTGCCCAATTATACTGCTGATCTATCCCCTGAGGCGTGGGTTGAAAGATATGAGATGGCAATGGAGATGCTGGATGTGGATGATGTGGCGTGTGCTAAGTACTTCACCATGATGCTGGAAGGAACGGCTCGTACTTGGTTGAAAAGTTTACCAGCTAATTCCATTGGATCATGGGCCGAGTTAAGGCGCCGGTTTATCAATAATTTCAAAGATACATGCAAGTAGTCCATGTCAATTGTGAACTTAGCTGCATGCGTCCACGGAGAGAACGAATCAATAAGTCATTGGGTGCGTCGGGTTTCCGAGATCCTGCATTCATCAGACAGTATCAATCCCAACACAGTTGTCTTGAGATTGGAAGGCAATTGCCGGTTTGAGCCTCTGAAGCTGAAGTTGGGACGGCTCAAACGTCACTGTGATGACATGGAAACGATGGCAGCTCTGGTGAAGTATGCCGATTCTAATAGTGCCAAATATCCAGAATCTGACGACGAGAAGTCAGGAAAGGGAAAGAAGAACGATAAAGCGCCGCAGTCCAATCCAGCGAGTCAGGGATACGGCGGTAAGCGTAAAGAATAATAATTCAGATTTCATGGCTAATACTAGGACGCAGAATGATGGTCAGCGTCGTAAGGGTAGGCCGCCCCCACGAAGCGGAGGATCCAATATCAATCTGGAGTGCCAATTGAATCTACCTTGCCCTAGGCACAGCACGAAGGAGAAACCAGCCACACACCTCTGGAAGGACTGCTTTATTATGCGGGAGTTCAAAAACTCGGATCGGTTCCGATATGATCATGGACCGCCCGGCGGTTCTGTGGGGACCCCTACTCATAAGTCGTGATCACCAAATGCACGTGTATAGTGATCCCAGAGATCAATGCTCACTGAACACACAGAAGCTGAATAACAAGAGTCTTACATCCATACATACCGTATTACATAAATAGGACCATTATGGTCAAGTCTTGAGTATATCATTGCAGCGGAAATCTTCAATAATAACTTGGACCCATGCCATCTGCCTTAACCCTACAGGCATTCTGACTGGGAAGTGTCCTAGCTTGCATGCTCGTCACCAAGGAATCTTCATCATATCATGTTCTCTCATGCCTGGCCAATAAAATAACCAGTGGCAAGCCAATGAGTACTTTGAATGTACTCACAAGTAACCCGAGTGTGATGACAGAATAATTATGCAAGGCTCTACTGCTAAATTAGCAGTTTTGCGGAAAGCTAGTTTTTCATGTGCAAGTATGATCAACATATAACATGGACATGCATGTGTCTGCAACAAGTATCAGGAGGTTTCAGACATCAGTATTGAGAAAGAGTCATGAACAACTTTTGCTCTCGCTCATCGTGACTTTCTCACAATCACATCAACACATTTACCAAACCGTGTTGCTTTCCAGAAACTTATGGACATAGTCTAAGTAGCACCACCAACTGTCCTTGACCGTGGACACGGCTATTCGAATAGTTTTACACTCTGCAGAGGTTGCACACTTTACCCACAAGATCCGGGAAGCTTTCGTGTCACCCACGATCCCGCAGTACCTCAAGTACTCGGGGAAAGCACCCGGTCATTATCTTTCCCTAGACGACACTAGCATAGGGTCCACTCGTTGGTACACGGCCCTCGAGTACAAACAATAGATCATGGTACTTGCCCTAATTTCAATGTCACGCGTACACGAAGGGACCAACGGTGTGTCCGGTGCCCTGTAAAAATAGTCATGGTCGTCTATCCAAGCACGACCCCGTCCCGAGAAAGACCTCAAGT
This sequence comes from Secale cereale, assembly GCA_902687465.1. NCBI lineage: Eukaryota > Viridiplantae > Streptophyta > Magnoliopsida > Poales > Poaceae > Secale > Secale cereale. The sequence goes on along the minus strand of LR738710.1, from coordinate 797,511,065 downwards.
CTTCCCCGTCACTAATAATGTGGGCACCATGCTAGTATCGACCTAAGAAATCAATAATGCCCCGTCCCATATAAGGGTAGAGTGGTTGCGCATGTTTGGTTGGGACGATAGTCACACATAAATCTAATCCATCTCTGTAAACAACACTTTCATCAAGCCTTGGCACACTACTTCTCTACCAAGTAGTGCCCTAGTTCCACATCAACTCCCAGGGGCATTAGTGGCACCCACTGGGTTATCTGCAAGTATGCCTTACCACACTTGTTTCACTCAATGCATAACCCTGACCCATTTTGCGTAGCCTACTACTATAGCATATATCTATCTACTCCCACCCACATTACCCTCGTAGGAAGGTAGGGTCATGTTTGATGCAAGTTTCAGTAGTAAAGTAACAAAGGTAGCAACCAAAGTGGTCTCCACCTCAACATGATTCCGATGCATTGATAATAAGGTGCTATGAGACATGCATAAAAAGGTTTCTCGAACATGGTCAAAGGGCTGCTTGCCTTGTCCTTCCGAGTCTTCCAACCTTCTGGTCCGTCTCCGAGTACTCCGTTTATTTCGTTAACTAACGATGGAAACAATCATAATAAGCAACACAACAAAGCAAAAATAAAAGTGCTCTAAAAATAGGAGTTGGAATTTTCTAGGATACCTCTGGTCATATGAAAATTAACCAAGCTGGTTTCATTGGAGTATGATCAATGGATGGTTTGGCACATTTCAATATGATGGAATCAAGGGGGTTTATGGATTTGAAAGAAGTGTACAGAAATATATTTCTGAAAAATGAGCAAAGGCACCCATTTAACAAGTCATGATTTTAGAAGCATCTAGGAGTTGGTTTCACTGGATTTGGAGTTCAAATGAATTCCCTAGGATTTTGCAAAGTTGATTAATATGAAGAAATGGCTCATTATTTGGTGGGGTACCGAAAGTATTAATAAAAATGTTCCAAAACTAAGTTTGGATATGACAAGCACCTAGGAATTTGAACCACTGCATTTGGATCAAATTTGAGCTCTCTGTGATTTTCTAAAGTTCATCACAGAAAATGAATAATGACATTTTGATAATATTTGTGAAGGAAAAGTCTCTGGAAAAATGTGCATGTTGCACCATGTGATAGAGCATGATTTTATGAACTACCAGAAATTTGAATCATCAAATTTGGAGTTCATTTGAATATTTGGGAGATTTTACAATTTATCTGGAAAAGGAAAAAGAAAAGGGAAAGGGGAGCTATACCTATACTGCGTATTGGGCGCAGTATAGCGCCGCAGCGCCCTGGGCCGGCCCAGTTGCTCAGCTGCGCGCAGACAGAGCCAGGCGACGTCGGAGGCGCCCAGCGGGAATACGTCTTCGTGCAGGGGAGGCAGATTTCGCCGAATCCGTTTCCACTTAAACGGGCGGGGCCCTCCCGCTGGTTCACTGACGCGCGGGGCCCAGCTCTCAGGCCATCACCTACCTCCCGCTCGAAAAGAGCAGGGGCAGGGGAGGCGAGGTCGAGCGGCGCCGGCGTTCTCCCCGGCGGCACCGGCCACCTCCGTCGACGCCCAGCGCACCGGCGTGTTCAGGAGAGCGTGCCGCACCCGCCGAGGTACGCCACGACCACGGGGACGGCCAGATGCGAGTGCCCCATTTGCCACGGCGGAGGATGGCGTCGGCGGTGTTGGGCACGGCGACACAGGCGTGGGGGGGGACGAAGTGGAGTGCGGGGAGTGTTGGCGGTGGTTCTGGTGGTGCTCTGGAGTGGAGAGGTGGAGAGAGGGGGCTCGGGTTGGCAATAATTCGAGCGGAGGCCGGCGGCGAGGTTCCCGGCCGTGGAGTCGAATGGGGGCACGGGAGGAGTAATGGGTTGGCCTGGGGGCGTACGGGAGAGGGAGAGGGCCAAAGGAGCAGCAAGTGGGCTCGATCGGGGGTGGCCTTTAAATAGGCGGGCGACGGTCCACCGAGGTCCCGTGCGCCGGCGAGCATGTTGGCATCGCCACGGGTCACGGGGCCGCGCGTGGGTGTGTCCGGGGTGTTCGTGGGGTTGGTCCAGGTCGAGAGGAAGGGAGAGAAGGAGCGGGGAGCGCCGGGACAGCGCGCGCATGTGAGCTCGCTCACTGGAGCTCGCGGTCGGCCAGTGCGCATGCGAGAGGAGCAGCAGGAGGGAGAAGGAGGAAGGGGCCGACAGCGTTGCGTGACACGGACGTCGAGGCGACCTCGGGGGACACGAGGGGAAGGCCCGAGGTGGTCGGGTGCTCCTGATTGGGGGTGGCTACAGTGCGCCAAGGCACTGTAGCGCGCTCCAGAGAGCGGCCATTGCATCCCATGGCATTGCTCTGGCGTCCAGGGCGTGGCCAATTGTGTCTAGGGGGTAGAGGGAGTAGTAAAATATAGGGAGGTGGTCTTGGATGCCATGGAGAGCCACTAGAGTGAGGAGGGAGGTGAAAGAGGAGGAGAAAGCTGGTGTCCAGAAGAGTAAAATGGGGTTTTACCCCCTCCAATGATTGAGCTGAGGCATGGGTGAGTTACAGGAGGTAGAAGATGATCAGGTTTACCTGTGGTAAGAATTTGAGGTAAAGGGGAATAGGGAAAGGGGTCAAAACAATGGTTTTGAAAAAATGGCAGAAGGTGTTTGATGCAGTTTTGGGCAAGCAAAATAACTCCACTTGACATGAGACTTAACAGGATCAAATGTCACATATATTTAGGCCCTTCCACCAAATTTGAGCTCATTTGGGCAAAGTTACCAATGCAACTTTTGTAAACCCTAGAAATCAACAAAAATGGATTTCTCAAGATTAGATTAAGCAAATCATCTTCCCTTGATGCACCACTTGGTGTAGTGTCATCATTTGGGTTTGTGAGCATGTCCGCCAAATTTGAGGCCCCAAGTAAAAAGTTGGCAGTGTAGAGTTGTTCAAATTTGGATCTGGTCAGAAAGGGTTTTGGGGCACTTAGGTCAAGTTATGCTTCTCCAATACTTGTGCTATTTGGTATAGATGCATAATTAGACCATTCTAGCATGTGCACCAAGTTTGAGAGCATTTGGACATGTTTGGCAATGTAAAGTTGCTCAAACTTCAAAATGGACAGAAATGGTTTTGAGGGGATTAGATGATGTTTCCTTGATCTTCAAGGCATGAGGCTTTGCAAGATCATCAAATATGTCATATTTGACATGATATATTTTCCGTGGAATTTGTGGAGAATATTTCCTTTGTAAATATTTCAAAAGCTTGAAATATTCAGAAAGGGTTTTGGAAGGATTTGTCCAATATTTTGAACATGACCATGTGCTGAAACTCTTATATATGGACAATATATGTCCTATGAGTTTCCCTGAATTTTGGCAAATATTTTTGAAATAGTTAAATAAATTTTCCCTATTAAAGACCATTTCTGGCCTTAAGAAAAAAATTTAAATAAAATATAAAAATAACTTTTAAAATTATAATTTTGTAGTTTATGGGAGTCCTATACCTAATAGGATTCAAATATACCTTTTGAAAGATTTTTCACACCCTAAATAAGGTACTTGCAGTGCAAACCTCAATTCAGGGGTTTTTGGAAAACTAATTTTAGAAAATACTATTTGGCCAAAATATTTTTATAAGAAAATACTATACTGGTCTATACACATGGCATGATCATTGGGAAAAGGTTTTGGATCAAGGAGATGAAGTATAAGAGTTGGAGGATTTTTATTTGATTTTTAGAGCACTAGCAAGCAGCAAACAGAAAACCAATCAAGCAAAGTAAAAAGCACTCAAAAGATTTTGTCAATCCACATTTTTAGCATGATTAATAGCTTAAGAAATGTGGCATGAAAATCAGGGTGTGACAGACCTACCCCCCTTACAAGAATCTCGTCCCCGAGATTCCCAGACTAGGCGTGGAAAGGAATACAGAGTCTTGGATATGGGGTAGTCTTCACTTCTTCTCGTTGGTTCTGCTTCCGAGTGGTGCTCCATGGAGTCTTGAAGTACTTGGTGGTGTGGCTTCTTGCTTGCTGCCTTTGATGCAGGTTGCTGAGGGGTCTCTTGCATAGGTTAGGTTGGGTTAGTTGTCAAAGGCTCGGTGATCGATGTCCTTGCAGAGACTGGGCTAGTTAGGAAGTAAGGAGTACTTCCAGAGAGGTGACCCGTGGAATATTTGGTGCACGGTGGGTATCTTAGGTGGTAAATCTAGCTGGTAGTCGTCTACTATTTGTCTGGCAGTGAACTTGAAGAAGGTCGATAAATCTTGGTGTGAGCGTCCCTTCGACACGGAAATGCTCGGTCCCTTCGAGAGGAGTGGTTTGCAGATACGCCCGGTCTTGGACGCGGGAGTTTACTTCATGATGACGATGGTCGGTGTAGTTCTTCCTTCTTGACAGGGCGGTCTTCAAATGTCTTCTATCCAGCTGTCCATCTCTTCTTTTGTCTTCGGGTAGTCAAGTATGTTGCCAAATAAAGATGACATCTAACCTGTCCAAGTACTCCATGAAGTCTATGGGGTACGCAAAGTAGGCTGTGCTATTGGTGGTGGTCTCTGTTGAGTATTGGCATAGGTCTTCTTGACTTGGAGTCAAGGCTATGGTCGGGATCTGACCAGGTTGTGGCTTGGTGGGGCTTAAGGGTTTCAAGGATTCTAGTGAGTGAGTGAACGTTTATAATCTTATCCTTAAGCACGGTTTCTGAGATGCCAATAGCTCTATCTAGTATTCCAAACGAATAACCTTATACCACTAAATGCATCCTCTTGTATAGACCAACTTCAATCACCACTCATTCCATACATAACCTCATGACTCTCAAGAGGCGGTCTAACAAAATTGTACTTGTCTACGATCCCCAAATCCATATGTATGTCTACCCCTAAAATCCGTGGGTAGATCATACATGCTGCTAAACTCCACAGTCCAAGCACTCAACCTACTCTCGCAAGGTTCAAGATAATGCATCCCTATTCTAAGGAAACACGTCATATGCCACTCCAAGATTTTGTTTCCTTCCTATAGATCAACTCCAACAGCGCGTTAACTTTCGTCAATCACCACATAATCCAACAATTCTACAAATCTGATATCTACGGTGTTCCACAAGATCTCAAGTCCCTATAATGTCCGAATACTTGGAAGGACTATGCATTACGATAGTAAGTCCACCAAATACCCATCACCCGGGTGGTCAAGTAAACTCCAAGGTCATGATTATATAGATCCCTAGATAAACTACGATAATTAATCCAATCTCCTAGTTTATTGTCCACCGGGAAACATGGTATCATGATCAGGATCATCGGTCTAAATCCAATTTACTCCGAACCATGCAGACATTTCTAGCATCTATACCCAACCAGAATCACCTACTTAAATCCCAATCTCATGCCCGACGAGAATTCCTACATTTTCCCCAAGTCATTCTAAAAATGTTAACTATCCTCTATCAATATCCTTTGGCTAGGTCAAATCCTTATACCTCCAAGAATTTCAATTTGTGATCGCCATTGCCCTGCAAATCCAAGTTACTCCAGGGTGATGAAAGTTACGCTACTCTATTAATCATGATCCCTCCAACATGAAAACCTCACAATCCATCAAGGCCTCAGATAATTCCTCGAAGTCACTGATATAAAGCCACCAAGTCATCTATCTTATATCCCCAAATTGGTCTATCTATGGCATCATCAGTTCTGGTGCTATATTAGGATGAAAAAGTGCTCACTCACTATGTCCACTAGTTCCATTACGAACCCAGTGTTGTGCAAGGTTACAAAGGCTTAACTGGTTCTCTCGCAATTCTATGGGTTAGGCACATGGTTAAGGATTCGTGTTGGAGTGTCTCGTGAAGTCTCAAAGGGTCTAGGAATGGGTCTCTAGCCTGGAGGGTCAAACATAACTCTACGGGGTTGCACTTGGTCGTGGAGGTTGTAGCAAAAGTCTTCGGTTGAGGAGAGAGAAGAGAGGGAAAAAGTAGCATAGAGGAGGGGAATGCCTAAATGGGGTTCTATAGTGCAGGTGCAAACAAATAGGTGCAAAAAGGCCGAAACAAAAGAAACAAGGCAAGGAAGGTGATATAGTCGTGTACTTGTTGCCTAGGGCAACAGTGCGACTTATATCAAAACACAAACAATTAAAATCAAGCAACACACAATCATGGTTCTATTCGAACAATCATACGGACTCGACTGCACATAGGGGGTACACGACTCATCCTACCCTAGGGGTTCTCGGACTCAGTGTCGTGACTTGTGCCTTGTGTAGTCTTCTGATTTTTCCTCAGGTGTTGCTATGTCCCTTGTAGTTGCTTGATGAACGATCCGGGTTGAGCCTGAAGAATCTTTAACAACTTCTCGCATGATGAGGTGATGTGATGAAGGTGTCTCCTTGTAGTTGGCATTGACTTGGTCTTCTCTTGTTTCTTTAATCACGACGATCCCCTGTGCATTCTGGGACGTCGGGGGTACCAGGTAGGCAATCCTTTATGCAATGATATTAACAAGGCATAGTAGAGGTTCAACATGTCGGTTACGTTGATGACAACATCGACACCAAGAGCGGGGGACGAAGAGAACCATTTTCCTGCTCACTATAGTGAGGCGGACCAAATGGCGACGTTCTCATCCACCGGTGGTTGCCGATACAACAACGGTAGTGACAGGATTACTCTATTAGCGATGTATATCATGATTTTGCATAACCTATACCCTGGTCATCATAGGCCAATGTTGCATCTTCTTGGGGCACGGTCAAGGGTGTCAACATCTTCTGGGTCTTCATGTCCTCATTCCTCGAGGATGGATTTTCTGTTGGTATCGTCTTGTCGTGGTGTCGCCACTCTTGCGTGCAGAAGTGGTGGGTGAGTGTTTGGCAAGGTGCACTCCACGAGGATTACAGAAAATCCAGTGGTCAGGGGCATAAGGGTTCTAGCGACGAACAGTTTTGAAGGGGGGAGAGACTAGGTATAGCCTAGTTTTCGAAAAACTGAGAAGGGAAGAGAAGTATAGATAGTTTTGAAAACTAGTAATAGTTTTGAAAATAGTTTTACCCTAACTAACGACCATGCTAACTAAGGCTTCCTACAGTCAGGATGGCTCTGATACCAGCTCTGTGGGGACCCCGACTCATAAGTCGTGATCACCGAATGCACGTGTACAGTGATCCCAGAGATCAATGCTCACTGAACACACAGAAGCTGAATAACAAGAGTCTTACATCCATACATACCGTATTACACAAATAGGACCATTATGGTCAAGTCTTGAGTATATCATTGCAGCGGAAATCTTCAATAATAACTTGGACCCATGCCATCTGCCTTAACCCTACAGGCATTCTGACTGGGAAGCGTCCTAGCTCGCATGCTCGTCACCAAGGAATCTTCATCATATCATGTTCTCTCATGCCTAGCCAATAAAATAACCAGTGGCAAGCCAATGAGTACTTTGAATGTACTCGCAAGCAACCCGAGTGTGATGACAGAATAATTATGCAAGGCTCTACTACTAAATTGGCAGTTTTGCGGAAAGCTAGTTTTTCATATGCAAGTATGATCAACATATAACATGGACATGCATGTGTCTTCAACAAGTATCAGGAGGTTTCAGACATCAATATTGAGAAAGAGTCATGAACAACTCTTGCTCTCGCTCATCGTGACTTTCTCACAATCACATCAACAGATTTACCAAACCGTGTTGCTTTCCAAAAACTTATGGACATAGTCTAAGTAGCACCACCCAACTGTCCTTGACCGTGGACACGGCTATTCGAATAGTTTTACACTCTGCAGAGGTTGCGCACTTTACCCATAAGATCCGGGAAGCTTTCGTGTCACCCACGATCCCGCAGTACCTCAAGTACTCGAGGGAAGCACCCGGTCATTATCTTTCCCTAGACGACACTAGCATAGGTCCACTCGTTGGTACACGGCCCTCGAGTACAAACAATAGATCATGGGACTTTTCCTAATTTCAATGTCACGCGTACACGAAGGGACCAACGGTGTGTCCGGTGCCCTGTAAAAATAGTCATGGTCGTCTATCAAAGCACGACCCCGTCCCGAGAAAGACCTCAAGTCTTCCCCATCACTAGTAATGTGGGCACCATGCTAGTATCGACCTAAGTAATCAATAATGCCCCGTCCCATATAAGGGTAGAGTGGTTGCGCATGTTTGGTTGGGACGGTAGTCACACATAAATCTAATCCATCTCTGTAAACAACACTTTCATCAAGCCTTGGCACACTACTTCTCTACCAAGTAGTGCCCTAGTTCCTCATCAACTCCCAGGGGCATTAGTGGCACCCACTGGGTTATCTGCAAGTATGCCTTACCACACTTGTTTCACTCAATGCATAACCCTGACCCATTTTGCGTAGCCTACTACTATAGCATATATCTATCTAATCCCACCCACATTACCCTCGTAGGAAGGTAGGGTCATGTTTGATGCAAGTTTCAGTAGTAAAGTAACAAAGGTAGCAACCAAAGTGGTCTCCACCTCAACATGATTCCGATGCATAGATAATAAGGTGCTATGAGACATGCATAAAAAGGTTTCTCGAACATGGTCAAAGGGCTGCTTGCCTTGTCCTTCCGAGTCTTCCAACCTTCTGGTCCGTCTCCGAGTACTCCGTTTATTTCGTTAACTAACGATGGAAACAATCATAATAAGCAACACAACAAAGCAAAAATAAAAGTGCTCTAAAAATAGGAGTTGGACTTTTCTAGGATACCTCTGGTCATATGAAAATTAACCAAGGTGGTTTCATTGGAGTATGATCAATGGATGGTTTGGCACATTTCAATATGATGGAATCAAGGGGGTTTATGGATTTGAAAGAAGTGTACAGAAATATATTTTTGAAAAATGAGCAAAGGCACCCATTTAACAAGTCATGATTTTAGAAGCATCTAGGAGTTGGTTTCACTGGATTTGGAGTTCAAATGAATTCCCTAGGATTTTGCAAAGTTGATTAATATGAAGAAGTGGCTCATTATTTGGTGGGTACAGAAAGTATTAATAAAAATGTTCCAAAACTAAGTTTGGATATGACAAGCACCTAGGAATTTGAACCACTGCATTTGGATCAAATTTGAGCTCTCTGTGATTTTCTAAAGTTCATCACAGAAAATGAATAATGACATTTTGATAATATTTGTGAAGGAAATGTCTCTGGAAAAATGTGCATGTTGCACCATGTGATAGAGCATGATTTTATGAACTACTAGAAATTTGAATCATCAATTTTGGAGTTCATTTGAATATTTGGGAGATTTTACAATTTATTTGGAAAAGGAAAAAGAAAAGGGAAAGGGAAGCTATACCTATACTGCGTATTGGGCGCAGTATAGCGCCGCAGCGCCCAGAGCCGGCCCAGTTGCTCAGCTGTGCGCAGACAGAGCCAGGCGACGTCGAAGGCGCCCAGCAGGAATACGTCTTCGTGCAGGGGAGGCAGATTTCGCCGAATCCGTTTCCACTTAAACGGGCGGGGCCCTCCCGCTGGTTCACTGACACGCTGGGCCCAGCTCTCAGGCCGTCGCCTACCTCCCGCTCGAACAGAGCAGAGGTAGGGGAGGCGAGGCCGAGCGGCGTCGGCGTTCTCCCCGGCGGCACCGGCCACCTCCGTCGACGCCCAGCGCACCGGCGTGTTCAGGAGAGCGTGCCGCACCCGCCGAGGTACGCCACGACCACAGCGACGGCCAGATGCGAGTGCCCCATCGGCCACGACGGAGGATGGCGTCGGCGGTGTTGGGCACGGCGACACGGGCGTGGGGAGGACGAAGTGGAGTGCGGGGAGTGTTGGCGGTGGTTCTGGTGGTGCTTTGGAGTGAAGAGGTGGAGAGAGGGGGCTCGGGTTGGCACGAATTCGAGCGGAGGCTGGCGGCGCGGTTCCCGGCCGTGGAGTCGAATGGGGGCACGGGAGGAGCAATGGGTTGGCCTGGGGGCGTACGGGAGAGGGAGAGCGCCAAAGGAGCAGCAAGGGGGCTCGGGGGTGGCCTTTAAATAGGCGGGCGACGGTCCACCAAGGTCTCGTGCGCCGGCGAGCATGTTGGCGTCGCCACGGGTCACGGGGCCGCGCGTGGGTGTGTCCGGGGTGTTCGTGGGGTTGGTCCAGGTCGAGAGGAAGGGAGAGAAGGAGCGGGGAGCGTCGGGACAGCGCGCGCGTGTGAGCTCGCTCACTGGAGCTCGCGGTCGGCCAGTGCGCGTGCGAGAGGAGCGGCAAGAGGGAGAAGGAGGAAGGGGCCGACAGCGTTGCGTGACACGGACGTCGAGGCGACCTCGGGGGTCATGAGGGGAAGGCCTGAGGTGGTCGGGTGCTCCTGATTGGGGGTGGCTACAGTGCGCCAGGGCACTGTAGCGCGCTCCAGAGCGCGGCCATTGCATGCCATGGCATTGCTCTGGCGTCCAGGTGATACGTCCAAAACGTATCTATAATTTCTGCTTGCTCCATGCCTCTTTTGTGTGATATTGCTATGATATTTATGCACTTCCATACACTTTTGATCATATTTGGACTAACCTATTAACTCACTGCACCCCAGTGCCAGTTTCTGTTTTCTGCTGTTTTTGTATTTCAGGTTTTCCCATTACGTAAACTGCCAGAAAAATTCCACGAAAAATATATAAAAAATCAGCGTTCCGGAAGCTTCCATGCGGCCAAAGTAGGGCCGGAGGGGGGCCACCAGGGCTCCAGGCGCCCTGGGGGCGCGGCCCCCCTCCTGGCCGCGCCGGGGGGCGCCTGGGCCCCCTAGGTCTCCGCTGATGCCCCCCTTTGGCATATATTTATACCGCGTCCCGAAACCCTCGAGGACGGAACCCTTTTTCGCGATCTCATCTCTATTCCGCCGCCGCCGCGCTTCCAAGATCGGGAGCACCAGGAGAACTCTTCCCAGCTCCCTGCCGGAGGGGAGGATCACCACCAGGAGCCTCTCCACCACCATGGACGCCTCCCGGATGAGTTGTCAGTAGTCTCCCTTGGACCATGGGTCCATGACCAGTAGCTATGTGATGTTCTCCTCCCCTTCTTGTTCTTCACTAATTAGACCTCGTGAGCTGCCCTACATGATCGAGGCACATATGTAATCCTTATGCTGTTGCTATGATGAGTTTGCTGGGATCCGATGGATTATGAGATTATGTTCAGATTGTGTTTGAGTAATATATTTGATTTACCTCTTTTATATTTATGTTCTTGAGTAATTCTTGCATGTTCTCCGTTGCTGTTTATTGCTTTGGCCAAGTAGTAGGTAGTAACTCCAAGAGGGAACGTTATGCTTGATTGTGGGTTCATGCCCCTCGATGACTAGCTTGAGTGACAGAAACATGAGTCTAGGGGATGTGCTGTTGCCACAAGGGGGGAAACAACGGTGCTTGTACTCGCGGGTGCAAGGATTGTTTACTTTACGCAAAGTTCTTTTAATGCAGTTGTCTGTTGCTTTGAGTTTACACTATGGGTGGGACTCGCAACTTAATACCAGCGAGATGTTCTGGATAGATATCTCAAGGTGGATGATTAGTAGTAGATGCAGATGGATTTCGGTCTACTTACCTTGGCGTACCGCCCATGCTTTTGAGCCTCTACCTTTCTTGCAGCATAGTTAGCATTGGTTTGCGCACATAATCCTGTCAATTGTCCAGCTGTAATTCGTTTACCTCACATAGCTGTTTTATCGTCTTTTGGGAGAGAGACATCACTAGTGAACATCATGTGACCCCGGTCCATATTACCATCACTGATCACATCCGCTATTTACTTTCAGTTCTTACTTACTAGTTGCAGTTATACCTATCACTATTATCTCTTGTGTTTGATCCTTTGTAAACGACAAGGCCGGAGGGATTGACAACCTCTCTGTACTCGTTGGGAGCAAAGTTATTTGTATCTGTGTGCAGGTCCAGTCGATTGCTAAATATCTGGCGCAGTTAGCAGTTGACACCTTCTTGTTGAACCTTGGAGTCTCAGGGGAATTCGATCCTTGGTATCTTTGCCAAGGGAAAACTACCGCTACACTGCATCTCAAACCTTCCACTTGGGGTAACCAACGAGGGGCGAGAAGCCATCACCAGAGCGTGGCCAATTGTGTCTAGGGGGTAGAGGGAGTAGTAAAATATAGGGAGGTGGTTTTGGATGCCATGGAGAGCCACTAGAGTGAGGAGGGAGGTGAAAGAGGAGGAGAAAGCTGCTTTCCAGAAGAGTAAAATGGGGTTTTACCCCCTCCAATGATTGAGCTGAGGCATGGGTGAGTTACAGGAGGTAGAAGATGATCAGGTTTACCTGTGGTAAGAATTTGAGGTAAAGGGGAATAGGGAAAGGGGTCAAAACAATGGTTTTGGAAAAATGGCAGAAGGTGTTTGATGCAGTTTTGGGCAAGCAAAATAACTCCACTTGACATGAGACTTAACAGGATCAAATGTCACATATATTTAGGCCCTTTCACCAAATTTGAGATCATTTGGGCAAAGTTGCCAATGCAACTTTTGTAAACCCTAGAAATCAACAGAAATGCATTTCTCAAGATTAGGTTAAGCAAATCATCTTCCCTTGATGCACCACTTGGTGTAGTGTCATCATTTGGGTTTGTGAGCATGTCCACCAAATTTGAGGCCCCAAGTAAAAAGTTGGCCGTGTAGAGTTGTTCAAATTTGGATCTGGTCAGAAAGGGTTTTGGGGCACTTAGGTCAAGTTATGCTTATCCAATACTTGTGCCATTTGGTCTAGATGCATAATTAGACTATTCTAGCATGTGCACCAAGTTTGAGAGCATTTGGACATGTTTGGCAATGTAAAGTTGCTCAAACTTCAAAATGGACAGAAATGGTTTTGAGGGGATTAGATTATGTTTCCTTGATCTTCAAGGCATGAGGCTTTGCAAGATCATCAAATATGTCATCTTTGACATGATAGAATTTCCCTGGAATATTTGGAGAATATTTCCTTTGTAAATATTTCGAAAGCTTGAAATATTCAGAAAGGGTTTTGGAAGGATTTGTCCAATATTTTGAACATGACCATGTGCTGAAACTCTTATATATGGACAATATATGTCCTATGAGTTTCCCTGAATTTTGGCAAATATTTTTGAAATAGTTAAATAATTTTTCCCTATTAAATACCATTTCTGGCCTTAAGAAAAAGCTTTTAAATAAAATATATAAATAACTTTTAAAATTATAATTTTGTAGTTTATGGGAGTCCTATACCTAATAGGATTCAAATATACCTTTTGAAAGATTTTTCACACCCTAAATAAGGTACTTGCAGTGCAAACCTCAATTCAGGGGTTTTTGGAAAAGTAATTTTAGAAAATACTATTTGGCCAAAATATTTTTATAAGAAAATACTATACTGGTCTATACACATGGCATGATCATTGGAAAAAGGTTTTGGATCAAGGAGATGAAGTATAAGAGTTGGAGGATTAATTTGATTTTTAGAGCACTAGCAAGCAGCAAACAGAAAACCAATCAAGCAAAGTCAAAAACACTCAAAAGTTTTTGTCAATCCACATTTTTAGCATGATTAATAGCTTAAGCAATGTGGCATGAAAATCAGGGTGTGACAGGTTCAGGCCCTGGTTTCCACTGGTCGGGTTATCACGGTGGTGGTTCTGGCTCAGGATTTCCAGGCAATCAGAATGGACATGGCAATCAGAATGGACACAACAATCAAGGCAGCCAAGGTGGTTATGATCATCGGGGAATCATCAACAGCAGCAGTCAGGTTATTAGAGCAACCCAAAGCAGTTGAGTAGCGGGCAGTATCATGTCTTCACCACTAGCCTGTGTAAGCGTGATCAGAAGGTTTATAAGAGGGCGGTGCACTCCGTTGAACCGGCAGTACCTCGTTATTTACGCTGGTCGGAGCAGCCCATTGTGTGGAGTCGTGAGGATCATCCGCCCCGGGTTGATAATCCGGGTCAGCTGGCACTAGTGGTGGCACCTCATGTTGGGGGGTATAAGTTCACTAAGGTGCTCATGGACGGAGGAAGCAGCATCAACACCCTGTATTATGAAACCTTCCGTCGCATGGGGCTAACAGATAAGAAGCTCAGACCATCCAACACTGTTTTCCATGACGTGGTACCTGGTAAATCGGTGTATTCAGTCGGTAAGATAGATCTGGAGGTTACCTTTGGAGATGAGCATGACTCAAGGTCAGAGACTTTGACCTTTAAAGTAGTAAAAATCAAGTGCATGTATCACGCCTTGTTCGGGCGGCCGGTTTATGCTAAGTTCATGGCGAGGCCCTGTTACGTCTATCTCCAGCTCAAGATGTCGGGTCATAAAGGGACTATCACGGTACATGGGAGCCGTAAAATTGCTCTGGAATGTAAAGAAGGTGATGCGACCTATGCTGAGTCGGTTTGTGCAACAGAGGAGTTGAAGTTCTACAAGGACAATGTTGATCCGGCGGATATGTCTCCTGTGAAGAAGCCAACTACAGAGCATGATCCGACCTTGAAGTTTAAATCGGCTGATGAGACCAAGCTAGTTGACTTTGTTCCTGGCGATTAATCCAAGCAGTTTAGCATCAGCGCTAACTTAGATCCGAAATAGGAAAACGCGCTCATCGCGTTCATCCGTGAGAACCTGGACATCTTTGCATGGAAACCTTCTGACATGCCAAGTGTACCGAGAGGACTCGCTGAGCACACTCTTAATATTGATCCCAAGTTTAAACCGGTCAAACAGTTTCTCCGCCGCTTCAATGAGGAAAGGCGCAAGGCTATTGGTGAAGAGGTAGCCAGTCTCTTGGCGGCCGTGTTTATTGTTGAAGTGTTTCATCCTGAGTGGTTGGCTAATCCGGTGCTAGTACTCAAGAAGAATGGCACTTGGCGTATGTGTGTGGATTACACAGATTTGAACAAGGCTTGCCCGGCTGATCCCTTTGCTCTTCCCCATATTGACCAAATCATTGACGCTACGGCGGGTTGTGAGCGTTTAAGTTTTTTAGATGCATATTCCGGCTATCATCAGATCAAATTGGCAGTTAAGGACCAGGAGAAGACAGCTTTTATAACTCCATTTGGAGCCTTCTGCTATGTATCTATGCCCTTTGGGCTCAAGAGTGCCCAGGCGACTTATCAACGTTGCATGCAGATTGTCTTCATACACAGATCGGGCGTAATATTCATGCATATGTGGATGATATTGTGGTAAAATCCAGAAAAGAAGACACGTTGATAGATGACTTGAAGGAAACTTTTGATAATCTCCGGGTTTATAAGATGATGCTTAATCCTGCCAAGTGCGTTTTTGGTGTACCGGCAGGCAAGCTCCTGGGGTTCCTGGTGTCAAACAGGGGAATTGAAGCTAATCCGGAGAAGATCAAAACTATTACGTCATTGTCTAGACTGGCGTGTATCAATGATGTTCAACGTCTGGCAGGCCGCATTGCAGCGCTGAGCCGGTTTATCAACCGATTGGGAGAGAAGGCTATTCCGCTCTACCAGATGATGAAAAAGTCGGAAAATTTTGTCTGGAGTGATGCTGCTAATGCTGCGTTTGAGGACTTGAAGAAACAATTGGCAGAACCGCCTATCCTTGCTGCTCCGGTCAATAATGAGCCATTGTTACTATATGTGGCTGCTAATGCCCGGGCTGTCAGTGTCGCCATTGTAGTGGAGCGCAAGGAGGCTGGGAAGGAATATCCGGTTCAAAGGCCAGTTTACTACATCAGCGAGGTGCTCATTGAGTCTAAGCAGAGGTATCCTCATTGGCAAAAGCTAGTGTATGGAGTTTTCATGGCAAGCCGGAAGCTCAAGCAATATTTTCAGGGTCACCCCATAACGGTGGTCAGCTCTGCCCCTCTAGGAGATATAATCAAAAACAGAGAAGCAACTGGCCGGGTTGCGAAGTGGGCCATTGAGCTTGGACCTCACGGGTTAAAATATGTGCCTCGTACGGCAATAAAGTCCCAGGCGCTAGTGGATTTCATCAATGATTGGACGGAGTTACAAGCACCGGAAGAAAAGTCGGATCACACATAATGGACTATTCACTTTGATGGATCCAGGCAATTGGAGGGCTCGGGGGCTGGAGTCGTATTAACTTCCCCACGAGGTGATAAATTTTGCTATGTTCTTCGTTTAATGTTCCCTTGCACTAACAATGTAGCTGAATATGAGGCTCTCCTCCACGGTCTTCGAATGGCTAAGGAGATGAATTTAAGCAGGGTTAAATGCTTTGGTGATTGGGACCTGGTGGCCCAACAAGTATCTGGTACTTGGGATTCCAAGGACCCGCTCATGGTAGTATACCGTCGAGAGGTGGATACAGTCGCTGGACACTTCAAGGGTTATCAGGTGGATCAGGTGGACCAGCGAAAGAATGAAGCGGCGGACGCATTAAGCCGTTTGGGTTCACAACGTAAACCAGTTCCACCTAATGTTTTTCTGGATGTTCTGCATAATCCGTCGGTTAAATTACCTTCAGAGGAGGACTTGGTTGTTCCTGATACGGAGGCTCAGTTGGTAGCGGCGCTTCACGCTATCCCAGATTGGACAGACCCATATTTGGCGTATATGAACCGAGGCGAGTTACCAGAGGACGAAATCTTGGCCAGGCAGATAGTCCGGCGGTCCAAGTCAATGACTATCGTCAACGGAGAATTACATCATTGTAGTGTAACAGGGGCATTTCAGCGTTGCGTATCTCCGAATGAAGGCCGTGAGATTCTACGAGAGATCCACGAAGGAGATTGTGGTCACCACGCCGGTTCAAAATCCCTGGTAGCTAAAGCTTTTCGTCATGGCTTCTATTGGCTGACGGCTCATGCTGATGCAGAGGACTTGGTAAAAAAGTGTGATGCCTGTCAGAAATTCTCAAGGCGTGCTCATGCACCGGCTCAAGAATTGAGGATGATTCCAATTACTTGGCCGTTCGCGACTTGGGGGCTAGATATGGTTGGGCCCTTTAAGAGATCTTCAGATAAGAAGACCCTCCTTCTAGTGGCGGTTGACAAATTTACCAAGTGGGTCGAGGAAGAGCCAGTCAGCAAGTGTGATGCAGCTACGGCAGTTCAGTTCATCAAGAAGGTGATTTTCCGGTTTGGCTTTCCACACAGCATTATAACTGATAATGGCACTAATTTGTCCAAGGGAGCTATGAAAGAATTTTGTCAACGAGAGCACATCCGGCTTGACGTATCTTCAGTGGCTCACCCTCAATCTAATGGTCAAGCTGAGAGAGCCAATCAAGAGATCTTGAGAGGCATCAAGCCCCGGCTTATGGTTCCCTTACAAAGGACGCCGGGTTGTTGGGTGGAGGAGTTACCTTCTGTATTTTGGAGCATCAATACCACGCCCAATAGATCTACGGGTTACACACCTTTTTTATGGTGTACGGAGCAGAGGCCATTCTCCATAGTGACATCCGTCATGATTCGCCTCGCGTGGCGACTTATGTTGAAGCTGACAACGAGAAGGCACGACAAGAGGCACTGGACCGGTTGGATGAGGAACGTGACCTTGCAGCGGCTCAGTCGACGATTTACCAGCAAGATCTGCGTCGATATCATAGTCGTCGGGTTAGAACTAGAACATTTCAAGAAGGCGATCTGGTGCTCCGACTCATCCAAGACCAGATTGATATGCACAAGCTGTCCCCATTTTGGGAAGGACCCTTTGTGGTCAGCAAGAATCTACACAACGGGTCATACTACCTCATCGACGTTCGAGAACACAAGGACTCACGCACAGCGGAGGAGGAGACCCTGCAGCTGTGGAACATTGCTCATCTTCGGCCTTACTACACCTGAGCCATAGGCTCCCTTTATGTACATATATTTCCAATGTATATATTATGATCAATATAATAAATCGGCACCCTTGTTAAAGCGGGGCCT
The DNA here is from genome assembly GCA_902687465.1 of Secale cereale. NCBI lineage: Eukaryota > Viridiplantae > Streptophyta > Magnoliopsida > Poales > Poaceae > Secale > Secale cereale. The sequence goes on along the minus strand of LR738710.1, from coordinate 797,493,240 downwards.
CTGCTGTTTTTTCCATAAGAGTTTGTCACATGGGGGCTTCTGTGTATAAAACGGAGTTCTCATGGCCCTCTTAAACCGGCTATCAAGCCAATATTGTCATAAGAGCATAGCTTTGGTTACTTCAGTAATCCGGCTATCAAGCCAACATGATGATAAGGGGCAAAAGAGGGTTTGATGCATAGCACAACTCAAACATAGGCACCCATTGAGCACAGCTCACAATGTTACTTGGGGGCTCTCGTCGCACAGCGGCAAAGAGCTTTTAAGGCCCTTGTAATAGGCTATCAAGCCACGGCTTGGAAGCTTGGTGTATACACCTAAAACCCCGTGTTAACCTGCCTGCATCAAGTAAGTCACTTCGTGCAAGTAAACCTGGTATGACCCATCGAACGTCTGACAAGTCAATCTTATACAGACCCTGAACTTGTCAACGATAAAACGCCGATTGGTTAATGTGAGGTCCATCTTAACAGGCTTCATGAAATGGTTTAACTCAGTGGCCTAGCAGCCCATGAAAAGCCTTGAATTTGGGGCCTGGCAGCCCGAAAAAGCCTCGACTACAAGTTCTCATATGCTTTTGTTTCCCAAGTTTTTTCTCCTTTGATGAGATTTTTTATTAATCCGATATTTATTAATTCGGTCTAGTGATTGATTATAAGTCACCACCATCAAGTAAATCCAGTGTTTGTTAACCCGGTTTGGTTTGATTACAAAGCGCCGGTATCATTTGCAGCTAATCCGGTGTTTATCACAACACGGTATGGTTTTACCATAAATTGGCGCAATATTGCAGGAGTCATCAATACTCACAATTTGGGATTATCACCCTTACTACAAAAGTTGGTAAAGCCAACAATGTGATTTGATATCACAGGTATGATATATTTTCATATTTACTTCAAAATGCAGCCTGGGTTATAACCTAGGTCATGTATTTGGGCATTATGACCCGTCCGGCGATGAACCGCTGTCAGTGTACTAAAGTAGGGGTACCTTAGTATCCCGACTTGTGCACGGGCAGTAGCAGCGTCCCGCGGTCGGGCTTACCATGCGCCCGCCAAAGCCCACTCTGGACCTCTTTGAAGCCATTCAAGAATAAAGTATTCAAGTTAAGAGACAAGACCCCGGCAAGAGGAGCTTGCCGGGAAGGCCGCACCAGGCTCAAGGTTATCATTCCAGCACAAGACCACTCTATTTTCCCAAGACCCTGGCGAGAGGGGCTTGTCAGTAAGACTAGGAAACAGCGTCTCAGAAGACATATCGTGGCGCATCACGCGCCCCGGCAGGACCCGGAGAGCGACAAGCTTCCGGGCCCGGCAAGATAACGACCCCGGCAAGGTGCTTGCCGGGGAGGGCTTACACTGTGTACCTGCGCTCCAGCTCATCTGGCCACGCGTCGCCCTGGGGCCCTTCCAGGGGCACGTGGCAGACGGCTGTGCAGCCTGGGATACACGGTGGCGAGCCGCGGTGACGAGGCCATCGTCGTGGCGAACGGAGACACCCGGGCGGACGCTTTTGGGGTGACGGCGACGGGCATTCAATGCCTTTGTCCCCCACCGTCTGGGTTAGGTATAGACCACTGTGCATACACTGTTCAAGCACTGTTCCATCTACCTCCAATTTTACACTTTTATCCTCCTCTATGTTGACACCTGTCGGTGACCCCTTTGAGCTATAAAAGGAGGCCCATGCACAACGTAGAGGGGGTTCGATCCCAGAAACTTGAACACTCCTACGCTCGGTGTAGCTAGTACTGTAGATCTTCAAGCTCCCGAGCCCAAGAACTCAATACAACCAAAGCAGGAGCAGGGTTTTACGCATCCGTGCGGCCCGAACCTGGGTAACCTGCCCGCGTGTGCTCCTCGATTCGCTCTTTGTGCTCCCTCCGCTCCCTCACCGTACCGCAGAAGGGGCTCCGGTCCCATAGGTGTTCGAGGGTGATTAGTTTCCCCGACATCTTTGGCGCGCCAGGTAGGGGGCGTCGAGGTTGTGCGAACCTGATCCGGCGTTCACGCGGGCGCGATCTTCAGCAACTTTTCCAACTTTATCAACCTCATCGACTACACCAGCATGCCTCCGAAGAAGAAGGCTTTGGAGGTCGGAGGCCCGTCCGCGTCTATCCCTCCACCACCAGAACCAATGGTTGGTGGGGTGGACGCCGGCGGAAGGGTGGACGCCGGCGAGGACACTCACGGCGCCGCCAAGTCCAAGGACAAGACGGACGACCGGGCGAACTCCAAAGCCTCGGTGTCCGTGCATGCACCCCGTCCCTCTCAAGAGGCGCCGGGCCAGCAGCGACGTAGTACCCACGGTACCATCAGCCTGCTGGGACAAGGCCAAACTGGCGGGTCGCGGGACGCTCAAGGCCAACGTGCTGGTACGAGCAAGGCGCGGTCGCCGGGACGAGACCCTGCTCCTTCTAACCCTGTTAGAAGTCCGAGCATATCTCGCTCCTCGCACCGCTCGCCGCTTCCCTCCTCTCCAGCAGAAGCTCTTGCTAGAGCCCAGCTGCTCCTCGACTTCCCTCCAGCGGCGGACAAGGCCGAAGACTGGAGGGCTACGATTTAGAGCCTCATCGCCTTCGCCAACAACGACACGCCGCAGCAGCCGGCAACATCACGGCCGCGGCAAGTCGACCAAGCGAAGGCCGATGGCGACAAGACCGCCGGGGGTGCAACTACCGAGCACTCCCCGCCGCGGAAGCAGAAATCGCCGCCCCGCCGGATCAACATCGATGACGACTCCACAGCGTCGTCGGATCCGCGGGCTCACCGCGATCAGCGCCAAGTCCTTGACGACAGGCGACAAGAGGACGCTCGAACTCGCATCGAGCGTCGACGAGAAGCCCGAAGACAGTCTGTCGGGGATATACCCCCACGGTATGAACCGGCCGGAGTTATAACCCGGCCGGACTTGGCATTCTACTTAAGACGGTTTATATTTGGCAAGTTACTGGTGACCCGGCAGGCGGATTATGGATGACAAGGCCCAAGGCCCAGAGGGCCGGTTCATATTAATAGTGGACCGGTTTATGAAGAAAGCATAAGGAATATCCTCTTACAAAGGAAGCAAGACTAGGACTCCTTGTAATAGATCAAATCCTAGTCCTACTAGGACTAGTCATGTAACCCGCCCCTTCAACATATATAAGGAGGGGCAGGGCTCCCCAAAGAGGATAGGTTTTAGAGTTACAAGTTAGAGGAGAAGTTTAGACAAGTTTCTAGGGTTAGACATAAAACAGCCGGTTTACCGGCGACACTACGAGGATCATAATGAGACCTAGCCTCAAACAACACGTAGGTCTATTTCCGGATGATGTTTCCTGAGGCCCGAAGCTGTCTAAATCCGTGTCTTGCATCGTGTCTCTCGATTCCGCTCAACCCCTCTCAAGCTACTATATAGATGCGCGGCCTCACCACTAAGTCCGTAAACCGGACATCTGACGTGTTAATTCCACGACAGTTGGCGCCCACCATGGGGCCTGCGCACAGTGGTGTTGAGTTCTTGAAGGGACCACTTTAGGGGGTCGAGAAGCTCGCGATTTGTCAGATGAAGAAGAGCCGGCAAATTCATTGTTGAAGATGTCCACAAGATCAATCGGCGCAACGATCAAGTCATACAGGCCAACAAAAATACAAGAAGTTTGCAATTTTTTCCGGTTCAAAAAGAGCTGGTGCAAAAGCGGTGTTCTTTCTAATCTAATCCGATCAGCCGTCGTCGGGCGTGGGTGGATATTCTTTTTCATCAATATCAGTGGCGGTCTTGACTGAAGATCAAACTTGGATTTTTTTTTCGTCGTGGGATTTTGTACACCACCGCGAAACAAATCCAATCGGTATCTACACAAACGTCTTTGGGCGATCTGCAATCGGAATCCACCGCTGATCCGCCGGGCACGCAGCCACTAAGGAGCATCAATCAGTTTTCGTACATCACGTCAGCCTCGGTGATCTCCTCAAAGCGGTGCTGATCCAAGGAAAGGCTAGTCAATATGATTTGATTAAACAATGCAATAGTACTACTACAAGCTACTAGTAGTATGAGTCCAAATGCTATATGGTGAAGTACTAGTATTTGGCGTGAGGCAACAAAAGTTGATGAGGTGCGCTCGGCTCTACGACCCAGATGCGGATACGACGGCGACTCGGTTTTTCACTGCATTGATTTTCCTTAAACCGGGCTGCCTCCTGTTGCGGCTCTACCGAGGCTCGCCTCGCCAACATCAATCCGCCGTTCTACGTCTCCGCCTCCGTCAATCTGTCTACATCAAACAGGTCAGTCATCATGCTGGAATCTGACCGAGCGACGCTGCGCTGCGGTCCGATCCTACAAGGATTAGACGGGAAGCTGTCACAAAGAGCAAATTACAAGCCAGACATTGATTGAGTTATCCTAGTGGATAGAGCATCCTGCTTCAGCACTAGTGGCCGCTCTAGCCATCGCAATGTGTATGCGTTCTTGAGTCAATGGCTTCAAGTCCCGAAGCAGTATTTCTGCCGCTAGTCTACGTGAGTATACCAAAGTAAAAACGGACAGAGGCGTGAAGACCGAAGTTTTCAGATAGCAGCCGGATTGCATATGTGTGACGACTACTAAAAGCGGCAGCCGGATCATCAGTAGGGTATGCCACGGATGAACGTTCAGCTGAGTTGCGCGGCTTCACGAGTACGTGTGTTGCGGTCCGGTTTACATCAATGCGCCGGCCGGCTCGACTGCCCGCGCCCACGCGCGCTGGCCTCCAAAACACCGCGACCGACTCCCTCGCCAATGGACGAAGCGCACGTCGCTGTTTCTACGGCCCGATCTACATTAAACACATAGATGTCTGCGCCTGCGATTAACTCGCCCGCACGTGCCGGCTTACAAGGCCGCGACCGACTCATCTGTTCTCTAGGCGAATCAGGTGATATCCATCCTATTTATTTTTTCATAAATATTAATTCATCCGAGCAAAAATACCTCGCCCTGTTGTATTTTATATGCAGGAAAATTACTCATTATAAAATGGTATTATACCACGAAGACGGAGGAATGCCAAATATTGTTCGACACAAGTGATCGTCGTGATTCCACGGATTCAAGCACCGGTTTACAACGCTGTGGCTGTCTCTCGCGACCACACCGGTTTACAAACGCCGTGACCGTCTCTCGCGACCACACCGGTTCGCAGCACCGTGGCCGTCTCTCACGACTACGCCGGTTCACAACGAGGAAGGAAATTAGCCCGACGGTGCCGGCCGACCCATCTGTTCTTCAAGCAAATCAGAGGACAACTTGTTCATCTCCGCCGGTTTACCACCCCACCGCCGGTTTAATTGATTGAGCCGCCTCTAATACTGCGGTCGTTTTACTGTCCACCCTGTGATCCGGTCTATTCAACATACCGGTTCAAATTCACTCAGGTGATATCCATCTACAATATTATTTCTCTTGTTATATATCATTTTTTCATTAAGAAAATAAGATGCTTTGATCAGTCTATCTGATTTTGCAGAATATACTCAGAAGCAATAAAACTCTCTGAAGAGCATGAGGTGACATCCGGTTCAAGAGAGGACGCTTCAAAATTTACCCACCGGTTCAGGAGGAACCCTGGAGACCCTCTGAAAAGTTGGATAATCCACATTCAGTGATTGGTTTAGATTTACCCACCGGTTCAGGAGGAACCCTGGAGACCCTCTGAAAAGTTGGATAATCCTCATTCAGTGATTGGTTTAGATTTACCCACCGGTTCAGGAGGAACCCTGGAGACCCTCTGAAAAGTTGGATAATCCACATTCAGTGATTGGTTTAGATTTACCCACCGGTTCAGGAGGAACCATGGAGGCCCTCTGGAAAGAAGGATAATCCACATCCAGTGATTGGCTCAAATTTGTTACGGTTCTATCGGCCCTCTGAAAAGATGGATAATCTACATTCAGTGATTGGCTAGGCCCTCTGGGAAAGATGGATAATCCACATCCCATTGATTGGCTCAGTTTTTTATTTGCGGTTCTATCAGCCCTCTGAAAAGATGGATAATCCACATTCAGTGATTGGCTAGGCCCCCTGGGAAAGATGGATAATCCACATCCCATTGATTGGCTGAACCTTGCTTTGAGCCTGGCAGCTCTTAAAAAGCCTCGACTACATGGTCTTATTTGCAAAATTTGCATCTTTTTGTGTTTGTGTTTTACAACTCTTTAAACCGGAGTGGAACAGCTACAGAAGCTGACCACATATCTATAAAGTGAAAAGTTTGGGTCATGAATACCAGCATGAATAAACCGGTGTTCATTATAACCCGGATCATCCATCAGGCGAAAAGCTACAAACTTCTGGACAAAGTTTCAGAATGATCTAAACCGGTGTCTTTCATCAAGCCCGGGTTTGTTATTGGATCCATGAAGATCTTCATCAAGAAATTTTAAGGTTCTACCGGATTAAGAATATCAAGCATACTTGATCGCAGGTATGAAGTATCTTGTTTTTAAATACATATTGGTAGAACATGATCAGTTATAATGACCTGTGTTTATTAAACCGGCCTGGTTTTGACTATAAGTCGCCAGTATGAGACAAAATAATGACCGGTGTTTATTAACCCGGCCTGATTGTGATCAAACACCACTGGAACCGGTCTTCAAACCGGATTATATTCTTCAATAGCCAACATGGCTGGATTTCTTATTATGGTTATCAATATTATGATTGAAGTGTTCAAAGTCGCTTTAAAGCGCAATGGATATTATTTCATCAATGAAAGTGATTTATTCTACAAAGGAAAAGTCCCGAGTCGCCGCAGGCTTACAACCCGGCACCTGGGGGCTACATTATTCAGATTGAGATTACATCAAATACACAAGTCTCAAGCACACAAACGAGTTGTCTACTTGACACTTGGGGGCTAATGGACAGTTGAAGCAGTAAACAACAGCAATTCAAAGACAAAAGTCTCAAGCACACAAGCAAGTTGTCTACTTGACACTTGGGGGCTAATGGAAAGATCATTTGCTTCATCTGGAAGTACCGGTTCACCTTCTAAATGTAGCTAAACCGGAACTTGGGGGCTACCAATCGCTCCTGTCAACAATTCAAGGTACACAAGTATTCATTCATTATATTGAAGGGTCCACTGCTCAGTTGGTAGAGCACAAAAGCTCTTAACCTTGTGGACGTGGGTTCAAACCCCACGATGGAAGTTACATCATATAATGTTGTTTTCAATGATTATATTTCCAAAGTCCCTGCTCATTATTGCATAATGACCCGGCACTTGGGGGCTACATAATATGGAATATTCAGTTTCATAGTGATTGGGATGAACAATCCGGATTTCTTCAAGATTATACAAGGCTATTTTCAATGAAGTATATACAAAGTCCCTGCTCATTATTACATAATGACCCGGCACTTGGGGGCTATAGGTAATATACATATAAAGGAGGAACATCTTCAAATTTTCAGTTCTGGCAAATCAGATTAATTGTGTGACCCGGCAATTTTGGCAATCATAAACCGGCAAGTTCTACATCTTCAAGCCGGCTGGATATCAGTTGAATATTTCAAAGACCAATATTTTTGTCAAGTCAGAACATTGGAAGACTGATTCAAATGGATTCTTTATTTACAATATTTCTTATGCAAGCAAGTTGATTATGAAGTTGGTCTGTTGACCCGGATTTTCTAGAAGAAGGACAATGACTTAAGGATAGTCAGATGCCGGTGTGCAAGAATTCTTGACCCGGAGTACAACCTGTCAAGTTGTTCTTGTGTTATTTTGGAGCATAAGTTTACCATGGACACATCCAAGCTAAACTTGGGGGCTAATGTCGGGGATATACCCCCGCGGTATGAACCGGCCGGAGTTATAACCCGGCCGGACTTGGCATTCTACTTAAGACGGTTTATATTTGGCAAGTTACTGGTGACCCGGCAGGCGGATTATGGATGACAAGGCCCAAGGCCCAGAGGGCCGGTTCATATTAATAGTGGACCGGTTTATGAAGAAAGCATAAGGAATATCCTCTTACAAAGGAAGCAAGACTAGGACTCCTTGTAATAGATCAAATCCTAGTCCTACTAGGACTAGTCATGTAACCCGCCCCTTCAACATATATAAGGAGGGGCAGGGCTCCCCAAAGAGGACAGGTTTTAGAGTTACAAGTTAGAGGAGAAGTTTAGACAAGTTTCTAGGGTTAGACACAAAAGAGCCGGTTTACCGGCGACACTACGAGGATCATAATGAGACCTAGCCTCAAACAGCACGTAGGGCTATTTCCGGATGATGTTTCCCGGGGCCCGAAGCTGTCTAAATCCGTGTCTTGCATCGCGTCTCTCGATTCCGCTCAACCCCTCTCAAGCTACTACATAGATGCGCGGCCTCACCACTAAGTCCGTAAACCGGACATCTGACATGTTAATTCCACGACATAGTCCGACCAACGCGCTGGGACTGCTGTCGACATGCACGCGCCCGGTGAACCAGGCGACTTGCCGTATGCGGTAGGCTTCCCTGCGTTCACCCGAGAGCTGCGTCAAGTCCAGTGGCCCAGCATGAAGAACTTTAAGCCCAACGTACCCGAGAAGTACGACGGCAAGACACACCCCTCGGAGTTCCTCAGCATCTACACAATTGCGGTGCAGCCTGCCGGGGGACGCGACGAGAAGATCTTAGCAAACTACTTCCCGCTCGTGCTTAAGCCAAACGTCAGATCTTGGCTTATGCACTTGCCGGAGAACTCTATCTCTTCTTGGGCAGATCTGTGCCACCAGTTTGTTGGCGCCTTCACGGGCGGCCACAAACCCCACGGCCAGGAGAGCGATCTCCACATCCTTGCCCAGAAGGAGGGAGAGTCCCTGCGAAAGTATATCCAGAGGTTCTGCCGCGTTTAGCACAACATCCCTGATGTCCACCCTGCCGCGGTTATTAGCGTGTTCCATCAGAACGTGCGTAACCGCCGGATGAGGGAGGAGATGGCGATGACCAAGATCCGGGACGACAGCGAGCTTTACGCTCTGGCTGACAAGTGTGCGCGCGCTGAGGAGGGGAGGAGACTCCCCGGAGAGGATACTGGAGCAGGAGGAACAGACAGCGAGTATGCCGCCCCGGCAAGGAAAAACCGGCGGCGGAACAACAAGAAGAAGAAGAACAAGGAGGTACTGGTTGTCGAGCAGTCCGACAAGGAGGCTGCCGCCAAGAAGACACAGGCTGGTGGCTCCGGCAAGGAGGCCACCCCTATAGCGGCAGCCGACAAGCAGGACGGCTCCGACAAGCAGTACTGTAAGATCCACCGCACCAAGGGCCACGATCTCCAGAACTGCAAGAGGGTAGAGTACCTCGTAGAACAGCAGAAGGCTGAATACGAGCGTCGCGACAAGGAGAAGGCCCAAGGAGGCGGAGGAGAGCCCAGCAAGAAGCGGCCGTTCAATGGCCGGGGAGGACGCCGCGGCAAGGCCAAGCAGCGGCAAGGAGACAGGCCTCCCCGGGGCCGCGACAAGGATGAAGACGAAGACGATGACGAGAACATGGATGACGGAGATAACAGCGAGCAGGAGTTCTAGAAGGCCACCGAAGTTCTGTGCGTCGATGGAGGTGCCTCTCTGCACACTTCCCACCGCCAACTCAAGCAGTGGGTGCGGGAAGTGAATGCAGCTGAGCCACCCGTCGAGTCGCGCAGACTGCTGAAATGGTCCGGCACGCCCATCATCTTCGACCTTGAGGACCACCCTGACCGCACAACTGCGGTCGGGTGCTTGCCGATGTTGGTTTCACCAACTATCCGCAACCTCAAGGTCACCAAGATGTTGGTTGACGACGGGGCCGGCCTCAACTTGATCTCCTCCGCTGTAATCAAGAAGCTGCAGATCCCCGACAGCGAGCTCGAGGAGACCGGGACATTCCAAGGAATCAACCCGGGAAGGAGTAAGCCGAAGGGGAAGATCACGCTGCCGGTGACCTTTGGCGGAGAGCTTAACTTCAGGACGGAGAGGATCACGTTCGACGTTGCCGATATCCCATTACCATACAATGGGATACTTGGCCGTCCTGCGCTCGCCAAGTTCATGGCAGCTTCCCACTATGCATAAAATATGCTCAAGATGCCAGGGCCAATAAGCGTCATCTCTGTCCCCGGCGACAAGAAGGATGCGCTTATCTGCGCCGACAAAATCTACCGGGACGCAGCAGCCGCGGCAGACAGCAAGACACTTGCCGCTGAAGCTCCCGGGGGGAAGACCAAGACCAAGTCCGGCAAGAGCTCTGGGGCCCACTCCGGCAAACGCACCTCTTCGGAGTGCTGCGCTGTCGTCGAGGACGCACCATCGAGCTCCCCCGGCAAGTGCAAGAAAGGAATGGCAGCTCCACCGGCAACCAAGAAGGTGTCCGCCAAGGAGGACGGCACTGGTGGTACCTTCACCATCAGTGCTACGCTCGACCCCAAATAGGAAAGCGCGCTCGTTGCCTTCCTGCGGCCGAATGTCGACGTGTTCGCATGGCAACCGTCTGACATCCCCGGCGTTCCCAGGAAGGTAATTGAGCACAAGCTTGTTGTTTGTCCTCACGCGCGGCCCGTCAAGCAGAAGGTCAAGAAGCAAGCAGTGGAGCGCCAAGAGTTCATTGCCGAAGAGATTAAGAAGTTGGAAGCAGCAGGCCTTGTTAGAGGTGTACTTCATCCTACGTGGTTAGCAAATCCAGTCGTCGTGCGCAAGGCTAATGGGAAGTGGAGACTTTGTATAGACTTCACTGATGTGAATAAAGCTTGTCCCAAGGATCCATTTCCCTTGCCGCGCATTGACCAGATTGTTGATTCCACGGCTGGGTGCGAGTTGCTTTCATTTCTTGATGCATACTCCGGGTACCACCAGATATTCATGGCTGAGGAAGATGAAGAGAAGACCGCATTCATTACTCCATGTGGCACTTACTGTTTCATACGTATGCCCTTTGGACTGAAGAATGCGGGCTCAACATTTGCAAGGGTGGTCCACACTACTTTTTAGCCACAGATACATAGGAATGTAGAAGCCTACATGGATGATATAGTGGTCAAGAGCAAGGACAAGGATACCCTGATTCAAGACTTAGAAGAAACCTTTGAGAATCTGCGCAAGATACAGCTCAAGTTGAACCCCGAGAAGTGCGTCTTCGGAGTCCCCTCCGGCAAACTTCTCGGGTTCTTTGTGTCCCAGAGGGGGATTGAAGCCAATCCCGACAAGATAAAGGCCATCGAGCAGATCGAAGCCCCGAAGCGCGTCAAGGATGTAAGGAGACTTGCTGGTTGTGTGGCTGCCCTCAGCAGGTTCATTTCAAAGTCTGCAGAACGCGCCCTGCCTTTCTTCAAAATCTTGAAAAAGGCAAGTCCTATGAAATGGACTCCGGAAGCGGAGGCAGTGCTGCAAGACTTGAAAGGATACCTGTCCTCCACTCCAATACTTGTCGCACCTAGGCCACAAGAGAAGTTGCTGCTGTATCTAGCGGCAACCAATCAAGTGGTTAGTGCTGCGTTAGTAGCGGAGAGGGAGGCAGATGAGGAAACCACATCCCCGGCAAGCGCATCCAGCGACAAGCAGGGGGCTTCCCCGACAAGCTCTGACCCCGACAAGGACAAGTCTGCGCAGGAACAAGGAGAAGTGCGAAAGAGGATGGTCCAGCGCCCAGTTTATTTTGTAAGTTCCCTCTTGCAGGGGGCTAGGTCAAGATACTCTGGGGTGCAGAAGTTGCTTTTCGGCCTCCTCATGGCCTCAAGGAAGCTGCGCCATTACTTCCAAGCACACGAGATAACGGTGGTCACTAGCTTTCCGTTGAAGAGGATATTGCAAAATCCAGAAGCAACAGGCAGGATCGTCGAGTGGGCACTAGAGCTGTCAAGCTTTGGTCTCAAGTTTGAGAGTACTTCAACTATACAGAGCAGAGCTTTGGCAGAGTTCATAGCCGAATGGACCCCAACTCCAGATGAAGAAGTTCCAGAGACAAGCATCCCCGTCCAAGAAGCGAGCAAAGAGTGGATAATGTACTTTGATGGTGCCTTCTCGCTGCAAGGCGCCGGTGCTGGCGTGTTACTCATAGCGCCCACCGGAGAGCACCTCAAGTACGTTGTTCAGATGCACTTTCCCAAGGAGCAAGCGACAAACAATACTGTTGAGTATGAAGGTTTGCTTGCCGGCCTCAGAATTGCGGCCGAACTTGGGATCAAGAAGCTGATCGTGCGGGGAGATTCACAATTGGTGGTCCGACAAGTAAACAAGAGCTACCAGAGCCCTCTGATGGAAGCTTATGTCGATGAAGTAAGGAAGCTTGAAGAACACTTTGAAGGCCTGCAGATGGAGCATGTCCCAAGAGCTCAAAATGATATCGCAGATGGTCTCTCAAAGTGTGCTGCAATGAAGTTACCTGTGGAACCAGGGGTCTTCGTGCTCAAGCTAACTCAGCCATCCGTTACACCATCAGTTGGGCAAAGCAAGAAGAGGAAGTTGGTCTCCGACGACTACTTGCCGACGGATCTTCCTGAAGCTGCCGCCAAGGTCCCCAAGATCAACAACCAAGATGCTGAGGAACAGTCTGCTCCTGCGGACCCAAGGGTCTGTACAGTTGAAGCAGGCGTTCCCGACAAGCCTCGCCCCAGTAGGCTTGCCGGGGAACACTCAGCTCCAGCAGAGCCACAGGTTCTTGCCGTAGAAGCTGAGGTTCCCGCAGCAGCCCTAATGCCTTTAGTCCTTGCTGTTGAGCCTCAAGCTCCAGCATGGGCACAGCAAATCGTCCGTTTTCTTCAAACTGGAGAACTTCCCGAAGAACCAGAAGAGATAGAGAGAATAACCAGGCAGTCAAGTATGTATCAGTTCGTCGGCAATGAACTGTACAGAAGAAGACTCAATGGTGTCAGATTGAAGTGCATTTCCCGGGAAGATGGACAGAAGCTGTTGGCAGAGATACACGGAGGCATATGTGGCCACCACAATGGCGCAAGAGCACTTGCCGGGAAGGCGTTCCGGCAAGGTTTCTTCTGGCCAGAAGCCCTCCAAGATGCAACTGCACAAGTAACCAAGTGTGAAGCATGCCAGTTCCATGCTAAGCAAATACATCAGCCAGCTCAAGCTCTCCAGACGATCCCTTTGTCCTGGCCCTTCTCGGTCTGGGGGCTCGACATCCTCGGCCCCTTTCCCCGTGCCGTCGGGGGCTTTGAGTACTTGTACGTTGCTATCGACAAGTTCACAAAGTGGCCGGAGGTGGAACCAGTGAGAAAGGTGACCGCACAGTCAGCAGTGAAGTTCTTCAGATCGATCGTTTGCCGTTTCGGAATCCCTAACAGGATCATCACCGACAACGGCACACAGTTCACAAGTCGCACCTTCATGCAGTACGTCCAAGACCTTGGCGCCAGGGTCTGCTTCGCTTCTGTTGCTCACCCAAGGAGCAACGGTCAAGCGGAGAGGGCCAATGCTGAAGTGTTGCGCGGGCTCAAGACAAGAACCTTCGACAGGCTGCACAAGTGCGGAAGAAACTGGATAGAGGAGTTGCCGGCGGCTCTTTGGTCAATCAGGACGACACCAAATCGAGCAACCGGGCAGACACCCTTTGCTCTCGTATATGGAGCAGAGGCAGTTCTCCCCACGGAACTCGTATACGGGTCTCCTCGATTACTCGCTTACGACGAGCTCGAGCAAGAGCAATTGCGGCAAGATGATGCATTGCTCCTCGAGGAGGACCGTCTCCAGGCTGCTGTACGAGCTGCTCGATACCATCAAGCCTTGCGTCGCTATCATAGCCGCAAGGTCAAGGCCAGGAGTCTAGAGGAAGGCGACCTTGTTCTTCGGCGTGTTCAGTCCGCCAAGAATTCCAACAAGTTCACGCCGAAGTGGGAAGGCCCTTATCGGGTGAGACAAGTCACAAGGCCCGGCGCTGTCCGCCTTGAGACCGAAGAAGGCTTACCGGTGAGCAACTCCTGGAATATCGAGCATCTTCGCAAGTTTCACCCGTGAGGCGCGGTTGCCGTGATCCGTTCCGGCAACCACCTTTTGTACAAGTCTTGCCGCTGTTGCATGTAAACCTTTGTACAAAGCCGGGCGCAGACCCCGTGCATCAGTAAAACTTTTGTGCTTCGCACTGTTTGTCATTTCATGCTTTTCTTTTTTACTTGCATGTATCATCTGACATTTTGTGCTTCGCACTGTTTGTCATTTCATGCTTTTCTTTTCCTTTCTCTCCTAAACAGGAGAAGTGTTCCTCGCGCACAAGTTTGTCGGGGGGAAGGAGATAGAGGTATGGACCAAGTGTTGTTCAAGAAAGGGAAGCCTTGCCGGGAAGCAAACAATCCATGAAAGCTAAGTTGCCAGAGTTTGAGCAATTCAAATTTTTAAAAAAATTAGTTGTCTTCCTTGAACAACCACACTTTGTATGGAAAATCTGTGCGCAGAGGAACCTACCCGTGGCTAGCCGCACCCTTACTTTGTTTCGAGCACACTCAACGGCTTAAGTGAGCTGCGACAAGTGTCGCGCCCTTACTTCGTTTTCGAGTTCGCTCAGCAATCTAAGTGTGCTGCGACTAGCTGCGGCAAGATTTCTTGCTGGCAAGGGCATTGCTAGCAGGCTGCTAAGAGTCCCGCACTCAGCGCTCGCGGCAAGGGTTCCTTTGCCGGCAAGTTCCCTAAAAGCATAGGGTGGAAAGCATACAAAGTGAAGGGACTAAACAAGGGAGATAACACTACATTGACTATCCAAAATAAAGTTATATTACAAGACAGATTGCCGCTGTTCTAACCAACTACTGCCCATGACTCAATCGACAGCGGCAAGAGAAGCAGAAAGAAGGGAGCCTAGTCTCTTCAGTCTCCGTCGACCCTCTTGATCTTGCCCGCCTTGGCTACTATGTCGGCAACTTGTGCCTTCAACGCCTCCTGGTCAGCTTCGGGCGGCAGGGTCCGGAGGACGTTGACGAGGTTGATCCCGGGATTGCGGTAGACGATCTTCGACAACACCCGCTCCATAGTACCCGTGCAAAGCCGGCGCGCCTCGTCAGCCAGCTGCGCAGGGGATCTTCTCCCGTAGCTGCGCGAGGGCCGGCGCCACCCCCCTGAAGAACAGGCTCAACTTGGCGCTGTGGGGGAGGCTCTCGTCGGGGGAGTACACGAGGTGCTCCGCCCTCAGCGCCACCATCTCCTTGTCGATGTTGGCGGCGGAGGCGACGAGCTCCTCGGTCCACTGCTCCACCGTCCGCTGGAAGTTGTTTTGCGAAACGGCGACGCTGTCCAGCAAGGCCCTCTCAGCACGGAGATCGTCCTTCAGCTTCGTCTCGCGGTCCCGGGCAGCGTCAAGCGAGTCGTTGAGGGTGGAAACCTTCAGCTCCAAGTCTGCAATGGAGTCCTTGGCGTCGTTGAGCTCTTTGCCCTTCTCGGAGAGGCGGACTTGGAGCTCCGAGTTGGTATGGGCGTCCTTCTCACGCGCCACGTTGAGCGCGGCGACCCTGTCCTCGCTCGCCTTCAAGCTCGTCTCCAACTGCGCCACCCTGGCCTCCAGATCCCTCTTGGCGGTCTCTGCGGCGGCAGCGGCATCCCTCGCCTCCTGCAGAGCCCCGCCAATGGCCTGCTCGCGAGCGGTAAGGTCGTCCTCGTGGCTATCGAGGTCGACCTTCCGCTGGTTGAGCTCTCCCTCCCGCCGAGACAGATCCTCGGCGGCCAACCGCTGCTGCTCCTCCACCTCGGCCTTCTCGAGGAGGAACGCCTGATGTGCTCCGGCAAGCTCTTCGCGCTCCTCCGCCAAGTTCCGGAGGGCCGCTTGGTTGGCGGCACGGAGCTCCGCGGCGCACTTCTCCAGATCAGCACCAGCCTTGGCAGCCAGGGCCTCCCGGGACTCCAACTTAGCCTGCCTGGCCCGGTACAAGCCCAGGAGTCGACGTAGGAGTTGCTCCTCTTCGGCCTCGTTGCTGCTGCCGGGCGCGTCGACAACCTTTAGCCCGGCGGAGGCGAGAACTTCTCCGTCGAAGGTCTCCCCCTCCACGGGTGCCCTTGATGAGGACGCCCACGGGACTTGAATGAAAACCCCGTTGGCGGCCTCCAAATAGACGCCCGACCCAGCCGCGGAGGCGGAGGGGTCGGCGGCCGGTGCAGCGTCCGGCGCTCCTACGGCCTCAGGGCCAGCAGTACGGCCGCCGGTCCCTTCCCCAGTTGCCGCGCCAGTGGTCGGGGCGGTCTCCTCGGTGGTTGGCTCATCAGCGCCTGCCATTCCTTCAGCGGTGGTGGCGTCACCAGCACCGTCGCGTACGTCCTCCTCGGCGATGGTCTCCGTCTCCATCGGCTCCGGGGCGGGCGGGTCTGACAACCAGAAGAAAAAGAAAAGAAAGAATCGTCAAGCAAATATCCAAAACAGAAGAGTTCAAAGAAGAAAGGCACAAGGGTTTACCTTCGCGGGCCTCTTCAACAACGGAGTCCCTCGCCGGAGAGTTCTCCCTTGGCGGCGTAGAAGAAGCCCCCGCCGGCGGAGGGCCGCTGGCGCCTTCCCTTGGCGGGGTGCTCACCCTTGTCGGGTGCTCGCCCTTGGTGGGGTGCTCGCCCTTGGCGGAGTATCCATCCTTGGCGGAGCACTGTCCCTCGCCGGGGAGCTCCTCCTTGGCGGGGAGGGTGGAACAAGCGGCTCATCGGGGGCGGCCTCTTGGTGCTCCTGCAGCTGCGGTTCCATTTTTGCACAAGACAACAGGCAAATGAGACGTTAGCAAGGACAAGCTCAAGCGCGCCCGTCAGGCAGAAAAGTGAACAAAGGACTTACGCTGGGGGCTGCTCTCCGGAGCAGCAGGCTGGTCCGGCAAGCTTGTCGTTGGCGCGTCCCCCGTCGCTGCGACGGGCTCGTCGTCATCGAGGTCAACCACAGGGATCTTGGCCCTCTTCGCCATCCTCTGGGTCAAGGTCCTGGAAGCCAAACAAGATCAGAACCAAGCAAGAGAAATCAAGACAAAGGCGACAAAAATCAAAGGAAATAGAAATTGCAAGTGCTTACTCTTCCTCCTCTTCGTCGGAGCTGAGGGCGGAGAAGTCAAACTCCGCCTCGCGTGCTCCAGCGCGAGGAGCCGGAGGAGAAGGCTCCCTCGGGCGCTTGGCGGGCTCCGGAGCCGTGGGTTGTGAAGACCCCGCGCCGGTCGTCGCTGAAGACCGAGGGGCTGAAGGAGCACCAGAGCCACTCTGGGAAGACCCCCCCTCCGCTTGTCGCTCGGGCACGGGGCGCCTCCTTGACGACCTTGCTCGTCGTGGTGGCACGCGTCGCACGGCGCTTCGGCTGCTGTCGGGGCGCTGGTGGCCTCGCCGTCTTAGTGGCTTTGCGGAGGCGCTTCTTCGGCTGTGGCGGAGGACTTGGTGGTGGCGGAGAATTTTCTGAGGATGAGGAGGCGTCGTCGTCAAGGTTCAGTGACCCGCCCGAGTCTTCGTCGGAATCGCCCGATTCGGCGTCCTCCTCGGCGGGCTCACTGGACTCAGTGCCTTGCCCGGCAGCCTCGCTCGTCCCGGGAGGCTTCCCGGCAGGCTCCCCGGCGAACTCCTCGAGCGCAATCTTCAACAGCTTGAGGATCTCTTCCTCCTCGGCTTGGCTCATCGCGTCCGCTGCTTCCGCTTCGTCCACGGTGTACCCAAACTCACCCGCAGCCGCAGCTGCGGTGGCCTCCTCCATTCTGGTGGCTATGTATGCCACATCTCGCTCGGTGGTCTCACGGGTGAGCCCTTTCTTCTCTTCGGGGTTGCGCGGCCGTTCTACCAGATTATCAAAGAAGGTTTGGACGGTCTCCGCTGAAGGCGTCAGCCAAGTAGGAACAACCCCGTGGGAGTCACACTCAGGCATTGTCGCGCGGATGGCACTAAGAGCAGTATTGTTGCACAAGGGAACTACTCCGTCCAACGGTCTGAACCACTCCGGGTGCTTGGGGTCATGTTTGAACAGCTCCCGGACCATCCCCTTGAGTTCCAATACGGTGAAGTTATAATTCAGCCCGGGGCGCAGCCTCATGCGGTCTTCCGCGTTGCCGAACTCCCAGGCAGGTCTCTTCCTTTCCTGCAGAGGAGCAATGCGGCGGCGGAGGAAATCAGCTCCAACTTCACCTACAGTAAGGTTGGCGGCCCGGAGGCGAAGGATCCTAGTGAGGGCAATTTGCAGCTTGTCGTCCTCCGGGGCCAAGTCACTCCAATCCTTGCCGCGCACTATAGCAGTCCGGCGCGGCGAGGTAAACTGCTCGGGTTCATCTTCCATGACCCAGCACCAATCAGCCCTCCACTCTTCCCACTTGCCGCGGAGCTCTCCAATCAAGTACGCCTCCTTCTTGCCGAGCCTGAAGATCCAGGAGATACCACCGGAGAGTGGAGATCCGGACTCTACTCTAGGTGTGAAGAAATGGCGGAAGAGAGCTACGTTTGGATGGACCCCGATATAGTTTTCGCACAGATGTGCGAAAACGGCCAAAGTGAGGACGGCATTCGGGGTGAAATCGAGGAGGTGGAGCCCGTACGTGTTCATCACATCGCAGAAAAACTCTGAATACGGAGGACAGAGACCGCAATGGAAGAACAAAGCGAAGAAGTGGTAACCTCCCGGGTATAGGTCGATGGCCTCGGCGGGGAGGACTCTGGTGCGCGGGTGAGCCTTCGTCTCCCTCGCCCAGAACAGGTAATACTTGTCCCGCAGCTCCCTCGCGCGGAGCCTCGGCGGGAAGACCACCATCTTCCTCCGCATGGCTGCCAGCTTCGCCTCCTTGTCGGACTTCTCCTTCTTCGCCTTGTCGCTCTTCGCCTTGTCGCTCTTCGGGGCCATGGCTAGGGTGGCGAGGGGGGTCGACGGCACTGCGGATGCTGGGAACGGCGGAGGAGGGGTGGAGCTCGGCTCTCTGTCAACCTTTGGGGAGGCAGAGGGCGGCGGGGGTTTCTGGAGATTCAAGACACAATGAAAGCGATGGGGGGAAAACTGCCCCTGCTTCCTCTGCTTTTAAGGGGGGAGTGGGGGACGTTCCGCATTTTCCCATTAAAGAAACAGGCCACGATCTCTCCCACGACGCCGCAATCGACGCGTGCCGTTAGGGAGAGATGCGGCGGATGCGGAGTGGGAAACGGCGCGCCGTGAGCCGTGTGTGCCCGTGCACTGTTTTGGGCCTGGCCTAACAGCGCTCGGCACCGTGTGTGGCCCAGGCCCGGGGGCTCCTGTCGGTGTACTAAAGTAGGGGTACCTTAGTATCCCGACTTGTGCACGGGCAGTAGCAGCGTCCCGCGGTCGGGCTTACCACGCGCCCGCCAAAGCCCACTCTGGACCTCTTTGAAGCCATTCAAGAACAAAGTATTCAAGTTAAGAGACAAGACCCCGGCAAGAGGAGCTTGCCGGGAAGGCCGCACCAGGCTCAAGGTTATCATTCCAGCACAAGACCAGTCTATATTCCCAAGACCCTGGCAAGAGGGGCTTGCCAGGAAGACCAGGAAACAGCGTCTCAGAAGACATATCGTGGCGCATCACGCGCCCCGGCAGGACCCGGAGAGCGACAAGCTTCCGGGCCCGGCAAGATAACGACCCCGGCAAGGTGCTTGCCGGGGAGGGCTTACACTGTGTGCCTGCGCTCCAGCTCATCTGGCCACGCGTCGCCCTGGAGCCCTTCCAGGGGCACGTGGCAGACGGCTATGCAGCCTGGGGTACACGGTGGCGAGCCGCAGTGACGAGGCCATCGTCGTGGCGAACGGAGACACCCGGGCGGACGCTTTTGGGGTGACGGCGACGGGCATTCAATGCCTTTGTCCTCCACCATCTGGGTTAGGTATAGACCACTGTGCATACACTGTTCATGCACTGTTCCATCTACCTCCAATTTTACACTTTTATCCTCCTCTACGTTGACACCTGTCGGTGACCCCTTTGAGCTATAAAAGGAGGCCCATGCACAACGTAGAGGGGGTTCGATCCCAGAAACTTGAACACTCCTACGCTCGGTGTAGCTAGTACTGTAGATCTTCAAGCTCCCGAGCCCAAGAACTCAATACAACCAAAGCAGGAGTAGGGTTTTACGCATCCGTGCGGCCCGAACCTGGGTAAACTGCCCGCGTGTGCTCTTCGATCCGCTCTTTGTGCTCCCTCAGCTCCCTCACCGTACCGTAGAAGGGGCTCCGGTCCCATAGGTGTTCGAGGGTGATTAGTTTCCCCGACAACCGCCAGGACACTTTAAATTTGTTTTATGCAGAAACAGATTGAGTAAAGCTATTCAGAAGAATAAGCAGAAATATTATAAAGATACCAGATTAAATAGTGTTATGCAAAGAGAATATGCGTGATGGCATAACAGACCAAGTGTTTTCCGCTAGCCTATTACAAGGCGTTTTGCATCCCAAAAGAATAGCAGTTCCTCATCAAGTATTGCGACATGTCGAAGATTAAACTAGCGCCGGTTCACGACTCCTCGCCGGCACTGCCAGACGGCTGCGGATCACCCTGCGCCGTTTCCTCCTCCTCGTATCCACCCAGCAGCTAGAAGTCAGTGGTTGCCCAATTGATCCCGGTTAGGGCCTGGAAAATAGTTTCATCGCTTATAAGCTTTGAGGGTTCAACATCAGGGGCGTAAGTGTGCTTACGGACGGGCGGGATGAGATCCTCCACATCATGAGTCGACGCATTAACCCGTTTATTGTTGGCGTTATAAACCGCCTGGTAGTGGGACAGATCAGCTTCTTCGGCTAATTTGCTGTCCAAGGGCCGCATTTCCTTCGTCAAAGCTCGAAGATCATCATTGTTAAATTTTGATCCGTCCTCTTTCAAACTTGGATAGCCATTTACTATGTCAGCTGGATCAAGTTCGGGTACCCATGCTTTCGCTCGGGTTAGTGCAGTCAAAGCACCTGCCCTTGTAGCCGATCTCTTCAGCTCCTCAAACCGGGCGGGCAGCATTGATAGCTTTTCCAGTGTCTCCTTGATCAAAGTTGGAGGTGGTTTATTGCGAGCGGCCATACTAATGATTCGTTGCGCGCCGGTATAAAGTTGTTCTATCAGTGTATATGCAGCCTTCAGCTTCTTCTGCATGTCAGAGCCTAAATGGGCAGTGCATTTCCCTGCATCACTGGACCGTTGTTAAGCCGGTAATTTATGGGATGATACATATTCAGAGTTATGATAAGGGTGCTTACCAAAGACATTAGTGGTCATGGCATTTATTTGACGCTTTAAGCCAGATAGTTCTTCCGCCACCGGTTTAAGGGCGGCTTCTGCGTCAACAGCCCTTTTCTCCAAAGCGGATCTCTCTGTGTCCCAATCCGCCCACTCCTTCTGGAAGTCTTTTTTCAATTTTTCCATACTTGTCAAAGCGCTGGTCAACTCGTCCTTGGCTTTGGAGGTTGCTGCTTGCTTGAACTTAAGATTTTCTTGTAGGTCAGCGGCTTGAGATTCCTTCTGGTTCAGATCAGCCTATAAAGAGATATACACATCATAAATTGGTAAATCATATTGAAAGTCCCAAGCGCATAACAAGTTATACACTTGGCACTTGGGGGCTAATGCATATTTGCAGTTAGCAGACATTTTTTATAAAGTCCCAAGCACATAACAAGTTATACAATTGGCACTTGGGGGCTAATGCATAATTGCTCAAAGGAAAGTTACAGACTAAAGTCCCGGTTCATCCTGAAAAGGTAAACCGGCCCTTGGGGGCTACACGGGCGAAAAGCTGTAAATTTGGTGTTTTGAAGTCCCGGTTCATCCCGAAGAGGTAAACCGGCCCTTGGGGGCTATAGTGGAGTTGATACAAGCTATTGGACTAAGGAAGAAATAATATTGCAGAAATCAAGCAGCAGTTACCTCATATCATTCCTTCATAAGTTTCACCAAACCGGCTTCATAATCACGGCTTGTATACAGCCGGTTTAGATAGCCGGAGTGAAGGTCCTGGGCGCTGAGATGGGCATAGCTCGAAAAATTGGCATTCCACTTGCCCTTGTCCATACCAGAAACTTCTTCCTTGGTGCTATGTTTTGACAAAGCGACTGGCTCGCCACGAGTAGTGTGGCCAAAAACAGTAATCATCACATCGTCTGTGGTGGCAGCAGCAGCTTCGGCAGGCTTGCCGGGTATCACTGGCTCGGACTGGGCTATTTTGTTGGTCACCAAGGTCCATTGGTGCAGCTTCTTGTTCAGTAAAAATTTCATGATCCGGTGGGGGTGGATCATCACGCAAGGCAGCAGTATTTTCTTCTGCCGGCTCTGGAGTCTTCTCCGGTTCAGGGTTTACATCATCATCAGCCGGTTTACTCAATTTAGCCTTCTTACTGGGTTTTGGCCTACTGAGAAAGATAAAGGTAAAAATTAGTCCCTGGATTAAAATATAAGATTAACAGAAAAATAAAACTCACCCAGAACGGTTTTGAGAGGATGAAGTTGTGTGGTTGTCGACTCGCTGGATGACGAATGAGGGGTGTCTTGATAATTTGAATCAGGCGGATTAAGAGGCTGGCGGAAATGGCCCGCTTTGGCATAAAGAGCATCTGGAATATACAAGACCTCTGATCGACGCTTCCGGACCGGAGTATGTGGTAAACCGGTGGACGTAATTACTTGACCGCTGTGCTGAGTTGTGCGGCGAGCTTCATGTTGCCGCTTCTTCAAAATAAAGTTTGGGTCCAAGTAAGCTAAATGGTGAGAAAATCTTACTTTCCGATTTGCTTGACGGATTTTCTGTGTTGGCAGAGGATCTAAAACCGGAGGAAATGATAATTACCTCAACACCATCAGCTTGGCTGCCTTCAGCGTTTTCCTGAATATAATCATTGTCAATGAGGTGCAAGAAAAGGGAACCAAGGGAGTCAAGTTCTACCTCTGATGCCGGTTCATCATCCTCAATGTTTAACTCGGATGCTTCAGCGGTTTTCTTCTTAACAGTTTTCTTGACGACTTTCGTCTTAGGGCGAGACACCTTTGCCGGTTTATCTTGGGGTTTCCTCTTCCAGAACGGATCATTACCCTGTCAGAAATTGAGGAGTGTTAGAAAGGATACTTAACAGATTGAAATAAAATAAAGAGTTATAAAGATATTTACCGCCGGCGGTTTATTGGATTCGTAGAAGGGAGCCAGTCTGGTTTTGTTGCAGGCATCCACCGGTTCATCCAATATTTTCTTGACAGATTCATTGATTTCATTTTCTGTCAACACAAGCTCAGTATGGCGTTGAGGGTCTTTGGGGTCCCATGTGTACTCGCACATCAAACCGGGACGTCGGCTTAGAGGTAAAACACTCCAAGAAATCCGGCAACGAACAAAGTCGATGCT
Organism: Secale cereale; assembly: GCA_902687465.1. Taxonomy (NCBI): domain Eukaryota; kingdom Viridiplantae; phylum Streptophyta; class Magnoliopsida; order Poales; family Poaceae; genus Secale; species Secale cereale. The sequence continues at coordinate 797,470,009 of LR738710.1, read as the reverse complement.
TGTTAAATCGTCTGCAGTAAAGGCCCGAAGCTTTGAAAGCTGTGGTGCATACTTGGATCACTCCTGGGCACTAAGCCGTTGAGGAAAGGGATGATTATTGGGGAAGCCGATGAGGACGATAACCCGGCAGAGAATTCTTATCAGCTGGAGATGTATCTTGACAATAAAACCAAGTGTGGTTCCAATCTTAGGATGACTATGATGCTTGGCGTGAGGAAAACTGACATCTTTCCTTTTTTGAATAGACATCCCGCCAAGCTCGGTGTTGGGTACGTCCATAAACTCTGTACGGCGGTTCAAGTGGAAGAAATCTCTAAACAACTCAACTGAGGGCTCCTCTTGCAAATAAACTTCACAGAATACTTGGAAATTGCAAATATTGGATACAGAGTTTGGTCCAATATCTTGAGTGTCGGTGTACTAAGATAGGGGTACCTTAGTACCCCAACTTGTGCACGGGCAGTAGCAGCTTCCCGCGGCAGGGCTTACCACGTGCTCGCCGGAAACCTTTCTGGTCCCTATGAAGCCATTCAAGAACAAAGTATACAAGTCAGAAGATCAAGGCCCCGGCAAGAGGAGCTTGCCGGGAAGGCCGTACCAGGCTCAAGACTATCACCTTAGTACAAGACCCTGGCAAGAGGAGCTCGCCAGGAAGGCCAAGGAATGCACACCTCAAGAGACGCCTCAGCGCACCATGCGCCCCGGCAGGACCCGGGGAGCGACAAGCTTCCGGGCCCGGCAAGATCATGCCCCCGGCAAGGCGCTTGCCGGGGAAAACTTACACTGTGTGCCCGCGCTCCAGCTCATCGGCCCACGCGTCGCCCTGGGGCCCTTCCAGGGGCATGTGGCAGATGGCTGTGCAGCCTGGGGCACTCGGTGGCAAGCCACGGTGACGAGGCTACCGCCGTGGCGAACGGAGAAGCATGGACGGACACTTTTGGGGTCGACGGTGACGGGCATTTAATGCCCTTGTCCCCCACTGTCAAGATTAGGTGAAGACCATTGTTCATCTACTGTTCACGCACTATTCCCGCACTGTTACAACTACCACCAAAGTTACATTTTTGCCCTCCTCTATGTTGACACCTGTCGGTGACCCCTTGAGCTATAAAAGGAGGCCCATGCACAATGTAGAAAGGGTTCGCAACCTAGACAACTCTCACACTCGGTGTAGCTAGTACTGTAGCTCTTCAAGCTCCCGAGCTCAATACAACCAAGGCAGGAGTAGGGTTTTACGCGTCCGCGCGGCCCGAACCTGGGTAAACTGCCCGCGTGTGTCCCTCGATCTGCTCTTCGTGCTCCCTCCGCTCCCTTACCGCAACGTAGAAGGGGCTCCGGTCCCATAGGTGCTCGTGGGAGGACAGTTTCCCCCGACATCTTTGGCACACCAGGTAGGGGGCGTCGAGGTTGTGCGAACCTGATCCGGCGCTCACGCGGGCGCATTCTTCACCAACTTCTCCAGCTTCATCAACTTCATCAGCAGCACCAACATGGCTCCGAAGAAGAAGGCTTCGGAGGTCGCGGGCCCGTCTGCGTCGATCCCACCACCACCAGAACCAACGGTTGGTGGAGGAGACGCCGGCGGAAGGGTGGTCGCCGGCGAGGAAACTCACGGCGCCACCAAATCCAAGGACAAGACGGACGACCGGGCGAATTCCAAGACCTCGGTGTCCGTAGACGCTCCACGTCCCTCTCAGCAGACGACAGGCCAGCAGCGCCGTGGTACAGGAGGTACCATTCGCTTGCTGGGGCAAGGACAAACCGGAGGCTCGCGGGATGCTCAAGGCCATCGTCCTAGCACGAGCAAGGCGCGGTCGCCGGGGCGAGAAACTGCTCCTTCTAACCCTGTTAGAAGTCCGAGCATATCTCGCTCCTCGCACCGCTCGCCGCCGCTCCCCTCCTCTCCAGCAGAAGCGCTAGCAAGAGCGCAACTGCTCCTAGATTTCCCTCCAGCGGCGGACAAGGCCGAAGACTGGAGGGCGACGATTTAGAGCCTCATCGCCTTCGCCAACAATGACACGCCGCATCAGCCGGCGACATCGCGGCCACGGCAGGTCGACCAGGCGAAGGCTGATGGCGACAAGACCGTCGGGGGTGCAACTACCGTGCACTCCCCGCCGCGGAAGCAGAAGACGCCACCCCGCCGGATTAACGTCGACGACGACTCCACGACGTCGTCGGATCCGCGGGCTCGTCGGGACCAGCGCCAAGTCCTCGACGATCGGCGGCAAGAAGATGCTCGGACGCGCATCGAGCGCCGACGAGAAGCCCGGCGACAATCGGACCATCACGCTGGGACCGCTGTCGACACGTACGCGCCCGGTGAGCCAGGCGACTTGCCGTACGCGGCAGGTTGCCCTGCGTTCACCCGCGAGCTGCGGCGCGTCCAGTGGCCCAGCATGAAAAACTTCAAGCCCGACGTACCCGAGAAGTACGACGGCAAGACACACCCCTCGGAGTTCCTCAGCATCTACACCATCGCGGTGCAGGCTGCCGGGGGACGCGACGAGAAGATACTCGCCAACTACTTCCCGCTAGTGCTTAAGCCGAACGTTCGTTCTTGGCTTATGCACTTGCCGGAAGGCTCCATTTCTTCGTGGGCAGATCTGTGCCACCAATTTGTTGGCGCCTTCACAGGCGGCCACAAACCCCACGGCCAGGAGAGCGATCTCCACATCTTGGCCCAGAAGGAAGGGGAATCCCTGCGCAAGTACATTCAATGGTTCAGCCGCGTGCAACACAACATTCCCGACGTCCACCCTGCCGCGGTTATCAGCGCATTCCACCAGAACGTGCGTAATCGCCGCATGCGAGAAGAGATGGCCATGACCAAGATTCGGGATGTCAGCGAGCTCTACGCTCTGGCTGACAAGTGCGTGCGCGCCGAAGAGGGGAGGAGACTCCCCGGAGAGGATACTGGCGCAGGAGGAAGCGACAGTGAGGATGCCGCCCCGGCAAAGAAGAGCCGGCGGCGGAACAACAGAAGGAAGAAGAGCAAGGAAGTGCTGGTCGTCGAGCAGTCCGGCAAGGAGGCTCCCGCCAAGAAGGTCCAGGCTGGCGGTTCCGGCAAGGAGCCTGCCCCTGTGGCGGCAGCCGACAAGCAGGACGGCTCCGACAAGCAATACTGCAAGATCCACCGCACCAAGGGCCACGACCTTTCGAACTGCAAACGAGTCGAGTACCTCGTAGAACAGCAGAAGGCTGAATACGAGCGTCGCGACAAGGAGAAGGCCCAAGGTGGCGGAGGAGAGCCAAGCAAGAAGCGGCCGTTCAATGGCCGGGGAGGACGCCGCAGGAAGGCCAAGCAGCGGCAAGGTGATCGACCTCCCCGGGCCGCGACAAGGATGAGGAAGAAGACGACGACGACGACATGGAGGAAGGAGATAACAGCGAGCAGGAGTTCCAGAAGGCCACAGAAGTCCTGTGTGTCGACGGGGGCGCCTCTCTGCACACTTCCCACCGCCAACTCAAGCAGTGGGTGCGGGAAGTAAACGCAGCTGAGCCGCCCGTCGAGTCACGCAGGCTACTGAAGTGGTCCACCACGCCAATCATTTTTTATCTTGAGGATCACCCTGACCACACAACGGCGGTCGGGTGCTTGCCGATGTTGGTCTCACCAACTATCCGCAACCTCAAGGTCACCAAAATGTTGGTTGACGGCGGGGCCGGCCTGAACTTGATCTTCTCGGCTGTGATCAAGAAACTCCAAATCCCAGACGGCGAGCTCGAAGAGACCGGGTCGTTCCAAGGAATAAACCCGGGAAGGAGCAAGCCGAAGGGGAAGATCACTTTGCTAGTGACCTTTGGCGGGGAGCTCAACTTCAGGACGGAGAGGATAACCTTCGACGTGGCCGATATCCCATTGCCGTACAATGGGATACTTGGACGTCCTGCCCTCGCCAAGTTCATGGCAGCTTTCCACTTTGCCTACAACGTACTCAAGATGCCGGGGCCGATAAGCGTCATCTCTGTCCCTGGCGACAAGAAGGACGCGCTTATCTGCGCCAACAAGATATACCGGGATGCAGCAGCCGCAGCGGAGAGCAACATACTTGCCGCTGAAGCTCCCGGGGGGAAGAAGACCAAGACCAAGTCCGGCAAGTGCTCTGGGGCCCACTCCGGCAAACGCACCTCTTCGGAGTGCTGCGCTGCCGTCGAGGACGCACCATCGAGCTCCACCGGCAAGTGCAAGAAGGGGATGGCCGCTCCACCGGCAACCAAGAAGGTGTCCGCCAAGGAGGACGGCACTGGTGGTACCTTCACCATCAGTGCTACGCTCGACAACAAATAGGAAAGCGCGCTCGTTGCCTTCCTGCGGGCGAATGTCGATGTGTTTGCGTGGCAACCATCTGACATCCCCGGTGTTCCCAGGAAGGTAATTGAGCACAAGCTTGCTGTTTGTCCTCATGCGCGGCCCGTCAAGCAGAAGGTCAGGAAGCAAGCCGTGGAGCGCCAAGAATTCATCGCCGAGGAGATAAAGAAGCTAGAAGCAGCAGGCCTGGTTAGAGGCGTGATCCATCCCACATGGTTGGCCAATCCAGTCGTCGTGCGCAAGGCCAATGGGAAGTGGAGACTTTGTATAGACTTCACCGATGTGAATAAAGCATGTCCCAAGGATCCATTTCCCTTGCCGCGTATTGACCAGATTGTTGACTCCACCGCCGGATGTGAGATGCTTTCCTTCCTTGATGCATACTCAGGTTACCACCAGATTTTTATGGCCAAGGAAGACGAAGAGAAGACTGCATTTATTACTCCATGCGGCACATATTGCTTCATACGCATGCCCTTTGGATTGAAGAATGCAGGCTCAACATTTGCAAGGGTGGTGCACACTGCTTTTGAGCCACAGATACACAAGAATGTGGAAGCCTACATGGATGACATAGTGGTCAAGAGCAAGAGCAAAGATACACTGATCCAAGATCTGGAAGAGACCTTTGAGAATCTGCGCAAGATCCAGCTCAAGTTGAACCCCGAGAAGTGCGTCTTCGGAGTCCCCTCCGGCAAGCTTCTCGGGTTCTTTGTGTCCCAGAGGGGGATTGAAGCCAATCCCGACAAGATCAAAGCCATCGAGCAGATCGAAGCCCCGAAGCGCGTCAAGGACGTAAGGAGACTTGCTGGTTATGTGGCTGCCCTCAGCAGGTTCATTTCAAAGTCTGCATAACGCGCCCTACCTTTCTTCAAGATTTTGAAAAAGGCAGGTCCTATGAAATGGACTCCGGAAGCGGAGGCAGCGCTGCAGGATTTGAAAGGATACCTGTCCTCCACTCCAATACTTGTCGCACCTAGACCGCAAGAGAAGTTGCTGATGTACTTAGCGGCAACCAATCAAGTGGTTAGTGCTGCGTTGGTAGCGGAGAGGGAGGCGGATGAGGAATCCACACCACCGGCAAGCGAATCTAGCGACAAGCAGGGGGCTTCCCCGACAAGCTCTGGCTCTGACAAGGACAAGTCTGTGCAGGAACAAGGTGAAGTGCGAAAGAAGATGGTGCAGCGCCCAGTGTATTTTGTAAGTTCCCTCTTGCAGGGGGCTAGATCAAGATACTCTGGGGTGCAGAAGTTGCTTTTCGGCCTCCTCATGGCCTCGAGAAAGCTGCGCCATTACTTCCAATCACATGAGATAACAGTGGTCACTCGCTTTCCGTTGAGGAGGACATTGCAGAATCCAGAAGCAACAGGCAGGATCGTCGAGTGGGCACTGGAGCTGTCAAGCTTTGGTCTCAAGTTTGAAAGTACTTCAACTATACAGAGCAGAGCTTTGGCAGAATTCATAGCTGAATGGACTCCAACGCCAGATGAAGAAGTTCCAGAGACAAGCGTCCCCATCCAAGAAGCAAGCACAGAGTGGGTAATGTACTTTGACGGTGCTTTCTCGCTGCAAGGCGCCGGTGCCGGCGTGGTACTCATAGCGCCCACCGGAGAGCACCTCAAGTATGTTGTCCAGATGCACATTCCCAAGGAACAAGCGACAAACAATACTGCTGAGTATGAAGGTTTGCTTGCCGGCCTCAGAATTGCAGCCGAGCTTGGGATTAAGAAGTTGATTGTGCGGGGAGATTCTCAGTTGGTGGTACGACAAGTGAACAAGAGTTATCAGAGCCCTTTGATGGAAGCTTATGTTGATGAAGTGAGGAAGCCTGAAGAACACTTTGAAGGTCTGCAAATGGAGCATGTCCCGAGAGCTCAGAATGATATTGCAGATGGCCTCTCAAAGTGTGCTGCAATGAAGTTACCTGTGGAACCAGGGACCTTCCTGCTCAAGCTAACTCAACCATCCGTTACACCATCAGTTGGGCAAAGTAAGAAGAGAAAGTTGGTCTCCGGCGACTACTTGCCGGCAGATCTTCCAGAAGCCGCCGCCAAGGTCCCCACGATCAACAACCAAAATGCTGAGGAACAGTTTGCTCCTGCAGACCCAAGGGTCTGTACAGTTGAAGCAAGCGTTCCCGACAAACCTCGCCCCGGCGAGCTTGCCGGGGGACCATCAGCTCCGGCAGAACCGCAGGTTCTTGCCGTAGAAGCTGAGGTTCCCGCAGCAGCCCTCATGCCTTTAGTCCTTGTTGTTGAGCCCCAGGCTCCAGCATGGGCACAGCCAATCGTCCGTTTTTTGCAAACTGGAGAACTTCCCGACGACCCAGAAGAGATAGAGAAAATAACCAGGCAGTCAAGTATGTACCAGTTCGTGGACAATGAGCTGTACAGAAGAAGACTCGATGGTGTCAGGTTGAAGTGCATCTCTAGAGAAGATGGACAGAAGCTGTTGGCAGAAATACATGGAGGCATATGTGGCCACCACATAGGCGCAAGGGCACTTGCCGGGAAGGCGTTCCGGCAAGGGTTCTTCTGGCCAGAAGCCCTCCAAGATGCAACTGCACAAGTAACCAAGTGTGAAGCGTGCCAGTTCCATGCCAAGCAAATTCACCAGCCAGCTCAAGCTCTCCAGACGATCCCTTTGTCCTGGCCCTTCTCGGTCTGGGGGCTCGATATCCTCGGCCCTTTCCCCCGTGCTGTCGGGGGCTTTGAGTACTTGTACGTTGCAATCGACAAGTTCACAAAGTGGCCAGAAGTGGAACCGGTGAGAAAGGTGACAGCACAGTCAGCAGTCAGGTTCTTCAGGTCGATTGTTTGCCGTTTCGGGATCCCTAACAGGATCATCACCGACAACGGCACGCAGTTTACAAGTCGCACCTTCATGCAGTACGTCCAAGACCTTGGCGCCAAGGTCTGTTTCGCTTCTGTTGCTCACCCGAGGAGCAATGGTCAAGCGGAGAGGGCCAATGCTGAAGTGCTGCGCGGACTCAAGACAAGAACCTTCGACAGGCTGCGCAAGTGCAGAAGAAACTGGATAGAGGAGTTACCGGCGGCTCTTTGGTCGATCAGGACGACACCAAGTCGAGCCACCGGACAGACACCCTTTGCTCTAGTCTGTGGAGAAGAGGCAGTTCTCCCCACGGAACTTGTATACGGATCTCCTCGAGTGCTCGCTTATGATGAGCTCGAGCAAGAGCAACTGCGACAAGATGATGCATTGCTCCTCGAGGAGGAACGTCTCCAGGCTGCTGTACGAGCTGCTCGATACCAGCAAGCCTTGCATCGCTACCATAGCCGCAAGGTCAGGGCCAGGAGTCTCGAGGAAGGCGACCTTGTTCTTCGGCGTGTTCAGTCCGCCAAGAATTCCAACAAGTTGACGCCGAAGTGGGAAGGCCCTTATCGGGTGAGACAAGTCACAAGGCCCGGCGCTGTCCGCCTTGAGACCGAAGAAGGCTTACCGGTGAGCAACTCCTGGAACATAGAGCATCTTCGCAAGTTTCACCCATAAGGCGCGGTTGCCGTGATCCGCTCCGGCAACCACCTTTTGTACGAGTCTTGCCGCTGTTGCATGTAAACCTTTGTGCAAAGCCGGGCGCAGATCCCGTGCATCAGTAAAAATTTTGTGTTTCGCACTATTTGCCATTTCCATGCCTTTCTTTGTTATTTGCATGCATTATTTGGCACCTTGTGCAACACACATCCCCGGTAAGCACAAGCAGGCCGTGAGGCTCTATACTTGTTTTTTCCTCCCCTTTTTCTTTCCCTCTTAAGCAGAAGGAACATTCCTCGCGCACAAGTTTGCCGGGGGGAAGGAGGTGGAGGATGAACCAAGTACTATTCAAGAAAGAGGAGCCTTATCGGGGAGCAAGCAATATATGAAAGCTAAGTTACCAGAATTTGGGCGTTTCAAATTTTTAAGTTTTAGTTATCTTCCTTGAACAACCAGCTTTGTATGGAAAACCTGTGCGCGGAGGAACCTACCCGTGGCTAGCCGCACCCTTGCTTTGTTTTCGAGCACGCTCAACGATTTAAGTGAGCTGCGACAAGTGTCGCGCCCTTGCTTCGTTTTCGAGTTCGCTCAGCAAACTAAGTGCGCTGCGACTAGCTGCGGCAAGGTTACTTGCCGACGAGGTCCTTTGCCAGCAGGCTGCTAAGAGTCCAGCACTCAGCGCTCGCGGCGAGGGCCCCTTGCCGGCAAGACCCCTAAAAGCGTAGGGCAAAAAGCATACAAAGTGAAGGATCAAAAGCAAGGGAGATAACATTACGTTGATTGCTCAGAAATAAGATAGTATGTTACAAAGATAACTTGCCACAATAACTAATTGACTCATGTTCATAACACACTTTGCAGCGGCAAAGGAAACAGAAAAAAGGAAGCCTAATCTACGCGGTCGCCTTCACGCCTTGAGATCTTGTTCACCTTGGCGACGATGTGGGCGACCTGCGCCTTCAGCGCCTCCTGATCTGCGTCGTCCGGCAAGCTGCGGAGGACGTTCACAAGGTTGATGCCAGGGTTACGGTAGACGATTTTTGTCAAGACGTGCTCCAAGGTGCCCGCGCAGAGCTGACGCGACTCGTCGGCCAGCTGCGCGGGGAGCTTCTCCCGCAGCCGTGCAAGTGCCGGCGCGATTCCCCTGAAGAAGAGACCTAGCTTGGCGTTGTGGGGGAGGTCCTCGTCGGGAGAGTACACGAGGTGCTCTGCCCTCAGCGCCATCATCTCCTTGTCAATGTTGGCAGCGGAGGTGACCAGATCGTCAGTCCATTGCTCCACCGCCCGGCTGAAGTTGTTCGCTGAGACGGCGGCGCTCTCCACCAGGCCTTGTTCCTTGCGGAGCTCGTCCTTCAACTTCGTCTCGCGATCCCGGGCGGCATCGAGCGAATCAGTCAAAGTGGAGACCTTCAAATCCAAGTCAGCAATTGAATCTTTGGCGGCAGTGAGCTCGTCGCCCTTCTTGGAGAGTCGTACCTACAAGTTGGAGTTGGTGTGGGCATCTTTCTCCCGCTCCACGTTGAGCGCGGTGACTCTGTCCTCACTTGCTTTCAGGTACTGCTCCAGCTGGGCCACCTTGAGCTCCAGGTCCCTCTTGGCGATTTCCGTGGCGGTTGCGGCATCCTTTGCCTCCTTCAGGGCCCCGCCAAGGGTCTGCTCCCGGGCGGTGAGTTCGTCGTCATGGGCGTCGAGCTCGACCTTCCGCTGGTTGAGCGCCCCCTCCCGCCGAGACAACTCCTCGGCGGCCAGCCGCTGCCGCTCTTCTGCCTCCGCCTTCTCCAGGAGGAAGGCTTGCTGCTCCCCGGCAAGCTCTTCCCGCTCCTCCGCCAGGTTGCGGAGGGCGGCCTGGTTGGCGGTGCGAAGCTTCGCGGCCTGCTTCTCCAAGTCAACTCCAGCCTTGGCGGCAAGAGCTTCCCGGGAGTCCAGCTTTGCCTGCCTGGCCCGGTAAAGGGCCAGGAGCCGGCGAAGGAGCTTCTCCTCTTCGGGCTCGTCTCCACCGCCAAGCGCTTCAACAACCTTAAACCCCGCGGAGGCGAGGACCTCTCCATCATAGGTCTCTCCCTCCACGGGAGCTCGCGACGAAGACCCCCACAGGACTTGTATGAAGACCCCGTTAGGGGCCTCAAGATAGACGCCTGGCTGCTCTATGGTGGCGGAGGGGTCGGCGGCCGGTGCAGCGCTTGATGCTCCTGCTGCCTCCGGGCCAGCAGTGTGGTCGTCGGCCCCCTCCCCAGCCGCGGCGTCTGCGGTCGGGGCGGTCTCCTCAGCGGCAGGCTCGTCGGCTCCAGCCATGCCCTCAGCGGCAGTGGCGTTGCCGCCGTCGCCTTGCGCGCCCTCCTCGCCGGCGGTCTCTGTCTCCATCCGCTCCGGTGCAGGAGGATCTAGCAGAAGAAGAAGAAAAGAAGAAGTCAAGCAAATATCCAAAAAAGATAAGTCCGGGAAGAAGGAGCTACAAGACTCACCTTCACGGACTTCTTCAACGACAGGCTCCCTCGCCGGGGAGTCCTCCCTTGGCGGTGGAGCAGTGGCCCCTGCTGGCGGAGGGCCGCCCGCGCCCTCCCTTGGCGGGGTGGTCACCCTTGTCGGGCTGCTCACCCGTGGCGGGGTGCCCGCCCTTGGCGGGGTGCCCGTCCTTGGCGGAGCGTTCTCCCTCGCCGGGGAGTTCACCCTTGGCGGGGAGGGTGGAGCACGTGGCTCGTCGGGGGCAGTCTCCGGGCGCTCCTGCGGTTGCGGCTCCACTTCTGCATAAGACAAACAAGACAACAAAATATCAGTTCAAGCAACCACCTCAAGCGCGCCCGTCGATCAGAAAAGAATAACCACCAGACTTACGCTGGGGGCTGCGCTGGGGGCTGCTCCTCGGAGCAGCGGGTTGATCCGGCAAGCTAGCCGCTGGCGCATCTCCGGTCGCCGCGGCGGGCGAGTCGTCTTCGACCTCAACCACGGGGATCTTGGCCCTCTTCGCCATCCGCTGGGCCAAGGACCTGAAAGCAAAGCAAGAACAAGATCAGAATCATCAAGGAAGATCAAGACAAAATCGAAGAAGTTACAAGTTGCAAGTACTTACTCCTCTTCCTCGTCGTCGTCGGAGCTGAGGGCGGAGAAGTCGAACTCCACCTGAGATACTCCCGCGCGAGGAGCAGGAGGAGAAGGCTCCCTCGGGCGCTTGGCAGTCTCCGGGGCTGGGGGCTGCGAAGACCCAGCCTCCGTTGACGCCGAGGCCCGAGGAGCAGGAGGAGCGACCGTTCCGCTCCGGGAGGATCCCCCTCCGCTTGGCGCTGGTGCGCGGGGCGCTTCCGTCGCGGCTTGGCTCGCCCTGGTGGCGCGCGTCGCCCGGCGAGCAGGCTGCTGTCGAGGCGCCTGCGGCCTCGTTGCTGTAGCCGCCTTGCGGAGGCGCTTCCTCGGTGTTTGCGTAGGACTTGCCGGAGGCGGGGAGCTCTCTGAGGACGAGGAGGCATCGTCGTCAAGTCCCAGAGATCCACCGGTGTCTTCATCGGCCTCGACGTCCTCCTCCTCCTCCCCGGCAAGCTTGTTGGGCCCAGCGCCATGCCCGGCGGCCTCGCTCCCTCCGGCGGCTTCGCTCCCTCCGGCGGCCCTGCTCCCTCCGGCAACCCCGCTCCCTCCGGCAGCCTCGCTCACCGCGGCAACCCTGGGTATCCCGGAAAGCCTCAGGGAGGGCACCCCGGCAAACTCTTCGGGCGGAAGCTTGAGCAACCTGAGGATTTCAGCCTCCTCAGCTTGGCTCAACACATTCGCGGCCTCTGCATCGTCCACGGTATATCCAAAGTCACCCGCCGCCGCGGCTGCGGCGGCCTCTTCCATCCTAGAAGCGATATAGGCAATGTCCCGCGCCGTAGTGGCCTGGGTGAGGCCCCTGTTCTCCTCGGAGTTCTTGGGCGTCTCAACTAAGTTGTCGAAGAAGCTCAGCACAGTATCCGGCCGAGGCTCGATCCAAGTGGGGACGATGCCATGGGAGTCGCACTCCGGCATCATCGCGCGCAAGGAATCGCAGGCGGTGCTGTTGCACAGTGGCACTACTCCCTTGGCCGGTCTGAACCACTCCGGATGGGCCGGGTCGTGCTTGAAGAGCTCTCGGACCATTCCTTTCAGCTCCAAAGCGGTGAAATTGAAGTTCAATCCTGGGCGCAGCCTCATGATATCCGCCGCATTGCCAAATTCCCAGGCGGGCCTTTTCCTCTCTTGTAAAGGGGCAATGCGGCGGTGGAGGAAATCTGCCCCAACCTCTCCGATGGTCAGATTAGCTACCCGGAGACGGATAATCCTGACAAGGGCAATACTGAGCTTGTTGTCCTCCGGGGCCAATTCGCTCCAATTCCTGCCGCGCACTATGGCTGTTGTGCGCGGCGCAGTGAAGGGCTCCGGCTTATCCTCTACTACCCAGCACCAATCTGCACGCCATTCTTCCCACTTGCCGCGGAGTTCTCCCTTCAGGTATGAATCCTTCTTATTCAGCCGGAAGATCCAGGAGATGCCGCCGGAAAGGGGAGCGCCAGCCTCTACTCTAGGCATAAAGAAATGGCGAAAGAGTGCTACGTTTGGATGGATCCCAACATAGTTTTCGCACAGATGTGCGAAAACAGCCATCGTAAGGATGGCGTTGGGGGTAAAGTCTAGGAGGTGGAGGCCATATGTGTTCATAATGTCACAAAAGAACTCCGAGTACGGAGGGCACAATCCACAGTGGAAGAAAGCAGCGAAGAAGAAGTACCCGCCGGGAAACATGTCTCTGGCGACGGCGGGGAAGGCTCTGGTGCGGGGATGAGCTTTGGTCTCCCCCGACCAGAAGAGATAGTACTTGTTCCGCAGCTCCTTCGCGCCAAGCCTCGGCGCGAAGACCACATTCCTCTTCCGCAGGGCGGCCAGCTTCGCCGCCTGCTCGGATTTCTCCTTCTTGGCCTTGTCCGCTTTCGCCTTCTCGCTCTTCGGAGCCATGGCGGAGGCGGCGAGGGAAGAAGCGAGAAGCTCGACGGCGCCGCGGATGCGGAAGACCGCGGAGGAGGGGTGGAGGCAAGGAGCAGCGGGGGATTTCTGGAGAGTCAAGACGCAATGAAGACGAAGAAGGAAACTGCCCCTGCTTCCTCTGCTTTTAAGGGGGGAAGTGGGGGACGCTCCGCATTTCCCATTAAACAACAGGCCACGATCTCTCCCACGACGCCGCAATCGACGCGTGCCGTTAGGGAGGGGCGCGGCGGATGCGGAAGGGGATACGGCTTGCCGTGGGCCGCGTGTGCCCGTGCACTGTTTTGGGCCTGGCCCAACAGCGCTCGACACCGTGTGTGGCCCAGGCCCGGGGGCTCCTGTCGGTGTACTAAGATAGGGGTACCTTAGTACCCCAACTTGTGCACGGGCAGTAGCAGCTTCCCGCGGCAGGGCTTACCACGTGCTCGCCGGAAACCTTTCTGGTCCCTATGAAGCCATTCAAGAACAAAGTATACAAGTCAGAAGATCAAGGCCCCGGCAAGAGGAGCTTGCCGGGAAGGCCGTACCAGGCTCAAGACTATCACCTTAGTACAAGACCCTGGCAAGAGGAGCTCGCCAGGAAGGCCAAGGAATGCACACCTCAAGAGACGCCTCGGCGCACCATGCGCCCCGGCAGGACCCGGGGAGCGACAAGCTTCCGGGCCCGGCAAGATCATGCCCCCGGCAAGGCGCTTGCCGGGGAAAACTTACACTGTGTGCCCGCGCTCCAGCTCATCGGCCCACGCGTCACCCTGGGGCCCTTCCAGGGGCACGTGGCAGATGGCTGTGTAGCCTGGGGCACTCGGTGGCAAGCCACGGTGACGAGGCTACCGCCGTGGCGAACGGAGAAGCATGGACGGACACTTTTGGGGTCGACGGTGACGGGCATTTAATGCCCTTGTCCCCCACTGTCAAGATTAGGTGAAGACCACTGTTCATCTACTGTTCACGCACTATTCCCGCACTGTTACAACTACCACCAAAGTTACATTTTTGCCCTCCTCTACGTTGACACCTGTCGGTGACCCCTTGAGCTATAAAAGGAGGCCCATGCACAACGTAGAAAGGGTTCGCAACCTAGACAACTCTCACGCTCGGTGTAGCTAGTACTGTAGCTCTTCAAGCTCCCGAGCTCAATACAACCAAGGCAGGAGTAGGGTTTTACGCGTCTGCGCGGCCCGAACCTGGGTAAACTTCCCGCGTGTGTCCCTCGATCTGCTCTTCGTGCTCCCTCCGCTCCCTTACCGCAACGTAGAAGGGGCTCCGGTCCCATAGGTGCTCGTGGGAGGACAGTTTCCCCCGACATTGAGGGTGGAGTTGGAAGTTAGCCAGCACATCACGGAAGAATTTTGATCCGGGAGGGCTAAACCCTCGGGCCAAGTGATCAACAAATATAACTACTTCTCCATCTTTGGGTTCAGGTGGGTTTTCTGAACCAGGGGTTCTCCAATGAATGACGTCTTTTTTGGCTAAAGCGCCAACCTCAGCTAAACCCTTCAGATCCTCTTCGGTAACTCGGGATGGAACCCAGTTGCAGGAATAAAATTGCTTGGCTTGCTTTGCCATTTCAAAGGAAAAAGCTGAAATTATAGATAAGGGTCGGTTTATGATTCATGACTGACAGGTATTGAGGTATACGCAATAGTAAACCGGAGGTAGACATTGAAAATATTACAAAGACGATTGCAACGATGGTTTAAGTGGGTCCTAATGCTACCTACCGGGTTATAATTTTCTTAATAGGTAAACCGCCGATGAAGATATGAAGGATGCAGATCTAAAGTAGCAAAGTTATGGAAAAACAAGTTTCACAGATCAACAGCAGAATTACGGATCTACAGTGTGTCAATAAATTCAGATATTAAGCTGAACAGGTACCGCAACAGTTCATCAGACCTAGATGGGGGAATCACTTCAAAAAAGAAAAGTGCGCTAATGACAAAGAAAGGAGGGATATCACTAAGCCGCGTACAAAAGCATCAGATCTACACTTAAGCCATGATGAAGAACAGGGAGGAACAGCGCAGCAGCTGTGATGAACTCGCGAAGGAAACCCTAATGAGATCTATAGGAGAAGGGAAGAAAGGACTTACCAGAGCTATTGGATGCGGAGGCGCGCCGGTGGAACTCTGGTTCGAACAGGTTGATGCAGCGGTCTGGGTTGGAGCAGATGTGAAGGCCGACAGCGGCGGCGGTGCTTAAGAACTGAGGAGGCACGAGGAAGAAGAAGGACGGAGAGGCGGGGGGAGAAAAAGAAAGGGACCCCTCATCCTATTTATAAGCCGAAGGGATAAACGGCAGGCGCGGGAATCAAGGAGCCCGAAAAATGGATATATGATGGCGATGTCGTTTCGATCTTTGGAGGATTAATAAATAAAGGTTAAAACAGTTACAGGTGTTAAATGAACAGGTGACGTCATGGCGGTTTAACATAATCAGGGAAGATGATGTCATGGCGGTTTATAAGGTCATTTGAAGGCACAGAAGACAAGTTTCCTCGAAGTGTTGAAGATTGACATGAACAAGTTCAAATCAATCTGGGGCCTAATGTCAGGGATATAACTATTGGGTATAAACCGCCCAGGAGAGGCCGGTTTACACCTATAGAGAATTACTTCTACTAAAGCCCAGTAAGACATAGAGTATGGCGCTTTAATATAGAAAACTAAAAGGCCCAAGGCCCAAAGGGTGTTAGGGCCCGTAAATGTAAACCGCTATGCGGCGTGTAACTTGTATTGTAAGATAGGAAAGGTAGAGACCGAGCCGGGCACGATTATGAGCCGGCCTCGGGATTCTGTAAGCCGGTCGGGCGTCATCCTGTGTATATAAAGGGACGACCCGACGGCGGTTCAGGGACAACAAAACACAGCTCGAGACACAAGCAAAGCGGATTCGCTCCCTGGTCATCGAAACCCTAGCAATACCACAACAAACTAGAAGTAGGCTTTTACCTTCATCGAAGGGGCCGAACTAGTATAAAATCCCTTGCGTCCCTTGTCTGCTTTAACCCCTTTAAGCTAACCCGTAGCGATGGCTCCACGACTAAGTACTTATGCTAGGACATTTGCCATGACAAAACCACGACACCATGGGAGCGATTAAACTCAACAAAACTTGGGATTTGAAAATCATTAGCAACAGCTTTGGCGTTACACTTCTCAATAGGGCCAGCTACACAATAAGCAATAAGAAAAAATTAAGAGAGTCAGCTAAATAAGAAAAAAGACTAAATATACCTAAAACAATCGATACATTAAATAATACAAGGGGAAAATAGGTACAAAATACCTGATTTCGGCAAAGTAAAACCAACAACAGGAATCACACCGAGCGATTGAAGGGCCTTTACCTACAAAAAGGAATGATAAACACATAGAGATAAAAATTAAACCAGCCAGAAAAATAAAAGGATGAAGCTGATTTGCAAATCAAGAAGAAAATAAATTCATACCATTAGCATGAGAATAAAGCAGAGAACAAAGGGTTTCAACTGGCAGCTTCGGCATTAGCTTCATACAAGATAGGAGAAATAGAAACTGCAACTTGATTTACCACACTCTACACAATAAACAAAACAAAGGAGACAAATCAACCATAAGAGAACACTGATACAATATAGAGGAATAACATGAAACATTGGAGGACAAAATGGTGAACACCTTATCACACACTTTAGTTGTATTAGAAGAACTAGATATTACAACTGGATTGTGAATATCACCATCACTAACAATTCCAGCAACAATAGGGGTTGCTTCGTTTAGATTTGGAATCTACTACTCAACTCCAGGTGATGATATCATGAACCTTTCCACCGTTTGTATCACGTATAACAGAATGATTGGATACAGACTTATTACCTGCAAAAGCACACCAAACAAACAAGCATCAATTAAATAAAATAATAAAAATGAGAAAAGGAAATAAATAAATAACAATTAAACAAATAAAAAACTATTAAAGTAAAGGAAGTAGAGAACTTGTTCAAAGAATGATCGATGTTGCCAGAAACTTTTGGTATAGAAGCAGTGTTTGCATTCAAAGTTGAGCGAAACAAACATTCCAATACATAAATAAGAGGAGACTCTGGCCAATCTAAAAACATCTTAGGTTTGTCTTTGTTCCTAGCTTAAACAAGCTCTATAACTTCCTGAGCAACCTGATCAGAATCATACTAAAAAAAATAAGACAAACAAGCAAAAGGTCAACAACAAAAAGATCAATATGAAAGGTAAAACTAATGACCAAAATCAAGTAAAAAAAGACCATAGTTTGCACTGAGTACACCTACATAAGATAAATTACAAGAAGAATAGAAACAAATAAACTTAGACTTACCTCAGAGCCAAATCGAATGCCAAAAGATCTATGCACACTCGAAGCAAAAGGGCATTGCAGGGAGGAACATCAACATCCTTACTTTCTTAAGATTTTTTAACAAACTCCTGAAACCAAAAATGAGTTGGTTCACAACATAAGAAACTAGAACATAACCAACACAAAGACAAAATAATAAAATAAAATGAATCCGACAATAAAAGAAGCTAAAAAGCAAAAGATACCTACAAATGGACTAAAGGATATAACCACTTCATCCCATAAGAATGACTATTGTTTCTGTCAAGATCTGAAAACCGCTTGACTTTGTTTCTTCTCCAAGCAATATGCGAGGCTTCACACCAGGGACATAGTGAAGACAAAAATGAAGATGGTCTTGGTAAGAAACCTGGAAACAAAGATAGAAAGAATGTGAAGGAGTGACAAAATAACTAAAAAAGAATCAACTTAAACATATATTAAATAATAATGCTTATAGCGAAAGTGTGGTGACAGCCACCAAACGTCACTGACCTTTTACAAACAACTTTAGTACAATCCTTGAATTTTTGTAGTAATAATCAACAGCCACTCGTAAACAAACTTTGACAGGCCATGATTGCACATGGAACGACAATCCTTGAAGATATGGAGGTGATTCAAACTAGGAGTGAGGCTAGAGTTGGGATAGAGAAATGAGGAGAAAGCAACAATCTTGAAACATATGAAAATGTCATCATTAGGCAACTCGACTTCGGAAAATTTAAGCTTGTTGGTGAAAAAGGACACTAGAGGAATATGGGTAAGATCGAAATGAGAGAGGATAAAATCACACCCAGAATCATGATCACCATCTACTGGGAGGTCAAGGATATCATGAATGTCATGCTTGGTGATCGGAATAAACTTCTTTTTAATTGTAAATCAGAGGTAGGAACATCAAACCTACTGGCAAGCCACTTTACTAGCCTAAGAGGGTCCTCAGTTCTAACAAAATTAAGAAGGTAACCCATGTTGTAGTCATGGGTAACATCCTTATACCTAGGGAACAACACATCAACAATACGATAGAAACAGATTCCAGAATATCTAGTGAAGGTGGCACAAGAAGGGTAATCACTTGATTGTGTCTCTACAATAAATAAACAAAAACATAGATCAAACAATACAACAAAACCATTGATAATACAGAAATAGAACAAAGCCAAATTACGAATACATTCCTAGAATATATAAAAATACAATACTTAATCCAAATATTCATAAGATTACATTGGAAAATAAAAGGATGGGAATAGACTTAAGTAGTCTAGGTGAAAATACTATCACATTGTATTTGAAGTGGCAAACAAATCAGGCATACTCTAATAATGCAAAATAATTTAAGCGGGGAACCACTGAAATTCCAAGAGGAAGGGCATGTAAGAAATATAAATACAACCAAACAATAGTTTTACATCACTCGAAAAAATAGTGCTACATTACTAAACCAAACTCGGACGAGGCATTCAATAATCAGTGGGACTAACAACATTCCTTCTACCAGTAGGTGATAATTTCCTCTTCATGGATTTTACTTTCTGAAAAAATAAAAGGACAAAGGTTAGCACAACGAAAATAAAATAACCAAACATGATTCAAATAATGAACTAGAACAGAGAAAAGAATAACAAACATGATTCGCATAAAACTTGAAAAGAGCTTTGTCAAAGTCTCCTTCATCAGCTGAAAGTTCCTGAAAAATGTAAAATACAACAAACCCAAATTAACTAAACATACTTGAAGAATTAAGAATTAGAAATAACTAGAGAAGAAGAAAGAAATAACTACCATTAACATTGGATAAGATCCATCTTCCGCAAAGTCATTAGGCACAAACGATTCATCGGTAAAACAATATGCACTCTCAAAAGAAGATACTAACGAAACTTCCTTATGATAGACTTTTCGTAGACTACCCATTAAACATGGAAGGATTGGTTGCCAGGACCCTCCTCAAACTACAAAACCAAAACACTCTTACACAATGTTGCATAAAGAAAATACTACACTAACAACAAATAATAAGAAAATTAATCATGACCTATATCATTGAAACTAAGACACGCGAATGTTGCATGGTAATTACATAGGAGAAGCATGGAAATTGCAACTTAAAATACCCCAAAATTGCACTATAATTCTAGGGTATATTACACTGTAATATAGCTGAAAATTACAGAGACAAAGCATGGGAATTATACTATAAGCATAATTACAAAAATGAAGCATTGGAAATAGAAAAATGTAAATATGGGTAAATTATATTGTAATATATCCAAACAAATACAATGACTAAGCATGGGAATTACACAGTTAATCAAGGGAATATTGGAGAGGGGTGAAGCAGCTTACGTGAAAACCATGGGAACTGCAGAGGGAATATGAGGAAAATTACAATGTAAGATAACTGAAAAATGCAATGACTGGGCATGGGAATTACACTACAAAATCAGATGAATATTACACTGTAATTCTAGGGTATATTACACTATTATATAGCTGAAAATTACAGTGACTGGGCATAGGAATTACACTGCAAAATCAGATGAATATTACACTATAATATAGCTGAAAATTCTAGAGTCGAACCATGGGAATTATAGTACAACCATAACTACAAAAATGAAGCTAGGGGATGACAAAATTTAAATCTATATATAGTGACTAAGCATGGGAATTACACAGTAAATCATGGGAATATTACAATGTGATGAAGAAGCCTACATGGAATTCATCGAAAGTACAATGGAATTCTGAGGTGAATTACACTGTAATATAAATAAAAAATACAATGACTGAGCATGGGAATTACATTGCAAATCAGATGAATATTACAGTGCAACAAAGTAGCCTAAGAAGAAAAACATAGAGGAAATTCATGGGAATTACATTGTAATTCTGGGGTACATTACATTGCAATATACCTAAAAATTACAGTCACTAAGCATGGGAATTACACTGCACATCAGATGAATATTATGGGGTAAGCACATGAAAAATGTTGCCAAATACATGATTAAGAACACATGAATTACCAATGAAAATACTACTGAAAAGTACACATTAAAACCTAAGCTTAAACTCTAATATTGGAGGGATCTAAGACTGGCAACATTGGAGCAATTGCAGGGCTAGAACAACGGAGATTACAGAAGAACACACTCAGGGACATCCACTGAAGAATCATACTCCTAAGGATGAGACACACAAAGCATTGCAGAGACTCCCACCAGAGCAAAATCACCAACCCCTAACACACAAAGCATTACACACGAATCATACTCCCACCAGAGCAAAACCCAACGGAAACCCTAAATCTAGACACCTACTAGAGACTAGAGGAAACAAAACACCTACCAGCGCCTACACCCAAGGGGATTCAAACATGAAAGAGCTAAAAACTAAGCAGAGGAACCACATCAATTTCATAGATCTAACACAAACATATCGAGATCCATGGGGAAATGTACGAGAGCACATAAATCTACACCAAAAACGGGTAGCAAAATACACCATCCATCAATCCAACACCAGAAGATACATGGATCTTGAAGCTACACTAGCAGAAACAGACAAGAAATGATGTGGAGCATCCTAGGGTCATCCCCATGGACCTACCTTCGTCTCCCAAGACATCACATGGACCAATGACCAGAGCTCGTGCAAGGGCCATCGATACCAAGGTTAACTCTCTCCTTGTTGAATCCCCCTTTGACCAACTTGAGACATGGCTACTACCTCAAACGGAGACACTTTGTGTGCTTAGGTACCAAGGAGAAGGAATGGAGCAAGCTGAACACCAAGGACATGAAGATGAATATGCTCGGTTCAGGAAGACCGGTACAATGGCTCCCAACACCGGTGCTATTGGTCCACCAGTACAACCGCTCGACTACCGCCCAACTATCGGTCCAGCTTCTGTCATCAAGCGGCACAAGACCAGTATTGCCCGGTTGTTCTCGCAGCTGCAGTCAGGCCGGTACAACCGGTTCGACAACCGATACAACCGGTAATTACTTATGCGAACACCTCTAGGAACCAGTACATGAGCTCCCATCGGTACAGCCGCTTCCAAGGCTGGTACAACGGGCCTGCCTGCGCACAGTGAAAGGGGTTTTGACCCATGTATCCCCAACTTACCCCTTGGACTATAAGTACTCGTCTCCTAGCTCCAAATTAGGGTTAGCGTCATGATAGCTCAACATGGAGAAAGAGCTTTGCTCATCCACTTATCCCTACTCCTTTGAAGAGCTCCAAATTAGGGTCAGTATTGAGATAGCTCAACATGTTGCCATACCAATTTTTTTGTGATTTGTTGGTTTGATGAGATTTTGTTGATTTTGATCTATGGATTCATTGTGTTTTGAGTGGATCTAGCTTCCCCACCTTCTCCACCATGAAATTCCCCCCAAAAAATGTTTCCCTGTCAATTTTCGAGTTGGAAATCATATGTTTTCGCTCCGATCCAGAATCGGGAAATGTTTCCTGTGATTTCCGGTTGTACCACTCCGAACACCGATACTACTTGTGACGCCCGAAAACCGACGTCCCAGAAGATACCAGAAGATTCCAGAAGATTCCAGATGTTCCGGGGTCTCCCGTGTGTTCTTTATGCTTGTGTTATTTATTTTTGCATTGCATCATGTCATCATGCCATCATGTCATATTTATTTTGCATCTCAACCTAAATAATTCGTGTGGACCTTCGGTCCATTTAAATCGAGGGAAGGTGACTTCTCTTTATAACATATAAAAGTCTCTCAATATTTTAGGGAGCTATATTTAAAATATTCCATTTGTTGGAATTCACCGTAACACACTTGCACAATTTCCCCATGTCTTTTTCCCTTCGAGTTTCTCCTTCAAACCTTCCCTTTATTCTTTTCTCATTTTTTTCGAGGCTCCTCCAAATATCCAGACTCCGTTCAAACTCCTTTTATTTTTGCAACCTAAATGTTTTAGTTTTGCACTTCCCTTTTGTTGGAGCTAACTTTTTTTGGGTTGGTAATAACCCGTAAAGCCTTACAAAAATGCCCCATCTTTTATTTTCTGTTCTTTGCCTCTTTTCTTTTATTTTGGATCTCTCCTTATTTGTTTCAATCTGCTAAGAAATAAAAACAGAGAGCAGCCGTCAGCCTCTTGGGCCCCCTCTTCCCTCTGGCCCAATACCTCCTTCCCCTTGGGCCTCCCAGGCCGCAGCCCACCAACTTCTCCCTCCAGCCCGACCGCACCGAACCCTAATCCTCGACCGCACTCCCTCACGTTCCCTCGTTCCCCCGAGCCGCCGCCACTCACCCATCGCTTTCCCTCGACCCTCTTTCCCCTCGCCCCGCTTCTTCTCTCTCGATCCCCTTTGCCTCCTGCCTCGACCAGCCCGATCTCGTCGCCTCTCCCTCCGGCCCCGCAGGTCGCCCGCACCTTCTCCTCCGTCCGCCGCCTTCTGGTCCTCCCGCGCCAGGGGCTCCAGGCCAAGGCGGCTACGCCCGCCGCTCCCTCCGGTCAGCCAGAGGCCCTGCGCCTCGCCCCCAAACGGCCCCTCCGGCCGTGCCGCCGTCCAGCGCCGCGGCCAGGTCCCGCGCCCCTCCTCTACTGCCTTGCCGCGCCGCTCGGCCGGCCAGGACTGCCCCGCCTGGGCCTCCTCGCCCTGCTGCCTTCCGTCCTCCAGCAACAGCAACACAGGCGCCCCGACCTCCCCGAGTGCCTCCCGCCGACGACCGCAAGCCGCACCCCGGCGTCGCCAGCGCCTGGACCAGCACCTCCAGCATCCCGGCTCCCTCGTCCGTGCAGCGCCGGCCGCCCCGATTCTGCATCGTCAAGGCCGTGGCCATGAGCAGCTCCGAGCAAAGGCCCTGGCCTTTCCAGCTTCGTCGCCGAGGCCGTAGCTTCTCCCTTGTTTTGTTTGTTGTGTTGCTGATTTTGTTTTGTCAAGCACCCATGTAACAGCAAACATTTCTACTTTTGGACCCTTGTACAACTACGGCGCGAGATCGAGAACCCCCAAGTACCACTACGAACGCCGACGCGACAAGTACCCTCCGATGCAAGTGCGTCTACGAACCGGAACGGCTACGCAAGATGACACGCCAAGTACCACGACGACCCGAACGACTACCGTCGTCGTGTACCACTACCGTCGCCCGGAAACGAGGAACTCGCCAAGTACCACGACACGATGACGTGGACCACTACTTCCTCTCCGATGAACGAGAACAACTACTTCCCTCTACGGCATGTACCACTACCGTCGCTCCGTGTACCACGACCGCCTCGTGTACCACTACTTCCACTACTACGCCTTCTTCCTCTCCGAACGGAACATCTACTTCCTCTACGAATCACGTGAACGACTACTTCCTCTACTTCCACTACGTCCCACGACGATCCCGAACCGCCCCGAAACGCACGCTTCGAAGGTATAACCCCGTGGATGACCCGTGTGCATGCTTGTTGTGTTGTATGAAATGTTTCCCGTGTGTGCTTCGTGCCGTTTTCGTCCGTTGTCATGTTCCTCGGTTGCCTCGTCACCGACTCGTGGGAACCCGGTGACGGGATCGCCCCACCTTCATCTCGTGTGACTCGCTCACGCCATCTTTCTTTTGCACCGGTCCCTCAACGAGTGACCGGAACCGATATGTTGCCGTTGCATCATTTTTCGGAATCGTTGTCGTGGCACCCTTTCTTTTCACCACGATGACTAATTCTCCTTATCATCTATATCTCCTTTAAGTCAACCTTTTAATAAAACTTGCATAAACTTGATCATGTCATCCGCATCATGTTAACAACACTAAAATGTTAATTGTTGTTTGCTTATAATTATTAAACATGCTCATGGGGATTTTCCGGATATGTTGTTGTTATTCTCCGGCCTCATTTAAACTGCTAGTTAGTATAGTTTTATTAAGCTTCACCTCTTGCCATGTTAAAAACATTTAATCTTGTCTTGTAATAACGAGAGTCAACTAAATAATTAAATGTGGTGTTTCGTCAATATGCAACTCGTTGCATATTGATCTCCACTTAACTTGTAGTATTTGTTTGTGCACCTTTGCCATGCCATGCATAATTAAACCGGACATGCATCATACTTGGATGTGCATCGTATGCCATGTTTATGATTGTGTGTTTACCGTGTTGTTTCTTTCTTTCCGGTTGCTTCTCTTGTTTAGCTTCGGTTTCGTTCCGGAGTTGTGGGGTTTCTCTCGACTGTGTTGCTTCGCCTACTTCGTGGATCCGTTCTTCTCCCTCTGTGGAATCCCAGGCAAGATGACCGAACCCGGATACCATTACTATCTTTGCCTATTGCTAGTAGTCTCGATCTATAGTTTTGCCTCGATGCCCATGTCTTCTTGTCAGCCTCCTACTGGTAACCATTGCCATGTTTAACCACCCTACCTACGCAAACCGTTGCTTGGCTATACGTAGGCTTGCTCAGCCCCTCTTATAGCATTGTTAGTTGCAGGTGAAGATTGAAGATGCTTGCTTCATGTTGAAGTTTGGTTGGGTTATATCACACTATATAAATGCTTAAAATGAAATCATCTATATACTGGCAAGGGTGGAAGGCTAAGCCTTTTGCTTGGTGATTTGTTCCACTCATGCCGTTAGGAACCGTATAAACCGGTGTTATGTTCCTTGATTTTGCGTTCCTAACACGGTTGGGGTGTATGGGACCCCCTTGATAAACCGCTAAGTGCTAAGTCTTTTCCAGCAAGTCCCAACATTGGTACTATTTGCCTAATAACAAACTAATAAAACTTGCATAAGGGCCTTGCAAACCCTCTTTTATTCTTAATTCCACAACCCCGGGCCAGTGCTCCACATGAGTGTTGGTCCGAAACGGGGGTCCTGCAGGGCCACCTCGAGGAAACTCAAGGTCTGGTAAAAACCTGTAGCATTGCCCATCCGGTCGTGTCCTGAGACTAGATACGCGCGGCTACCTATCAGGGTGTCGACACGCCGGGAGGATTTGCTGGATTAGCCTTACCTTAGTTCGGTTTAACTTGAGCACGGGATTCCGAGAATACTCGGGTCTTCCCACCTATGGAGTTGCGACTCCGCGGATCGTGGGCTTGTGATGGGCCAAGTTGGAACACCCCTGCAGGGTTTGAACTTTCGAAAGCCGTGCCCGCGGTTATGTGGCAGATGGGAGCTTTTTTAATTCCGGTTGTAGATAACTTGACACAATGTTTCAATACACTACCAGCGTGTGTACCGTGACTGTCAATTTCCGAATAGGGATTCGGGAGTTGAACACGGTGGGGTTATGTTTGACCGGCTTTAGCTAGGATCACTTCGTGATCATCTTTCGACCGATGCTCTTCTCTTCTCGCTCTCTATTACGTAAGTTAGTGCTAGTTGCTGCTGCAGACTCTTGTTGTTCCTTCACCTCTCATTCTTTCTTCAGCCTTGTCCTCACCCAAGGCTTAAATAGTCTTGTTACCCGGGAACGGGATTGCTGAGTCCTCTGTGGCTCACAGTTACTTCACCACACCAGATGCAGGTTCAGCCGAGTTTGATGCAGGAGCTGGTTCAGTGCTTCACCAGGAGCTTGTTGAAGAGTTTGACCGTTTGTTTGTGACGTTTCGATGTTCAGTAGTGGTTTCTACTAGGACTCGATCCTGACCTGTGGCTTTATGTTGTTTTGGTATCTTTCTTTTGGATCTTACCCGTAGTCGGGCTGTGATGTTTTGAATGATGATTTGCTTATGTAATGTATTGTGTGAAGTGGCGAGTGTAAGCCAACTATCTCTTCTTTTGTATTTTAATCCCTCTTTTACATGAGTCGTGCAAAGATACCAAACTTGAGATCATTCTAGGATGGGCTTATACCTTTAAGTCGTGCCTCGACACGTAGGAGGTATAGTCCCATCCTGGGCATTATAAGTTGGTATTCAGAGCCTTCTCCGACCTAGAAGCCCCCACTGATTGATCGAATCGTTGACGGTTGAGTCTAGGCACACACTAAAAACTTTTTGAGTCCTATATTATATCGGAGAGTAGGATTTCTTTGCTTCTCATCCCCTTTCTCTCTGGTGAGGACTCCTGACGATTACTCTTGTCTCTTCTATCTTCAAAAATTGCACCAATTTTTTTTTAGGATCCCGCGAGTATTCTGGGATTGTTTCGATGTTCTTGTGACAAGGATATTGTTCCCGATGCCTCCTGTTCCCGAGGAGTTGAGCTTCGGGGTATCATTGACACAAGCATATCGCGGCAGTACTAAATACTTAAGACGGCCGACATCGAAAATCTCCCCTATACGGCCAGTGGCAAGATAACCCCGACATCACCCAGTACTGGGGAGGTAGCTCGAGAGTATTGCCATAGCTTGTTATAGTAGATGCTTTTCGAAGGTCCGAGGTAAACAGTTTCCGAGAAAGACTGGTTATGTGTTGAAGGATGGATACACCTGGATGTAGGTTTAGAGTTGATTGCGCGGTGCTTCCCGTGTATCCCCAACACCTGATTGCATAACTGGAAACTTTCGGAAATCTATAGGTGGGTTTATCTAGTAGTTCTAGGCATTCTTCCAACGGATGCTCGATATGAAGTTCGGGGTTCTACATTGAGTGAAGTGGTTTTATGGACTTGTTCTGATCGGGAGTTGCATCTTAAAGGGTCCTTGGCTATGCTGATCCGGGGATTGCAAAACCCTTTTGTAACACGTTCCATGAGCTTTCAGCACGAAGATGTCGAACGAAGCTTCTATCTTGTATTTGTTCTATCTGATCCTTGTTCCTTTTTATTTATCTTTTTCTTCTTCAAGTGGCTTCTCGTCAAGTTGATGTAACTACGGAATTCATTCGTTCAATTCTTTGCTCGGATGATATTGTGAAGATCATGTTGAATATCTATCCTTTGTTTTTGTTTTGATTCTGGTATTCGAGTTGCTTCGATGTCAAATGTTGATTCCATACCTTTTCCTAATCGGTGTTCTCATACTTCTATGGGAGTGCTATTTCTTCTTGATCATCAAGATGGTCATGTTAAATTCTTTTTCAACCGGTGTCCATTTTGTTCATCCCAAGTTGTCTTTGTTTTTCCCCACCCTCCCACCCTTCTTCTTCTTGGAGCCAGCAATTCTCTAATGAAATATCCATTTTATTCATGTGATGTTTCTTCTTTCTTTTCCTTCAATGTCCTTATCCGGTGATTTATCGTGAAGATGCTCAAGAGCTTCAAGTTCATCATTCTTTTGTTCTCAGATTCTGCCGGTGGATGTAATTCAAGAATTCGGTGTTGATCTTATCCTTTTCCTCATTTCACAATGCTTTCTTATTCCGGTGCATCAATTATTAATTCTCCTCTTGCTATTCATATCCGGAGTGCTGAAGATTCATAATTCCATTCTTAATCCGTTCAAGCTATTTTGAGGATTGTTATCTTCTCAAGCCATTTAATTCAACCGGTGCAATATCTCTTCAGCAATCTTTTCCAACGGTGATTTCTTTTGAGTGGGCCCTAACCCACAGGCCTTTTTCCAGGATCTTACCAGACTCTTCTTTCTCCGGAGAATTCTTTTCAAAGTGTGACGTAAGAATGATCTCCATCAGTCACATGCCTTCTCCAAGCTTGTTTTCAATTATTTTTCATCTTTAGCTCCACCTTCCTCTTGTCATTCGTCCGGAGTATCTCGTAATTCTTATGGCTTTTCTCGTCTTCATTCTCAGCATTTGAAGACCGGAGAAGTGTTTCTCTTAAATCTTGGCTGTTCTCTCAAGCTTTTCATGAATTCTTTTCTTTGTGATCCTCCGAAGGCCATCATTTCATAAGATTTCTTCGTTCTCAGTTTTCAACTTCGTCCTCCAAATATTCTTCATTGATGTCTCTTCGTTCGTCTCCTAATTCTTACGGTGGTTCTTTCAAGATTACCCTTCTGTTGTTATCGTATTAATTCATTTGTTCTTTCATAATCCTACCGGTGGTTCGTTGAATCCGAGCTTGTGCTAGATCTCTCTTTAATTCTTTCCAACGAGAATAAGTAGTATGCCAAATCCTTGGTTGTCATCATTTAAATTGGTGAAGGAGATGCATGACATAATTCTTATTCTTATTCCTTCAAGGTGATTTAATTCTGTTGTCTGGAGCTTGTTCATCATATCATATCCTTGGTTCTAAGTTCTTCATCTTGTTTTCCGGAGCTCCAAGTTATTTCTATTATATCATTTCCAAGCTCAATCTAATTCATCACAGGCCTTGAATCTTATTCTTTTCATCTTTCACTTCTCATGCTTTCATTACCGGAGTTCTTCATGGTGGTTCATCATGTTTTAATTCATCCTCGAAGTCTTCATCAAGATTCTTGTTGGAGCTCAAGCATTCTTCTTCTTGCATTTTGAAGTGCAATTCTTTCTACCTTATCTTTGAGATGGTGTTATGTCATTATTGACAATTCCTTCATGTTTCATGATTCACAAGTTGTCAACAATGAGATATCTAAACCCATCATTTTCTTTGTTCAGGAGATCCTTCAACCCCTCATTTTTATCTGTTGGAGTGATTTGGGTTGTATTTCACCTAAAGCTTTCCCTAAGGATTGTTGTATTGTGGTGTTTATAAATGACTCAAGTTCTTCATTTATCATTCCGGTGAAATAAGCTTTTCATCTCATTGTTGATCTCAATCCAATCAAATGTTCTCCTTACTGGCTGGTTGTCACCTCTTAATTTTGAGATGTTTTCCATAAGCCCACATCAAGCTTATTCTTTCGTTGTTGTTTTTTTCCAACAACTCCGTTCAACCCTTCTTCGTAAGGATGTTTTTTTTCATATTCATTTTGAGAGAAGTTGTCATACTTTTCTCCGTTCATTTCTTTCATTGAACTATATTCTCTGTTCTTTCATTCCGGAGGCTTTGTGATGTTGCTCTCTTTAACCATCATATCGTTTTATCGAGATCATGTTCTTTCCCTTGCTTATCATTTAACCGGAGTGTTGTATTCATCAATTCAAGTTCCGTCATCCTATCAAGTTTGGCCTATCGTTTCAACCGGAGTGCTATCTAAATTCTTTCTTACCCCTTGTGCCATTCTTTTAATTGTTTCAGAGGCAATGTGTTGTCGATTTCATCAACCATCATCCATCTTCTCTAGTTCTTGTTCAATTCCTTCCATTTTCAGACGGAGTGCTGCCCAAATTCTGTCATTCTTATTCCTTGGCCATACCGTTGCAGTTTCATATTCTTTTGGTCCGTGAGCTCTTGTTTCATGTCTTTCAACCTTCAAGGTTCTCATAATGCTCCTTGTCCCTCTTTTCTAACGGAGTGTTTTCATCTTCGTTCATCTCCGTTGCATTCTTTCTTTCAACTTGTTCAACCTCTCAAGGTTCTTTGGTTTCACTCGTCTGTCAAAGAAGCAACTTTGTATTACCTCTTCCTCTTCCGTTTTTACCCGGTGATATCTCTAGGATCTCGGGTCGAGATCCTCTGTTAGTGTGGGAGAGTTGTGACGCCCGAAGACCGACGTCCCAGAAGATACCAGAAGATTCCAGAAGATTCCAGATGTTCCGGGGTCTCCCGTGTGTTCTTTATGCTTGTGTTATTTATTTTTGCATTGCATCATGTCATCATGCCATCATGTCATATTTATTTTGCATCTCAACCTAAATAATTCGTGTGGACCTTCGGTCCATTTAAATCGAGGGAAGGTGACTTCTCTTTATAACATATAAAAGTCTCTCAATATTTTAGGGAGCTATATTTAAAATATTCCATTTGTTGGAATTCACCGTAACACACTTGCACAATTTCCCCATGTCTTTTTCCCTTCGAGTTTCTCCTTCAAACCTTCCCTTTATTCTTTTCTCATTTTTTTCGAGGCTCCTCCAAATATCCAGACTCCGTTCAAACTCCTTTTATTTTTGCAACCTAAATGTTTTAGTTTTGCACTTCCCTTTTGTTGGAGCTAATTTTTGTTGGGTTGGTAATAACCCGTAAAGCCTTACAAAAATGTCCCATCTTTTATTTTCTGTTCTTTGCCTCTTTTCTTTTATTTTGGCTCTCTCCTTATTTGTTTATTTCTGCTAAGAAATAAAAACAGAGAGCAGCCGTCAGCCTCTTGGGCCCCCTCTTCCCTCTGGCCCAATACCTCCTTCCCCTTGGGCCTCCCAGGCCGCAGCCCACCAACTTCTCCCTCCAGCCCGACCGCACCGAACCCTAATCCTCGACCGCACTCCCTCACGTTCCCTCGTTCCCCCGAGCCGCCGCCACTCACCCATCGCTTTCCCTCGACCCTCTTTCCCCTCGCCCCGCTTCTTCTCTCTCGATCCCCTTTGCCTCCTGCCTCGACCAGCCCGATCTCGTCGCCTCTCCCTCCGGCCCCGCAGGTCGCCCGCACCTTCTCCTCCGTCCGCCGCCTTCTGGTCCTCCCGCGCCAGGGGCTCCAGGCCAAGGCGGCTACGCCCGCCGCTCCCTCCGGTCAGCCAGAGGCCCTGCGCCTCGCCCCCAAACGGCCCCTCCGGCCGTGCCGCCGTCCAGCGCCGCGGCCAGGTCCCGCGCCCCTCCTCTACTGCCTTGCCGCGCCGCTCAGCCGGCCAGGACTGCCCCGCCTGGGCCTCCTCGCCCTGCTGCCTTCCGTCCTCCAGCAACAGCAACACAGGCGCCCCGACCTCCCCGAGTGCCTCCCGCCGACGACCGCAAGCCGCACCCCGGCGTCTCCAGCGCCTGGACCAGCACCTCCAGCATCCCGGCTCCCTCGTCCGTGCAACGCCGGCCGCCCCGCTTCTGCATCGTCAAGGCCGCGGCCATGAGCAGCTCCGAGCGAAGGCCCTGGCCTTTCCAGCTTCGTCGCCGAGGCCGTAGCTTCTCCCTTGTTTTGTTTGTTGTGTTGCTGATTTTGTTTTGTCAAGCACCCATGTAACAGCAAACATTTCTACTTTTGGACCCTTGTACAACTACGGCGCGAGATCGAGAACCCCCAAGTACCACTACGAACGCCGACGCGACAAGTACCCTCCGATGCAAGTGCGTCTACGAACCGGAACGGCTACGCAAGATGACACACCAAGTACCACGACGACCCGAACGACTACCGTCGCCGTGTACCACTACCGTCGCCCGGAAACGAGGAACTCGCCAAGTACCACGACACGATGACGTGGACCACTACTTCCTCTCCGATGAACGAGAACAACTACTTCCCTCTACGGCATGTACCACTACCGTCGCTCCGTGTACCACGACCGCCTCGTGTACCACTACTTCCACTACTACGCCTTCTTCCTCTCCGAACGGAACATCTACTTCCTCTACGAATCACGTGAACGACTACTTCCTCTACTTCCACTACGTCCCACGACGATCCCGAACCGCCCCGAAACGCACGCTTCGAAGGTATAACCCCGTGGATGACCCGTGTGCATGCTTGTTGTGTTGTATGAAATGTTTCCCGTGTGTGCTTCGTGCCGTTTTCGTCCGTTGTCATGTTCCTCGGTTGCCTCGTCACCGACTCGTGGGAACCCGGTGACGGGATCGCCCCACCTTCATCTCGTGTGACTCGCTCACGCCATCTTTCTTTTGCACCGGTCCCTCAACGAGTGACCGGAACCGATATGTTGCCGTTGCATCATTTTTCGGAATCGTTGTCGTGGCACCCTTTCTTTTCACCACGATGACTAATTCTCCTTATCATCTATATCTCCTTTAAGTCAACCTTTTAATAAAACTTGCATAAACTTGATCATGTCATCCGCATCATGTTAACAACACTAAAATGTTAATTGTTGTTTGCTTATAATTATCATGCTCATGGGGATTTTCCGGATATGTTGTTGTTATTCTCCGGCCTCATTTAAATTGCTAGTTAGTATAGTTTTATTAAGCTTCACCTCTTGCCATGTTAAAAACATTTAATCTTGTCTTGTAATAACGAGAGTCAACTAAATAATTAAATGTGGTGTTTCGTCAATATGCAACTCGTTGCATATTGATCTCCACTTAACTTGTAGTATTTGTTTGTGCACCTTTGCCATGCCATGCATAATTAAACAGGACATGCATCATACTTGGATGTGCATTGTATGCCATGTTTATGATTGTGTGTTTACCGTGTTGTTTCTTTCTTTCCGGTTGCTTCTCTTGTTTAGCTTCGGTTTCGTTCCGGAGTTGTGGGGTTTCTCTCGACTGTGTTGCTTCGCCTACTTCGTGGATCCGTTCTTCTCCCTCTGTGGAATCCCAGGCAAGATGACCGAACCCGGATACCATTACTATCTTTGCCTATTGCTAGTAGTCTCGATCTATAGTTTTGCCTCGATGCCCATGTCTTCTTGTCAGCCTCCTACTGGTAACCATTGCCATGTTTAACCACCCTACCTACGCAAACCGTTGCTTGGCTATACGTAGGCTTGCTCAGCCCCTCTTATAGCATTGTTAGTTGCAGGTGAAGATTGAAGATGCTTGCTTCATGTTGAAGTTTGGTTGGGTTATATCACACTATATAAATGCTTAAAATGAAATCATCTATATATTGGCAAGGGTGGAAGTCTAAGCCTTTTGCTTGGTGATTTGTTCCACTCATGCCGTTAGGAACCATATAAACCGGTGTTATGTTCCTTGATTTTGCGTTCCTAACACGGTTGGGGTGTATGGGACCCCCTTGATAAACCGCTAAGTGCTAAGTCTTTTCCAGCAAGTCCCAACATTGGTACTATTTGCCTAATAACAAACTAATAAAACTTGCATAAGGGCCTTGCAAACCCTCTTTTATTCTTAATTCCACAACCCCGGGCCAGTGCTCCACATGAGTGTTGGTCCGAAACGGGGGTCCTGCAGGGCCACCTCGAGGAAACTCAAGGTCTGGTAAAAACCTGTAGCATCGCCCATCCGGTCGTGTCCTGAGACTAGATACGCGCGGCTACCTATCAGGGTGTCGACACGCCGGGAGGATTTGCTGGATTAGCCTTACCTTAGTTCGGTTTAACTTGAGCACGGGATTCCGAGAATACTTGGGTCTTCCCACCTATGGAGTTGCGACTCCGCGGATCGTGGGCTTGTGATGGGCCAAGTTGGAACACCCCTGCAGGGTTTGAACTTTCGAAAGCCGTGCCCGCGGTTATGTGGCAGATGGGAGCTTTTTTAATTCCGGTTGTAGATAACTTGACACAATGTTTCAATACACTACCAGCGTGTGTACCGTGACTGTCAATTTCCGAATAGGGATTCGGGAGTTGAACACGGTGGGGTTATGTTTGACCGGCTTTAGCTAGGATCACTTCGTGATCATCTTTCGACCGATGCTCTTCTCTTCTCGCTCTCTATTACGTAAGTTAGTGCTAGTTGCTGCTGCAGACTCTTGTTGTTCCTTCACCTCTCGTTCTTTCTTCAGCCTTGTCCTCACCCAAGGCTTAAATAGTCTTGTTACCCGGGAACGGGATTGCTGAGTCCTATGTGGCTCACAGTTACTTCACCACACCAGATGCAGGTTCAGCCGAGTTTGATGCAGGAGCTGGTTCAGTGCTTCACCAGGAGCTTGTTGAAGAGTTTGACCGTTTGTTTGTGACGTTTCGATGTTCAGTAGTGGTTTCTACTAGGATTCGATCCTGACTTGTGGCTTTATGTTGTTTTGGTATCTTTCTTTTGGATCTTACCCGTAGTCGGGCTGTGATGTTTTGAATGATGATTTGCTTATGTAATGTATTGTGTGAAGTGGCGAGTGTAAGCCAACTATCTCTTCTTTTGTATTTTAATCCCTCTTTTACATGAGTCGTGCAAAGATACCAAACTTGAGATCATTCTAGGATGGGCTTATACCTTTAAGTCGTGCCTCGACACGTAGGAGGTATAGTCCCATCCTGGGCATTACACTACTGGTCCATCGGTACAACCGCCCAACCACCGCTCCACCTAACAACTTCCGCAACATAGACACTTCTACGAGAAGGGCATATTTGCCCTACGTGCAATGTCATCTTCGCCAACGTACTGGAGATCGTGCACCACAACATCAACCTTTCTCGGCCTATGAATTCGTCATCGTCAACGACCATTTCATCATTTTAACACCACCAACCATAAGCAAGGACGGTAACCTCGACGACACCATTGTGTACTACCTTGCCATTGCATTGTTTACTTTCCTATCGAGACTAGCCATTTGAGTATTGTCGAGCAACGCTACTTGTGCACTTTAGAGATAATCGATTCGCGCCTTCCATTGTGTGCATATATCATCGTATCATCTCTTGTTTGCTATCTTAGTTCGAGCATTTTTCTCAAGTGGTCGTAGAAAATATCAAAAAGAGCAAGAAATAAAAGCTTTTAAGCAAAAAGAGAACAAAGAAGCTTGTAAGCAAGAGCCATAGCATCATACTGTATTGCATATAAAATTGCCTTGATCATCTTGGATCATCTTGAGAGAATCACCGGGAATCATACATAATAGAATACTTGGGATAGAAAGTCATTACGTTTGGTTTCTCATAGGTTGTGCACAAGTTCGTACCCGCCTATTAAGCAATCATGCTAGCGTCTCTCCGGTGTTGTGCAACAAGAGTGTTTTCCGTGGATTCCACATTTTGAGCTCATTCCTTTGTTGTACGACCACATTTATCTATCTGTGTGGGTGTTTCTGTGTGCCACATTGTTATTGGTCTACTTGTTGCACTTGCGAATTTGTGAATATTTTTCAACATTATTGAATCTTGCTAACAATTGCATAAATTTTGTGCCATCATCCTCACCGAGCTACTCTAAAAGCTTTACTTGTGTAAGTATGAGAATTGACAAGATCCGGTACCAATTGTGTTATTTCCATAATACATTATTGAGTGATCATTGATCCATATTCAACATCGGATAAGGTATGTTTGATCTAGTTCTTCCCTTTCTTCCACTCACATATTTGCTTGCTATCATGGATAGGCCAAGCACTTTTTCAAATCCACTCTTCACCGAACAAGAAGAGAAACCAAACAACTACATCACCAAGAATCACCTATTCGGCGTGCAAAGGGCTTTGCATCAAGATAATGAAGCATTGAGCGACCGCATCGACCTACTCGCTGACTTGTGAAAATCCGAGCTACGTACAAGAGACTATTTTGACAAGAAGCTTTCCATACAAATGGAATAGATTGACGCAAGGATGTCTACTCAAATGGAGGAGTTTTGTGCCTTGTTGGTCAACCATTCTTCTATGATGTCGTCATCATCAAGACGGCACCACTCAAGCTGACATTCTTCGGAATCTTCTTCGGATGCAAGTCTTCCCCGAGTTTGTTTGCATCATCGTCTCCACGATGAGCGATAATAAAAATCTAGTGCTTTTAGCCACTAAAAGAGACATGAGAGAAGTGTGTGAGAGCCAATCTAGTGTTATACACTATGTCCTAATGTGCAAAGATGAAGCGGCAAGGACTAACACTTCTCACCATATACCTTTAGTGTTGTCTTGTTTGTTGCAGGAATTCAAGGACATATTTCCCGACGAGCTACCTCTAGGTCTACATCCAATTCACGCCATCGAACATCGCATCGACCTCATCCCCGGTGCACCTCTACCAAACAAGGCACCCTACCGCCTCAACCCCGACGAAACTAAATAAATACAAAGGCAAGTGCAACATCTCATTGAGAATGGGCATGTTCAAGAAAGCGTAAGTCCTTGTGTCGTTCCGGTTATTCTTGTGCCTAAGCGAGATGGTAGTTTTCGCATGTGTTCTGATTGTCGTCCCATAAATGCTATCATCGTTAGATACCAACACCCCATTCTACGCCTTGATGATATGCTAGATGAATTAAGTGGGGCCACCATTTTCTCCAAGATTGGCCTTAAAAGTGGCTATTACCAAATTCGCATTAAAGATGATGACGAATGAAAAAACGGCTTTCAAAACAAAATTCAGATTGTATGAATGGCTAGTTATTCCTATGGGTTTATCCGAAGCACCTAGCACTTTTATGCGTGTGATGCATTATGTTATTCGCAAATTGATTGGCATATGTGTTGTGGTATACTTTGATGATATACTTCTGCTTAGTCAATCTCTTGAGGATCATGGCATAGATCTTAGAGACGTTTTGCAAGTTCTCATAAACAAGCGCCTTTATGCTAACATGGAGAAATGCACTTTTGGTGTTCACAAGCTTGTCTTCTTGGGATTTGTTGTGTCTTCTAAGGGTGTTCACGTTGATGAGACTAAAATTGATGCTATTAAAACTTGGCCACAACCAACCAACTTGCAACAAGTGTGTAGTTTCCTTGGCTTAGCCGGATTTTATCATCGCTTTGTGAAGGATTTTAGCACCATTGCACGCATTGAATAAGACGAATATATCATTTGTTTTAGGACCATCCCAAGATACCGCATTCCATGAGCTTAAGAATTTGCTTACCCATGCTCCATTGCTTGCATTACCCAACTTTGATAAAACTTTTAAAGTACATTGCGACGCTAGTGATAATGGCATAGGAGGTGTGTTAATGCAAGAGAAGCGCCCAAATGCATACTTTAGCGAGAAAGTTTCTAGAGTGCAACTTAACTACCCCATTTATGACAAGGAGTTATATGCCTTAGTGAGAGTCTTGCATGTGTGGGAACACTATCTTTGCCCTCGTGAATTTGTCATCCATACGAATCATGAGACGCTTAAATACCTTAAGGGTCAAACGAAATTAAATAAGCGACATGCCAAATGGAGTGAGTTCATTGAGTCTTTTCCTTATGTGATCAAGTACATCAAAGGTAAGGAAAATGTTCTGATGTTTTTTTTATCGGGACGATAACTCTGAAAAGCAAGATTTCCTATCTTTTATTTTAACTCAGGGGAAATACGATCGGGCGGCGCTAATTCGAATCCCTCGGCAAAATAAGAACAGCACCTACATTCAACCCTCCCTTTTTTTCCATTAGCAAGAACTTGTTTCAATTGCATATCATAAGGAATTCGAAGACTTATATGCGTATGATGTTACTTTCTCTATTCCTTATGCCAAATGCTTGACACATACATATTGAGAGAGATATTATATAAAGGATGATTATCTAATGAGAACTAACAAGCTATGTATCACCGAGTCTTCTCTTCGTTTGTCACTCTTGCAAGAGGCTCACGGAGGAGGACTTATGGGACACTTGGGACACGACAAGACATTCGCTACGCTCTCCAAGAACTAATATTGGCCCAAGATGTTTCGCGATGTCTCACGCTACACCAACCAATGCTCTACATGTCGCAAAGCTAAGTCTAAAGCTCAATCCCATGGTCTCTATATGCCACTTCGTATTCCGTATCAGCCATGGGAAGACATTAGTATAGATTTTGTGTTTGGTTTGCCATGTACTCAAAATGGAAAAGATTCGGTATTTGTTGTTGTGGACCGATTCTCTAGGATGGCACACTTTATTCCATGCAACAAGATAAACGATGCTTCACATGTTGCAAATCTCTTTTGTAGAGAAATATTGTGTCTACATGGAGTGCCCAAGAATATCGTATCGGACTGTGGCGCCAAGTTCCTTAGCTACTTTTGGAAGACGCTTTGCACCTAGCTCGAAATCAAGCTACTCTTCTCTTTGGCATACCATCCACAAACCGACAGCCAAACAGAGGTCACGAACCGGACGTTATCCACTCTCCTACGCGTGTTGATCAAGAAGAACATCAACTAGTGGGAGGAGTGCTTACCCATCCCGAGTACACCTACAATCGTGCACGACATTCAACTATCGGAAAGTCCCCCTTCGAGGTCGTCTACGTATTCAATCATTTATTTTCCCATTGGACATTCTACCGCTACCTCTACAAGAGCGCACTAACATGGACGCGAGTGCACGAGCGATCTATCTCAAGAAGATGCACGAAGATACTAGACAAGCAATCGAGCGCCAAGGCCGCTGCCTCACGACCAAGATTAACATCAACAAGCAACCCATGATATTCAACATTGGAGATCTTGTGTGGTTACACCTTCACAAGGAACGCTTCCCCAATGAGCGCAAGTCCAAGCTACTACCATGCGCTGACGGAACCTTAAAGGTGCTCGCACGCTACAACAACAACAACAACGCCTACGAAATCGATATACCACGCGACAAGTACACCATGAGTGACATCTTCAATATCAAGTATCCCTCTCCCTACCATGTTGATGAGGTTTTCAATCTGAGGTCGGGTCTTTCCCAAGGGGGGAAATGATGTGGAACATCCTACGGTCATCCTCATGGACTTACCTTCGTCTCCCAAGACACCACATGGAACAATGACTAGAGCTCGTGCAAGGGCTGTCGAGACCAAGGTTAACTCTCTCCTTGCTGAACTCCCCTTTGACCAACTTGAGACATGGCTACTACCTCAAACGAAGACACTTTGTGTGCTTAGGTACCAAGGAGAAGGAATGGAGCAAGATGGGCACCAAGGACATGAGGATGAATCTACCCAGTCCAAGAAGACCGGTACAACCACTCCGAACTCCAGTACTATCGGTCCACCGGTACAACCGCTCGACTATCGCCCAACTGCCGGTCCAACTTCTTTGATCGAGCGGCACAAGACTGGTATCTCCTCGGTTGTTCTCGCAGCTGCAGTCGGACCGGTACAACCAGTCTGACAACCGGTACAGCCGTTAATTACTTCTGCGAACACCTCCAGGAACTAGTACATGAGCTCCCAGCGGTACAACCGCTTCCATGGCCGACACAACTGGCCTGCCTGCGCGCAGTGAAAGGGGTTTCGACCCATGTATCCCCAACTTACCCCTTGGACTATAAGTACTCGTCTCCTAGCTTCGAATTAGGGTTAGCATTGTGATAGCTCAACATTGAGACAAAGCTTTGCCCATCCACTTATCTCTACTCCTTTGTAGACCAAGGCCTCCTTCAAGACCCCCTTGTGGGAAGATCCTTCAAGGATTCAAGACCTCCTTCCTCCTAGGATTGAGATGAACTAGTTCCCCTTTTGTACCCCCCCCC
>LR738710.1:797395775-797430880 GCA_902687465.1 Secale cereale | reverse complement strand
TGGATTTGCACCTTTGTTGCGTCTTTGTGTATGTGGACTAGCACATGTGTGATTGGATATAGTCGATTTGAGTGTTTTCCTCTTGTGTGTTCATCGTGTTCTTCGGGAAACCCCCTGCATTTCATGAAAGATCACTCATTAGGGTTTCACCCTACATCAAGAAACCTAGATCATGTTGGGTGGGAGACGAGAACAACACGGGGCAACCGAGGAACGAAGAGAAAGGGAGTCAAGCTCGAGTGGAAGGGGATCTCGGAATCGATATGAACCACGGGAATCGCGTCTGCTCCTCCGCTGCTCGAGCGCCTCTTGATCTTTCTCGCTCTCTCCTCTCTGCCTTATTGAAACAGTGTCGTCCAATGAAATGGGGAAGAAAATTTAAAAGGGGGGGAAACCAGGCTGTTAGGACCAGGGTGGCAGTAACGCTAACAGGCTGGGACAGAAACAAAAACCACGGCTGACAACAGAAACCAGCCCGAAAACCACACCTCCGAGCGTGAATCTCCGTGTGATAACGGACGGACAGAGATTTGAATTACAGCGAATTGAAAAACAGTCAATTGTAAAATAGCAAATCCTTCCAGAAATTCAGTACTTCGTAAGTCGACCAAATCCCACCAAGAAACGCAAAAACACGTAATTAAACCAAACCAACGAATGAACCACGTTGGTGCCTTAGAAAAGGCTAACTAAGCCAAAGACAAGCGAGCATATCAGGTTTATACATGTCTAAAGTCTACACAAAGCTGAGGAGCACATTTAAATTCAAACGCCACCTCCATATTTCACCAAGCCGAGCACCACGGTCACCACTAGTTTGCTTCCACCTATCCGGTTATCCCTTCTTCACACTCTTTTCATCATTATCTCCCTTAATCTATCCCCAACGCCGCTAGCTTAACCAGATCAACTACAGATACTGCGCCTGTATTCTGTCTCTGTTCTGCTCCCACCACACCTTTGCCCTGTCCTCGCCAAACCTCTCCCGGCTGGAAAAAGAAGTTACACCAACATACATGAGATCGGACTGATCAAACGTGTGTGAATTCATACCGATCAACAGAGAAAAGTTTGCAAGTTCGTGGATGTATACCTGAACCGGACACGGCGGAGCTCGCGGGTGCCGTCGCCGAGCTCGCGGATGGTGAGGCACACGCCGGGCTCGTCCTGCTCGATCCACTCCGTCGCCTCCATGTCGCTGACGTTGCTGATGGACACGGAGGCCTCGTCGCGGGAGGAGGTGGTGGCGCGCGACGGGTCGTAGGAGGAATGCCCGCCGGCCGCCGCGGAATTGAGCATGTTGAAGTGGTGCGCCCAGACGTGGTCGGACGGGTCGGGCACGGCCGCCGCGGACGGGTAGTACGCCGCCCTGGTGGATGGCCCCGCCCCGTAAGGCCCGGACGGCGGCGGCATCATCGCCTTGCACGACACGCTCCGTGACATCGGGTCTTTGCTCGACGAGGATGACGGCGGCGGCGGCGGCATCATGACTACCGGGCTGTCCCTCGTGGAGCCGCCCCGGGAATACGACGAATCTCTCTGCAAGCAAAGCATTGCACCCCAACCAGTTCGATCAGTATGTCATGGATGAATGGGTTCAGGTGAACGGAATGTTTCACGTGCAACAATGAGCACACCGACCAGAAGCGAGTCGTCGACGGAGGACGTCGGAGTGGAGGCCCCCTGCTGCCGGCCGCTGAACGTCTGCACGTTGTACAGCTCCACGATGCGGTCGTAGTTCTCTCCCCACCACCGCTGGGCCTCCCACTTGTTAAACATCTCACGGCTACGTACGCGGCACAGGTCACACGAGTTAATCAGTTCAACACTTCAACATGCATGTGCTGGACACGTCAGTTGATCAAAAGCCAGCTGAACAATGCAAATGTGCAACTGATATGCGATAAATACCTGAAGCGGATGCGCTTGAGGTCGTTGCCGCCGCCGGGGAGCGTGACGAAGGTGATCTGGACGCCGGGCTCCACCTGCGCCGTCCACTCCCGGGGCACGGCCGCGTCCACCCCAGCGGCGACGATCTCGCCGCCGTCGTCGTCAACGCCCGGCCATCCGCGCCCGGTCATGTCCCACGTTGCCGATGAGGCAGCCCGCGCGCTCCCGTTCGCTGCTGCCGCAGTAGTCCTTGTGTACGCGCCGGCGTCGCTCGCGGGCCTGCCCGTCGGCGTGAAGGTAGTGTCGTCGACGAAGCCCGGGTAGGGGCGTCGGTAGCTCCTGAAAGAGGGGCTCCCGGCGGCCGCCCCCTTGTAGTGCTTGCTGGAGCCGGAGAACTTGAGCACCATGTCCTTGAGCTGAAGACAGCACATTGCGTACGTACGTACGTACGCAGGAACGAAACGAGTTAGCCACGCACACCACTCACTTCACTTAGTCACTAACCGCGCATGAGCCATGAGTGCAATGTAACATCAGCCATGACTCGAATTAGCATAAGTAGCTACCAAGCAATGCATGGTTAGTCAGTACCAACAGAAGTGCATATGCACGAATTTTATAAGGATCATGGATGGCCAAAGAAAGGATATGCTTGATGAGTGCTCAAGTGACTTTGAGTGACCAACTGACTAACGAACAAGTTCACATCAAAGAAACTCAGGGTATATATGTACGACAAGGCTACATGTAGAGCACAGATTACTACTCGTAGTACAAAGGACCACGCTACGTACATACATACAGAGAGCTAGCGATCACACCGGATTGATACCAGTGAAATCTTTATTATCCTTTTGTCTGAAGCAAGGAACCACGCCGTGATGCATGCATGCCG
This sequence comes from Secale cereale, assembly GCA_902687465.1. NCBI lineage: Eukaryota > Viridiplantae > Streptophyta > Magnoliopsida > Poales > Poaceae > Secale > Secale cereale. Next base: position 797,428,095 of record LR738710.1, on the reverse strand, counting down.
TCTCCAAAGTCGACGTATGATCCCACCGCATGCATGCATTATGCGTTGCGTGCGTACTTAAAAAGCAGGCCCCGTCGTGTTGGCGTGGCCCGGGCTAGCCCAGCCCCAACGGGAAGTGAGGCCCAGCCTGGGCCCTAAAGGGCGGGCCGAGCCGCCGCCGTAGCCCCTGGGCAAGGGGCGGGACCAGCGGGCCGGCTTTATTCGGAGACGAGGGGAAACAAAGCCGAGGCATGGCTTTCCACGCACCGGCAAAATGTGATGCAGGTTGCCGGGTCCATCCCCAGTCCAGGGCACACGAGACAGCACATGAACGCAGGCCGTGTCGAGTGTCGTCGTGGTCGTGGTACAGCGCGTGTGTGTCCACGCTAGCCATGGGCTTCTACTACTACTGCTAGATCTTTATTCCCACGGCAAAGGGGGCGGGCGAATGGGCGGTGGTGAGTTTGAGAGAAAGTGAAAGAATGTCGTCGACGACGGACCCATGGCCATGGGGAACCGGCGAGCAAAGCGTTCCAAAGGTGGTAGGGGGATGGGGATGGGGATCCAAGCAAAGGAAACGAAAGGTGGCTGCCGGCCTTCTCTCCCACCACGTCTACTCATCAGTGCGCGTCGTGTCCTCCCTTGACCGGCCTAGCTTTTTCCCGAGGAATGGAATGGTGGAACACTACTAGCTATCCAGCAACGTACTCTCGGTACGTACGTACGTGGTGCTAAAGAAAGTGGTCGATTGAACCACTGTCATTCACGCGAGCGGCACTACTTTTGCGTCGACCGGTCATGCATCCATTCCATCCATGGTTCCATCATAATTAGACGCGCCCTACGCCTACCTAGCAGCCAATTAACAGTCATGTCACCGCGCCAAAGCCCGAAGAAACTACGCTGTTGTACATTTTCAGATAAAAGAAGCCTCTGGATCTGAAATACGGGTCTACTAGTACCAAGCTAGTGTACTCATTTCGTTCGTTTATTATCTACCTTCCGTGTGCGTGACACAAATACGGCATATGTGCCGCAGAAAGCAACAAAGGAGCTGCAATGAACCAGGGTCCGAAACAGCGACGCAGAGGATTGGAAGAGGCTCACGCCAATTGATTGCGTTTGCGTGGGGTGGCGGAACTACTCTAGCTACTCCTATAACTGAGCAAGCGCCAAAAACTTGCCAGCGGATCGGACTTAACCGCGCGCGCGCATACTACACGTATAGACAGATAGGCTAGCTGATCTTGTTTGTCTGCATGTACATGCCTGATGCCTTCCCTCCTAGCTCATCGATCGATCAACAACCCCGGGCCTTGGCATCTTCTGCCAAAACGCAGCGGCTATCCCTGCATGCGCCTAGCCCTATAACCGACTGTGCAGTGCAGAGGAAGTTTTAATTCGGCATGCCTTGCTTGGGCAATTCCTAGGCTGACTGTGCCCCACTGTGCCCCACTGTGCTGCAAGCAGCCCAGCGCCACCCCTCTGGCATTCCCGTTCTTCCCCTCCGCTCCCTGTCTATTAACTGCATCCTTCGGGCGATCCCTCCCCCTCTCTCTCTCTGTCCTACTCACGCTGACAGAAAATGGGACAACACAAGCATTGCATATCCACTGTACAGCATGCACAGGGAGAGAGACGTAAAGAAGAGCTGGTACTGGGAGGTGTTTATATAAAAAACAGTGGTACACCCGGTCCAGTAGAGTGGCACGAACAGTCCAGGGGTACAGTACGTAGTGGTTGAAGAGAGACAGATGGGTAGTGTACCTGTGAGGTGAGAGACCTGACGGCCGGCGTGGCCGCGGCACGGGAGCCGTCCTCCCCGCCTTCCTTTGCGGAGCACGCGATGCAGGCCAGCATCTTGGCTTCCTCCTCCAACGCTCAACAACACGGGTTAATCACTTCTCGCTGCACCGCCTGCACAACACAATAGAGTACGTATATATATAGTCGTCGTGCATTCATCATTAATAACGTCTATCATAGTATCTATCTCAAAGCGGTGCTGCCATAGTAGTACTACGTTGACGCGGACGGTGCCAATTAAAACTAGTATAGTAGTACAAAGATTGTACGCGTTCGTACGACCAGGTGTATCCATCGGATATGAGGGGGTCAAACATTGCGATCTGCAGGCAGGTCAACGATGTAGACTACTGTAGGCGACGTTACATGGTACTATACTACTACTTTAATGCCACGATATCGTACATTCGTACTCTACGAATCCATCTAGACCAACGTTGTATTTGTACAACATAGTTGCGTACTAGTATTATGAGTCTGTAACAAATACTCGACACTAGTAGCACCTCATTTCAACGTCATACTACTGCTCAGTCACTGGTCACTACGCGGACATGGACATCACTGTTCGACCATGACCACAACACGTGCGTGCGGCGCCGACGACCGTGGTTAGCCACGAACCCGTGTCAACGCCCCCGCAAAGCGATCTACTAGCTAGATTTGCGCCGCCCAACAAGCGGCGACACATGCAATTCAACTGTGCAAATTAACTATGGCCGAAACAGAGCTCGCACCGGCGCCTAACCGGGGCAGGCCAGCGAAAGGAACAGTAGGAGCGAGGCCGCTACAGTGCTCTGCTAATACTATAAGGAATGGAATGCAATTAACCCGTGTCGATTTGCTTACAGCGTGCATGGCATGCATGCACCAGCAGCAGACCAGGCTGTTCTAGCTAGCACGGAAGAAAACACTGTGAAGACAAGGTACGTAACAAGACATGGACGACCGCGCATGCAGAGTGCAGAGTCACGCACGCAGACCGCTCCGACGCGTCTGCCTGGTCAGGTCAGACCCGGAGAGCACCGCGCCCATGACATGACGTACGTACGTCGCATGCATATAAGGAAACAAATGCAAATACGCACTCATGCAGCTAGCGTAAACGACGCGCGGCGAAGCTTCTCATGTCTACGTCCTCCTGCCCGCTGCCGCGCTACTCTACGGAGTAGTGCACTGCACCCCGATTTAAATTCAGATGAGCGCGCCGTCCGACGGCAGGACAGAGGAGCATGGGGAAGAAAGACTCGACACGAAACAGCAGCGGCAGCATCAGCGAGCTCGCCGCACGAGGCGCTGAGCTACTACAGTCTAATCTCTCTGCGTGTAGTATGGCCCCCGAGATCAACGTATTGCCTGGACATTCTTTATCTTTTTTTACCCCCCCTTCAGGCGCCGGGGCCGGGGCCGGCACCAAAAGCGACCAGCCATCGAGTGTCTGCGCCGCGGGCCCGCCCGCTGATCCTCTTTAATTTTGAACAAAATCTTTCGCTTTGCTAGGAGCACCTCACAAATCTAGGCCAGGTGGCCGGCGTGTGTGGCTAGCCCCCCGGCCTTCCCGACCAACCTTAAACAAGCCATTGATGGGGTGATGTTTACGGGTGAGCTTACTGATTAATGGCGATGCTAGAGTGGCGAGACGAAGACAAGGAAAGAAGGAGGACAGTGGCCAACCACACTGACCGGCCGGTGAGATGATAATGCTTACAGTTACAGGCAACTGACGGCTTCCCTCCCGGCAGATATCGCCGCTGTTCTTGGGCCCCTGGCTGGTCTGCCCCTCGCGTAAACAGTGCGCAGTGTATCTTGATGTCCAAATGATCTGGAAAATCAATGTAATGTAAAGAAAACGATATGAATAATTTCGGGAAATAGTATCTACTCTATTTTCTTAGGGCAAAATGTATATGCCGTGACATGAACTGGCAAGGAAGGAGTGTCGTAATCAAGAGCGTACACGTACACGTATACGTTTTTGGTGTTATTATTAAAACTGATTGGAAACAGCTGTTCGGGGGTTTGACTTGTGAAGAACGGAACGGGGAGCCAGACACGCAAATGCAAGCTGGGCACGGGGAGGAAAAGGCACAACGATCGACAGGAAAAGCAGAGAGGAAGGAAGCGTAAATGGACGAAGAATGGCAAGCGACAGGACGCGAACGCCGTGCGTCAGTGCCGGCCGTTTCGATTGAGTGCGCACCTTCTCCGCCCCTTGCCGGCCGGCGTGACGAGGAGGGTACTGCTGCCACTAATTAATGGTGATGCTTCGAGTACTATGCCAAAGTAGTTAGAGGAAGAGGAAGTACACAAGGACGGTGGCCAGCCACGCTGACCGGTGGGATGGAGTACTTACAGTTACTGAAGGCAACTGACGGCTTGCCCGCCCGGCTGATGCCGCCGCCGTCCCCGGCCGCGCCCGTGGCGAGTTTACCCGCCGTGTAAACGGTGCACCACCGTCGTCGGTGACTGTACGGAGAGCAACGGCGGCAGAGCCCTCGCCGTAGATCGATCCGCGCTGGAAGATCGGGCAGGAGTGAGGCGGCCGTGCTGGAAGGTTGGTGCTCAGGGTGGAGTGGAGAGTCAAAGGGGAAGGGAGGGAAATGAAAGGTGGTACGGGACAGAGGAGTAGAGTAGAGTTCGGGTAGCTAGCTTTGAGAGTTTTTATTTGCGAGGATGCAGGCAGGCATGCAGCAGCGTAGCGTAGCCTTCCCTTCTGGAAGTGGAAGGTATAGGAGCCGAAACAAGAATGGGAGAGGGAAACGGCGAGGGGGCTATGGAGTATGGGGCGGGGGAGATTCCTTTCACCGAAGAAGCGATGGGGAAGACGAGAGGGACTGCGGCTCCAAGACGAGGATAGATGGAGGAATGCAGCTGGTGTCGCTCTCGTCTCGACCGTCCGATCGTTGCACGCACCCCGGTCGATCCGCCACTCTCCGCCGGAATCTAGGCCTGAGGCGGCATGGGCGGCGGGCCCCGTCAGGCTTCGGCCGTCCGATCCGGGACTGCCCGTGCGGTCGCCCACTGCCTGTGGGTCCCGTGCGACAGACCCTCTGCCCGCAGCAGCCATCCCCGGCTCCCCGCCGTCAGGTTCACACATGTTTCGTGAGGCAAAATTAACAAATTTGACCTCAACGCGAAAATATCTCACAAATTAAACCGTTTTTTGAAAAAAAAAATCACACTGTTGACCCTTATGTGCAGCGTTCAACAGCAAGGCGCTGCAAAAAAAATCACACTGTTGACCTTTACGCTGTTGGCGCTGCACTCTACTGTGCAGCTCCTTACAGCTAGGCGCTGCACAGTGTGCCGTCTAAGTGTTAGGCGCTGCACTCTAGTGGCGTCTAAGTGTTAGACGTTGCACAGTAGAGTGCAGCGCCTTAATATCAGGCGCTGCACATTAGGGTCATCGGAGTGAAATATTTTCAGACACAGTTTAGTGTGTGAAATAGTTTTGCTTCGAGGTCAAATTTGTGCATTTTGCCGTTTCGTGAGCTCAATCCCGGTTCAATACAATGCAAACGTGTCGACTGAGACTTAACCAAGTCTCAGTCAAGTGATATAGTATATGGAAAGAAAAAAGTAAAAATTCAAAAAAAAATATACAATCTCAATGCAAGATCAATGTAATATAATATCGACTGAGACATAACGAAGTCTAAGTCGACTAAGACTTAGCAAAACTGATTGGATATATCCACATTAATCATTTTTGGCTGACTACTCTGTACATAAAACCTCTTTTCGTCTCAAATGAAAAGGTAGTGTTTCTACCGGTACCTCGAAAAAAGAATTAATCATTTTAGCCTGACTATCTACACAGTCTGCAGAACAACGTATTCTCAATAACCAATTATATTAGTGATGCTAGAACTAGGCGCAAACGGTCACTGATATTAAAATTTGCGGTATACATTGAACTGGTACAACAACTTGGCTCAGACGTGCAAATACAGTGCAAATCATGATTGGGTACGCTCGGACCGCTGACTAGGCATGTCAGCATGGCTGGCGTAGGGCCCGCTGTCAGTGACTCGATGGCAGGAAGGGAGCGTGTGGCCAGTTTTTGCTGAAACCATCTTGATTTTTTTATTTACACAAAAAAGCCCCTGTCATTATTGATGAGGCGGCATCTCAATTTTTCTAAAAAATTAAGATGAAAAATAGTGCTCTGCGCCTCGAGAGGCGATTGGCACATAGTCGGTCCAAACCACTCCAGTAAACACTATTGTTCCAAATGGGTAACTACGCCAGATGTAGTTGAACATGGTTTTTTTCTTACTCCCTCCGTCCTATAACGTAAGATGCTTTTTTACACTAGTGTAGTGTCAAAAAACGTCTTACATTATGAGACGGAGGAAGTAGTAAATAATGAAGGCGTGCATGGAGCTGAAATAGCCTGCGGTCAGTGGGGTCTATTTGCACTTGCTCGTATCTTGTAAAAATTTGTAAAAGGTTCGTAAATTATAATCTCAATAATAAAATAACATTTAAAAATTTGTATTGTATGAATATTATATAGATACAGACAAAATAACTTAATTTTCTAAAAACATGTATTATATTTAAAAATAATAATATAATACAGGGGTGTATAATCAGAATATGGACTAACGCAAGTTAGAGCCCGCTTTGGAATTATTCTTGTTTGACGTTTAGAATATGGGCTCTCGAGACATTCACTTTGGAACTATGTATGGGCAGACGGACCTGCATACGTGGATATTCGGTACATCGGGATTAATCGGTTACAAGTGAATGTCTCCATAGCCCATATTTCGCTTTCGGTTTTATTAAAATGCTCTAGCATGGTCCACCTAACGACGTCCATCTACACACAATGTCGGTACAATTCGACAAATCCATTCGCTCTAGTTTCGTACGATTGTACTTTATAGGTGGTACTATGTACGGACGGACGAGGGAAACTATAGATAATCACAAAGCAGTCAGAGCATCTCCAACAGCCGCGCTATACTAGCGCCGCGCCGCAAAAAACGTCATTTTAGCACGCACAACGCGTCGGACAGCTCCAGCGGACGCGCAAAAAACGCGCGCGCGCTAAAGCGAGTTGGACGCGCTGGTGAAAGCCCATCCCGCGCTGTTGATTTGGTGCGTCCACTTCCGCGCGCGGCACACTCGAGCGCGCGCGCGAACTCTCCTTTCTTCTTTCTTCTTTCTTCCCACCCGCGCGCGCCGGCTATCCCGCGCTCGTTCCTCTCTCCCGCGCTCGCTCGCCCCCATCCGGCCGCCGCCGCCGCTCGCGCCCCCGGCGACCTCAGCGCTTCCCCGGCCTATCCCGGCGCCGCCCCCGCGCCCGCCGGTGACTCGCGCTTTCCGGTCTGCCTCCGCTGGCGCCCGCGGCCCGCGCCCGCCGGCGACCGTTCAGGCGCTTCGCCGGCCTCCCCGCGCCGCTGCGCTTCCACCCCACGCCCTCCTAGTTCGACCGGACCTCGCGCGCCTCCGACGTCCGAGGAACAGCGCCCGACGGCTCGCTGCCGCGCCGCGCCCGCAAGGTGTTCGACAAAACACCTACAAGGTATGTATTGCTCCAAACTGAATTTGATGCATATTTTGAATTGTAGTTTTGATAGTATAGTATTGAACATTATAGATGAGTTCGTCGCATGATTCTTCCGAAGATGAATTTGATATGGAAGAGGAGGAGGATCTTGCAATGATCATAGCTATGCATATCAATAAAAAACCGAAGCACGGTGGTTCGGTTATGGGTCAGGAAATTTTTTGGAGAGATAGGATTGATGCCCATAACAGATTGATGAAGAACTATTTCGTGGAGAATCCCACATACCCGGAGTCATATTTTCGTCGCCGGTTTAGGATGAGCACAGACTTGTTCAAGCGCATTGCAGAGAAACTAGCGATTCATGACCGTTTTTTCCAGCAAAGGAGGAATGCTGCTGGAGAGCTCGGGCATAGCACCTTTCTGAAGGTGACAGACGCTTTGCGTATGTTGGCATACGGTATCCCGGCCGATCTAGTTGATGATCACTTGGCTATGGGTGAGAGTCAAGCCATCATGTGTGTCAAGCGCTTTGCAGTGGGAATTGTGCAAGTGTTTGGCGAGGAGTATTTGAGATCTCCCACTGCTGAAGACGCCGCAAGGCTATTGGCGATGAACAAATCTCGCGGCTTTCCTGGCATGCTTGGCTCAATAGATTGCATGCATTGGAGTTGGAAGAATTGTCCAAAGGCATGGCATGGGCAATTCCACGGCCAAAAAAAGGGTTCCACTATAATCCTTGAAGCGGTGGCCGATCAGGAGACTTGGATTTGGCATGCATTCGTTGGAATGCCTGGATCTTTGAATGACATCAATGTTGTCAACCGGTCACCACTGATGAATAAGATTGCGAATGGTGAGTTGCCACCGGTGCAGTTTGTAGCAAATGGTCATACGTACAACTATGGCTATTATCTAGCGGATGGCATCTATCCAAAGTGGCAAACCTTCGTGAAGCCGTTGAAAAAGCCAGAAGGTAAGAAAAATCTTGATTTCCACAATGCTCAGGCAGCTGCTAGAAAAGATGTCGAGAGAGCATTTGGGATTTTGCAAGCCCAATTTGCTATTGTGAGAGGACCGGCTAGATTTTGGGATCAAAAAATGCTTTGGTACATCATGCACGCTTGTGTGATCATGCACAACATGATCATCGAGAATGAGCGTGGCCAAGATTTAGACTACTCACAGTATGAGCTCTTGGGACATCCCGTGCGAGTGCGACGGAGGGCTGAAAGGGTAGCCCGTTTTGTTGCCTCCTATCATGCCATTCGGCGTCCCGCAACGCACAATGATCTTCAGAAGGATCTGATTGAAGAGTGGTGGGCATGGCATGGACGACAAAGAGCATGATTTCATTGCATTATGTATTGTATTGTTCATGAACTATTGGTTGTGTTTATTGCATTATTTGTTGTACTGAACGATAAACTATTTGTTTCAGTTGTAATAACTATTTATTTTGTTTGTTTGATCGTTTTTCTTCTATTTGTTGAATTGTATATGTGGTTTGTGCTTGCTGCGCGCGCTGCATTTTTGCGCACCGCCGGAGCGGCGCGCGCTCGCTGCATTATAACGCTTCTGCTGGAGCCAGCGCTGCGCGGCGCGGCAAACCAGCCGAAGCGCGCGCGGCAAATGCGTTTTTTGGGCGCGGCGCGTAGCGCGGCTGTTGGAGATGCTCTCAGTAACTCTTAACCACACCGGGTATCATCGCAAAAGAAACCAAACTTAGATGCTAAAAAAAAACCAAACTTGGCTGTCTTCATCACATTTTCTACCTCCTATTAATTACTCCCTCCGTCTCAAAATTCTTTTCTTACATTTGTGTAAATATGGATGTATATAGTCATGTTTTAGTGTTAGATATTACATCCGTATCTAGACAAATGCTAGACAAGAATTTTGGGACGGAGGAAGTATTTATGATGGTTTCGTGTCTTTGTTTTCTAAAACTTCGTATTTGGTCGTTGCATCTCTCTTTTTACCCGTTTCCTCTCCTTTATTATGATGGTATCATGCTATGTATGCGGTTTTTGTTTTCCAAAGTTTAGCCTAACGCCCTAACCACATTTGGCTGATTTCATATCTTGTTTTACTCCTTTTCTACCTTTGATTTATGGCGGTTCCGTGCCCACGTATGCAGCTTTGTTTTCCAAAGTTGAGCCTAACTACATTTGGCTGATTTCATATTTTGTTGTACCCCTTTTGTGCCTTTGATTTATGGCGGTTCCGTGCCCACGTATGCAACTTTGTTTGCCAACATTTCTTAACCACATTTGGCAGTTCCCATCTTTCTTTTTTTACGCTTTTTCTACCACTTCATTATGATGGTTTGGCTATGTCGACGTGGCCAATGTTTGGATTCTTGTTCGTTCGGCGCATGCAGCCCGCTCCAATCTCACGTACACTGTAGCCAGAGGATAGTGCAGTACTGCTGTACTACTATGGATATAACAGCACAGTGGGCCGGTGCTTGACCGGTGACCGACGGGAAATTGGAAATAAAACATTGAATATGCTAAAAATGGCCGTTTCTTCTTTCTTGGATTCATTCAAAGCTGAAAGTCGGAAAATGAACGATAGGAGGGAGGGCTCCAGCGGTATGGATGTGCATAGTTTCTTGAGAAAGCGTAGGCCGGGAAAGCTAAGCATACTCGGTGACGCTGGGACAGTGCAAAAAGATAAAGAGCAAAGTGATTGCATAGTAGTTCCTTGGGGTGGTGCAAAAAAGGAGTTCTCGTACATTGCCACGGGGAGGGGATAAGGGACTCGAAGTCGATCGATCGCCTGTCTTCCGGCACGTTTGCCACGGTTCCACGCAGGCAGAGGGCTCCTCGTGATGGAGCCGAATACATTTCGCTATATATAGAGAGTATATGATTGGCTAAAGAGGAGAAGGTAAACGGCCATGGCGTGGATCACAATTTTCACAAGTCCCGATCGAACGGCAATGTTTTTGGATCCCAATGGCCGGGCATCACATCGCGCATGCGAAAGCAGATTCCCCTGTCAACAGCGCTGATGCCGAGCCGGGCTTTGATGGGTTCATTCCGCACAAGTGGCGGCCTCGATCTCTTTCCCGGGCGGCCAGCCATGGATCAGTAGGGTGGAAGTGGAACGGAGCAGCAGCATTGGCGTCGTCCCGCATTTTGATGCCCGTTGCTTGCAGTGCAGTGCGCTGCATTGGGCGGGTGGTGCGCTTGCGGTCGCGGTCGCGGTCAAAGTGGCAAATCAGCTCAGCTGGCGCGTCGCACGTACGGCCCGCGCAGCCTTAAGCCCGGCCCTCCTCGCCCTCGGGCTCTCCTTTTCTCCCCCGATCGAGTTTTCGGATCGTGTCGGGCCGGCCTCTACGTACATCGAGTTCACGCCCTCTACGAAGCCAGGGATGGATAGATAGATGATGCAAAGCCCAAGGGTATGTGGTACGTTCCATTGATCCGCCTGTGCACTGCGGTGCCTGCTGCATGCGTGCCGTCGCAACTTTTGATGGCGCAGGTGCTAGGCCATGTAGTAGCCCACTGTGCCGAGCTCTGCGCCCATCCGGCCTCTCTCTTTGGGTCTCTCCCAATACAGTAGGACACGTTCAATGCAGCTGCAAGCTAGTATGGCATATACCTATCTATCTATCGCCATTCGCCAGCTGATCTCTCCACGGCGACGTGCCGTGTGTTTCCGCGCGCGGCCAAAGGGAGAGGACGGGGAAAACGACCAGACGGGGCAGAGAGAGGCGAGGCGTGTTGGTGGACTGGTCTGGAGCGGAGCGGACAAATCGAGGTTTTCCCGACGCCAAAGCGAGCAAATCTTTGAGGAAAGGCGCGCGGCAGCTAGCTACCATTAGCACGGCACGATGCACCGAGCCCGGTGAGGGAGGGATGGGCCATGTGACTAGTATGTGAGCAGCCTTTGGGAAAAGGCCACTCGAGTCCGGTCCAGTCGAATCGAGCGCAGTCCAGTCCGTGTCCGTGCCCGCCTCTCCATGGCCATCAGGCTCCAAGCTAGCTCAGTCGCCGCCTAACCAGTGACTGATTCGAGACGGACGTCCACGAAGTGAAAGGGCGTGCAGCGGTGCCAACGCGCGCAAAACAAAAGCAGCGCCGCGCCTTGTCCGGTCGAGCGCCGATCGAGTCCCCAAGCGTGCACGCGGCGCGCCCGGCCGTAGTCCCCGCGCAGGCCGGGTGACGCGCGCGCGCGCGCACGAGAGACAGGGAACGACGCCGACGTCTCCTCACACTCCATCGGTCCAAGTACGGGTTTCCATGCATATATGCATGCCTCGCTCGTGCGAGTACGTGCGCACGTACACTGCATCGACGGATTGACCAATATGTGCGCATGCAATGCTCGGCGCGGCTGGTGACACACACTGATCCACGCTAGCTGCACCACTGGAGATCGAGCGGCCGATCGCGACGGCTCGACGCGCGGGCGCCGGCGCCGTCCTGTTGGCCGCACATGCACATGCACATGCACGGCGCGTACGTACGTACGTACGTGCCTACAGGTGCATGCAGCCTTTAGGCCGCTGTTAATGAACAGCCAGGCCTCTGAAACGAGACACCTGATCGATGCCTAGCTCGCTCGACTCAGGCTCAGGCTCAGACCCAGGGTCGGGTTCTTTCTGGATGGGTTTTCTCTCGCCGCGTACATAGCAATGGCGTCGTACCCGGCCGGGCCGGACGGGCGTCAGGCCGGTCTCGCCATTCCGAGGCGACCGCCTCCTGCTCCTGCACGGCCACGTACGGGCGGCATGCGTTGCGTCGCATTGACCGCCCGTCGTGCCAGCTGGAACCATTGTTTTGAATTTCGATGAAATTTCCGAAATTTCGCGAAATTTCGACCGTTTCGAGGGTGACCGAATTATTTGTATTTCGTTTGAAATATTTCGTTATTTTTACATTTTGTGTATATAGAGAGGTGGGATCCTAAAGTATATGTCGATCTTTGCATAGCGTGGTGGTTTACTTTTGCTGCTAAGAAACAATAGGTCTGAGGTTCGAATTCTGGCGACTTGTTTTTTCTGGTTCTATTTAAATTTTATGCCTATACTGCAGGAAAATTTGTCAAAAAAAGTAACAGCCAAGAATCGAACTTCGATCACCTGGTATATTATTTATGGCCGCACCACTACAATAGATCAGCTTTCATGTCATACTGCTGCGACTAATGTTATATATTCGATAGTTTAAATTCAAATTTATTCAGATTAAATTAAAAATTTCGTTGATTTGTGCGAAACAAATTTCGAAATTTACGAAATTTCGGAAATTTCGTTGGTTTCGATGGTCAGCGAATTTTTTTTGCTGTCGAAATTCGAAACTATGGCTGGAACACACGGCCCCTCTTGAGCCAACGAAAGTCGTTGCATGCAAATGCAATGCAAAGCGCAGGCGCCTCAGCACCTGTGTCGCTGGCCCGCTTTGCTGACTGGCTCGATCACATCTCTCGCTTTGGCGCAGGCGCCGCTGCAGTGCTCCTCCTGCTCCTGCCAAAGCAAAGATACCATAGCCAGGCACGTATACATACACACACACCACGCGTGCTTCTGCTATCGCTGCGACGAGACGCACTACTTGTGCAGACGGCGGCTACAGGATCGATCGGTCGATCGTGAGTTCATGGCTTCATGCATGCATGCATGCATGCGTGCGTGAAAGTGGAACCGGCTGCATGCACACGAGACAGACACACCCGGATCGAGCTCATGATCCGCACAAATTAACACGCCACGATCCTCAGCGCAGCGCGTGACAGATTTGTCTTTTCTCACACGCAGTACGTGTTGGACGCGCGTGCTTGGCTTGTGCCGCTGCGCCTGTGCGTGCGTGTGACAAAAGCCCGCCGGACGGACTGAGACACGTCCATGATCCACCGGTCGCCGCTTCTGCGGCACGGGCAGCAACGCGGCGTGGAGATATGTACGCATCCACGGGCGCACTAGCGCGTGGCAGCGTCGAGCCATCTTTTGCCCTGCTGCGCTACCTCTCTGTGCCTGGGCGGTGTACGTACGTGCTCTTTCCAGTTCTGGGTGCATAAATGGCTGTGTGCATACGGTACTCGGCCGCCTGTGTTCAGTTTGACGGACTAAGTCGAAACTGGATGCAGCGATAGTACAAAAAATATATACTGTTACATACAGCTGCAGATGGCGGCTAATGGCTTATACTCCCTCCGCTCCGCCCGAAAATACTTGTCGGAGAAATGTTTTAAGTATTTTCGGACTTCCCAAGATATTAATGATCACATGAAAACTGATAGTCTTTTCTTTTAAAAGTCGTGGCAAATGTCGCACAACAGCCCAAAGAATTGTGGAAGGTACATCAACTGCAGACGATGCTAACACGCTATTCCAAAGCTATATTACACCACCCTTCACCATTCCTAAGAGGGCGGCTACCTCGCTTGTCTTGACAAAAGCATCGCAAACTGTCCCATTGTTGAAGCATGACCACGCACCACTTTTCTGATTACCGCAGGGCCAGCAGCGATGGCTTGAAAACTATGGAGGAACTGTTAATGATGATTCAACGCCAACTTGCAAATAAACTTCAAAGCAAACAGTCGCCTTCGAGTTAACTGATGTACTGCTATAATTTCCGTAAGCGTGTGTGGAGGTCTGCTAAGAAACAACCCCCTTTTGTGAACTGACTTTAAAGAATGTGTCAACCTGACCAAAAAGGCAGAAAAACATCAACAAAAGTCGGCACATTCGATTGATACAGTGACAAGCGTAACCACATACCTTGGACAGATGGTGGTTAAAAAGAACACTATGCACAAGTGGGACAGGATGCATCAGTCAATTGGATGCTTGTCTGCTTGCCGGGAGGTGTACTGGGCTGAAATCAAAAGCAAGGACAAGAACGCGCTCGCCACGAATATTGCATCAAACCAGCGGTGGTAGAAGTCAAACTGAATGTCACCGCCCAAAACATCCGTGATGATCACCCTGAGCAAACGCGCATTCATAAACGTCAATTTTCGCAAATGGAACATGATCACAATGTATATTTCAAATCTTGCATAGCATAAAGCGGTAGTCACTTTACTCACTATACACTCATCATGCTACACAGTACTGTGGGAGTGGAAAGACTGAATGAGAAAGGTAGCTTGTCTTGAACTAAAAGTGTTGTAACTTAAGCCATAGTCATCCCATTAATATATTCAGTTGAACAGATATCTTCAGCATCTTCGTATATACTACCATGTTTTGTTTTTTAAATGATAAGTTGATAACATTTGTGCAAAAAGAGTGGAAGGGCCAATTGAGCCCACAACAGTGCCTATGTCTAGGCAACTGAAATTATTAATAAGAATTAAGAATAAGACGAGTTGCATACTTATAAATTCAGAGTAGCAAGTTGAGTTAAACAATAGCAATAATAAGGCCAGGAAATTATACAAGAAGGGCACTCCAAGCAGTAGAAGAATACCTGTACTCATTCGCCAGGCTTTTCCTTATCAGAAGAATAGATGATATGAAATACATGCCCATGATCTCAGATAAGAAAAGGACGACATTGGTTGTTGAGCCGGTCCCAACTCTCGAAAAAGCAAAGAAGAACTGCATAGAAAATGAGATACGGTCACGTTTGAATGCTCGATAACAATGAAAACTACAACAGAAGTTGGAAGTCTGCTTATTACATGGAAAATGCCTATGGGCACAGAAGTTTACTACGTTACAAGCAGTTGAAATGCATTTATTTCGGTTTACTAATAGCATTTTTCGACCAGTCATGACATTATTGGATCAGAGACAACAAGTCTGAAACTCGTATGTACAAAATAAAAAGTAGCAACCGAACAGAATGTTCACCTTCATAACATTTGCCAAGAAACCTCGAATAGATATGCCAACCAACATCCCGATGAACAGCAAGGATATGTACTGCAATCACAATGCAAAGTGGGACATATGTAAGTAAGAAAACGAACAAATAGGCAGGGAGAATATATAGCAACACATAACCTATATTCGACATTGTGACTCAAGAGGAAGTATCAAGATATAGTACAATAGGTAAGAGTTTCCAGCAAGGGTCAGATGACATGCCAAATGATTCATTTAGGTCAAATCCACAAAAAACTGTTATTCTTATGAAATGCAGAATTCATTCAAAGATTATTTTGGCCACAGAATACCTACTTGTGATAATAGCGTGACATCAATACCGATATCAAAATGCCTCAAGAAAATGGTAATCGTCATGGTTACCGGATCAACAGAGCCAGCCTGATAGGAAATACAGAATGTAGGTAAGCGGTGAGAATCAGAAATGGCTAGTAACTAATTCTAGGTCCATGAATTGATGGAGAGGTCTGTACCGCTTTAAAGACTACACTCTGCAAGGCCTGCAAAAAGAATCACGAAAAGAAAAGTAAGATTTTTTACAAGTGTATGTGAGAAAAAAAAATCCTCACAAAGTAATGTTGCATCAGTTTGAGAGCAGCCAAACGGAGAAATCTTTATTCATTTTGTAAAACGAATTTTCTTACATGATACTTTTGTTACTCTAGCTCCGTAAAATTTCATTATTATAAGTTGATACATGAACCAGGGAGACGCATAGAGCAAAACAAAAGAATGCATTTTGGAGTAGTACCTTGAGCATCTTATAAACACAATATACTGACAAGGCATATCCTAGCAGATTCTGAAAATGTCCTCTCCAGGTTCGGGAATAAGCAGCAGCTATCTGGAAAGTGATCGATGAATTGTGTGCAAAAATTAAGACAATTTATACTAAGAATAATAGCCAATGCTGCGAAATGAGATAAGAGATTAAAAAATGTCTCACTGAACTAAAAGAATCAATTTGAATAAATATGTGCTAATACTTTCAAAACAAAAGAAGATAATGTGCAAGCAAGTTATCAGAGGCCAATATACACAGCATAAGGAAGACTAATTTAGAAGAGAAACAACAAAGAAAAGTCATCTACAAGCCAAAAAAATCAATGGAATTGAGTAAGTTATATAACATTTATGATGATGTTCTGGTATCTTAGTATGTGATAAGAGTACCATTCTCACACACGTCTCACCAAATCATTCATGAATAGCCAATACAACAAACAAGTAATAATCATACTTCCCAGGTATTCATATGATTAAACACCACAAGATTTCATAAATCAACAGGATACGTCCCACTAATTGGTTGTTGATCTTATTGATCTTAACACGCTTGCCAAATAAGCAACAAGAATACCTTAGCTTGACGTAGTTCATATATCTCAAGGAATAGCTGTTTGGAAAGCTCTTCCAATCCCTGGACCTCTGCTTCCAAGTTTTTGATATCTGCAAGGCATCAAAAGGAATTAGTAACTACCACTAATGGAGCAAACTGCAGAGTCCACGAGTATATAAACAAACAATATACAGCCTACCCTGCTCAGTTTGATCTTCTTGCACAGATCGAACAACTGTTCCAACTATACGCTTCAGAAATGACCTGGCTTTAAGCTTCTGCAAGCATTAATGTCCATCAGGTCTTGTCATATGGGTTAACATCAAAATAAAAAAAAAGAGTGCGCTAATAGTAAGCTGCAGCCTTAATGTGGGCTACGCTCTGATACTTGTCATTCCTTATTAATGGACAATAGTGATACTAGAGCAAAAGGAACAAAAATGGAACGATTTTTATATCTTATCATCCTCTATGTGCCCACAAAATCCTCGAGAGTATTGCAATCCAATAACCATGATCAAGAAATTATTCATTTTTTAAAACAAGAGACTAGTTACCACACCTCCTCTGATCCTTGAATCCTCTCCATCTCCATTTTGGACAGAATAATTTTCTTTTTCTTAGCAATAGATGACTCCATGGATTGCATCAGCTGCCGTTCCAAAGCTTTGATGTCCATTTCATCGATTTCCCTGAAGAGGATACGATAGGTCAACATGACGCGTGTAATGCGGCATAAACCAACCGAAGGGAATCGTGTTGAAGTAAACCTGATAAAGAGAGACAGGTAGCTGTATGGCAGATTGACCGCACCAAAACCAGAAAGAACAGCCATGACAGTCACTCCAATCACGCCAATCCTACTAACCAACTGCGGCATCGTAAAGAAACCTGCAGAGTGAGCACCAAGTCAAACCCAGTGACACAGCAGACATGAAGTGAATGCATCGAACAAGCATGTAATTTTTGCTGAAAACTACAATCATCAGAGTCGACAGGGTAAGTCCTAGTAACAGCTAGTGACTACGAGACTGCCAACCGTGGAATGGAGTGATTGTAAACTCAAACCTTTCTCTGGAGAAGGCATGGGGAAGTGAATCCCCATGCGCCAGAACCCATAGAGGAAGATGGTCAGGAAGAGGGCCGCGGCGAGGCAGGCCCGCTGCCTCCTCACCCCTGCAACCACCAACCGATCAGCCCATCAGAACAGCCACAGGCAGATAGAAGGGTCCAACAAATTGGGAGTGTGCTGACCTGAGTTGCGGAGCAGCAGGTAGCAGTGGTAGTAGGGGAGGACGAAGACGAGGAGGAGGATGAGGCAGAAGAGGTCGAGGTGCCAGTTGAGGAAGCGCGCGTGCTTGGAGAGGACGGGGAGGATCTCGAAGAGGACGAGCTGGAAGAGGTTGCAGGAGAAGGCGAAGACGAGGCCGAAGAGGATCTGCACCAGCGCCCGCCGCTCCTCGTACTCCTTGTACAGCCGCCGGTTGAGGAACCACAGCCCCGCCCACCCCAGCCCCACCAGCGACGCCCCCACCACCGTGCCCTCGTAGACCACCACGCCCCACCCCATCTCCCCCCCTTCGCTTCTCTGGACGCCGGCGGGGTTCCGTCCGGCGGGGCTCGGGGTAGTCGGCAGTCGGATCTCGTGGGGGGAACCGAACGGGGATGTGAATCTGCCGTCCGCTACTCCCCCGCACCGCCGTCATCCTCCCGCCGTGATGATGATGTGTTGACCTTGGGCCCGGCCGTGATGCTCAAAGCCCATCCAGAATCCTGCCCTTGCCGTGAAATAAGCCCAGCCCAAGGTGTCATACAAGACCTTAAGCCTGGCCCAAGGTGGCATAAAAAAGCCCTAAGAAAAGGTGGCATACAAGACCTTAAGCCTGGCCCAAGGTGGCATAAAAAAGCCCTAGGAAAAGGTGGCATACAAGACCTTAGTCTTGGTTTCAAAATTGCTGAACTTTTTATCAAAATTGATGAACCTTTCTCAAATTCGATGAACGTTTTAAAATTTTGATTTTTTTCTTGTAAAAATCTGTGAACATTTTTGCAAAATCGATGAAATTTCTTTAAAAAATCAATGAACCTTTTCAGGTTTGTGAACTTTTTCTTCCAAAATGAAGAGCTTTTAATCACGGTCTTTCTTAAAAAAAAAATAAGTGGTACAATAGATGAGTGGTTCAATAAAATAGCGTGGTGGCTAGTTATTATGCGTTTGCCTCTATTAGTATTAGCAAATGGTAAGTGGCTCGTGTGGCTGGTGGTACATGTATGTTCGCATGTTGTTGCTTAGGGCATGTACAATGGTTCTAGCTTAAGGATGCCACGTAAGATAAATGATGAGGTGGAGGAGAGAGAAATCATAAGAGAAGGCTTGTCTTATCTTATTTAAGAGAAGACAAGAGATGATAGCTTAGCATAATTTGTCTCACCATGTTTTTAGGAATAACTAATTATTAAATATAAGGTTAAGAGATGACCCATTGTAGACTTGTTTTTTTGTCATCTCTAATTTACATGCAAAACTTAAGATAAAACTATCTTATCAACCATTGTACATGCCCTTAGTTCGAAACCTGTACAAAGCAATAATTTTTTCCTTTTTTTTGCGAGTTTTTCGCGTTCACTGTTCTGCACGTTTCCTGGACCGGCCCAGCGCGGGGCGTTGTAGGCGCCAGGAGCGCGGACGGCCGCCTGCAGCGCCGTATAAAAGTTCCGGAATTTTAGCCAGAGCAACTAGTTAACGAGCGCTTCTTCGAAATCCTCGCAGCGAACAACACCACTTGGCGCTCTCAGCCACTCGCTACGTGTCGTGCTCTGGACGCTCCCGTCAGATATTTTTTCCCGCATGCGTTTTCGACTTTTTAAAATGGTTTTTCCCCGGGGTTTTTTTGACGTTATGGTATTTTCACCGGTCTTCCTTAGCTTTTCGATAAAAAAAGAATTTGAAAAAAAAATGTGCGAAAAAATGTGTTTTTTTTTGCGAGAGGCACGGTTGTGCTTTCGCGAGAGTCACGGCCGTGCCTCTCGGAAACGAAAAAAACGTGTTTTCTGTTTTTTTCCCTTTCGCGAGAGTCATGGTTTTGCTTCTGCGAGAGGCACGGTTGTGCTTTCGCGTGAGTCACAGCCGTGCCTCTCGGAAACGAAAAAAACGCGTTTTTTGTTTTTTTTTTCCTTTCGCGAGAGTCACGGTTTTGCTTCCGCGAGAGGCACGATTGTGCTTTCGCGAGAGTCACGGCCATGCCTCTCGGAAATGGGAAAAAACGCATTTTCTGTTTTTTATTCTTTCGCGAAAGTCATGGTTTTGCTTCTGCGAGAGGCACGGTTGTGCTTTTGCGAGAGTCACGGCCGTGCCTCTCGGAAACGAAAAAAACGCGTTTTCTGTTTTTTTTTCCTTTCGTGAGAGTCATGGTTTTGCTTCCGCGAGAGGCACGATTGTGCTTTCGCGAGAGTCACGGCCGTGCCTCTCGGAAACCGGAAAAAACGCGTTTTCTATTTTTTTTCCTGTCGCGAGAGGCACGGTTGTGCTTTCGCGAGAGTCACGGTCGTGCCTCTCGGAAATGAAAAAAAACACGTTTTCTGTTTTTTTTTTCTTTCTCGAGAGTCACGGTTTTGCTTCCGCGAGAGGCACGGTTGTGCTCTCGCGAGCATTACGGCCGTGACTCTCGCAGAAGCAAAAACAGTTCATCAAAATCTATCAACATGGGATCTAATTTTGAAAATCTCGACACGAGTAATTCAACCATAAATACGGTTTAAGATTTGGACGCACGGTTTGAGAGATAAAACGTTTTGAATAAACGAATCTATGAAAAAAAGGAAAACGCCCAGCACGCCACTTGTCGCAACCTGAGAGTTTGTGGTGATCTTTGCAACGAATACTTCTTAATTAGTGATTTGGAATTTTAGCACTGCGGGTTCCGCCCTTGCGCCCGCGTGACATACAAGACCTTGGCCCAGGCTTATTTCTCGTCCGATGCAAGACGTAGTTTCGCCTCACCTCGGGCGCGGCGCTACTATACTGGCTTAGAACCCCTAAAAAGAAACTAGACTTGCTTAGAGCTGTAGTTATGCGATTTTTTTCCTTTGTGGTATTTTTTTGAATGTAAATAACTTTATTCCTCATATTATAGCCATTTCATTTACAATATATGGAAGAATAAAGTCTGGGGGATTGGAGTCCCAAAATTCAGATAAACCAAGACTAAAGCAGTGCTTTGTTAAACAACCAGCAACAAGATTGGTTTCCATTCCATAATGAACGAATCTCACACTTAAAAAGTCCATTGCCAACAGACTAGTCTCGGTGATAATTGGCACGTCGGGACCCATGTAAGCATCAAGTTCTAAAACTGCCTCCAATGCATTCAAACTATCTAATTCAACATTTATAATGGTTTTACTATCTACATCGGGGTTTACTTGATTCTTCTGTTTTTCTTTCTCCCACTTACTTTTTCTTTTTCGAGTTCTCTGTTTCTTTCATCATTTTTCTATTGGTTTTTTCTTTTCAATTTTCATTTGTTTCAACACATGTCTAAATTATTCATATACATTATACATGTTTTTACACATCAGAAACATTTTTTATACACATTTCACATTCATTAAATACATGATTAGCATTCTTAGAAATATATGTTCTACTGTCTATTTTTTTCCTACCCATTCCATATTTTTGTTACAAATTATAACATATTTATACAAGTGTCTAACATTTTTCAAATATATGATTAACATTTTTTGAGATACATGTTCTTCAAAAGATTTAATATGTGTTAAAAATTTAAATACACGTTCTATTTTATTAATGATACTAAACGCGTGAACTTATTTTTGAATGCTAGACACATACATTTTTTGAATTAGGCGATATTTTTCAAAAATTGTATAAACATTTTTTTAAATGCTACATACAATGTTTTGCGGGATCTCTATTTTATGCCCTTGATTCCTTAGTTCTCCTCGGTTTTACCCCGCCACCTTAACGTCACTCACCTTTGGCGTCCTCCCTTGGCCCCAGCCTCTTGAATGCCCAAACGAAGCATTTCGTTGGGTCAAAACCCGTCATCGACCGTGTAATGCCCCGGACACACCCGCCGGTGGTGGTTACTCCTCGCGGGATCTAAACTGGCCTCACGTATCAATACTAGTCTTTTCTACGCACTTTGTCCTCACTCGTGCGCACCCGGAAGCAACTTTCCGGTCGGTCACCCATCCTGAAACTACTCCAAGCTGATCACGCTTAATTTTGGAGTTATATCCAAATGAGCTCCCGGAAAAGAAGGAATTCCTTATTTATATGAGTAGTCTATCATCCCTAATAAGCCAGGCTATCACATACATCCCCACTCAGAGGAACTGACGTCCTCGTCGGGCCACAAAAACGTTCCCTCTTGGCACAAACGTCTGTGCATCCAGTCCGGTACATGTGCCATGTCGTGTGCCACGACGGGTCACAAACGTCATGAACAATATGACCGCGTACCTGTCTGCAAACATCCGTGTAACCGCGAGAGTCGGCTCTGATACCAACTTGTACGCCCCGGACACACCCGCCGGTGGTCGTTACTCCTGACGGGATCTAGACTGACCTCACATATCAATACTAGTCTTTTCTGCGCACTTTTTCCTCACTCGTGCGCACTCGGAAGCAACTTCCCGGTCGGTCACCCATCCTGAAACTACTCCAAGCTGAGCACTACTACTTCTCGAGCTTGCGTTGTATTCCCTCGAAGAAGAAAGGGTAATGCAGCATAGTAGCGTAAGTATTTCCCTCAGTTTTTGAGAACCAAGATATCAATCCAGTAGGAGACCACGCGCGAGTCCCTCGCACCTCCACAAACAAATAAAAACTTCGCAGCCAACGCAATAAGGGGTTGTCAATCCCTTTACGGTCACTTACGAAAGCGAGATCTGATAGATAGGATAGTTTGATATTTTTGGTATTTTTGGATATAAGAACAGAAAGTAAAAACAACAAAGTAAAGTAGATTATAGATTGATATGTTGAGAATAGACCCGGGGGCCATAGGTTTCACTAGTGGCTTCTCTCATGATAGCAGATTCCTACGGTGGGTGAACAAATTACTGTTGAGCAATTGATAGAAAAGCGAATAATTATGAGAATATCTAGGCATGATCATTATATATAGGCATCACGTCCGTGACATGTAGACCGAAACGATTCTGTATCTACTACTATTATTCAACACATCGACCGCTATCGAGCATGCATCTAGAGTATTAAGTTCATAAGAACAGAGTAATGCTTTAAGCAAGATGACATGATGTAGAGGGAAAAATTCAAGCAATATGATATAAACCCCATCTTTTTATCCTCGATGGCAACAATACTAAACGTGCCTTGCTGCCCCTGCTGTCATTGGGAAAGGACACCACAAGATTGAACCCAAAGCCAAGCACTTCTCCCATTGCAAGAACTATAGATCTAGTAGGCCAAACCAAACCGATAATTCGAAGAGACTTGCAAGGATATTATAATCATACATAAAAGAATTCAGAAAAGAACCAAATATTTCTCATAGATAATCTTGATCATAAACCCACAATTCATCGGATCTCGACAAACACACCGCATAAAGATTACATCGAATAGATCTCCTCGAAGACCGAGGAGAACTTGGTATTGAGATCCAAAAAGAGAGAAGAAGCCATCTAGATACTAACTATGGACCCGAAGGTCTATGGTAAACTACTCACAACTCATGGTGAGGCGATGGTGTTGATGTAGAAGCACTCCGTGGAAGATCCCCCCTCCGGCAGAGCTCCGAAACAGGCCCCAAGATGGGATCTCACGGGAATAGAAGGTTGTGGCGGTGGAATTAGGGTTTTTTCTGTTGCTTCAATGTTTTCAGGGTACATGGGTATATATAGGAGGAAGGAGGGCATCGGGGGAGCAACTGAAGGAAATATGCCCTAGAGGCAATAATAAAGTTGTTATTTTATATTTCCTTATATCATGATAAATGTTTATTATTCATGCTAGAATTGTATTAATCGGAAACTTGATACATGTGTGAATACATAGACAAAACAGAGTGTCCCTACTATGCCTCTACTAGACTAGCTCGTTGATCAAAGATGGTTGTGTTTCCTAACCATAGACATGTGTTGTCATTTGATCAACGGGATCACATCATTAGGAGAATGATGTGATGGACAAGACCCATCCGTTAGCTTAGCACAATGACCGTTTAGTTTTATTGCTATTGCTTTCTTCATGACTTATACATGTTCCTGTGACTATCAGATTATGTAACTCCCGAATACCGGAGGAACACCATGTGTGCTATCAAACGTCACAACGTAACTGTGTGATTATAAAGATGATCTACAGGTGTCTCCGAAGGTGTTGGCATAGATCAAGAATAGGACCGAGTGTCGGGGAGGTATCTCTGGGCCCTCTCGGTAATGCACATCATAATAAGCCTTGCAAGCAAATGACTAATGAGTTAGTCACGAGATGATGTATTACGAAACGAGTAAAGAGACTTGCTGGTAACGAGATTGAACTAGGTATTGAGATACCGATGATCGAATCTCGGGCAAGTAACATATCGATGACAAAGGGAACAACATATGTTGTTATGCGGTTCAACCGATAAAGATCTTCGTAGAATATGTAGGAGCCAATATGGGCATACAGGTTCCACTATTGGTTATTGACCGGAGAGATGTCTCGGTCATGTCTACATAGTTCTCGAACCCGTAGGGTCCGCACGCTTAAACGTTCGTTGACGATATAGTATTTAATGAGTTATGTATGTTGGTGACCGAATGTTATTCGGAGTCCCGGATATGATCACGGACATGATGAGGAACTCCGGAATGGTCCAGAGATAAAGATTAATATATGGGATAATAGTGTTTGACCTCCGAAAGGGTTCCGGAATTCACCGGAAGGGGTTCCGGATGTTTCCCGAAATGTTTGTGTACGAGAACACTTTATTTGGGCCAAAAGGGAAAGCACACAAGGTTTTTGGAAAGCACAAAAGGAAGTTTTGCGGAGTCCAGGGGCCAGACGCCAGGGTCCCTCGCGTCTGGATCCAGACGCCGGGAACCCTGGCGTCTGGCCCTGGAGTCCGAGAAGGACTCTTGCCTTTCGGGTGAAACCGGCTTTGTGAAGGCTTTTACTCCAAGTTTCGACCCCAAGGCTCCACATATAAATAGAGGGGTAGGAATAGAACCCAAGACACGTCAAGATACACCAAGCCGTGTGCCGGCAACCCCGACCCTCTAGTGTATCCTCCGTCTAGTTTCTGTAGTGCTTGGCGAAGCCCTGCAGAGATTGTTCTTCATCAACAACCGTCACCACGCCGTCGTGCTGCCGGAAATCATCTACTACTTCGCCCGTCTTGCTGGATTAAGAAGGCGAGGACGTCATCGAGCTGAATGTGTGCTGAACGCGGAGGTGCCGTACGTTCGGTACTAGACCGGGACGGATCGTGAAGGTGTACGACTACATCAACCGCGTTGATAAACGCTTCCGCTTTCGGTCTACAGGGTACGTAGACACACTCTCCCCTCTCGTTGCTATGTATCTAGTAGATAGATCTTGCGTGATTGTAGGAAAATTTTGAAATACTACGTTCCCCAATAGTTGTATCAGAGCCAGGTCTGTGCGTAGATGATATGCACGAGTAGAACACAAGTGAGTTGTGGACAACACTAGTCATACTGCTTACCAGCATGTCATACTTTGATTCGGCGGTATTGTTGGATGAAGCGGCCCGGACCGACATTACGCGTACGCTTACGCGAGACTGGTTCTACCGACGTGCTTCGCACACAGGTGGCTGGCGAGTGTCAGTTTCTCCAACTTTAGTTGAATTGAGTGTGGCTACGCCCGGTCTTTGTGAAGGTTAAAACATCACATACTTGACGAAAAATCGTTGTGGTTTTGTATGCGTAGGGAAGAACTGTGACAGCCCGAGTCCGGTGCGCCAGGTGTCAGCTAGTTATTCATTGTCAGTGCCTTGTCATCTGCTTGTGTGTTGCATCTTGCCATGTCATCATGTGTGTTGCATCAGCATGTTTTCAAAACTTGCATCCGCCCGAGTCCCCTCGTCCTCTCCGTTGTCCGTTCTGAGCCCAAACACACTCACACGCGCCCGCGGCGCCTCCGAATATTTATTTTTATAAGTGGCCGAAAAACGTTCTCGGAATGGGTTGAAATTTGGCGTGTTGTCTTATTATAGTGTAGACAGGCCGCCTGCCAAATTTCATCGCATTCGGAGTCCGTTTGATAGCCCAACGGTTATATATAGCGGCACTAGTCGCCGGTATAAGCGTCGGACGTTTTCGGTCTGCGAAAACCTCCGCGGGCCTCTTCTATACTCTCCCCACAACCCCTCCTACATAGCCCACTACCTAACCTAGGCCCATCCTACCTCACCTCGCGATCGGATCTGTCGGATCGCGATCGAAGGGCTCAAAAACACCCCTAAACACCCCCATAACCCTAGTTTTGTCTATATAAAGACCCCCCATGCCATTTTGGGCATCCCCTAGGCCTTCCCCTACCTCCAGCCTCTTCCCCCGCATCAATTTCAGCGCCAGGCCCTTGCCCCGCCGCCACCTGGCCACAACAGCCCGCCGCCACCTCACTTCTGCCAAATGGCGTGCTGCCATTGGCCATCGCCGCCGTTTCAGCCGCCTGGGCCAATGGCACGCCGCCACCTGGCATCCCCAGCGCCTCCAGCCGCCAGGCCCGCGGGAAGCCCGCCCCGGGTCGTGACCGGGCCCCGCCGGGCCCGAGCTCCCCAGCTCCTCCCGCTGCTCCTCCCCAGTGCCCCGCTCGACCGAGCCTCTGGTGACCTCGACGCCGGCCACCGGAACTTCCCCGCCGGTGCGCCACCGCTCCTCCCGCCGGTGACGACCACAAGGCAGGCCCCTCAAGCCTCTCCTTCCCTCCTCTGCGCCCGCTCTCCCTCTCACCTCGGCCTCTCCTCGTGCCCCGCAGGAGCCGCCATGGAAGAGCCCAGCCGAGCTCTCCTTCGCCGGATCTCGCGAACCCAGCGCCGCCGAGCCTCCTAGCTGCCGGAAACGGATCGCCGCCGCCTGGATCTGCCCGGATCCGGCTCCGGAGCACCTCCCCAGCGCCTCCCTACGTCCTTGCCGCCACCGGTCTCCTGGCCGCCGTCGCCTGGTCTCCCCTCGGGCGGAGGAGGACGCCCGACGCCCGAGCCACGCGTGGGCCTCCCCGCGGCCCACCTCTCCAGTGCGGCCCAGCTTCCCGCGGTCCAACTCCAGGCCTTCTTCGGCCCATTGCCTCCCTCCAGGCCTGGCTTGGCTCCTCTGCTACTGGGCTTGGCCCATGGTGAGGCTCCCCCCTATCCCTCGCCTGGGCGCCACTTAGTTACTTTACGCCCCTGTGTTTTTTTCTAAGTCATAAAATCTGCCAAGTCCTTTTCTGTCATATTTTGTTGCTATGTTTGCATGGTGATAAGTTTTTGCGTGTATGTCCAAATTAAGTGTATGATATGTCAAAATGACCGTGGTGATATGCTCTACACTTTATTCCATTGTGACATGCTTGTTTGACTTCATCTAGATGCTCTAATCTCTGTTGCAAGAGGGCTACTTGTTATAAACTGCTGCTACTTGTTATTTTTATGCCATGTTTGAGATATGATAACTTGGTGCATGTTTATCCAAATGATGCAAATGATATATCAAAATGTTCATTATGAGATACTCTACATGTTGGTTGCTGTAGCATGCTTGTTTGAGTCCTTATTGCCATGTTAATCTCTGTTGCAAAAGTGCGTGTGGCTGTTAGGTTTTGTAACTTGTTACGAGATGCCTAGTTGAGGAGCTCGTTGCTATTGTTGTGTTTGTCCCCATGTCACATGCTCATATGTTTTAGATTCTCCATCATGTGTTCTTTGCTGTCGTGCAAACCTTTTGCCATGTTATGCCTTGTGTTGACTTAAACATGCTCGCAAACATGCCATGCTAATGTTACTGTTTTAACACTTAGTGAAATTTCACTAAGTCTGGAATCTATCTTATCCTAATGCCATGTTTGCTTGATGCCCTAGGCAAATCCATGTTAGTTTTGGGGTGTCCATTGATCATTCCTTGTTGTATATGTTGTTGGCTATCCATCCATGCCATTACTTGCTCATTTGGGTTGTTGTAGCTTATTTATTTCTTGCTCTCAAGTTGCTATAAAATATTACTGTCAGGTTTTTATTGTCATGATCAAAATGTTGTAGCTTGTTGCTATTGATCCATGCCTCCTATGGAGTTGCTCCAATGGAGTTGTTTGCTGTAGGATATGTCTACTTCATGTCCATGCTTCTTTTCACCATGTTTGAGTGCTGTAGAGTATATATTTCTTGCTCCAAAGTTGCTATGTGGCTGTTAACTTCAGCTTGTTGTTATATCTTGTTTCATGTGTATCTTTTAGCCCGTTGCTCCGTTTTGAGCGTGTATTATATGAAACTTGTGTGATTTTGCATGTAGAATCATAATATCTTCTTGTTTACATGTTTGGAGTGAGTTTGCTTGATGTTTGGGTGCTTCTTGCACCGTTGCCATGTTTGACTTGTTTTGCTCATATCTTCTAGGCTGTAGCTCCGAATTAAATGAACTTTATATGAAACTTGACTAGAATTTCGTGTAGATCATGATGGTGCATGTTAACTTGCTGTTTAATAACTTTAACTTAAGGATTGTTCAGATCTGGACTAATTTCAAACTATGCATATGGGGACTTACCGGATTTGTAATAGGTAGTTCCGGCCTCATTTAAACTTGTTGACTTGTGTTGTTTTTGAGTGCTTCCTGCCTTGCCATGTTTTGCATCATATATGGACTTGTCTTGCATCATACTTGCTTGAGCATAATGTCATGTTCTTGCGTTGTTTTTCTGTGCTTCCTACCTTGCCATGTATTGTTTCCTGTATAGACTTGTCATGCATCTGATGACCCTCAACCGTAAGGGATCTATTGCAGCGTTTTCGATAAGTAAGAGTGTCGAACCGAACGAGGAGCAGAAGGTATTAATAAGCGATTCTGAGCAAGAAACTACTGCAAGCACTGAAAGATAACTTTTAGGGGCTTTCTCGGTATAAGCAACAGTAATGTAAAGGCAAGTAACGTAAAAGGTACTGGGAGTAACAAGTGGCCCAATCCTTTCTTAGCAAAGGAGAGGCCTAGCAACTGAACTTATAAAGACTAAAGCGTTCCTGAGGACACACGGGAGAGGTAGTCATGTGCTTTCACCATATTTCGTATCGATACTATGTTATGTGTTGGTAAGTGTTGAGTGGGTGGATCAATGCTAGTGCACTCTCTAGACTAAGATGAATGCACTCTTATGATTAAACACCTTGCAAGCATCCGCAAATACAAGATATAATTTAAGGCAAAAGCCCAACCATAGCAATAAGATCGAGGATCCATTATTCCCTTATGCAAAAGCGTGCAAACTGGGGTTCAGGTTTCTGTCACTCCGGCAACCCACCATAAGCATTCTTTATACACAATGTATTCTCCTAGGTCCTTAGTAAGGCGAAGTGTTGGTTGTTCGACTCACACAACACCACTAGTAGAATAACAACACAACTTAAATATCAAACAACACATATTACTTCAACAGCATATGACTACTAACAACAAGACTTTCCCCATGTCCTCAAGAACTAAGGTAACTACTCACGAGACATAAAAGAGATCATGATCAGTGGGGATAAATATGTGATAAACAATCTGGACATAATAGTATTTCTCCAATAAAACTCAATAGCATTCACCACAAAGTAGTAATCAACACCGATGGAGTAGAGAGGATAGGTAGTACGAGTTACAACACGAGTTGTGATTGTAAGATGAGATTTGGATGAAGATGAAGATGGTGCTGGTGTTGGGGATGATGTTGATGATGATCTCGATGATGCTCGTGACAATGATGATGACGATGGCGACGATCTCCCCTTCCGGGAGGTGATCTCCGCGGCGGAATCTGCCCGCCGGAGATGCCCTTTTCTTCTCTGTAGGTTTCCGCCTCGAAGCGGCGGCGGAACTCCGTAAAAAGTCCCGTCCCTAGGGTTTTTGGATAACGGAGAGCATATATGCAAAAGGGGGCGACTAAAGGTGGGCCCGGGGCTCCAGGCGCCCCCCCGGCGCGGCTAGGGGGGGGGGCGCCCCCAGGTCGCCTGGGCACCCTGTGGCCCCCCTCTGACTCCCCTTTTGCGTGTCTTCGTGATTCGTCTGAAAAATACCTCCCGTCAATTTTCAGGTAATTTGGAGGTATTCTTCTTCAGCAACTCAGCATCCACTTTTTCCTGCTGAATCCTGCGTCTGCTGTTCCGGCATCGGAAAGTTGCAAACTGTGTAAAATAGACCAAAACAACATAAGAACATCACCATAACGTGAAATATATCAATGAATAAGGATAAATTATGATACAAAATAGTGATGCATTTTGGACGTATCAACACCCCCAAGCTTAGACCTCGCTTGTCCCCAAGCGAATATGAACTCGGTAAACCTGTCCACAAGTTTAGAGAGTGAAGTGTCGATAAATAGAATACGGACAAGAAGCATCATAGTTTCTTTACCAACTCAAATATCCTCAACAGCAATCTTCAACTCATAAGGCCCTTATGAAAGAGTGATAATACTTATATTCGAAAGTAGGGCTAAGGAAACTCATTATATCATGGCAAACATGTCCTTCGGTCAAAGAACAACAAATATATTTAACTTTTGCTCTTATATTTTGATGAGATCAATTGAAGCTTTTTGAAATAACATGTTAATAGGCAAGAAGTGAAAGTGTTAACACAAAGGAAGATATTTGCCTTAGCTGGGCATGACAAACAACTTACTTATCGAATGATAATGTCAACAAGGATATGATATGACAAATCTTAATGCAGCTTTATATGAATGAATCCTTATCAACATCAAACGTCTGCTCTCTTTGAGAAATAGAAGGAAGTGGAAATAACTGACTCAACTTAAAATTAAAAGATAGGCCCTGCTCTAGGGTAGTAGGGAGAACTCATGTGCTATCCTCAAATCAAACAGAATGAAAACAAGTTTTGAGAGGTGCATGATTTGTCAACGAATGCTAATAGATAACTCAATTGCTTCTTGAACTGGACAAGTTTCGAGGAACGGCTCCCGCACGAGGACGATAACATCCTCTTATTCTCCTTTGTTTATCACTGCCAAAGTTTTCTGATTTCTCATGAACAAAGCGTGAAGGAGGTTTGTTTGTTATATTATTTTTAAGCCGGGCGCACTCTTTGCCAGTTCCTTCTCGTATTATGGGTTTGCACATTAGACATGCAATCCCGGGGTGAAGCTTGTCCATCTCAAGAAGACTATGAATTAGCTATTACTTCCTCATGAGCTAAAACAGAGGCACAAAATAAAAGATTTTGAACATTTAAGGATAACACATAAATTATATACTTTAGGAAGTGGTATTGGACTACCACGAGTAGGTAGGTATGGTGGACTCATATGGAAGGTATTGGTTTTAAGGGTATGGATGCACAAGCAGAATACCGCTTAGTACAGAGTTAGGCTAGCAAAGGTTTTGAGAGAGCAGACAACTGATGATGACTAAGATGCAAAGCAATATAAAGCATGAACATTGAAATAAGCATAACACATCAAGTTGTTTTCCTTGTCAACATAACACTTCAAGCATAATAACATAAAGGTTTTGGCTATGTTGATACTTTAAGAAAATCATGCTTGTTGTTATGACCAAAGCTATGTTTGCCAAGATTAAATAAAGTTTTCACAGCCATACCTGACATAAGGTCAATACTCCCCATAAGAATCATCATATAAGGTCGCTTGCGTGAAGAGAATACCGAGTGCAGCAAAAGGAACCGATAAACTTCTCATTAATATTCCATCATAAACGACTCCACACTCACGGATACAATCCCTCACCGAAGGAGCGATAGACCTCAATGCACACACCTATCTCATATAATAACCTCCCTAGACATGATACGACTCTACTTGATTCTAAAAGACAAAAGGTAAAGATAAAGATACCGGGCACTCCCCCAAGCTTGGAACAAGCCAAGGGAATGCCATTACCCCAGGAGATTTCACTCATCATCCTTGTTGGCGTTGATCAAGTAGTCCTTGGCGAAACGCTTCCATGGAAGGGGTTCTCCAGTCTCATATGAGAAGCTCGTCTCCTGGATCCTGCATTCAGCACCCAAACCCATGCGCAGAAACCTTAGTTCATACTCACAGTTCTGGTTATGTAGATCATTAATTTGCCCTTGGAGCTCTATAATTCTTTCTTCAGACGCGGTGATTCTTTCCCACATCCCCTTCATCTCCTTCAGGAAGTAGTTCTTCAGCTCGTTGGTGATGTCAAAGTTAGCTTCAACACCACGCTCGATCATCTTCTTATATTCGAAGACTTCTTGCTCCACTTCTTCCAGCCTGGCCTGGATGCTCCCCTCCTTGATAGGTCCCTTCAGATCTTCTTGATGAAGGACACCGTCCTCCATCTGAACAACCTGAGGGTGCTTCTTCACCTCAGCGAGGTAAGGGTTGATGACGTTGACGACGAACTTGTCCTTGGGGGAACTTGGAGAAGCCATGGCACCTAAATTTAGCTGAAAGATTTCCTGGCAGAAACAGATCGAAGAGAAAACACGCGAAATCGCAAGATACGTTGCCGGAACAATCCGGGCAAATATATAGGAAAAATTTATGCACAGAAAGGAAGGTAATGGACCAAAGCGGGGTCGGAGGCGGACTCCCGGGTGTCCAGGCGGCCTACCGGCGCGGCACGGGGGGGGGGGG
>LR738710.1:797009055-797395765 GCA_902687465.1 Secale cereale | reverse complement strand
TTAATCTTAATTGCACCAGACCGATAAACTTCTTCAATATGAAATGGTCCTTCCCACCTGGAAAGTAGTTTACCTGGAGAAAACCTGAAACGGGATCTAAACAACAAAACTTTATCACCAACATTAAATTCACGTTTCAGAATCTTCCTATCATGCCACCTTTTTACCTTTTCCTTGAACATTTTAGCGCTCTCGTAAGCTTCACTTCTCCATTCATCTAGAGAAGTCAAGTTCATGAGACGCTTCTCACCAGCTAGTTTTGGGTCAGCGTTAAGCTCTCTAACAGCCCAGAAAGCTTTGTGCTCTAACTCTAATGGCAAATGGCAAGCCTTGCCATACACCATCTTATAGGGGGACATGCCCATGGGGTTTTTGTAAGCAGTTCTATATGCCCACAAAGCATCTCCTAACTTATTTGACCAGTCCTTTCTATTTCTGTTTACTGTTTTCTGCAAGATTAACTTAATCTCTCTATTGGTGAGCTCAACTTGGCCACTAGTTTGAGGATGATATGGTGAAGCAATTCTATGATTAACATCGTATTTAGCCAAAGCTTTTCTAAAAGCTCCGTGCATGAAGTGTGATCCTCCATCGGTCATGAGGTACCTTGGTACACCAAACCTAGGAAAAATTACATCTTTAAGCATTTTCAAAGATGTCCTGTGATCAGCACTTTCAGTGGGGATTGCTTCAACCCACTTGGTCACATAATCAACAGCTACTAAAATGTGAGTGTACTTGTGCGAAGAAGGAAAAGGACCCATAAAATCAAAACCCCAACAATCGAAAGGTTCAATCACTAGTGAGTAATTCATAGGCATCTCATTCCTTCTACTAATGTTACCAACTCTCTGACATTTATCACAGGCTAGAACATAATTTCTAGCATCT
Organism: Secale cereale; assembly: GCA_902687465.1. NCBI lineage: Eukaryota > Viridiplantae > Streptophyta > Magnoliopsida > Poales > Poaceae > Secale > Secale cereale. The sequence continues at coordinate 797,394,874 of LR738710.1, read as the reverse complement.
TTAAAGAGAGTGGGCCAATAAAAACCTGATTGAAGAACCTTATGTGCAGTCCTCTCACCGGCATGATTTCCTCCATAGGGACTATCATGACACCGTATGAGAATGTCCTTCTGGTCATGTTTCGGAATGCATCTTCTCACGATCCCGTTGGGACCTTCTTTGAAAAGATGTGGGTCATCCCAAAAGTAGTGCCTCAAATCATGAAAGAACTTCTTCCTTTGCTGAAATGTTAGACCTGGAGGCAAATACTTTGCAACAATAAAATTAGCATAATCTGCATACCAAGGATCAGAAAGAGATTGTACTTTTACAACGGCAAGTTGCTCGTCTGGAAAACTATCGTTAACTGGGATGGGGTCGTGCGGTATATCTTCCATCCTTGAAAGATTGTCCGCCACCGGATTGTCTTCCCCTTTCCTATCAACAATCTGCAAATCAAATTCTTGAAGAAGGAGTACCCATCTGATAAGCCTTGGCTTGGCATCCTTATTTGTCATAAGATACTTAATGGCAGCATGATCAGTATGAATAATAACTTTGGAATCAACTATATACTGCCTAAACTTATCACAAGCAAAAACTACAGCTAAGAATTCCTTCTCAGTAGTAGCATAATTTCTTTGAGCACTATCAAGGGTTTTACTAGCATAATGTATAACATTCAATTTCTTATCAACTCTTTGTCCTAAAACAACTCCAACAGCAAAATCACTTGCATCACACATAATCTCAAAAGGTAAATTCCAGTCAGGTGGTTGTACTATAGGAGCAGTTATTAAAGCTTTCTTAAGGATTTCAAAAGCTTCCTTACAGTTTTCATCAAATACAAAAGGAACATCCTTCTGGAGAAGATTAGTGAGGGGTCTCGAGGTTTTAGAAAAGTCTTTAATAAATCTTCTATAAAAACCTGCATGACCGAGAAAACTGCGAATACCTTTGATGTCCCTTGGATAGGGCATCCTCTCAATAGCTTCGATCTTGGCTTTGTCCACTTCAATTCCCCTTTCGGAAATCTTGTGACCAAGAACAATCCCTTCATTAACCATGAAGTGGCACTTCTCCCAGTTGAGTACCAAATTTGTCTCCTCGCATCTCTGCAAAACTTTATTAAGGTTGTGAAGACAATGGTTAAAAGAAGTTCCATAGACGGAGAAATCGTCCATGAAGACTTCCATAATATCCCCGCAGAAACCATGAAAAATAGCAGACATACACCTTTGAAAAGTAGCAGGGGCATTACATAAACCAAAAGGCATACGCCTGTAAGCATAAGTACCAAAGGGACAAGTAAAAGTGGTCTTCTCTTGATCGGCAGTGTTAACATGAATTTGAGAAAAGCCAGAATAACCATCGAGATAACAAAAGTGGGTATTTTTGGATAACCTTTCAAGCATTTGGTCGATGAACGGCAACGGATAGTGATCCTTCCTGGTTACCTTGTTCAACTTGCTGTAATCAATACACATTCTATATCCAATAATAATCCTCTGAGGTATTAATTCATTTTTATCATTAGGAACCACAGTTGTACCTCCTTTCTTAGGAACACAATGTACCGGACTTACCCACTTACTATCAGCTATAGGGTAGATAATACCTGCGGCTAGAAGCTTGAGAATCTCAGTTCTCACGACATCCATCATCTTCGGGTTCAACCGTCGTTGATGATCAACAACTGGTTTAGCATCAGGTTCAAGGTTGATAGTATGTTGACAGATAGATGGACTAATCCCCTTAAGGTCATCAAGGGTGTAGCCAATCGCCCCTCGGTGTTTACGAAGTACTTCCAATAATCGCTCCTCTTCATATCCTGAAAGGTTAGAATTGATAATAATAGGATATACTTTCTTTTCATCTAAATAAGCATACTTGAGCGTATCGGGAAGAGGTTTAAGATCGAACACCGGGTCTTCTTTCGGTTTTGATAAAATTCCCAAAGGTTCAACCGGAAGGTTGTGCTTCAGGATGGCAGGCTGCCTCAAGAATATTTCATCTAGTTCATTTCTTTCCTGCATATGCAAATCATTTTCGTGGTCCTCCATGTATTGCTGCAAAGGATCATTAGGGGGAATAGCAATAGAGGCAATACTTTCAATAATTCTATCATCACTAGGTAAATCAGTACCACGAGGCTGCTTAGAGAACTTAGAAAAATTAAATTCATATGGCTCACCATCGAATTCAACAGAAACTTTACCTTTCTTACAATCTATTATAGCTCCACAAGTTCTAAGAAAAGGTCTACCAAAAATAATGGGACAAAAATTGTCCCTCTCTGAACCAAGTACTAGAAAGTCGGTAGGGTATTTTACCTTTCCACATAGGACTTCAACGTCCCTCACAATTCCGATAGGAGAGATAGTTGTTCTGTTTGCAAGATGAATAGTAACATCAACTTCTTCAAGTTCACAAGGGGAAATCTCACCGATGATCTCTTCATAAAGTGAATAGGGGATAGCACTTGCACTCGATCCCAAATCGCATAGCCCATAATAATTGTGATCTCCTATTTTAACAGATACCACTGGAGTACCTGAAATTGGGCCTTTATTCTTGGCTGTGACAAGGTTAGTGGAAACAGCACAAAAATTTATATTGGAATCCAAAACATCATCAGTAGCAAGGTCTTTAATCAATGCAACTTGAGGATCGACCCTGATCTGGTCCTCAGGCTCATCAACTCTTCTTTCACTTTTATTTATTATGCCTGTCACAAGAGAATGCTCCCTTATCCTCGTGGGAAAAGGAGGCTTTTCATATATAACTGCAGGCAAAATAGGGTCAGCCACATAAATATCAATAGGTGGTTCTTTAAAAGGTTCATGGTGCTGGTCTCTCTTCTTTTTAAAAGAATCAACGTGAGAGGCAAAATTCTTACACAAATCAATCACTAGATGGGAATCAAGACCAATCTTAGAGCAAAAAGTATTGAAGTAATCAGTTTTCACATAGCTCTCAATATAATCATATTCATAATTTATAGCGGGTTCAATACCTTTATCAATTTCCCAATCTTCGGTGTTCCTCTGGATTCTTTCAAGGAGATCCCACCTTTCTTCAACACTCTTCTTCTGAAATACCCCACTAGAGGAGGCATCCAGCATCTCCTTATCCTGACGAGAAAGCCTGGCATAAAAATTTGCAAGTATAATTTCCTTGGGAAGCTTATGAATAGGGCATTTGAGCATTAGGGACTTCAATCTCCCCCAAGCTTGAGCAATGCTTTCTCCGTCACGAGACCTAAAGTTATAGATATAATTCCTGTCTCGATGAATTTCATGAAGAGGATAAAACTTAGTATAAAAGAGAGACATAAGCTCCTGCCAGTCAAGCAAGTGTGAGTTATCGAGAAGCCCATACCAATCTGAAGCTTTATCTATAAGTGATACGACAAACAATTTCCTCATGACAAACTCCCTCGATACACCTGCAAGCTTAAATAATGAACATAGTTGTGACATATATAGCAAGTGTTCACCGGGATGTCTGTCTCCTGCGTAACGATTAGCCAAAACATAATCGATAATACTAGCTGGTATTTTATAAGGCACAATTTCAGTAGGGGGAGGATCAACCACCACAGGTGTGGGGCGTCTTCCCGCAAGCAACGATCCAATAATAGGGTTGTCCATAAGGACAAGGAGCAGCAAATAGCAAAAATAAAAACAGAATTATAAAAAACTTTCTTACCAGTTTTGACTTTACCAATAGCGCTACGCTCCCCGGCAACGGCGCCAGAAAACGGTACTTGATGACCCTCAACCGTAAGGGATCTATTGCAGCGTTTTCGATAAGTAAGAGTGTCGAACCCAACGAGGAGCAGAAGGTATTGATAAGCGATTCTGAGCAAGAAATTACTGCAAGCACTGAAAGATAACTTTTAGGGGTTTTCTCGGTATAAGCAACAGGAATGTAAAGGCAAGTAACGTAAATGGTACTGAGAGTAACAAGTGGCCCAATCCTTTCTTAGCAAAGGAGAGGCCTAGCAACTAAACTTATAAAGACTAAAGCGTTCCTGAGGACACACGGGAGAGGTAGTCATGTGCTTTCACCATATTCCGTATCGATACTATGTTATGTGTTGATAAGTGTTGAGTGGGTGGATCAATGCTAGTGCACTCTCTAGACTAAGATGAATGCACTCTTATGATTAAACACCTTGCAAGCATCCGCAAATACAAGATAGAATTTAAGGCAAAAGCCTAACCATAGCAATACGATCGAGGATCCATTATTCCCTTATGCAAAAGCGTGCGAACTGGGGTTCAGGTTTCTGTCACTCCGGCAACCCACCATAAGCATTCTTTATACACAATGTATTCTCCTAGGTCCTTAGTAAGGCGAAGTGTTGGGTGTTCGACTCACACAACACCACTAGTAGAATAACAACACAACTTAAATATCAAACAACACATATTACTTCAACAGCATATGACTACTAACAACAAGACTTTCCCCATGTCCTCAAGAACTAAGGTAACTACTCACGAGACATAAAAGAGATCATGGTCAGTGGGGATAAATATGTGATAAACAATCTGGACATAATAGTATTTCTCCAATAAAACTCAATAGCATTCACCACAAAGTAGTAATCAACACCGATGGAGTAGAGAGGATAGGTAGTACGAGTTACAACACGAGTTGCGATTGTAAGATGAGATTTCGATGAAGATGAAGATGAAGATGGTGCTGGTGTTGGGGATGATGTTGATGATGATCTCGCTGATGCCCGTGACGATGATGATGACGATGGCGACGATCTCCCCTTCCGGGAGGTGATCTCCCCGGCGGAATCTGCCCGCCGGAGATGCCCTTTTCTTCTCTGTAGGTTTCCGCCTCGAAGCGGCGGCGGAACTCCGTAAAAAGTCCCGTCCCTAGGGTTTTTGGATAACGGAGAGCATATATGCAAAAGGGGGCGACCAGAGGTGGGCCAGGGGCTCCAGGCGCCCCCCCCGGCGCGGCCAGGGGGGCGCGCCCCCAGGCCGCCTGGGCACCCTGTGGCCCCCCTCTGACTCCCCTTTTGTGTGTCTTCGTGATTCGTCTGAAAAATACCTCCGGTCAATTTTCAGGTAATTTGGAGGTATTCTTCTTCAGCAACTCAGCATCCACTTTTTCCTGCTGAATCCTGCGTCTGCTGTTCCGGCATCGGAAAGTTGCAAACCGTGTAAAATAGACCAAAACAACATAAGAACATCATCATAACGTGAAATATATCAATGAATAAGGATAAATTATGATACAAAATAGTGATGCATTTTGGACGTATCAGCATCCTACCTTGCCATGTATTGCATCATATATAGACTTGTGTTGTTTTTCTGTGCTTCCTACCTTGTCATGTATTGCTTCCTGTATAGACTTGCCATGCATCATACCTTGCCATGTATTGCATCATATATAGACTTGTGTTGTTTTTCTGTGCTTCCTACCTTGTCATGTATTGCTTCCTGTATAGACTTGTCATGCATCATACCTTGCCATGTATTGCATCATATATAGACTGTGTTGTTTTTCTATGCTTCCTACCTTGCCATGTTCTGCTTCCTGTATAGACTTGTAGTGCTTCCTATATAGAACTGTCTTGCATCATACTTGGTTGAGCATATTGTCATGTCTCGTGTGGTGTGTTTACCGTGTTGCTTGCTTCTTCTCGTTACTGCTTGTTCCGTTGCGTTCGTGAGGATTCGTTCGTCTACCCGTGGTTCTTCTTCAAGGCTTCTTCTTCGTCTCCTTCATGGATCCGTTCTTCTTCCTTGCGGGATCTCAGGCAAGATGACCATACCCTTGGATACCTTTACTATCATATCCTTTGCTTAGTTGTCTCGATGCTATCGTTATATGTCGCGCTACCCACCTTATTGTCAGCCCCTCTCCTTGTTGCCATGAAACCTCTAACCTTTGACACCTTCCTAGCAAAAACCATTGTTTGGCTATGTTACCCGCTTGCTCAGCCCCTCTTATAGCGTAGTTAGTTGCAGGTGAAGATGAAGATCGTTCCAGGTGGGAACTTGTTGTTGGAATATCACAGTATCTGTTATTATTTATAACACACCTATATACAGGGCATGGGTGGAAGGCTTGGCCTTTTGCTCGGTGTTTTGTTCCACTCATGCCACCTTAGGCGCCGATAAACCGACATTATGTTCCTTGATTTTGCGTTCCTTACACGGTTGGGTATATGGGGACCCCTTGACACTTCGTCTTTGAATAAAACTCCTGCAGCAAGGCCCAACATTGGTTTTAATTTGCCTCATAATAACAACTTATTTAATTAATTAAATTGCATAAGGGGGACGCTCCTTGGAGATTCTTTTCTACATAGCAGGGGGGCCAGTGCTGATGGTGTTGGTCCCAAATGGGGGTCCTGCGGGGCCACCTCGGGGAAACTCGAGGGCTGGTTTTACCTGTAGCATCGCCCATCCGGTTGTGGCCTGAGACGAGATACGCGCGGCTACTATCAGGGTGTCAGCACGCCGGGAGGTCTTGCTGGACTTGTTTTACCATTGTCGAAATGTCTTGTGCACTGGGATGCCGAGCCTGATCGGATTTCCCTAAGATAAGGGGTGATGATATTATATTTATCACTTCAGCTGACCGTGAGAGCTTGTGATGGGCTAAGTTAGGACACCCCTGCAGGGTTATGATCTTTCGAAAGCCGTGCCCGCGGTTATGTGGCAGATTGGAATTTGTTAATGTCCGGTTGTAGAGAACTTGACAGAGGATCCGAAGTAAAACACACAACGGTGTGAGTAACCGTGACTGTCTCTTTTCACTTTGAGAAGAGAACACGATGGGGTTATGTTTGACTCGTAGGTAGTTCAGGATCTTTAGCGATCACTACTAGTTGCGACCGTGCGTAGATGCTCATCTTATTCTTGTACTCGTAAGTTAGCCACCATACATTTGCTTAGCCGCTGCTGCAACCTCACCACTTTACCTCTCCCTTCCTATTAAGCTTTGATAGTCTTGTTACCCATGGTTATTGGATTGCTGAGTCCTCGTGGCTCACAGATACTACAACAACAGTTGCAGGTGCAGGTTTCCGATGTCTTGACGTGAGAGCGATGATCGTTGTGTTGGAGTTCTTTCTTCTTTCTTCTTCAGTCTTGGGTTAGGTTCCGGGTCGGCAGCCTGGGATAGCAGATGGATGTCTTTGTGTTATTCATGTTTGTATCCGTAGTCAGATACTTTGTATTGATGTTGTTGTATTCATGTGACTTGTATGTATTGTTGTATCCCCCATGTATGTATGTAATGGTACGATGTAATGATATCCATCTTGCTAAGCGCCCGAAATGCGGTTGTGCCCCAATCACGTAAGTGTCACGTGATCGGGATAGAATCGCATCTTGGGCCTGACAAGTTGGTATCAGAGCCTCGACCGACCATAGGAGCCCCCTTGTTTGATCGTAGCTTGGCCATTGTCGAGTCTAGCAGAAAACTTTTTCAGAGTCTAGTTATATCGGAGAGTAGGAATTCTTTTTACTCCTCTGCCCCTTCGTCACTCTGGTGAGGAATCTTGACGTAGGTGTTTTGAATTACCCCTCTTCCCCTTCAATTTTTTTTAGGATCACGTGGATAGTCTGCGTTCGTTGCGTTGTTAGTTCTTTCATCTGGTGCATCTCTCGCCAAGTGGATTCAACCCTCTTCTTCTTTGCAAGTGCAATCCTTAGTTCTTTCCAACCGGTGTTGTTTCACCTTCCGAAGTTGTCTTTCTTTTTCCCACCCGCCCACCCTTTTTGTTTCTCGGAGCCGGAGTCCTTAATCGAGTATCCATCCTACTCGTGTGATCCTCTGCATTTTTTCCTCAGTTATTCCAACTGGTGAATTCTCCTCTCGTTTGATATTCTTCACCTCTTTTTTTTCATTTCCGGAGGATTTCAATTCAAGTTTTCCGGTGTTGTTCTTATTCTTTCATGGGCTCAATTGTTTCCTCTTGCTCGTTCGTCTCTCGCCATTTATTTATTCCAGAGTTCCGAAGTCATTTCAGGAGATTTATCTGTATTCCAATTAATTCGAGGTTGCCACCACCTTCAAGTCTTTTAGTCGTTCAGGTGCTTCATCTCCTTTCGATCCTTTCAACGGTGGGCTCATAACCCACAGGCTTATTCCCAGGATCCTACCTAACTCTTCTAATTTCCCGAAGTGTTCAGAAATTCTTTTCAAGTGTGACGTAAGTATGGATTCCATCAGTCACGTGCCTTCCGAAGTTCGTTTGCAATTCTTTTCATGTGTGGTTCAACCCTTCTTCTTTTCATTCATCCGGAGTTATTCTTGAATTCTTTTATTTGTGTTCCTCCGAAGGTCATCATTCAGAAGATTTCTTCATTCTCAGTTTTCAACTCCGTCCTCCAAATATTCTTCATTGATGCCTCTTCGTTCGTCTCACATTCTCCTGGTGCTTCGTTCAAGTATTCTTTAATCAGTTCGCGATCTCTTCGTGCTCGTCATCTAAATTCCCCAAGTGCTTTATTGTTTCCGGCGATTCATCGTATTCACTCGATTCATTTTCTTACGGTGGCTTGTCCTCTTGCATCGTTCAATTTCATTCCTTACGGTGGTCATTCTCGTTCTTCACTCGATTTTAATTCTTCCCGGTGGTCCGTTCATTTTCTTCACTCGGTTTAATTCTTTACGGTGGTTCGCATCAACAATTCTTCCCGGTGTTATCATATCAATGCATTTTATTCCAATCCTACCGGTGGTTCATGAAGATTTTCGCAAGTCCGCAATATATCCCTTTTTAATCAATTCCAACATGAATAAGTTGTGTGCAAATCCATTGCTTCTCATCAATTTATTGGTGGAGGATAAGCATGACATAATTCTTATTCTTTTCATCGAGTTGATTTATTCCTTCCTTCGGAGTTTATTCTTGATGAATAAATTCTAGTTCCAAGTGCTTTAATCTTTTCTTCCCCGGAGTTCAAAGATTTCCCGGCTATTTCCTCGAACTCTGTCTAATCACTGCTAGGCTTTAATCTTATTCTTTTCGTTCGTCATTTCTATATCGTCATCCTTTCATTATCGGAGTTCTTCGTGGTGGTTCTTCATCATTTAATTCATTCTTCAAATATTGAGTAATTCTTCTGGAGCAGCTCAAGCATTATTCTTTTGTGTCTCGGGATGCAAATAATTCTCTGTATTCTTTTGAAATGGAGTTTTGCATTTCTTTCTTCATTCTCATCTCTTCAATCTTTTCGTTGCGGCGGTAATTCACCTCAAGTTTTGAGATGTTTTCATAAGTCCACAACAAGCTTATTCTTTTGTTATTGATTTTCTTAACAACTCCGTTCAAGCCTTTCTCTTGAAGATGCTTTTTCAAATTCATTCGTGATGGAAGTTGTCATTTTATATTCCGTTTGTTTCATCCAACTCTTTCAATTCTTCCGGAGGCATTGTGTTGTTGCTCTAGTCGAGTATCGTTTCATCTCCTCATGTTTGGTTTCATCTTGTCAACTCCTTGTTATATTCCTTCCATTGTCTACCGGTGTGCTATTTCTTTCAGCTTTAGCCGGAGTGCTGCCCGAATTCCTTCGTTCGAATTCCTTTCTATCTCTTTTAACCGGAGTGGTTTCGAATTTATTCTTGCTCCTTCAACTCTTGTTTCATTCCTTGCAGCTCTCAAGGTTCTCGTGTGCTCCTTGTTCCTCTTTTGTAATGGAGCTTCTCTTTCTCGTTCATCTCCATTATATCCTTTCTTTCAAGTGGCTCAACCTCTCAACATCTTTTGGTTTCACTCTTTTGTCCTCGAAGAACTTTGTTCTTCCTCTTTCCTCTACCGTCTCGTTCCTAAGATCTCGGGACGAGATCTCTTGTTAGTAGGGGAGTGTTGTGACACCCCGAGTCCGGTGCGCCAGGTGTCAGCCAGTTATTCGTTGTCAGTGCCTTGTCATCTGCTTGCATGTTGCATCTTGCCATGTCATCATGTGTGTTCCATCAGCATGTTTTCAAAACTTGCATCCGCCCGAGTCCCCTCGTCCTCTCTGTTGTCCGTTCTGAGCCCAGACACACTCACACGCGCCCGCGGCGCCTCCGAATATTTATTTTTATAAGTGGCCAAAAAACGTTCTCGGAATGGGTTGAAACTTGGCGTGTGGTCTTATTATAGTGTAGACAGGCCGCCTGCCAAATTTCATCGCATTCGGAGTCCGTTTGATAGCCCAACGATTATATATAGCGGCACTAGTCGCCGGTATAAGCGTCGGACGTTTTCGGTCTCCGAAAACCTCCACGGGCCTCTTCTCTACTCTCCCCACAACCCCTCCTACACAGCCCACTACCTAACCTAGGCCCATCCTACCTCACCTCGCGATCGGATCCGTCGGATCGCGATCGGAGGGCCCAAAAACACCCCTAAACACCCCCATAACCCTAGTTTTGTCTATATAAAGACCCTCCATGCCATTTTGGGCATCCCCTAGGCCTTCCCCTACCTCCAGCCTCTTCCCCCGCATCAATTTCAGCGCCAGGCCCTTGCCCTGCCGCCACCTGGCCACATCAGCCCGCCGCCACCTCACTTCTACCAAATGGCGTGCTGCCATTGGCCATCGCCGCCGTTTCAGCCGCCTGGGCCAGTGGCACGCCGCCACCTGGCATCCCCAGCGCCTCCAGCCGCCAGGCCCGCGGGGAGCCCGCCCCGGGCCGCGACCGGGCCCTGCCGGGCCCGAGCTCCCCAGCTCCTCCCGCTGCTCCTCCCCAGTGCCCCGCTCGACCGAGTCTCTGGTGGCCTCGACGCCGGCCACCAGAACTTCCCCACCGGTGCGCCACCGCTCCTCCCGCCGGTGATGACCACAAGGCAGGCCCCTCAAGCCTCTCCTTCCCTCCTCTGCACCCGCTCTCCCTCTCACCTCGGCCTCTCCTCGTGCCCCGCAAGAGCCGCCATGGAAGAGCCCAGCCAAGCTCTCCTTCGCCGGATCTCGCGAACCCAGCGCCGCCGAGCCTCCTAGCTGCCGGAAACGGATCGCCGCCGCCTGGATCTGCCCGGCTCCGGCTCCGGAGCACCTCCCCAGCGCCTCCCCACGTCCTTGCCGCCGCCGGTCCCCTGGCCGCCGCCGCCTGGTCTCCCCTCGTGCGGAGGAGGATGACCGACGCCCGAGCCACGCGTGGGCCTCCCTGCGGTCCACCTCTCCAGCGCGGCCCAGCTTCCCGCGGTCCACCTCCAGGCCTCCTTCGGCCCAGTGCCTCCCTCCAGGCCTGGCCTGGTTCCTCTGCTACTGGGCTTGGCCCATGGTGAGGCTCCCCCCTATCCCTCGCCTGGGCGCCACTTAGTTACTTTACGCCCCTGTGTTTTTTTCTAAGTCATAAAATCTGCCAAGTCCTTTTCTGTCATATTTTGTTGCTATGTTTGCATGGTGATAACTTTTTGCGTGTATGTCCAAATTAAGTGTATGATATGTCAAAATGACCGTGGTGATATGCTCTACACTTTATTCCATTGTGCCATGCTTGTTTGACTTCATCTAGATGCTCTAATCTCTGTTGCAAGAGGGATACTTGTTATAAACTGCTGCTACTTGTTATTTTTATGCCATGTTTGAGATATGATAACTTGGTGCATGTTTATCCAAATGATGCAAATGATATGTCAAAATGTTCATTATGAGATGCTCTACATGTTGGTTGCTATAGCATGCTTGTTTGAGTGCTTATTTCCATGTTAATATCTGTTGCAAAAGTGCATGTGTCTGTTAGGTTTTGTAACTTGTTACGAGATGCCTAGTTGAGGAGCTCGTTGCTATTGTTGTGTTTGTCCCCATGTCACATGCTCATATGTTTTAGATTCTCCATCATGTGTTCTTTGCTGTGGTGCAAACCTTTTGCAATGTTATGCCTTGTGTTGACTTAAACATGCTCACAAACATGCCATGCTAATGTTACTGTTTTAACACTTAGTGAAATTTCACTAAGTATGGAATCTGTCTTATCCTGATGCCATGTTTGCTTGATGCCCTAGGCAAATCCATGTTAGTTTTGGGGTGGCCATTGATCATTCCTTGTTGTATATGTTGTTGGCTATCCATCCATGCCCTTACTTGCTCATTTGGGTTGTTGTAGCTTATTTATTTCTTGCTCTCAAGTTGATATAAAATATTACTGTAAGGTTTTTATTGTCATGATCAAAATGTTGTAGCTTGTTGCTATTGATCCATGCCTCCTATGGAGTTGCTCCAATGGAGTTGTTTGCTGTAGGATATGTCTACTTCATGTCCATGCTTCTTGTCACCATGTTTGAGTGCTGTAGAGTATATATTTTTTGCTCCAAAGTTGCTATGTGGCTGTTAACTTCAGCTTGTTGTTATATCTTGTTTCATGTGTATCTTTTAGCCCGTTGCTTCGTTTTGAGCGTGTCTTATATGAAACTTGTGTGATTTTGCATGTAGAATCATAATATCTTCTTGTTTACATGTTTGGAGTGAGTTTGCTTGATGTTTGGGTGCTTCTTGCACCGTTGCCATGTTTGACTTGTTTTGCTCATATCTTCTAGGCCGTAGCTCCGAATTAAATGAACTTTATATGAAACTTGACTAGAATTTCGTGTAGATCATGATGGTGCATGTTAACTTGCTATTTAACAACTTTAACTTAAGGTTTGTTCAGATCTGGACTAATTTCAAACTATGCATATGGGGACTTACCGGATTTGTAATAGGTAGTTCCGGCCTCATTTAAACTTGTTGACTTGTGTTGTTTTTTAGTGCTTCCTGCCTTGCCATGTTTTGCATCATATATAGACTTGTCTTGCATCATACTTGCTTGAGCATATTGTCATGTTCTTGCGTTGTTTTTCTGTGCTTCCTACCTTGCCATGTATTGCTTCCTGTATAGACTTGTCATGCATCCTACCTTGCCATGTATTGCATCTTATATAGACTTGTGTTGTTTTTCTGTGCTTCCTACCTTGTCATGTATTGCTTCCTGTATAGACTTGTCATGCATCGTATCTTGCCATGTATTGCATCATATATAGACTTGTGTTGTTTTTCTGTGCTTCCTACCTTGTCATGTATTGCTTCCTGTATAGACTTGTCATGCATCATACCTTGCCATGTATTGCATCATATATAGACTGTGTTGTTTTCCTGTGCTTCCTACCTTGCCATGTTTTGCTTCCTGTATAGACTTGTAGTGCTTCCTATATAGAACTGTCTTGCATCATACTTGGTTGAACATATTGTCATGTCTCGTGTGGTGTGTTTACCGTGTTGCTTGCTTCTTCTCATTAGTGCTTGTTCCGTTGCGTTTGTGAGGATTCATTCGTCTACCCGTGGTTCTTCTTCAAGGCTTCTTCTTCGTCTTCTTTATGGATCCGTTCTTCTTCCTTGCGGGATCTCAGGCAAGATGACCATACCCTTGGATACCTTTACTATCATTGCCTTTGCTTAGTTGTCTCGATGCTATCGTTATATGCCGCGCTACCCATCTTATTGTCAGCCCCTCTCCTTGTTGCCATGAAACCTCTAACCTTTGACACCTTCCTAGCAAAAACCATTGTTTGGCTATGTTACCCGCTTGCTCAGCCCCTCTTATAGCGTTGTCAGTTGCAGGTGAAGATGAAGATCGTTCCAGGTGGGAACTTGTTGTTGGAATATCACAGTATCTGTTATTATTATTAACACACCTATATACTGGGCATGGGTGGAAGGCTTGGCCTTTTGCTCGGTGTTTTGTTCCACTCATGCCACCTTAGGCGCCGATAAACCGGCATTATGTTCCTTGATTTTGCGTTCCTTACACGGTTGGGTATATGGGGACCCCTTGACACTTCGTCTTTGAATAAAACTCCTCCAGCAAGGCCCAACATTGGTTTTAATTTGCCTCATAATAACAACTTATTTAATTAATTAAATTGCATAAGGGGGACGCTCCTTGGAGATTCTTTTCTACATAGCAGGGGGCCAGTGCTGATGGTGTTGGTCCCAAACGGGGGTCCTGCGGGGCCACCTCGAGGAAACTCGAGGGATGGTTTTACCTATAGCATCGCCCATCCGGTTGTGGCCCGAGACGAGATACGCGCGGCTACTATCAGGGTGTCGGCACGCTGAGAGGTCTGGCTGGACTTGTTTTACCATTGTCGAAATGTCTTGTGCACCGGGATGCCGAGCCTGATCGGATTTCCCTAAGATACGGGGTGATGATATTATATTTATCACTTCAGCTGATCGTGAGAGCTTGTGATGGGCTAAGTTGGGACACCCCTACAGGGTTATGATCTTTCGAAAGCCGTGCCCGCGGTTATGTGGCAGATTGGAATTTGTTAATGTCCGGTTGTAGAGAACTTGACAGAGGATCCGAAGTAAAACACACAACGGTGTGAGGAACCATGACTGTCTCTTTTCACTTTGAGAAGAGAACATGGTGGGGTTATGTTTGACTCGTAGGTAGTTCAGGATCTTTAGCGATCACTACTAGTTGCGACCGTTTGCGTAGATGCTCATCTTATTCTTGTACTCGTAAGTTAGCCACCATACATTTGCTTAGCCGCTGCTGCAACCTCACCACTTTACCTCTCCCTTCCTATTAAGCTTTGATAGTCTTGTTACCCATGGTTATGGGATTGCTGAGTCCTCGTGGCTCATAGATACTACAACAACAGTTGCTGGTGCAGGTTTCCGATGTCTTGACGTGAGAGCGATGATCGTTGTGTTGGAGTTCTTTCTTCTTTCTTCTTCAGTCCTGGGTTAGGTTCCGGGTCGGCAGCCTGGGATAGCAGATGGATGTCTTTGTGTTATTCATGTTTGTATCCGTAGTCGGATACTTTGTATTGATGTTGTTGTATTCATGTGACTTGTATGTATTGTTGTATCCCCCATGTATGTATGTAATGGTACGATGTAATGATACCCATCTTGCTAAGCGCCCGAAATGCGGTTGTGCCCCAATCACGTAAGTGTCACGTGATCGGGATAGAATCGCATCTTGGGCCTGCCAAGTTGGTATCAGAGCCTCGACCGACCATAGGAGCCCCCTTGTTTGATCGTAGCTTGGCCGTTGTCGAGTCTAGCAGAAAACTTTTTCGGAGTCTAGTTATATCGGAGAGTAGGAATTCTTTTTACTCCTCTGCCCCTTTGTCGCTCTGGTGAGGAATCTTGACGTAGGTGTTTTGAATTACCCCTCTTCCCCTTCAAATTTTTTTTAGGATCACATGGATAGTCTGCGTTCGTTGCGTTGTTAGTTCTTTCATCTGGTGCATCTCTCGTCAAGTGGATTCAACCCTCTTCTTCTTTGCAAGTGCAATCCTTAGTTCTTTCCAACCGGTGTTGTTTCACCTTCCGAAGTTGTCTTTCTTTTTCCCACCTGCCCACCCTTTTTGTTTCTCGGAGCCGGAGTCCTTAATCGAGTATCCATCCTACTCGTGTGATCCTCTGCATTTTTTCCTCAGTTATTCCAACTGGTGAATTCTCCTCTCGTTTGATATTCTTCACCTCTTTTTTTTTCATTTCCGGAGGATTTCAATTCAAGTTTTCCGGTGTTGTTCTTATTCTTTCATCGGCTCAATTGTTTCCTCTTGCTCATTCGTCTCTCGCCATTTATTTATTCCGGAGTTCCGAAGTCATTTCAGGAGATTTATTTGTATTCCAATTAATTCGAGGTTGCCACCTCCTTCAACTCTTTTAATCGTTAAGGTGCTTCATCTCCTTTCGATCCTTTCAATGGTGGGCTCATAACCCACAGGCTTATTCCCAGGATCCTACCTAACTCTTCTAATTTCCCTGGGTGTTCCGAAATTCTTTTCAAGTGTGACGTAAGTATGGATTCCATCAGTCACGTGCCTTCCGAAGTTCGTTTGCAATTCTTTTCATGTGTGGTTCAACCCTTCTTCTTTTCATTCATCCGGAGTTATTCTTGAATTCTTTTCTTTGTGTTCCTCCGAAGGTCATCATTCAGAAGATTTCTTCATTCTCAGTTTTTAACTCCGTCCTCCAAATATTCTTCATTGATGCCTCTTCGTTCGTCTCACATTCTCATGCTGCTTCGTTCAAGTATTCTTTAATCAATTCGCGATCTCTTCGTGCTCGTCATCTAAATTCCCCAAGTGCTTTATTCTTTCAGGCGATTCATCGTATTCACTCGATTCATTTTCTTACGGTGGCTTGTCCTCTTGCATCGTTCAATTTCATTCCTTACGGTGGTCATTCTCGTTCTTCACTCGATTTTAATTCTTCCCGGTGGTCCGTTCATTTTCTTCACTCGGTTTAATTCTTTACGGTGGTTCGCATCAACAATTCTTCCCGGTGTTATCGTATCAATGCATTTTATTCCAATCCTTCCCGACGTTATTGTATGAGATGATAATGTTTTGTAGAGTTATCGGCAACTGGCAGGAGCCATATGGTTGTCGCTTTATTGTATGAAATACAATCGCCATGTAATTGCTTTACTTTATCACTAAGCGGTAGCAATAGTCGTAGAAGCAATAGTTGGCGAGACGACAACGATGCTACGATGGAGATCAAGGTGTCGCGCCGGTGACGATGGTGATAATGACGGTGCCTTGGAGATGGAGATCAGAAGCACAAGATGATGATGGCCATATCATGTCACATATTTTGATTGCTTGTGATGTTTATCGTATTATGTTTCTTATTTTGCTTAGTACAGCGGTAGCATTATAAGATGATCCCTTGCAAAAATTTCAAGGTACAAGTGTTCTCCCTGAGTATGCACCGTTGTGAAAGTTCTTCATGCTGAGACACCACGTGATGATCGGGTGTGATAGGTTCTACGTAGACATACAATGGGTGCAAGACAGTTTTGCACATGCGGAATACTCGGGTTAAACTTGACGAGCCTAGCATATGCGGATATGGCCTCGGAACACTGGAGACCGAAAGGTCGAGCGTGAATCATATAGTAGATATGATCAACGTAAGAATGTAAGATGTTCACCATTGAAAACTACTCCATCTCACGTGATGATCGAACATGGTTTAGTTGATATGGATCACGTGATCACTTAGACGATTAGAGGGATGTCTATCTAAGTGGGAGTTCTTAAGTAATTTGATTAATTGAACTTTAATTTACCATGAACTTAGTCCTGGTAGTATTAGCATATCTATGTTGTAGATCTACAGCTCGCGATGTTGCTCCCCGTTTATTTTTTATATGTTCCTAGAGAAAACTAAGTTGAAAGATGTTAGTAGCAATGATGCGGACTAGGTCCGTGATCTGAGGATTATCCTCATTGCTGCACAGAAGAATTATGTCCTTGATGCACCGCTAGGTGACAGACCTATTGCAGGAGCAGATGCAGACGTTATGAACGTTTTAACAAAAGCTCGGTATGATGACTACTTGATAGTTTAGTGCACCATGCTTTACGGCTTAGAACCGGGACTTCAAAAACGTTTTGAACACCACAGAGCATATAATATGTTCCAAGAGTTGAAATTAGTATTTCATACTCATGCCCGTGTCGAGAGGTATGAGACCTCTGACAGTACTTTGCCTACAAGATGGAGGAGAATAGCTCAATCAATGAGCATGTGCTCAGATTGTCTGGGTACTATAATTGCTTGAATCAAGTGGGAGTTAATCTTCCAGATAAGATAGTAATTGACAAAGTTCTCTAGTCACTATCACCAAGTTAGTAGAACTTCGTGATGAACTATAATATGCAAGGGATGACGAAAGTAATTCCCAAGCTCTTCGCGATGCTCAAATCGGCGAAGGTAGAAATCAAGAAAGAGCATCAAGTGTTGATGGTTAACAAGACCACTTGTTTCAAGTAAAGGGCAAAGGGATAGAAGGGGAACTTCAAGAAGAATGAAAAGCAAGTTGTCACTCCCATGAAGAAACCCAAACCTAAACTCAAGCCTAAAACTAAGTGCTTCTACTACAAAGGAAATGGTCACTGGAAGTGGAACTGCCTTAGATTCTTGGCGGATAAAAAGGATGTCAAAGTGAACAAAAGTATATTTGAAATACAGATTATTGATGTGTACTTTACTAGTGTTCGTAGCAACCCCTGGGTATTTGATACCGGTTTAGTTGCTAAACTTAGTAACTCGAAACAAGAATTGCAGAATGAACAGAGACTAGTTAAAGGTGAAGTGACGATGTGTGTTGGAAGTGGTTCCAAGATTGATATGATCATCATCGCACACTCCCTATACTTTCGGAATTAGTGTAGAACCTAAATAAATGTTATTTGGCATTTGCGTTGATCATGAATATGATTTGATCATGTTTGTTGCAATACAGTTATTCATTTAAAGTCATAGAATAATTGTTATTCTATTTACATGAATAAAACCTTCGATGGTCATACACCCAATAAAAATAGTTTGTTGGATCTCAATCGTAGTAATACACATATTCATAATAATTTAAGCCAAAAGATGCAAAGTTGATAATGATAGTGCAACTTATTTGTGGCACTGCCGTTTAGGTCATATTGGTGTAAAGCGCATGAAGAAACTCCATGCTGATGGGCTTTTGGAATCACTTGATTATGAATCACTTGGTGCTTGCGAACCATGCCTCATGGGCAAGATGACTGAAACTCCGTTCTCCGGAACAATGGAGCGAGCAATTGACTTGTTGGAAATCATACATACTGATGTATGCAGACCAACGAGTGTTGAGGCTCGCGGCGGGTATCATTATTTTCTGACCTTCATAGATGATTTAAGCAGATATGGGTATATCTACTTGATGAAACACAAGTCTGAAACATGTGAAAAGTTCAAAGAAATTTCGGAGTGAAGTAGAGGATCATTGTAACAAGAAAATAAAAGTTTCCATGATCTGATCGCGGAGGCGAATATTTGAAATTATGAGTTTGGCCTTCATTTAAAACAATGTGAAATAGTTTCACAGCTCACGCCACCCAGAACACCATAGCGTAATGGTGTGTCTGAACGTCGTAATCGTACTTTATTAGATATGGTGCGATCTATGATGTCTCTTACCGATTTACCACTATCATTTTGGGTTATGCATTAGAGACAGCTGCATTCACGTTAAATAAGGGCACCATCTAAATCCGTTGAGACGACGCCTTATGAACTGTGGTTTGGCAAGAAACCAAAGTTGTCGGTTCTTAAAGTTTGGGGCTGCGATGCTTATGTGAAAAAGTTTCAACCTGATAAGCTCGAACCCAAGTAGGAGAAATGTGTCTTCATAGGATACCCAAAGGAAATTGTTGGGTACACCTTCTATCATAGATCCAAAGGCAAGATATTCGTTGCTAAAAATGGATACTTTCTAGAGAAGGAGTTTCTCTTGAAAGAAGTGAGTGGGAGGAAAGTGGAACTTGATGAGGTAATTGTACCTTCTCCCGGATTGGAAAGTAGTACATCACAGAAACTAGTTCCAGTGATTCCTACACCAATCAGCAAGGAAGCTAATGATGATGATCATGAAACTTCATATCAAGTTACTACTGAACCTCGCAGGTCAACCAGAGTACGTTCCGCACCAGAGTGGTACGGTAACCCAGTTCTAGAAGTCATGTTACTAGACCATGATGAACCTATGAACTATGAGGAAGCGATGAGGAGCCCAGATTCCGCAAAATGGCTTGAGGCCATGAAATCTGAGATGGGATCCATGTATGAGGACAAAGTGTGGACTTTGGTTGACTTGCCCGATGATCGGCAAGCCATTGAAAATAAATGGATCTTTAAGAGGAAGACTGACGCTGATGGTAATATTACTGTCTATAAAGCTCAACTTGTTGCAAAAGGTTTTCGACAAGTTCAAGGAGTTGACTACGATGAGACTTTCCCATCCGTAGCGATGCTTAAGTCTGTCCGAATCATATTAGCAATTGCCGCATTTTATAAAATCTGGCAAATGGATAACAAAACTGCGTTATTTAATGGATTTATTAAAGAAGAGTTGTATATGATGCAACCAGAAGGTTTTGTCAATCCTAAAGGTGCTAACAAAATGTGCAAGCTCCAGCGATCCATCTATGGACTGGTGCAACTTGCAAGCATCTCGGAGTTGGAATATACGCTTTGATAAGTTGATCAAAGCATATAGTTTTATACAGACTTGTGGTGAAGTCTGTATTTACAAGAAAGTGAGTGGGAGCACTACATCATTTCTGATAAGTATATGTGAATGACATATTGTTGATCAGAAATAATGTAGAATTTTCTGGAAAGCATAAAGGAGTGTTTGAAAGGAGTTTTTCAAAGAAAAACCTCGGTGAAGCTGCTTACATATTGAGCATCAAGATCTATAGAGATAGATCAAGACGCTTGATAAGTTTTTTTCAATGAGTACATACCTTGACAAGATTTTGAAGTAGTTCAAAATAGATCAGCCAAAGAAGGAGTTCTTGCCTGATTTGTAAGGTGTGATATTGAGTAAGACTCAAAGCCCGACCACCGCAGAAAAATATAAAGAGAATGAAAGTCATTTCCTATGCCTCAGCCATAGGTTCCATAAAGTATGCCATGCTGTGTACCAAACCTGTTGTGTACCTTGCCATGATTTTGGCAAAGAGGTACAATAGTGATACAGGAGTAGATCACCGGATAGTGGGCAAAATTATCCTTAGCAACTGGAGGACTAAGGAAATATTTCTCGATTATGGAGGTGACAAAGAGTTCGTCGTAAAGGGTTACGCCGATGCAAGCTTTGACACTAATCTAGATGACTCTAAGTATCAATTATGGATGCGTATTGAAAGTGGGAGCAATTAGCTAGAGTAGCTCCATGCAGAGCATTGTAGACATAGAAATTTGCGAAATACATACGGATCTGAATGTAACAGACCTGCTGACTAAACTTCTCTCACGAAGCAAAACATGATCACACCTTAGTACTCCTTGAGTGTTAATCACATGGCGATGTGAACTAGACTATTGACTCTAGTAAACCCTTTGGGTGTTGGTCACATAGCGATGTGAACTATCGGTGCTGAATCACATGGCGATGTGAACTAGATTATTGACTCTATTGCAAGTGGGAGACTGAAGGAAATATGCCCCAGAGGCAATAATAAAGTTGTTATTTTATATTTCCTTATATCATAATAAATGTATATTATTCATGCTAGAATTGTATTAATCGGAAACTTGATACATGTGTGAATACATAGACAAAACAGAGTGTCCCTAGTATGCCTCTACTAGACGAGCTCGTTGATCAAAGATGGTTGTGTTTCCTAACCATAGACATGTGTTGTCATTTTACCAACGAGATCACATCATTAGGAGAATGATGTGATGGACAAGACCCATCCGTTAGCGTAGCACAATGACCGTTTAGTTTTATTGCTATTGTTTTCTTCATGACTTATACATGTTCCTGTGACTATGAGATTATGCAACTCCCGAATACTGGAGGAACACCATGTGTGCTATCAAACGTCACAACGTAACTGGGTGATTATAAAGATGCTCTACACGTGTCTCCGAAGGTGTTCGTGGTGTTGGCATAGATCAAGAATATGATTTGTCACTCCGAGTGTTGGAGAGGTATCTCTGGGCCCTCTCGGTAATGCACATCATAATAAGCCTTGCAAGCAAATGACTAATGAGTTAGTCACGAGATGATGTATTACGAAACAAGTAAAGAGACTTGCCGGTAACGAGATTGAACTAGGTATTGAGATACCGACGATCGAATCTCGGGCAAGTAACATACCGATGACAAAGGGAACAACGTATGTTGTTATTCGGTTCAACCGATAAAGATCTTCACAGAATATGTAGGAGCCAATATGGGCATCCAGGTTCCGCTATTGGTTATTGACTGGAGAGATGTATCGGTCATGTTGATACGTCCAAAACGTATCTATAATTTCTGCTTGCTCCATGCCACTTTTGGGTGATATTGCTATGATATTCATACACTTCCATACACTTTTGATCATATTTGGGCTAACCTACTAATCCAGTGCACCCCGATGCCAGTTTCTGTTTTCGGCTAATTTTGTATTTCAGGTTTTCACATTACGAGAACTGCCAGGAAAAATCCAGAAAATATATATAAAAAATCAGCGTTCCAGGAGCTACCGTGCGGTCAAAGTACAGCTGGGGGGACCCACAGGGGCTCCAGGCGCCCTGTGGGCGCGCCCCCCTGGGCCGTGCCGGGGGGGGGGGGGGGGCGCCTGGGCCCCCCGAGGCACCTCCGATGCCCCCCTTTGGCATATATTTAAAGCGTGTCGAGGAAACCCTGATTCCGGACTCCAGACGCGATTCCGATCTCCGCCGCCATCGCCATCAAGCTTCGGGGGACCAGAATTCCTGCGCCGGCACCCTGCCGGGACGGGGAAGTGCCCCCGGATTCATCTCCATCGACGTTGCTTCCTCCCTCCATGAGGCGGGAGTAGTTCCTCCTCGGGGCTGAGGTTCTTACCAGTAGCTATGTGGTCAATTCTCTCTCCCATGATGTGATCTTCGTTGTGATCATAGGCTATGTTAATCTAGGGTGATCCCATGATATTTCCCCTTCCTCTATGTATTGGATTGATGTACTCACTTGTCTTTATCTAGTATAATCCCCGAGACCAAGGTGACAGCGGTCTATTGGACATGGATTAGAACAATATTTTCATGAGTGATTTCCTCTCTTGTATGTTGATTGAAGATTGAGAGTCTCTTGGTGCTTGTCTTTGACTATCCTTTAGATATGTTGTGGTGATTGTGGGACTCTCTTTGGATGGCCGCGGTGACATTGGGAAATCCTTAGATTGAGAACTACGAACTTTGAGGTGTGCTTTTGTAGCCCTACATAATTCTCGTACACTCTTGACCACGAAGGAATGACCTCCGAGTGTGTCCCCTTTGCATGTTTTATGGGAAATATCATGTGATTCGATTATGTTAATGTTGTTGGGAGTTGCCACTAGTGAAAGTATGAACCCCAGGCCTTGTTTCCACCATTGCAATACCATTTGTGCTCACGTTTACCACTTGTTTGCTTGCTGCACTTTTTATTACAGAATTATATTACTTTGTTTTGCCATCCATATTACTTGCCATTTAACATCTCTTCGCCGAACTAGTGCACCTATACATCTAACAAGTGTATTAGGTGTGTTGGGTACACAAGAGACTTCTTGTATCTTAGTTGCAGGGTTGCTTGAGAGAGACCATCTTCAACCTCTACTTCCCTGAGTTTGATAAACCTTAGGTCATCCACTTGAGGGAAATTGCTACTGTCCTACAAACCTCTGCGCTTGGAGGCCCAACATAGTCTACAAGAGTAGAAGCGTGTGTAGACATCAAGCTATTTCTGGCGCCGTTGCCGGGGAGGTGAGCGCTTGAAGGTATATCTTTAGATCTTGCAATTAAATCTTTTTGTTTCTTGTTTTTATTTCACTAGTTATGTTTATGGAAAACCGTTCTATTGGATAGTTGCTTGCGGAAAGACGCCCCACACCTGTGGTGGTTGATCCTCCCCCTACTGAAATTGTGCCTTATAAAATACCAGCTGGTATTATCGATTATGTTTTGGCTAATCGTTATGCAGGAGACAGACATCCCGATGAACACTTGCTATATCTGTCACAACTATGTTCATTATTTAAGCTTGCAGGTGTATCGAGGGAGTTTGTCATGAGGAAATTATTTGCCTTGTCACTGAAAGGAAAAGCATTGGAATGGTATAGGCTACTAAATGACTCTCACCTGCTGGAGTGGGAAGAGATCCAGTCTCTCTTTTACTCCAAGTTTTATCCTCTTCATGAAGTCCATGAGAATAGGAATTATGTTTATAATTTTTATCCTCATGACGGAGAGAGCATAGCTCAAGCTTGGGGGAGACTGAAAACGTTAATGCTAAAATGTCCTAACCATGGTCTCCCCAAAGATATTATTATTACTAACTTCTATGCGAGGCTCTCTCGACAGGGTAAGGATTTGCTCGATGCTTCCTCTATGGGTTCTTTCACAAACAAAAAGATTGATGCTAAATGGGAACTCCTTGAAAGAATTCAACGCAACACTGAAGATTGGGAGATCGACAAAGGTAAAGAGTCAGGTATAATTTATGAGTATGATTGCATTAAGTCCTTTGTTGAAACTACAAGTTTTAATAAGTTTAGTGCTAAGTTTGGGCTTGATTCTCAACTCCTTGTTGATTTCCTCAAATCTTTTGCTTCACATCTTAATATGCCTAAGGAGGATTGGATCAAGTATCATAAACCTTTTAAAGAGACTTGCAAAGAAAATGAAATTGTTCATGATGACTGCAACATGCATGATCCAATTCCTAAAAATGAAGTTTTATATAAGCATGTTAATTTTTGTGGAGTGGATAGACCTTGTGAAAGGCCTATGATTGAAGAAGAGAAGTATTGTAAGCAACATAAGCATGAAAGAACAATCACTTGGGTCAGAGATTTAAATGAAATTGCTAGAGAATTATGTGACCTTTATCCTTTTACTTGTGAACTTTGCCGTATAGAGGGTCACTTTAATTTTCAATGCATGAACTTTCAAAACATAACTGTTAACCGGTTGTGTGATAACATGATCACCTCTGATCTTTATGATGAGCTTATGTTATTTTTGATGTGTGAAGAGTTATCAGAAAAGACTTCTTGGCTAGATGTTAATGCCATAGGAATAAAAAACACTTTGCAAAATTGCCATCTCTATTGTGTTGTTAATTGCCATGAAAATGATTACATAAGTAAGATTAGAAAGGAGGGAACCTTGCCAAAGTATAAAAATGTCTCTTATATTTCTGCTAATAAAAAGGAGAGTTTCTCCCAAGTTTCCCCTATTGTTTCTAATGATAAACCAGGATATGTGGAGAAGCTTCATCTCCAACCACTCCCTCCTAAGGTTAAGAAGAAGAAAAAGAAGAGGAGGAGGAAGAGGAGCAAGAAAGAAGAAGAATGGGTATCAACCTGGCCTGAGCATATTCCTCCCATCAACTTTTATCCTAACGGTTGTAAGTTTAAAGAAGAAGGTGAAGTTTATTGCCTTAATTATCATCTTGATGATACGTCCGTAGGTACTATTGAAGATGATTTAGATTATGATATGCATGTTACTTATTGTGATTGGGAAAATGATGATAATGCTACTTATGATCTTGAAAATCTTCTTGGTACCAACTCTGAAAGTGATGATATGGAAAGCTCTAAGCTTGGGGATGATAGGATTGCAAATCCTTTACCCACTAGTGATGTGATAATTGATAATTCTTTTGCTAGTAAGAATAAAGACAACATGTTTACAAACATAGTTGCTAGCAATGATAATGCTCTTCTCTACTATGATGATGTTATAACTCCAATCTATAGTGATTATAAAGGTACCTATGACATAAGGAGAAATTATCCTTATGAAACTTGTCATAATCATGGAGGGAATTACTCCCTTGTTGAACACCACCCTCCTAATACACAAGTAATCTATAGTGTTCAAGTTGTTTATGATAGTCCTACTCCCACTGTTACCAATGAGAAAGATTATGCTTATGTGGAGAGTAAGAGTACCTTTTTGCATGTGGATCATGGTAACAATGCTTTACGTGATGCTTATATTGTTGAGTTCATCCATGATGCCACTGAAATTTATAATGAGAGAGGGAGACTTGGTTCTAAATATCTTAATAATAAGAAGTTTCCTCTCTTTATGGTGAATATTTTGAAGTTATGCTTGTTTTGCCTTCCTATGCTAGTTGCTTTGTGCTTCAATGAATTATTCTATTGCAATATTCCTATGCATAGGAAGCATGTTAGGCTTAAATGTGTTTGGTATTTGCTTCTTGATGCTCTCTTTTGTTCTTCAGCTCTTATTCCTACGAGAGCATCATTAAAGTCTTAAGCCTATCTTTATGGCTATAAAGAAAGAGCTCTAGGGAGACAACCCTTGTTATGTTTACTTTCAGTTTTAGTGGTCTTGATGTTTGTTACTACTGTAGAAACATCATTGTATCTTTATTTTTCAGCTTTGTGCCAAGTTTAGCCTCTCATTGCAAGAAAGTTCAAAAGTTGTGACGTGCTGTCCAGGAAACAGATTCTGTCCTTGGATAGAAAAATCGTATAAAATCACCAGATCATCTTTTTGGTCTGAATTTTTTCGACAGCTTTCTCTATATAATTGTCTTTCGTGCTTCTGTTCTGAGTTTTTTGATTTGAGTTGCAGAAGTATCCCGAACAGATCAATTACTACCTGCTGTTCTGTTTTTCACAGATTCTGTCCTGTTTTGCCTTTCCTTCACTTTGCAAATCAAGAACTTGCTTTTTCTTTGCAAAAACCTTTTGGCAATCTTGAGAAACAGTAGAACTTCAAGAATATCTTTATTTCCAGCAAGGTATAATTATTTTATTAAGGGTACTAACCTCGCTAATCAGATTATGATGAGTTATGTATGAAGGGAGTTTTCAAGTGTGCGAGGGAAGATGATAAAAAGATTCAGGAGTGTCAAGCGCTCAAGCTTGGGGATGCCCCCGTGCACCCCCAAGAAATATTCAAGGAGACTCAAGCGTCTAAGCTTGGGATGCCCCCGTGCATCCCCTTCTCCATCAACATTATCAGTTCGTCTTTCGTTCCGCTATATTTTTATCACTTCATGTGTTATGTGCTATGCTTGGAGCGTCTTGCTTTTAGTTTTCTTTTTAGTTTTTCATAACGAGTCGGAACCCAGCATTCCTTTATGTGGGAGAGAAACACGCTCCACTTCTACCTAGAACATAACATAGAATTTTCATGTCTATCTATGCCGTGTGTGTTCTTTGTCTTTTAATAGCTACTATCATGCTTTGCTCTTAGTATTCATGCTTACCTTTTCAAAGAGCTTTCGTCTAGTTGGTTGCTTGAACTCTCTTTAATTGTCATGCTCACCTTATTAAGGGAGTTTGCTTCCGTTGCATTGGTTAATGTGTCTATGATAAATATGCTACTTGCATAATGGTGCTTAGTAGTTCAGGTTTTCTTATGGTTAATCTCAAATAGCTGGGGGGTTCCCAATGTGTTATTGGAGTACCAAATTGGTTTGTTTGCCTATGATGTGGTATGGTTTAGTAATATCTTCCTTCGAGAATTTATTTTGATTGACTTGGCGTATGCTCACGCATATTTAAGACTGTAAATAAAGTCTGTCAAGCCTTGATGATCTTTTGTTTCTGAGTAGCGATATAACTACCATGCCTGATTCAATATTGCTTTGTCGCTCTGCATGATTATGACCGTCATTGCTCTCTTAGTTGGTCGCTCCCAGTCTTTTGCTAACCTCCACCTGTACTAAGCAAACTAACTTTGCAATATATAGCTCATGGGAAAGTAGCTTAAAAACTATTGTGGTAAAGAGTATGTTACTTATGTATCTTTTTTCTTATAAGTTGCTTGCTGAGCGGTAACCATGTTTCTGGGGACGCCATCATCTGTCACACTTTTGTTGAATATCATGTGAGTTGCTATGCATGTTCGTCTTGTCTGAAGTAAGGGTGATTTACCGTGGGTTGAATGAATATGCATATTGTTAGAGAAGAACATTGGGCCGCCAACCAAAGCCATGTATCATGGTGGAAGTTTTAGCTTGGACGTTGATCCTCAATCTCTTATGAGAACATGCTTACGCATTGAAGAGGAGTCCATCATCTATTTTCTATGTTGTCCCGGTATGGATGTCCTCAAGTTGAGATCTATCAAAAACGAGAAATCAAATGCGATTTATCTCCTTGGACCTTTGTACAGGTGGCATAGAGGTACCCCTTTGTGACACTTGGTTGAAACATATGTAATGCAATGATAACCCATGGGAATTCAAGCTAATTAGGACAAGGAGCGAGCACTATTGGTATACGATGCATGAGGCTTGCAACTTATAGGATGTCTTATGCATGACACATATGAAGTACTACTACCGTTGACAAAATTGCTTCCATGTTTTCAAAATAAAAAGCTCTAGCACTTAACCATTCTTTTACCTTTATGTTAAAGCACCAACTACTAAGAGCATGATTGTCATTCTGAGTGTAATGTGCATTGTCCCAAAGTAGCATTGTCTTTTGCATGATTGTGATATCGTTGTTTTGAAATGATTGTATCTAGTCATCACTTAAACCTTGAAGGTGCCCCTGCATTTATATTTTGCATCACTAAAGGGGGCAAGCTAGATATCACTTTATCATATTTGCACATCATGTTCATTGCAAATCTTTTTGATGTTTCAGTTTCATGTTGTAAAACTTTCAGTCATTTGTGATTTTCTCATGAAGCAACTTAATTACTATAGAATCATTGTCTCAGTAAGCTTTTGTCATATGACTACGAAAAAGTCCTATATGGTTAATAGCATGTCACCACAGAAATTATTCTTGTTATCATTTACCTACTCGAGGACGAGCAGGAATTAAGCTTGGGGATGTTGATACGTCCAAAACGTATCTATAATTTCTGCTTGCTCCATGCCACTTTTGGGTGATATTGCTATGATATTCATACACTTCCATACACTTTTGATCATATTTGGACTAACCTACTAATCCAGTGCACCCCGGTGCCAGTTTCTGTTTTCGGCTGATTTTGTATTTCAGGTTTTCACATTACGAGAACTGCCAGGAAAAATCCAGAAAAAATATATAAAAAATCAGCGTTCCAGGAGCTACCGTGCAGCCAAAGTACAGCCGGGGGGGGGGGGACCCACAGGGGCTCCAGGCGCCCTGTGGGCGCCCCCCTGGGCCGCGCCGGGGGGGCGCCTGGGCCCCCCGAGGCACCTCCGATGCCCCCCTTTGGCATATATTTAAAGCGTGTCGAGGAAACCCTGATCCCGGACCCCTTTTCTCCAGACGCGATTCCGATCTCCGCCGCCATCGCCATCAAGCTTCGGGGGACCAGAATTCCTGCGCCGGCACCCTGCCAGGACGGGGAAGTGCCCCCGGATTCATCTCCATCGACGTTGCTTCCTCCCTCCATGAGGCGGGAGTAGTTCCTCCTCGGGGCTGAGGTTCTTACCAGTAGCTATGTGGTCAATTCTCTCTCCCATGATGTGATCTTCGTTGTGATCATAGGCTATGTTAATCTAGGGTGATCCCATGATATTTCCCCTTCCTCTATGTATTGGATTGATGTACTCACTTGTCTTTATCTAGTATAATCCCCGAGACCAAGGTGACAGTGGTCTATTGGACATGGATTAGAACAATATTTTCATGAGTGATTTCCTCTCTTGTGTGTTGATTGAAGATTGAGAGTCTCTTGGTGCTTGTCTTTGACTATCCTTTAGATATGTTGTGGTGATTGTGGGACTCTCTTTGGATGGCCGCGGTGACATTGGGAAATCCTTAGATTGAGAACTACGAACTTTGAGGTGTGCTTTTGTAGCCCTACATAATTCTCGTCCTCTCTTGACCACGAAGGAATGACCTCCGAGTGTGTCCCCTTTGCATGTTTTATGGGAAATATCATGTGATTCGATTATGTTAATGTTGTTGGGAGTTGTCACTAGTGAAAGTATGAACCCTAGGCCTTGTTTCCACCATTGCAATACCATTTGTGCTCACGTTTACCACTTGTTTGCTTGCTGCACTTTTTATTACAGAATTATATTACTTTGTTTTGCCATCCATATTACTTGCCATTTAACATCTCTTCGCCGAACTAGTGCACCTATACATCTAACAAGTGTATTAGGTGTGTTGGGGACACAAGAGACTTCTTGTATCTTAGTTGCAGGGTTGCTTGAGAGAGACCATCTTCAACCTCTACTTCCCTGAGTTCGATAAACCTTAGGTCATCCACTTGAGGGAAATTGCTACTGTCCTACAAACCTCTGCGCTTGGAGGCCCAACATAGTCTACAAGAGTAGAAGCGTGTGTAGACATCACATGTCTACATAGTTCTCGAACCCGTAGGGTCCGCACGCTTAAACGTTCGTTGACGATATAATATTTAATGAGTTATGTATGTTGGTGACCGAATGTTATTCAGAGTCCCGGATATGACCACGGACATGACGAGGAACACCGGAATGGTCCGGAGATAAAGATTAATATGTGGGATAATAGTGTTTGACCTCCGGAAGGGTTCCGGAATTCACCGGAAGGGGTTGTTTCCCGAAGTGTTTGGTACAAGAACACTTTATTTGGGCCAAAAGGGAAAGCACACAAGGTTTTTGGAAAGCGCAAAAGGAAGTTTTGCGGAGTCCAGGGGCCAGACGCCAGGGTCCTTGGCGTCTGGGTCCAGACGCCTGGAACCCTGGCGTCTGGCCCTGGAGTTCGAGAAGGACTCTTGCCTTTCGGGTGAAACCGACTTTGTGAAGGCTTTTACTCCAAGTTTCGACCCCAAGGCTCAACATATCAATAGAGGGGTAGGGCTAGCACCCAAGACACATCAAGATACACCAAGCCATGTGCCGGCCCTCTTGTTTATCCCCCGTCTAGTTTCTGTAGTGCTTGGCGAAGCCCTGTAGAGATTGTTCTTCATCAACAACCGTCACCACGCTGTCGTGCTGCCGGAACTCAACTACTACTTCGCCCGTCTTGCTAGATCAAGAAGGCGAGGACGTCATCGAGCTGAACGTGTGCTGAACATGGAGGTGCCGTACGTTCGATACTAGATCAGGACGGATCGTGAAGGTGTATGACTACATCAACCGCGTTGATAAACGCTTCCGCTTTCGGTCTACGAGGGTACGCAGACACACTCTCCCCTCTCGTTGTTATGCATCTAGTAGATAGATCTTGCGTGATCGTAGGAAATTTTTGAAATACTACGTTCCCCAATAGCAACGTGGGGACCACGAGGCAGGGGGGCACGCCCAGGGGGAGGGGGCGCGCCTCCCACCCTCGTGGACGCCACGTGTCCCCTCTTCCTTGGTTCTCAAGTCTCTCGTGAAGATATCGTTCAAAAAATATCTCTCCCGAAGGTTTCACTTCGTTTGGACTCGGTTTGATATTCATTTTCTGCGAAACCCTGAAATAGGCAAAAACAGCAATCTGGACTGGGTCTTTGGGTTAATAGGTTAGTCTTAAAAAATATTAAAGTGTATAATAAAGCCCATTAAACATGCAAAACATCATATATAATAGCATGGAACAATCAAAAATTATAGATACATTGGAGACGTATCAAGCACGCTTAACTTTGGAGTTCTATCCGAATGGGCTCCCGGAAAAGAAGGAATTCCTTACTGATATGAGTAGTCTATCATCCCTAATAAGCCAGGCTATCACAGACCATTGCTTGGATGTCGTCCTAATAAGAGGGACCTCAAAAGTGCGCCATCGACGTTGCATCTGAAAAGATCGATATGGTTGACTAGAGGGGGGTGAATAGGCAACTAATTTTTTTAGGTTTTCTTAACCAATTAAAATTAAGCAACAAAGTAAGTTGTCTAGATATGCTATTATGATGACAACTTATAGGAAGCAAGATAATAACCTCACAAGCAAGCTATCTAAGATAAACAAGGAAACCTTGCACAAGTAAAGGGAAGAAATAACCACAAGTGGAGCCGGTGAAGACGAGGATGTGTTACCGAAGTTCCTTCCCTTTGAGAGGAAGTACGTCTCCGTTGGAGCGGTGTGGAGGCACAATGCTCCCCAAGAAGCCACTAGGGTCACCGTATTCTCCTCACGCCCTCACACAATGCAAGGTGCTGTGATTCCACTAGTGGTGCCCTTGAAGGCGGCAACCGAACCTTTACAAACAAGGTTGGGGCTATCTCCACAACCGAATTGGAGGCTCCCAACGACACCACGAAGCTTCACCACAATGGAATATGGCTCTGAGGTGACCTCAACCATCTAGGGTGCTCAAGCACCCTAGAGTAACAAGATCCGCAAGGGATTAGTGGGGGGGGGAATCAAATATCTCTTGGTGGAAGTGTAGATCGATGCCTTCTCAAGCAATCCCGAGGAAATCAACAAGTTTGATTGGCTAGGGAGAGAGATCGGGCGGAAATGGAGCTTTGAGCAACAATGGAGCTTTGGGGAGGAAGAGGTAAGTCTTCTTGGAGAAGAAGACTCCCTATATATAGTGGGAGAACAAATCCAACCGTTATCCCACATTTCTGCCCGCAGAGCGCGGTATTACTGCACGGAAGTTGCGGTACTACCGCTCGGCCTAGCGGTACTACCGTTCTGGATGTGGTACTACCGCTGGCGCAGTACTTGCCTGGACTAGCCCTGTTGCGTTGAAGCAACGAGCGGTAGTACTGCCTGAGAGGTACTACCGTATGTCCCTGCGGTACTACCGCAAGGCAGGGCTAGACAGGCCGAGGAGAAGTGCGGACTAAATAAAATACATCCGCAGCTACATCCGCAGAAATACGGTCGTAGCAAAAACACGACACGGTACTACCGCTTGACCCAAGCGGTACTATCGCGTAGGATGCGGAAGTAAAAATGTACTTCCACACCTACTACCGTACTAGTTACGACGTTGGGCCAGCCACACGGTACTACCGTGCTCATGCTACGGTACTACCGCTCTGTGCGGTACTACCACGGTCCTGAGGCGGTACTACCGTGTGGCTGTGCGGTACTACCGCTCACTCTGAGCGGTACTACCGCATGCCAGCCAGTTGTAGTAGTAGGAAGCCATTGTTTTTGTACTGATGAGGAAAATAGCCGGAGCTCCAGAGAAGGAAAGGGAAGGTGGTGCGAATGAGTAGACGTGTACGTGTTGATTCCACCCAAACCTTTCCGAAGCGGACCCCCTCTTAATAGTACGGCTTTTCTATGACTCAATTCCACCTAAAAAGAAACAAATGAAACACTGTCTTCCATAAGATCCGAGGGGCACTTAATCGTCTTGTGCCTAGGTGATATATATCTGAAAAAGCTTATTGCACCCGATTAGTCCGCAAATGCATTGTCATCAATCACGAAAACTACTTAGGGAGAAATATGCCCTTACAATCTCCCCCTTTTTGGTGGATTGATGACAATACGGGATTTGCACAAGGATATATAAGAAAGTAAGTGATACGTTCAAAACGTATCTATAATTTCTGCTTGCTCCATGCCTCTTTTGTGTGATATTGTTATGATATTTATGCACTTCCATACACTTTTGATCATATTTGGACTAACCTACTAATGGTTGCAAAAGTGCACAATGTTCTTGTTTTACACTTTATTGTGTAGGAATTACTTGGAAATTGACAAAAACGCAAAAGGAGTCGTATTGGAGTAGGACTCTGACTTTCCTGAAATCTGTCTGAGAACGTTTTTTAAAGATGTTCACGTTCCGGCCCGAAGACGGCGTCAAACGGAAAAAGTCTAATTTCGAAAGTTGTGGGGAATTTCGAGAGGATGCTTCTGGATATAAAATTCGTCCAAATCGGAGTCCGGACGGCCGAGAAAAGCCCGTTTTACTGAAGCCCAAAATCTGATGACGGGAATCCGAGAGTCTATATAAAGGGAGGAAACCTAGGTCACCAAGGGCCACGAATTTTCCTCCTCCCAAGCCACCGTCTTGGAGGGGAGGACCAGCACCATTGCAGCACCATCCACAAGGAAGAAGGGGGGCCAAGGAGCCGCTGCCCCCTAGGGCCGCCGCCGCCCCCTAGGGCCGCCGGCCGTCTCCTCCTCGCGGGGCTGCACCTCTCCATCAACACCACCATCAAGATCCTCCTCACCATGTCCATGTGTGAGTAGTCTCCTCCGGGGCTGAGGGCTTGTACGTGTAGCTATGTGGTTATCTCTCTCTCCCATGATGTGTCGTTGTGATCATAGGCTATGTTAATCTAGGGCGATCCCATGATATTTCCCCTTCCTCTATGTATTGGATTGATGTACTCACTTGTGTTTATCTAGTATAATCCCCGAGACCAAGGTGACAGCGGTCTATTGATACGTCTCAAACGTATCTACTTTTCCAAACACTTTTGATATTGTTTTGACCTCATTCTTGCATGATCTGGACTAAACTAACCCGGACTGACGCTGTTTTCAGCAGAGCTCCCTGTATGGTTTATTTGTGTGCAGGAAAACGAATTTTTAAGTATCTCAGAAAAATTTACGAAAAATCACAGAAAATTCACGCACCCGAAGGAACCAGATGCCAGAAGTGGGGCCAGAGGGGGGCCAGGGGGTGCCTAGGCGCCCTGTGGGCGCGCCCCCCCTGGGCCGTGCCTGGGGGGGGGCGCCTGGGTGGGGCCCACACCCCCTGATGCCCTACTTTAGCCCGTATTTTTCCTCCTGACGCAAAAAACCCCAGATTAGAAGTTCTTTCGCAGTTTTTCGTCGCGGAGCCGCCGCCACCCTCTGTTCTTCCTCGGAGGGCTAATCTGGAGGCTGATTTGGCCTCCGGAGAGGGGAGATCGTCGCCATCGTCATCATCAACACCACTCCATCATCCCTCCATGACTTCTCCCTCCATGTGTGAGTAATTCCCCTGCTGTAGGCGAAGGGGATGTTGGGGAACGTTGCATTGAAAACAAAAAATTTTCTCTACGTTCACCAAGATCAATCTAGTAGATGCAACTATGAGGGGAGAGTAGGATCCACATACCCTTGTAGATCGCTAAGCGGAAGCGTTATGAACGCGGATGATGGAGTCGTACTCGCCGCGATTCAGATCGCCGAAGATCCTAGCACCGAAGCAACGGTGCCTCCGCGTTCTTCACACGTACGGCTCGGGGACGTCTCCTCCTTCTTGATCCAGCAAGGGGTGGAGGAGAGGTTGATGGAGAACCGGCAGCACGACGGCGTGGTGGTGATGGTGGAGGAGAATTCCAGCAGGGCTTCGCCTAAGCACCGCGGGAGAAGAAGATGTTGTGGGAGAGGGAGGGCAGCACCGAGGCACGAACTTGTGTTTGCTGCCCTCCCTTTGCCTCACTATATATAGGGGGGGTGGAGAGGTGAGGGCGCCCTAGGGTTTCCCCCCTAGGGGGCCGGCGGCCAGGGCAAGGGGGGGCGGCGGCCAAGGCAGGGGGGGCGGCGGCCAGGGCCAGGCCCTAGGGTTTCCCCCCCTAGGTGCCTTGCCCCCAAGGCTAGGGGGTGCGGCCACCCTAGAGGGGTCCACCCCCCTTGGCGCACAAGGAGAGGGCCCAGGGGGGGGCGCACAGCCCCCTGAGGGCTGTGGTGTTCCCCCTTGTGGCCCATTAGGCCCAGAACTGCTTCCGGACCCCCGAAACCCCTTTCCGGTACTCCGCCGATTTCCCGATGCTCCCCGGAACACTTCCGGACTCCGAAACCTTTCATCCTATATATCAATCTTTGTCTCCGGACCATTCCGGAGACCCTCGTCACGTCCAGGATCTCATTCGGGACTCCGAACAACCTTCGGTAACCATACACTTTTCTCACTAACAACCCTAGCGTCACCGAACGTTAAGTGTGTAGACCCTGCGGGTTCGGAAACCATGTAGACATGACCGAGACACTCCCAGGTCAATAACCAATAGCGGGATCTGGATACCCATATTGGTTCCCACATGTTTCTCGATGATCTCATCGGATGAACCACGATGTCAAGGATTCAGGCAATCCCGTATACAGTTCCCTTTGTCTCGTCGGTATGTTACTTGCCCGAGATTCGATCGTCGGTATCTCTATACCTAGTTCAATCTCGTTACCGGCAAGTCTCTTTACTCGTTACCGTAATACATAATCCCGCGACCAACTGCTTAGTCACTTTGAGCTCATTGAGATGACGTATTACCGAGTGGGCCCGGAGATACCTCTCCGTCACACGGAGTGACAAATCCCAGTCTCGATCCATGTCAACTCAACAGACACCCTCGGAAATACCTGTAGAGTACCTTTATAGTCACCCAGTTACGTTGTGACGTTTGGCACACACAAAGCACTCCTACGGTGTTAGTGAGTTACATGATCTCATGGTCATAGGAACTTATACTTGACATGCAGAAAACTATAGCGATAACTGACACGATCAAAAGCTATGTTTAACGTTTGGGTCTCGTCCATCACATCATTCTCCTAATGATGTGATCCCGTTATCAAATGACAACTCATGTCTATGACCTGGAAACCGCGGTCATCTTTGATCAACGAGCTAGTCCTGTAGAGGCACACTAGGGACACAAAGTCTGTCTATTTATCCACACATGTATTTGAGTTTCCAATCAATACAATTATAGCATGGATAATAAACGATTATCATGAACAAGGAAATATAATAATAACTCTTTTATTATTGCCTCTAGGGCATATTTCCAACAGTCTCCCACTTGCACTAGAGTCAATAATCTAGCATTACAAGGTAATGCATCTAACACCCATAGAGTCTTGGTGTTGATCGTGCTTAGCCCGTGGAAGAGGCTTAGTCAACGGATCTGCAACATTCAAATCCGTGTGTACTTTGCAAATGTTTATGTCCTCCTCCTTGACCGAATCGCGGATGGAATTGAAGCGTCGCTTTATGTGTCTGGTCCTCTTGTGAAACCTTGGTTCCTTGGCTAGAGCAATGGCACCAGTGTTGTCACAGAACAGAGTCATTGGGTTCAGTGCACTAGGCACAACTCCAAGATCTGTCATGAACTCCTTCATCCAGACACCTTCCTTCGCCGCCTCCGAGGCAGCTATATACTCCGCTTCACATGTAGAATCAGCTACCACGCTCTGCTTGGAACTGCACCAGCTTACCGCTCCCCCGTTGAGAATATATACGTATCCGGTTTGAGACTTAGAGTCATCCGGATCAGTGTCAAAGCTTGCATCGACGTAACCCTTTACGACGAGCTCTTGATCACCTCCATAAACGAGAAACATATCCTTAGTCCTTTTCAGGTACTTTAGGATATTCTTGACCGCTGTCCAGTGATCCATACCAGGATTACTTTGAAACCTTCCGGCCATACTTATGGCAATGCTGACATCTGGTCTTGTGCACAGCATTGCATACATGATAGAGCCTATGGCTGAAGCATAGGGGACGACACTCATCTTTTCTCTATCTTCTGCAGTCACTGGGCATTGAGTCTTACTCAACTTTGTACCTTGCAATACCGGCAAGAACCCCTTCTTGGATTGATCCATTTTGAACTTCTTCAAAACTTTATCAAGGTATGTGCTTTGTGAAAGTCCTATCAAGCGTCTTGATCTATCTCTATAGATCTTGATGCCCAATATGAAAGCAGCTTCACCGAGATCTTTCATCGAAAAACTCTTGTTCAAATACCCCTTCACGCTATCCAAAAATTCTATATTGTTTCCAATTAGCAATATGTCATCCACATATAATATTAGAAACGCTATAGAGCTCCCACTCACTTTCTTGTAAATACAAGCTTCATTGTAAACTTGTATAAACCCAAACGCTTTGATCACCTCATCAAAGCGAAGATTCCAACTCCGAGATGCTTGCACCAGCCCATAAATGGAACGCTGGAGCTTGCATACTTTGTCAGCATTCTCTGGATCGACAAAACCTTCTGGTTGCATCATATACAACTCTTCCTTAAGAAAACCGTTAAGGAACGCTGTTTTGACATCCATCTGCCAAATTTCATAATCGAAATATGCAGCTATTGCTAACATGATTCGGACGGATTTAAGCATCGCTACGGGTGAGAAAGTCTCATCGTAGTCAATCCCTTGAACTTGTGAAAAACCCTTTGCCACAAGTCGAGCTTTATACACGGTGACATTTCCGTCAGCGTCCGTCTTCCTCTTAAAAATCCATTTATTCTGAATGGCCTTCCGCCCTTCAGGTAATACTTCCAAAGTCCATACTTTGTTTTCATACATGGATCCCATATCGGATTTCATGGCCTCTAACCATTTGTCGGAATCTGGGCCCACCATCGCTTCTCCATAGCTCGTAGGTTCACCGTTGTCTAACAACATGACCTCCAAGACAGGGTTACCATACCACTCAGGTGCAGTGCGTACCCTTGTCGACCTACGAGGTTCGGTAGTAACTTGATCAGAAGCTTCTTGATCATCATCATTGGCTTCCTCTTCAACCTCTGCAGGCTCCACAAAAACATCTTTCTGTGCTGCGCTACTTTCTGGTTGAAGCAGAGGTTCAATAACCTCATCAAGTTCTACCTTCCTCCCACTCAATTCTTTCGAGAGAAACTCTTTCTCGAGAAAGGACCCGTTCTTAGCGACAAACACTTTGCCCTCGGATCTGAGATAGAAGGTGTACCCAACTGTTTCTTTCGGGTATCCTATGAAGACACATTTGTTCGCTTTGGGTTCGAGCTTTTCTGGCTGAAGCCTTTTGACATAAGCATCGCAACCCCAAACCTTGAGAAAAGACAACTTCGGTTTCTTACCAAACCACAGTTCATACGGTGTTGTCTCAACGGACTTAGATGGAGCCCTATTTAAAGTGAATGCAGCTGTCTCTAACGCATATCCGCAAAACGATAGTGGCAAATCGGCAAGAGACATCATAGAACGTACCATATCTAATAGGGTTCGATTACGACATTCGGACACACCATTACGCTGTGGTGTTCCAGGTGGTGTCAACTGTGAAACAATTCCACATTTTCTTAAGTGATCACCAAACTCATAACTCAGATATTCTCCCCCTCGATCAGATCGTAGGAACTTGATCTTCTTGTTACGATGATTTTCAACTTCACTCTGAAATTGCTTGAACTTTTCAAAAGTTTCAGACTTATGCTTCATCAAGTAAATATACCCATATCTACTTAAGTCGTCAGTGAAGGTGAGAAAATAACGATATCCACCGCGCGCCGTTACACTCATCGGACCGCACACATCAGTATGTATGATTTCCAATAAGTCACTTGCCCGTTCCATAATCCCTGAAAACGGGGTCCTTGTCATCTTGCCCATGAGGCACGGCTCGCACGTGTCAAGTGATTCAAAATCAAGAGACTCCAAAAGTCCATCAGCATGGAGCTTCCTCATGCGTTTCACGCCGATATGACCGAGACGGCAGTGCCACAAGAAAGTGGTATTATCATTATCTACTCTACATCTTTTGGCATCAATGTTATGAACATGTGTATCATCACTATCGAGATTCAATAAGAATAAACCCCTAACTTCGGGTGCATGACCATAAAAGATATTACTCATATAAATAGAACAACAATTATTCTCTGACTTAAATGAGTAACCGTCTCGCAATAAACAAGATCCAGATATAATGTTCATGCTTAACGCAGGCACTAAATAACAATTATTCAGGTTCATAACTAATCCCGATGGTAATCGAAGAGCGAGCGTGCCGACGGCGATCACATCAACCTTGGAACCATTTCCCACGCGCATCGTCACTTCGTCCTTCGCCAGCCTCCGTTTATTCCGCAGTTCCTGTTTAGAGTTGCAAATGTGAGCAACCGAACCGGTATCAAATACCCAGGCACTACAACGAGAGTTGGTAAGGTACACATCAATAACATGTATATCACATATACCTTTGTTGTTGTTGGCCCCCTTCTTGTCCGCCAGATACTTGGGGCAGTTCCGCTTCCAGTGGCCGTTCCCCTTGCAATAGAAACACTCAGTCTCTGGCTTGGGCCCAGCCTTGGGTTTCTTCATTGGATTAGCAACTGCTTTGCCACCCTTCTTAGAGTTACCCTTCTTGCCCTTGCCATTCTTCTTGAAACTGGTGGTCTTATTGACCATCAACACTTGATACTCCTTCTGGATGTCTGCCTCAGCGACTTTCAGCATCGAAAACAGCTCGGCGATGGTCTTGTTCATCCCTTGCATGTTATACTGCTGCACGAAGCTCTTGTAGCTTGGAGGGAGTGACTGGAGAATTCTGTCAATGATAGCCTCATCCGGGAACACAAGTCCCAGATCAGCTATGCGGGTATAGTACCCAGACATCTTCAGTAAGTGCTCACTGACAGACGAATTCTCCTCCATCTTGCAAGCGAAGAATTTATCGGTGGTCTCATACCTCTCGATCTTAGCATTCTTCTCAAAGATGAACTTCAACTCCGTGTACATCTCATATGCACCATGACGTTCAAAACGTCTTTGAAGTCCTCCTTCCAAGCCGTACAACATGGCACACTGCACTATCGAATAGTCATCCGAACGCGTCTGCCAAACGTTCATAACGTCCGCAGAGGCTCCAGGAGCGGGGGGGTCACCTAGCGGTGCATTTAGGACATAAACCTTTTGGGCAGCTGTGAGGATGATCCTCAGATTGCGGAGCCAGTCCACAAAGTTGCTCCCGTCATCTTTCAGTTTAGCTTTCTCTAGGAACGCATTAAAATTCAGGGGAGCTACTGCGCGAGCCATCTACAACCAAAATTTGCAAAGACACTTTAGACTATTGTTCATGATAAGTGAGTTATTACCTAATCAAATTAATTATAACTCCCACTCAAATTGACATCCCTCCGGTCATTCGAGCGTGACATGATCCAAATTCACCAACCCAAGTCCGATCATCACGTGAGATGAGGTGGTGTCAATGGTGAACATCAACATGTTGATCATATCTACTATATGACTCATGCTCGACCTTTCGGTCCTCCGTGTTCCGAGGCCATGTCTGTACATGCTAGGCTCGTCAAGTCTAACCCGAGTGTTCTGCATGTGCAAAACTGGCTTGCACCCGTTGTATGCGAACGTAGAGTCTATCACACCCGATCATCACGTGGTGCTTCGAAACGACGAACCTTCGCAACGGCGCACACTCGGGGGGAACACAATTTTATCTTGAAATTTTAGTGAAGGATCATCTTATAATGCTACCGTCGTCCTAAGCAAAACAAGATGCATAAAAAGGATTAACATCACATGCAAATCATAAGTGACATGATATGGCCATCAACTCGTGCTTTTGATCTCCATCTCCAAAGCACCGGCATGATCTCCATCGTCACCGGCACCACACCATGATCTCCATCATCATGATCTCCATCATCGTGTCGCCATCGGGGTTGTCGGCGCCCACCATGCTCTTACTACTATTGCTACCGTTTAGCGATAAAGTAAAGCATTACAAAGCGCTTAATGATTGACACGCAGGTCATACAAAAAATTAAAGACAACCCTATGGCTCCTGCCGGTTGCCGTATGCATCGACATGCAAGTCGATATTAACTATTACAACATGATCATCTCATACATCAAATATAATTCATCATGTCATTGGCCATATCATATCACATGCATACCCTGCAAAAACAAGTTAGACGTCCTCTAATTTGTTGTTGCATGTTTTACGTGGCTGCTATGGGTATCTAGCAAGAACGCTTCTTACCTACGCAAAACCACAACGGTGATATTCAAGTTGCTATTTAACCTTCTACAAGGACCGCCTTGTTCTATTCCGATTCAACTAAGATAGGAGAGACAGACACCCGCCAGCCATCTTATGCAACAAAAGTCACATGTCTGTCGATGGAACAGGTCTCATGTACGTGGACATGTAAAGTTGGTCCGGGCCGCTTCATCCTATAATACCGCTGAATCAAGAAAGACTAAGGAGGGCAGCAATTTAAACATCAACGCCACAAACCCTTTTGTGTTCTACTCGAGAAAGCATCTACGCAAGATCCTAGCTCATGATGCCACTGTTGGGGAACGTTGCATGGAAAACAAAAATTTTTCTCTACGTTCACCAAGATCAATCTAGTAGATGCAACTACGAGGGGAGAGTAGGATCCACATACCCTTGTAGATCGCTAAGCGGAAGCGTTATGAACGCGGATGATGGAGTCGTACTCGTCGCGATTCAGATCGCCGAAGACCTAGCACCGAAGCAACGGTGCCTCCGCGTTCTTCACACGTACGGCTCGGGGACGTCTCCTCCTTCTTGATCCAGCAAGGGGTGGAGGAGAGGTTGATGGAGAACCGGCAGCACGACGGCGTGGTGGTGATGGTGGAGGAGAATTCCAGCAGAGCTTCGCCTAAGCACCGCGGGAGAAGAAGATGTTGTGGGAGAGGGAGGGCAGCACCGAGGCACAAACTGTGTTGGCTGCCCTCCCTTTGCCCCACTATATATAGGGGGGTGGAGAGGTGAGGGCGCCCTAGGGTTTCCCCCTAGGGGGCCGGCGGCCAGGGCAAGGGGGGGCGGCGGCCAAGGCAGGCCCTAGGGTTTCCCCCCCTAGGTGCCTTGCCCCCCAAGGCTAGGGGGTGCGGCCACCCTAGAGGGGTCCACCCCCCTTGGCGCACAAGGAGAGGGCCCAGGGGGGGGGCGCACAGCCCCCTGAGGGCTGTGGTGTTCCCCCTTGTGGCCCATTAGGCCCAGAACTGCTTCCGGACCCCCGAAACCGCTTTCCGGTACTCCGCCGATTTCCCGATGCTCCCCGGAACACTTCCGGACTCCGAAACCTTTCATCCTATATATCAATCTTCGTCTCCGGACCATTCCGGAGACCCTCGTCACGTCCGGGATCTCATCCGGGACTCCGAACAATCTTCGGTAACCATACACTTTTCTCACTAACAACCCTAGCGTCACCGAACGTTAAGTGTGTAGACCCTGCGGGTTCGGAAACCATGTAGACATGACCGAGACACTCCCAGGTCAATAACCAATAGCGGGATCTGGATACCCATATTGGTTCCCACATGTTTCTCGATGATCTCATCGGATGAACCACGATGTCAAGGATTCAGGCAATCCCGTATACAGTTCCCTTTGTCTCGTCGGTATGTTACTTGCCCGAGATTCGATCGTCGGTATCTCTATACCTAATTCAATCTCGTTACCGGCAAGTCTCTTTACTCGTTACCGTAATACATAATCCCGTGACCAACTACTTAGTCACTTTGAGCTCATTGAGATGACGTATTACCGAGTGGGCCCGGAGATACCTCTCCGTCACACGGAGTGACAAATCCCAGTCTTGATCCATGTCAACTCAACAGACACCCTCGGAGATACCTGTAGAGTACCTTTATAGTCACCCAGTTACGTTGTGACGTTTGGTACACACAAAGCACTCCTACGGTGTCAGTGAGTTACATGATCTCATGGTCATAGGAACTTATACTTGACATGCAGAAAACTATAGCGATAACTGACACGATCAAAAGCTATGTTAACGTTTGGGTCTCGTCCATCACATCATTCTCCTAATGATGTGATCCCGTTATCAAATGACAACTCATGTCTATGACCTGGAAACTGTGGTCATC
The DNA here is from genome assembly GCA_902687465.1 of Secale cereale. NCBI lineage: Eukaryota > Viridiplantae > Streptophyta > Magnoliopsida > Poales > Poaceae > Secale > Secale cereale. Next base: position 797,351,940 of record LR738710.1, on the reverse strand, counting down.
TTTGATCAACGAGCTAGTCCTGTAGAGGCTCACTAGGGACACAAAGTCTGTCTATTCATCCACACGTGTATTTGAGTTTCCAATCAATACAGTTATAGCATGGATAATAAACGATTATCATGAACAAGGAAATATAATAATAACTCTTTTATTATTGCCTCTAGGGCATATTTCCAACAGGGGATGGTAGGGATTGGATGAGTTAGATCATGTAATAGTTTATCAGATCATTGGGGGCATGTTGCCTATCATCTACTATGGTGTTTATCATCTTTGCTACAACTTGTTATTCTTAATGCTTGACACTTAGGGCCCGAGTCCCATGATTTCAAATCTGAACCATTTGTGTTTGTATGAATATATTTGTGTTCGTGATCCTATCTATGAGTTGTATGCACCTGTTACGGTTCGGAACCGGCGATCCCAAAAGTGACAGCTTGGGACACCAAAGGGGATGGTCCGTAGTTTGAGGATTACATGTATCCATTGAGTTCATTGCTTTGTTCCGGTGCTCTTTGACAGGAGCACCTTAATATCCATTAGTTCCTTTTGGCCCCGTTCGTAGCGGGATGGTAGGACAAAAGATGTTGTGCAAGTTCTTATTGCAAGCACGTACAACTACCTACGGGATACATGCCTAATGTTTGATATTTGCCTAGATGATCATTACTTTTCCGTGTGCCGTGCCCCAAGTTAGAATCTATCTCATCCATGCAGCGCCCAACCATCCATCTCCCTAGCCTACAGTATTTTAAACCTTGCTTGTCACTAGTTGCTACTTTTGCCATTTACTACTGCCATTTACTTTTGTTGTTTACTTTTACTATTACTATCATCAGTATCATATCACTGTTACCACTTATCTTTTGTTGCAAGTAAGTATATTTCAGGTGCGGTTGAATTGACAACTCAACTATCAAAGCTTATAAATACTCTTTGGCTCCCCGTGTGTCGAATCAATAAATTGGGTTATTCTTACCCGCGAAGACTATCTCGATCCCTGACGGTTGAGGGTTATCAAGTACCGTTTTCTGGCGCCGTTGCCGGGGAGCATAGCAATATTTACAAGTCTACTTGAGGTATCCTACCTGCTGCACTTTATTCACTATGGGTAAGAAAGGAGACCCCAAGGTTCCGATCTTACTATCCACTACAAGAAGAGGTACTGCTCTGAGCACTAGTGCTACGCTTGATTCACCTTCTATTATGAGTAAGTTTGCCTCACCACCACCACATGATGCTCCTACTGAATCTGTTACTATGTCTGATACTCTTGATGATGCTTCTACTACTTTTGATGATATTAGTTCGCTTGGTTATGCTCTTGAGAAACAAATTGCTGCTGCTGCTAAAAAGTCTGGAATTGAACTTCCTATTAGTCGCTACCCTATTGGTGAAACTTATGATTATCCTGACTTGAGTAAACTCAAGGAGAGTCTCCTTGATGATGATTACTATATACTTGATGAAGATTTATGCAGGGAACTGACAGAGTTTTCCGGCTCTGACCCTGAAGCTATTAAGAAACTGTTTGAAAAACACTCTTTGAAGAACAAAACTGTTCCTAATCCTGAATTTGCTACATCTCCTATATGCATTGATGATCCTGATTTTGATTTCTCTGTTGATCTTTCACTTATACCTATGGTTGAAGCTGACCCCTTTTATGGCAGAGAAAATGATGATGCTATTGCACACCTGACTAAACTTGGTGAGCTAGGTAGCCTGTTTACCACAGATGAAAAGATACGCTACTTTTATGTGACCAAGCTTCTTTCTTTCTCGTTGAAGGAAGGTGCTAAAGCATGGTATGATTCACTCCCATGCGGTTCCATTAAGAGTCCTCAGGACTTAGCTCACTCTTTTGTTGATAAGTACTTTCCTGCTCATATGCAACATGCTGCTTTACAAAAAATTTATAACTTTAAACAGTTGCAGGATGAGTCCCTCCCTAAAGCTTGGTGGAGGTACTGCGGTCTGATTCGGGCTAGACCAGGACATGAAATCCCTAAGAATGAATTAACCGATATATTCTATGCTGGTCTAACTGATGAATCAAGGTCCTATTTGGACAGTTGTGCTGGTTGTGTTTTCAGGAAAAAAACACCGGACGATGCGGAAGATCTGATGGGAAGGATTGCCAAAAACCATGAAGATTGGTCTGTCCCTGAACCACCTCCACCAACAAAGAAGAGGGGCATATTTGTTCTAAGCCTCGAGGATATGCGAGAAGCAAAGAAGTCTATTAAAGAGAAAGGTATTAAAGCTGAAGACGTGAAGAATCTACCCCCTATTGAGAAGCTGTGTGAGCCTACTACTCACCCTCCTATGGTAGAGGTACACTCTCTTTTAGATTTCAACGCAAGTGACATCCCTCATGGTAAGCCTCCTGATCAATGTTTAGATGAGTTTGATAATTTTATTATGAAACAGAATCATTTTAATCAGAGGATAGAAAGTTAGTTGCATGATAATTCCCTTGCTATCAAAAGACTGCTTGATGTTTTAGATAGAACAGTTAATGATGTTCAATGTCTTGTGAAGCATTTTCATATGGTTCAAACTCAGCTTGATCAAATTTCTAATGTGCAAAGAGATTTGCTTGCTAACAATGCCAAACAAGATAATTTGCAGGCTTTTGGGATTAAGACCCGAGGAGGAACTAGTACTCAAGATCCTCTTTATCCAGAGGGACATCCGAAGAGAATCGAGCAAGATTATCAAATGCAGGAAGAAGAAATTGTTGTCTCTCCAAATAAGAAGAAGAAACATAAAGAGACTGACAATTCTAATGATCCTATTGCAGATGAAGAGCCAGGCATTGATCCCAACAGTGTATCTATTTCCGATGCTGAGAGTGAAGACGGTGCTGAACCTGAAAGTAATAATAATGAGAAGAATGATCCGCCTGAAGTTCGAGAAGAAGAAGCACCTGACAAACGTAAGAGGTACACTAAAGATAACTTCATCGCAAGAAAACATGGCAAGGAGAGAGAACCATGGGTACAGAAACCCATGCCCTTTCCAGGTAAGTCCATCAAATCTAAAGAAGAAGAGCATTATAATAAGTTTTGTGAATGGATTAAACCTCTTTTTCTTCAAATCCCTTTGGCTGATGCTATTAAGTTACTTCCTTATTCAAAATATATGAAAGATATTGTCACTAATAAAAGAAAAGTTCCTAATGATGCAATATCTACTATGCTTGCTAACTACTCTTTCAGTGGCAAGATTCCTGAGAAGCTCGGTGATCCAGGTATACCTACCATTCCTTGCTCCATAAAGAATAATTATGTCAAAACTGCTTTATGTGATCTTGGAGCAGGAGTGAGTGTTATGCCTCTCTCTCTTTACGAGAGGCTTTGTTTAGAGAAACTAATTCCTACAGATATCTCCCTTCAGATGGCTGACAAGTCAACCGCTGTTCCGATAGGTATTTGTGAGGATGTTCCCGTAGAAGTTGCTAATTGTTTAATTCTTACTGATTTTGTTGTGTTTGACATGCCCGAGGATGGGAGCATGTCCATTATTCTTGGTAGACCTTTTCTTAACACCGCAGGTGCTATTATTGATTGCAATAAAGGGAAGGTTACCTTCCATGTGAATGATAAAGAACACACGGTATATTTTCCGAAGAAGACCGACAGGAGGCATGCCCTCAACTCTATAGAGAATATCGAGACCGTGAAAATTGGAGAATGGGACTGTCCACTACATGTGCCTCACAAATATAAAACTATCATGGTGGGGACAATGTCCATCAAAGTAAAGGTTTAGTAACTACTTTGTAGGAGGTGAGACTTTTTGCTCTATATATCGCTTGTTTGTTGGTAAGACTTGATCAACCTTACTAGTGAACATGTTTTATATGGATAAAAAGTTGAGCTTGTTATGTTTTCAGTTGTTTTTAGTGTTGTCCTACTTGCTGTACCAAGTATTTATGTTTTTGAAGCTTCACAATACTACTAACTGCTTCAAGTTTTCAGAGAGTTTCGCAGCTTTTTGAACTTCGAAAAAATTTCAACAGTGAAGTTTTCAGAAAAATTCGAGAAAAATTATAATAAAAATTTCCACAACGGGAGAGACCCGGAAAGTCCTGGGGCCAGCCATGGGGGGCCACCAGTGGCCCAGGCGGCCAGCTGGCGCGGCCCAGCCCCTGGCCGCGCCCACAGGGCGCTTGGGGCCCACGGGACCCCCCTCCAGGTACTTCTTCTTCCTTCCTCTCTCTCTTTCTCCAAAAACGCGAGTTCTGCTGCTGTTCTTGGAGGCGATTTCTTCGATCTCTCTCTACAGCCCCTCATTTGAGCTGAAATTTTGAGCAAATACTCCCTGGTATGTGACTTCTCCACCCCTCCAATTATATTTTTGATTGGTGGCGTCATTTGTGAGTATTTAGTAGTTCTTGGTGCTGTAGAGATGAGCTTGCATGCATGTGTAGAAAGTTATTTTCCAAGTTTTGATGCAAGTTTATGCCTTGGGCAAGTGAGTTGAGTAGTTTGCCTTAGCTCACTTTGTTTTAATCCTCGTTTTTGTAAATTGTATTTTTTTTTTCAGAAATGAGTTTGTTAGGAAGGGCAAAAGGATGGCTTGAGAAGAGGAGGCCCGCACACTCCGATCGAGTTACTAGAGCCGCAGCTTCAGCATCGACTGCTAGGGTGAGCTACAATGAAGATCATGTGCCCCTGGAGTTGTTGGAAGACACAAGTCCAGCACGTGCGATGACATTTCCATGTGATGAATTCATGGAAGCTGCGGGAATCAAGGATGAGTTTTATAATCTTTGTGCTAATGCAGGTTTGACACGGCTCGTCACAAGCCGTGTTACTCAGTATCAAAAACTCACCTCCAGTTTCATTAACAGTTTTAGATATAATCCTGATTCAGGTGCTATTGAGTTTAAAATTTATAATGATCTTATCACCATGACTTTGGGAAATTTTTGTGAAGTAATAGGTGTGCCGAACGTTGGGAGGACGGCTAGGATGGCCACTCAGCCCTCCGAGCTGAAAACCGTCATCAACTCTCTCTGCAGCATGGGTACGAGGGATATTCATCGGTCGAAGATCTCCAGCATCTTGTTTCCTCACCTCAGGTATTTTGCATATTATATTGCTAGAGGGGTGTTAGCTCGTGATAACACGAGCAGCATTTCTGCTCCGGATATTGCTATCCTGGCAGCAGCCCTCTCAGGTGTCGGTGTACTAAGTACCCCAACTTGTGCACGGGCAGTAGCAGCTTCTCGTGGCAGGGCTTACCACGTGCTCGCCAAGAACCTTTCTGGTCCCTATGAAGCCATTCAAGAACAAAGTATACAAGTCAGAAGATCAAGGCCCCGGCAAGAGGAGCTTGCCGAGAAGGCCGCACCAGGCTCAAGGTTATCACTTTAGCACAAGACCCTGGCAAGAGGAGCTTGCCAGGAAGGCCAAGGAACACATACCTCTAGAGATGTCTCAGCGCATCATGCGTCCCGGCAGGACCCGGAGAGCGACATGCTTCCGGGCCCGGCAAGATCACGACCCCGGCAAGGTGCTTGCCGGGGAAACCTACGTTGTGTGCCCGCGCTCCAGCTCATCTGCCCACGCGTCACCCTGGGGCCCTTCCAGGGACGCGTGGCAGACGGCTGTGCAGCCTGGGGCACACGGTGGCAAGCCACGGTGACGAGGCTACCACCGTGGCGAACGGAGAAGCATGGACAGACGCTTTTGGGGTCGACGGTGACGGGCATTTAATGCCCTTGTCCCCCACTATCAAAGTTTGGTGAAGACCACTGTTCATGCACTGTTGCAACTACCACCAAATTTACACTTTTACCCTCCTCTACGTTGACACCTGCCGGTGACCCCTTTGAACTATAAAAGGAGGCCCATGCACAACGTAGAGGGGGTTGGGTTTGAAACCTAGACCACTCGCTTGCTCGGTGTAGCTAGTACTCCATGTAGAAGCCTGCATTCATTACTCCATGTGGCACATGCTGCTTCATACGCATGCCCTTTGGATTGAAGAATGCAGGCTCAACATTTGCGAGGGTGGTGCACACTGCTTTTGAGCCACAGATCCACAGAAATGTAGAAGCCTACATGGATGATATAGTGGTCAAGAGCAAGAGCAAAGATACCCTGATACAGGACTTAGAGGAAACCTTTGAGAATCTGCGCAAGATCCAACTCAAGCTGAACCCCGAGAAGTGCGTCTTTGGAGTCCCCTCCGGCAAGCTTCTCGGGTTCTTTGTGTCCCAGAAGGGGATTGAAGCCAATCCCGACAAGATAAAAGCCATCGAGCAGATTGAGGCCCCGAAGCGTGTCAAGGACGTAAGAAGACTTGCTGGTTGTGTGGCTGCCCTAAGCAGGTTCATTTCAAAGTCTGTAGAGCGCGCCCTGCCTTTCTTCAAAATTTTGAAAAAGGAAGGTCCTATGAAATGGACTCCGGAAGCGGAGGCAGCGCTGCAAGACTTGAAAAGATACCTGTCCTCCACTCCGATACTTGTCGCACCTAGACCACAAGAGAAGTTGCTGCTGTACCTAGCAGCAACCAATCAAGTGGTTAGTGCTGCGTTAGTAGCGGAGAGGGAGGCAGATGAGGAACCCACATCCCCGGCAAGCGAATCCAGCGACAAGCAGGGGGCTTCCCCGACAAGCTCTGGCCCCGACAAGAACAATTCTACGCAGGAACAAGGAGAAGTGCGAAGGAAGATGGTACAGCGCCCAGTGTATTTCGTAAGTTCCCTTCTGCAGGGGGCTAGATCAAGATACTCTGGGGTACAGAAGTTGCTTTTCGGTGTCCTCATGGCCTCAAGGAAGCTGCGCCATTACTTCCAAGCACACGAGATAACGGTGGTCACTCGCTTTCCGTTGAAGAGGATATTGCAAAATCTCGAAGCAACAGGTAGGATCGTCGAGTGGGCACTGGAGCTGTCAAGTTTTGGTCTCAAGTTTGAGAGTACTTCAACCATACAGAGCAGAGCTTTGGCAGAATTCATAGCAGAATGGACCCCAACGCCAGATGAAGAAGTCCCAGAGACAAGCGTCCCCGTCCAAGAAACGAGCAACGAATGGGTAATGTACTTTGATGGTGCTTTTTCGCTGCAAGGCGCCGGTGCCGGCGTGGTACTCATAGCGCCCACCGGAGAGCACCTCAAGTATGTTGTCCAGATGCACTTTCCCAAGGAGCAAGCGACAAACAATACTGCTGAGTATGAAGGTTTGCTTGCCGGCCTCAGAATTGCGGCCGAACTTGGGATCAAGAAGTTGATTGTGCGGGCAGATTCACAGTTGGTGGTCCGACAAGTGAACAAGAGTTACGAGAGCCCTTTGATGGAAGCTTATGTTGATGAAGTGAGGAAGCTTGAAGAACACTTTGAAGGTCTGCAAATGGAGCACGTCCCAAGAGCTCAGAACGATATTGCAGATGGCCTCTCAAAGTGTGCTGCAATGAAGTTACCTATGGAACCAGGGACCTTCGTGCTCAAGTTAACTCAGCCATCCGTTACACCATCAGTTGGGCAAAACAAGAAGAGGAAGTTGGTCTCCGGCGACTACTTGCCGGCGGATCTTTCCGAAGCCGCCGCCAAGGTCCCCAAGATCAATAGCCAAGATGCTGAGGAACAGTTTGCTCCTGCAGACCCAAGGGTCTGTACAGTTGAAGCATGCGTTCCCGACAAGCCTTGCCCCGGCAGGCTTATCGGGGGACCATCAGCTCCGGCAGAGCCGCATGTTCTTGCCGTAGAAGCTGAGGTTCCCGCAGCAGCCCTCATGCCTTTAGTCCTTGTTTGTTGAGCCTCAGGCTCCAGCATGGGCACAGTAAATCGTCCGCTTTTTGCAAACTGGGGAACTTCCCGACGAGCCAGAAGAGATAGAGAAAATAACCAGGCAGTCAAGTATGTACCAGTTCGTTGGCAATGAACTGTACAGAAGAAGACTCAATGGTGTCAGGTTGAAGTGCATTTCCAGGGAAGATGGATAGAAGCTGTTGGCAGAGATACATGGAGGCATATGTGGCCACCACATTGGCGCAAGGGCACTTGCCGGGAAGGCGTTCCGGCAAGGGTTCTTCTGGCCAGAAGCCCTCCAAGATGCAACTGCACAAGTAACCAAGTGTGAAGCGTGCCAGTTCCATGCCAAGCAGATTCACCAGCCAACTCAAGCTCTCCAGACAATCCCTTTATCCTGGCCCTTCTCAGTCTGGGGGCTCGACATCCTCGGCCCCTTTCCCCGCGCAGTCGGGGGCTTTGAGTACTTGTACGTTGCAATCGACAAGTTCACAAAGTGGCCAGAAGTGGAACCAGTGAGGAAGGTGACAACACAGTCAGCAGTCAGGTTCTTCAGATCAATTGTTTGCCGTTTCGGGATCCCTAACAGGATCATCACCGACAACGGCACACAGTTTACAAGTCGCACCTTCATGCAGTACGTCCAAGACCTTGGCGCCAAGGTCTGCTTCGCTTCTATTGCTCACCCGAGGAGCAATGATCAAGCGGAGAGGGCCAATGCTGAAGTGCTGCGCGGACTCAAGACAAGAACCTTCGACAGGCTGCACAAGTGCGGAAGAAACTGGATAGAGGAGTTGCCGGCGGCTCTTTGGTCAATCAGGACGACACCAAATCGAGCCACCGGACAGACACCCTTTGCTCTTGTCTATGGAGCAGAGGCAGTTCTCCCCACGTAACTCGTATACGGATCTCCTCGAGTGCTCGCTTATGATGAGCTCGAGCAAGAGCAACTGCGACAAGATGATGCATTGCTCCTCGAGGAGGAACGTCTCCAGGCCGCTGTACGAGATGCTCGATACCAGCAAGCCTTGCGTCGCTATCATAGCCGCAAGGTCAAGGCCAGGAGTCTCGAGGAAGGCGACCTTGTTCTTCGGCGTGTTCAGTCCGCCAAGAATTCCAACAAGTTGACGCCGAAGTGGGAAGGCCCTTATTGGGTGAGACAAGTCACAAGGCCCGGCGCTGTCCGCCTTGAGACCGAAGAAGGCTTACCGGTGAGCAATTCCTGGAACATAGAGCATCTTCGCAAGTTTCACCCGTAAGGCGCGGTTGCCATGATCCGCTCCGGCAACCACCTTTTGTACAAGTCTTGCCGCTGTCGCATGTAAACCTTTGTAAAAAGCCGGGCGCAGATCCCGTGCATCAGTAAAGCTTTTGTGCCTCGCACTATTTGTCATTTCCATGCTTTTCTTTGTTATTCGCATGCATCATCTGACACCCTGTGCAACGCACATCCCCGGTAAGCACTAGCAAGCCATAAGACCCTATACTTGTTGTTCCTCCTCTTTTTCTTTCCCTCTTAAGCAGAAGGAGTATTCCTCGCGCACAAGTTTGCCGGGGGGGAAGGAGATGGAGGCATGAACCAAGTGCTGTTCAAGAAGCCTTGTCGGGGAACAAACAATCTATGAAAGCTAAGTTACCAAAGTTTGAGTAATTCAAATCTTTCAAATTTTTTAGTTGTCTTCCTTGAACAACCACACTTTGTATGGAAAACTTGTGCGCGGAGGAACCTACCCGTGGCTAGCCGCACCCTTACTTTGTTTCGAGCATGCTCAACGACTTAAGTGAGCTGCGACAAGTGTCGCGCCCTTATTTCGTTTTCAAGTTCGTTCAGCAAGCTAAGTGTGCTGCGACTAGCTACGGCAAGGTTTCTTGCCGGCGAGGCCTTTGCCAGCAGGCTGCTAAGAGTCCAGCACTCAGCGCTCGCGGCAAGGGTCCTTTTGCCGGCAAGTTCCCTGAAAGCATAGGGTGGAATGCATACAAAGTGAAGGGACCAAAGCAAGGGATAACACTGCATTGATAGCTCAAAATAAGATTGTATATTACAAAGATAACTTGCCGCAATACTAATAGATTCTTGTCCATAACATGCCTTGCAGCGGCAAAGGAAGCAGAAAGAAAGGGATCTAATCTACGCGGTCGCCTTCACGCCTCGTGATCTTGCCCACCTTGGCGAGGATGTGGGCAACCTGCGCCTTCAACGCCTCCTGATCAGCTTCGGGCGGCAAGGTGCGGAGGACGTTGACGAGGTTGATGCCGGGGTTGCGGTAGACGATCTTCGACAAGACCCGCTCCATGGTGCCCATGCAGAGCCGACATGCCTCGTTGGCCAGCTGCACGGGGATCTTCTCCCGCAGCCGCGCAAGCGCCGGCGCAATCCCCCTGAAGAATAGACTCAGCTTGGCGCTGTGGGGGAGACTCTCGTCCGGGGAGTACACGAGATGCTCCGCCCTCAGCGCCATCATCTCCATGTCAATTTTGGCAGCGGAGGTGACCAGCTCATCAGTCCACTGCTCCACTGCCCGGCTGAAGTTGTTCGCCGAGACGGCGGCGCTATCCACCAAGGCCCTTTCCTTGCGGAGTTCGTCCTTCAGCTTCGTCTCGCGGTCCCGGGCGGCGTCGAGCGAGTCAGTCAAGGTGGAAACCTTCAGCTCTAAGTCAGCGATGGAGTTCTTGGCGTCAAAGAGCTCTTTGCCCTTCTCGGAGAGGCGTACCTGCAGCTCGGAGTTGGTGTGGGCATCCTTCTCCCGCTCCACGTTGAGCGCAGTGACCCTCTCCTCGCTCGCCTTCAAGTACAGCTCCGTCTGCTTCACCTTGGCCTCCAGGTCCTTCTTGGCGGTCTCTGCGGCGGCTGCGGCACTCCTCGCCTCCTTTAGAGCCCCGCCAATGGCCTGCTCCCGGGCGGCGAGGTCGTCCTCGTGGGCATCGAGGTCGACCTTCCGCTGGTTGAGTACTCCTTCCCGCCGAGACAGCTCCTCGGCGGCCAGCCGCTGCTGCTCCTCGACCTCAGCCTTCTCCAGGAGGAAGGCTTGCTGCGCCCCGGCAAGCTCTTCACGCTCCTCCGCCAAGTTGCGGAGGGCCGCCTGGTTGGCGGCGCGGAGCTCCGTGGCGCGCTTCTCCAGATCAGCTCCAGCCTTAGCGGCCAGAGCCTCCCGAGACTCCAACTTCGCCTGCCTGGCCCGATACAAGGCCAGGAGCCGACGAAGGAGTCTCTCCTCTTCGGGCTCGTCGCTGCTGCCGGGCGCTTCGACAACCTTTAATCCGGCGGAGGCGAGGACCTCTCCGTCAAAGGTCTCTCCCTCCGCAGGTGCTCGAGACGAGGACGCCCACGGGACTTGTATAAAGACCCCGTTGGCGGCCTCCAAGTAGACGCCCGACCAGTCCGCGGAGGCGGAGGGGTCGGCGGCCGGTGCAGCGTCCGGCGCTCCCGCAGCCTCCGGGCCGGCGGTATGGTCGCCGGTCCCCTCCCCAGCCGTGGCATCGGCGGTCGGGGCGGTTTCCTCGACGGCCGGCTCGTCAGGTCCAGCCACCTCCTCGGCGGTAGTGGCGTGGCCGCCGTCGCCATGCACGCCCTCCTCGCCGGTGCTCTCCGTTTCCATCCGCTCTGGGGCAGGAGGGTCTAGCAGAAGAAAAAGAAAAGAAAGGATCAAGCAAATATCCAAAAGAGACGAATCCAAGAAGGAGAAGTTGCGAAGCTTTACCTTCGCGGATCTCTTCGATGACGGGGTCCCTCGCCGGGGAATTTTCCCTTGGCGGCGGAGTAGTAGCCCCTACTGGCGGAGGGCCGCCCGCGCCCTCCCTTGGCGGGGTGCTCACCCTTGTCGGGCTGCTCACCCTTGGCGGGGTACTCGCCCTTGGCGGAGTGCCCGTCCTTGGCGGAGCGTTCTCCCTTGCCGGGGAGTTCATCCTTGGCGGGGAGGGTGGAGCAAGTGGTCGTCGGGGGCGACCTCCTGGCGCTCCTGCGGCTGCGGCTCCACTTCTGCACAAGACAACAAAACATCAACCAAGATGATAACCTCAAGCGCACCTATCAAGCAGAAAAATAAATATCAGACTTACGTTGGGGGCTGCGCTGGGGGCTGCTCCTCGGAGCAGCAGGCTGATCCGGCAAGCTCGTCGCTGGCGCGTCGCTTGCCGCCACGACGGGCTCGTCGTCCTCAATGTTGACCACAGGGATCTTGGCCCTCTTCGCCATCCGCTGGGTCAAGGTCCTGCGAAGCAAAAAAAAAAAGCAAGGTCAGAACCCAGCAAGGAAAATCAAGACAAAATCAAAGAAACTAAAAGAATTGCAAGCACTTACTCCTCTTCCTCTTCGTCGGAGCTGAGGGCGGAGAAGTCAAACTCCGCCTGGTGCGCTTCCGCGCGAGGAGCAGGAGGAGAAGGCTCCCTCGGGCGCTTGGCGGTCTCCGGGGCTGTGGGCTGTGAAGACCCGGCCCCCGTCGTCGCCGAGGACCGAGGGGCAGAAGGAGCACCCGTTCCGCTCCGGGAAGATCCCCCTCCGCTTGGCGCTCGAGCACGGGGCGCCTCCTTGACGGCTTCGCTCGTCTTGGTGGCGCGCGTCGCACGGCGCGCCGGCTGCTGTCGAGGCGCCTGCGGCCTCGCCGTCTTAGTTGCCTTGCGGAGGCGCTTCTTCGGTTGCTGCGGAGGGCCTGGCGGGGGCGGAGAGTTCTCCGAGGACGAGGAGGCATCGTCGTCGAGATTCAGGGATCCGCCGGAATCTTCATCAGAGTCTTCAGCCTCGGCGCCCTCCTCCTCCTCGGCAGGCCCACTGGACTCAGTGCCATGCCCGGCAGCCTCGCTCCCCCCCGGCAACCTCGCTCGTCCCGGCAAACTTCACGGAAGGCTCCCCGGCAAACTCCTCGGGCGCAATCTTCAGCAGCTTGAGGATTTCCGCCTCCTCTGCTTGACTCACTGCGTCCGCGGCCTCTGCCTCTTCCACTGTGTATCCAAATTCTCCCGCAGCCGCAGCTGCGGCGGCCTCCTCCATCCCGGAGGCGATGAAAGCTACATCCCGGTCAGTAGTATCCCGGGTGAGGCCCTTCTTCTCTTTGGCGTTGCGGGGCTTCTCGACCAAGTTGTCGAAGAAGGTCAGCACGGTCTCCGGTGGAGGCTCTATCCAAGTGGGGACGACGCCATGGGAGTCGCACGCGGGCATCATCGCTCGTATGCAATCGCGGGCAGTGTTGTTGCACAACGGCACCACTCCCCGGGAAGGTCTGAACCACTCCGGGTGGGCGGGGTCATGCTTGAAGAGCTCCTTGACCATCCCGTTCAACTCCAAGACGGTGAAGTTGTAGTTCAATCCAGGGCGCAGCCTCATGATGTCCGCCGCGTTGCCGAATTCCCAGGCAGGCCTCTTCCTTTCTTGTAAAGGGGCGATGCGGCGGCGGAGGAAATCTGCTCCAACTTCTCCAACAGTCAGATTGGCGACCCGGAGACGAATGATCCTAATGAGGGCGATCTGAAGCTTGCTGTCCTCCGGGGCCAATTCACTCCAGTCCCTGCCGCGCACTATGGCATTCTTGCGCGGCGAGGTAAAGGGCTCAGGATTAGCTTCCAGCACCCAGCACCAATCGGCTCTCCACTCTTCCCACTTGCCGCGGAGCTCTCCCTTCAGGTACGAGTCTTTCTTGTTCAGCCTGAAGATCCAGGAGATGCCGCCGGAGAGGGGAGCGCCAGACTCTACTCTAGGCATGAAGAAGTGGCGGAAAAGAGCTACATTTGGATGAACCCCAACATAGTTTTCGCACAGATGTGCGAAAACGGCCATCGTAAGGATGGCGTTGGGGGTGAAATCTAGGAGCTGGAGGCCATATGTATTCATTACATCGCAGAAGAACTCCGAGTACGGAGGGAACAAACCACAATGGAAGAATGCGGCAAAGAAAAAGTACCCGCCGGGGAACATGTCAGCGGCGACGGCGGGGAGGACTCTGGTGCGGGGATGAGCTTTGGTCTCCCTCGCCCAGAACAGATAGTATTTGTCCCGCAGCTCCCTCGCGCCAAGCCTTGGCGCGAAGACCACGCACTTCTTCCGCAGGGCTGCCAGCTTCGCCGCCTGCTCGGACTTCTCCTTCTTGGCCTTGTCTGCTTTCGCCTTGTCGCTCTTCGGAGCCATGGCGGGGGCGGCAAGGAAAGAGGCGAGGAGCTCGACGGTGCCGCGGATTCGGGAGACGGCGGAGGAAGGAAGGGGCTGGGCTCTCTGTCGACCTTTGGGAGGCGGAGGGCGACGGGGGTTTCTGGAGAATCAAGACGCAATGAAGACGATGGAGGGAACTGTCCCTGCTTCCTCTGCTTTTAAGAGGGAAGTGGGGGACGTTCCGCATTTTCCATTAAAGAACAGGCCACGATCTCTCCCACGACGCCGCAATCGACGCGTGCCGTTAGGGAGGGATGCGGCGGATGCGGAAGGGGATACGGCTTGCCGTGGGCCGCGCGTGCCCGTGCAATGTCTTGGGCCTGGCCCAACAGCGCTCGGCACCGTGTGTGGCCCAGGCCCGGGGGCTCCTGTCGGTGTACTAAGTACCCCAACTTGTGCACGGGCAGTAGCAGCTTCCCGTGGCAGGGCTTACCACGTGCTCGCCAAGAACCTTTCTGGTCCCTATGGAGCCATTCAAGAACAAAGTATACAAGTCAGAAGATCAAGGGCCCGGCAAGAGGAGCTTGCCGGGAAGGCCGCACCAGGCTCAAGGTTACCACTTTAGCACAAGACCCTGGCAAGAGGAGCTTGCCAGGAAGGCCAAAGAATACACATCTCAAGAGATGCCTTGGCGCATCATGCGCCCCGGCAGGACCCGGAGAGCAACAAGCTTCCGGGCCCGGCAAGATCACGACCCCGGCAAGGTGCTTGCCGGGGAAACCTACGCTGTGTGCCCACGCTCCAGCTCGTCTGCCCACGCGTCGCCCTAGGGCCCTTCCAGGGACGCGTGGCGGACGACTGTGCAGCCTGGGGCACACGGTGGCAAGCCACGGTGACGAGGCTACCGCCGTGGCGAACGGAGAAGCATGGACGGACGCTTTTGGGAGCGACGGCGACGGGCATTTAATGCCCTTGTCCCCCACTGTCAAAGTTAGGTGAAGACCACTGTTCATATACTGTTCATGCACTGTTGCAGCTACCACCAAATTTACACTTTTACCCTTATCTACGTTGACACCTGTCGGTGACCCCTTTGAGCTATAAAAGGAGGCCCATGCACAACGTAGAAGGGGTTCGGTTCGAAACCTAGACAACTCTCTCGCTTGGTGTAGCTAGTACTATAGATCTTCAAGCTCCCGAGCTCAAGAACTCAATACAACCTAAGCAGGAGTAGGGTTTCACGCGTCCGCGCGGCCCGAACCTGGGTAAACTGCCCGCGTGCGCTCCTCGATCTGCTCTCCGCCAGGTAGGGGGCGTCGAGGTTGTACGAACCTGATCCGGCGCTCACGCGGGCGCAACCTTCAGCAACTTCACCACCTTCATCAACCTCATCGACAGCGTCAGCATGCCTCCGAAGAAGAAGGCTTCGGAGGTCGGAGGCCCGTCTGCGTCGATCCCACTGCCACCAGAACCAACGGTTGGTGGAGGAGACGCCGGCGGAAGGGTGGTCGCCGGCGAGGAAACTCACGGCGCCACTAAGTCCAAGGACAAGACGGACGACCGGGCGAACTCCAAAGCCTCGGCGTCAGTACACGCCCCACGTCCCTCCCAGGAGGTGCAAGACCCGCAGCGGCGTGGTACTGGAGGTACCATACGCTTGCTGGGGCGTGACCAAGCCGGAGGATCGCGGGATGCTCAAGGCCAGCGCGCTGGTACGAGCAAGGCGCGGTCGCCGGGGCGAGAAACTGCTCCTTCTAACCCTGTTAGAAGTCCGAGCATATCTCGCTCCTCGCACCGCTCGCCGCCGCTCCCCTCGTCTCCAGCAGAAGCTCTAGCAAGAGCACAGCTGCTCCTCGACTTCCCTCCAGCGGCAGATAAAGCCGAAGACTGGAGGGCGACTATCCAGAGCCTCATCGCCTTCGCCAACAACGACACGCCGCAGCAGCCGGCAACATCGCGGCCGCGGCAAGTCGACCAGACAAAGGCCGATGGAGACAAGACCGCTGGGGGTGCAACTACCGTCCACTCCCCGCCGCGGAAGCAGAAATCGCCACCCCGCCGGATCAACGTCGACGACGACTCTACGGTGTCATCGGATCCGCGGGCTCGCCGCGATCAACGCCAAGTCCTAGACGACAGGCGACAAGAGGACGCTCGGACTCACATCGAGCGTCGACGAGAAGCCCGAAGACAGTCAGATCAGCGCGCTGGGACCGCTGTCGACGCGCACGCGCCCGGTGAACTAGGCGACTTGCCGTACGCGGCAGGTTGCCCTGCGTTCACCCGTGAGCTGTGGCAAGTCCAGTGGCCCAGCATGAAAAATTTCAAGCCCGACGTACCCGAGAAGTACGACGGCAAGACACACCCCTCGGAGTTCCTCAGCATCTACACCATTGCGGTGCAGGCTGCCGGGGGACGCGACGAGAAGATCCTAGCCAACTACTTCCCGCTAGTGCTTAAGCCAAACGTCCGATCTTGGCTTATGCACTTGCCGGAGAACTCCATCTCTTCATGGGCGGATCTGTGCCACCAGTTTGTTGGCGCCTTCACGGGCGGCCACAAACCCCATGGCCAGGAGAGCGATCTCCACATCCTCGCCCAGAAGGAGGGAGAGTCCCTGCGCAAATACATCCAAAGATTCAGCCGCGTCCAGCACAACATTCCCGACGTCCACCCTGCCGCGGTTATCAGCGCGTTCCACCAGAACGTGCGTAACTGCCGGATGAGGGAGGAGATGGCCATGACCAAGATCCGAGATGTCAGCGAGCTCTACACTCTAGCTGACAAGTGCGCGCGCGCTGAAGAGGGGAGGAGACTCCCCGGAGAGGATACTGGCGCTGGAGGAAGCAACAACGAGGATGCCGCCCCGGCAAGGAAAAGCCGGCGGCGGAATAACAAAAAGAAGAAGAGCAAGGAGGTATTGGTTGTCGAGCAGTCCGGCAAGGAGGCTCCCGCCAAGAAGGCACAGGCTGGCGGTTCCGGCAAGGAGCCCGCCCCTGTAGCGGCAGCCGACAAGCAGGACGGCTCTGACAAGCAGTACTGCAAGATCCACCACACCAAGGGCCACGATCTTCAGAACTGCAAGAGAGTCGAGTACCTCGTAGAGCAGCAGAAGGTTGAATACGGGCGTCGCGACAAGGAGAAGGCCCAAGGAGGCGGAGGAGAGCCCAGCAAGAAGCGGCCGTTCAATGGCCGGGGAGGACGCCGCGGCAAGGCCAAGCAGCGGCAAGGTGACAGACCTCCCCGGGGCCGCGACAAGGATGAAGATGAAGACGACGATGATGACATGGAAGAAGGAGACAACAGCGAGCAGGAGTTCCAGAAGGCCACAGAGGTTCTGTGTGTCGACGGAGGCGCCTCTCTGCACACTTCCCACCGCCAGCTCAAACAGTGGGTGCGAGAAGTGAATGCAGCTGAGCCGCCCGTCGAGTCACGCAGGCTGCTGAAGTGGTCCAGCACGCCCATCATCTTTGACCTTGAGGACCACCCTGACCGCACAACTGCGGTCGGGTGCTTGCCGATGTTGGTCTCACCAACTATCCGCAACCTCAAGGTCACTAAGATGTTGGTTGACGGCGGGGCCGGCCTGAACTTGATCTCCTCGGCTGTGATCAAGAAGCTGCAGATCCCCGACAGCGAGCTCGAGGAAACCGGGTCGTTCCAAGGGATCAACCCGGGAAGGAGCAAGCCGAAGGGGAAGATTACATTGCCAGTGACCTTTGGCGGGGAGCTCAACTTTAGGACAGAGAGAATCACGTTTGATGTTGCTGATATCCCATTACCATACAATGGGATACTTGGCCGTCCTGCCCTCGCCAAGTTCATGGCAGCTTCCCACTATGCATACAACGTGCTCAAGATGCCGGGGCCGATAAGCATCATTTCTGTCCCTGGCGACAAGAAGGACGTGCTTATCTGCACCGACAAGATCTACCGGGATGCAGCAGCCGCAGCAGAAAGCAACACACTTGCCGCTGAAGCTCCCGGGGGGAAGAACAAGACCAAGTCCGGCAAAAGCTCTGGAGCCCACTCCGGCAAACGCACCTCCTCGGAGTGCTGCGCTGCCGTCGAGGACGCGCCATCGAGCTCCACCGGCAAGTGCAAGAAAGGAATGGCAGCTCCACCGGCAACCAAGAAGGTGTCCGCCAAGGAGGACGGCACTGGTGGTACCTTCACCATCAGTGCTACACTCGACCCCAAATAGGAAAGCGCGCTCGTTGCCTTCCTGCGGGCGAATGTCGATGTGTTTGCATGGCAACCATCTGACATCCCCGGCGTTCCCAGGAAGGTAATTGAGCACTAGCTTGCTGTTTGCCCTCATGCGCGGCCCGTCAAGCAGAAGGTCAGGAAGCAAGCCGTGGAGCGCCAAGAATTCATCGCCGAAGAGATAAAGAAGTTAGAAGCAGCGGGCCTGGTTAGAGGCGTGATCCATCCTACGTGGTTAGCCAATCCAGTCGTCGTGCGCAAAGCCAATGGGAAGTGGAGACTTTGTATAGACTTCACTGATGTGAATAAAGCATGTCCCAAGGATCCATTTCCCTTGCCGCGTATCGACCAGATTGTTGACTCCACCGCTGGATGCGAGCTGCTTTCCTTCCTTGATGCATACTCAGGTTACCACCAGATATTCATGGCCAAGGAAGATGAGGAGAAGACTGCATTCATTACTCCATGCGGCACATATTGCTTCATACGCATGCCCTTTGGATTGAAGAATGCAGGCTCAACATTTGCGAGGGTGGTGCACACTGCTTTTGAGCCACAGATCCACAGAAATGTAGAAGCCTACATGGATGATATAGTGGTCAAGAGCAAGAGCAAAGATACCCTGGTACAGGACTTAGAGGAAACCTTTGAGAATCTGCGCAAGGTCCAACTCAAGCTGAACCCCGAGAAGTGCGTCTTCGGAGTCCCCTCCGGCAAGCTTCTCGGGTTCTTTGTGTCCCAGAGGGGGATTGAAGCCAATCCCGACAAGATAAAAGCCATCGAGCAGATTGAAGCCCCGAAGCGTGTCAAGGACGTAAGAAGACTTGCTGGTTGTGTGGCTGCCCTAAGCAGGTTCATTTCAAAGTCTGCAGAGCGCGCCCTGCCTTTCTTCAAAATTTTGAAAAAGGCAGGTCCTATGAAATGGACTCCGGAAGCGGAGGCAGCGCTGCAAGACTTGAAAGGATACCTGTCCTCCACTCCGATACTTGTCGCACCTAGACCACAAGAGAAGTTGCTGCTGTACCTAGCAGCAACCAATCAAGTGGTTAGTGCTGCGTTAGTAGCGGAGAGGGAGGCGGACGAGGAACCCACATCCCCGGCAAGCGAATCCAGCGACAAGCAAGGGGCTTCCCCGACAAGCTCTGGCCCCGACAAGGACAAGTCTGCGCAGGAACAAGGAGAAGTGCGAAGGAAGATGGTGTAGCGCCCAGTGTATTTTGTAAGTTCCCTCTTGCAGGGGGCTAGATCAAGATACTCTGGGGTGCAGAAGTTGCTGTTCGGCCTCCTCATGGCCTCAAGAAAGCTGCGCCATTACTTCCAAGCACACGAGATAACGGTGGTCACTCGCTTTCCGTTGAAAAGGATATTGCAGAATCCAGAAGCAATGGGCAGGATCGTCGAGTGGGCGCTGGAGCTGTCAAGCTTTGGTCTCAAGTTTGAGAGTACTTCAACCATACAGAGCAGAGCTTTGGCAGAATTCATAGCAGAATGGACCCCAACGCCAGATGAAGAAGTCCCAGAGACAAGCGCCCCCGTCCAAGAAGCGAGCAGCGAATGGATGATGTACTTTGATGGTGCTTTCTCGCTACAAGGCGCCGGTGCCGGCGTAGTACTCATAGCGCCCACCGGAGAGCACCTCAAGTATGTTGTCCAGATGCACTTTCCCAAGGAGCAAGCGACAAACAATACTGCTGAGTATGAAGGTTTGCTTGCCGGCCTCAGAATTGCGGCCGAACTTGGGATCAAGAAGTTGATTGTGCGGGGAGACTCACAGTTGGTGGTCCGACAAGTGAATAAGAGTTACCAGAGCCCTTTGATGGAAGCCTATGTCGATGAAGTGAGGAAGCTTGAAGAACACTTTGAAGGTTTGCAAATGGAGCACGTCCCAAGAGCTCAGAATGATATTGCAGATGGCCTCTCAAAGTGTGCTGCCATGAAGTTACCTGTGGAACCAGGGACCTTCGTGCTCAAGTTAACTCAGCCATCCGTTACACCATCAGTTGGGCAAAACAAGAAGAGGAAGTTGGTCTCCAGCGACTACTTGCCGGCGGATCTTTCCGAAGCCGCCGCCAAGGTCCCCAAGATCAATAGCCAAAATGCTGAGGAACAGTTTGTTCCTGCAGACCCAAGGGTCTGTACAGTTGAAGCAGGCGTTCCCGACAAGCCTTGCCTCGGCAGGCTTGTCGGGGGACCATCAGCTCTGGCAGAGCCGCAGGTTCTTGCCGTAGAAGCTGAGGTTCCCGCAGCAGCCCTCATGCCTTTAGTCCTTGTTGTTGAGCCTCAGGCTCCAGCATGGGCACAGCAAATCGTCCGCTTTCTGCAAACTGGGGAACTTCCCGACGAGCCAGAAGAGATAGAGAAAATAACCAGGCAGTCAAGTATGTACCAGTTCGTTGGCAATGAACTGTACAGAAGAAGGCTCAATGGTGTCAGGTTGAAGTGCATTTCCAGGGAAGATGGACAGAAGCTGTTGGCAGAGATACATGGAGGCATATGTGGCCACCACATTGGCGCAAGGGCACTTGTCGGGAAGGCGTTCCGGCAAGGGTTCTTCTGGCCAGAAGCCCTCCAAGATGCAACTACACAAGTAACCAAGTGTGAAGCATGCCAGTTCCATGCCAAGCAGATTCACCAGCCAGCTCAAGCTCTCCAGACGATCCCTTTATCCTGGCCCTTCTCGGTCTGGGGGCTCGACATCCTCGGCCCCTTTCCCCGCGCAGTCGGGGGCTTTGAGTACTTGTACGTTGCAATCGACAAGATCACAAAGTGGCCAGAAGTGGGACCAGTGAGGAAGGTGACAGCACAGTCAGCAGTCAGGTTCTTCAGATCAATTGTTTGCCGTTTCGGGATCCCTAACGGGATCATCACCGACAACGGCACACAGTTTACAAGTCGCACCTTCATGCAGTACGTCCAAGACCTTGGCGCCAAGGTCTGCTTCGCTTCTGTTGCTCATCCGAGGAGCAATGGTCAAGCGGAGAGGGCCAATGCTGAAGTGCTGCGCGGACTCAAGACAAGAACCTTCGACAGGCTGCACAAGTGCGGAAGAAACTGGATAGAGGAGTTGCCGGTGGCTCTTTGGTCAATCAGGACGACACCAAATCGAGCCACCGGACAGACACCCTTTGCTCTTGTCTATGGAGCAGAGGCAGTTCTCCCCACGGAACTCGTATACGGATCTCCTCGAGTGCTCGCTTATGATGAGCTCGAGCAAGAGCAACTGCGACAAGATGATGCATTGCTCCTTGAAGAGGAACGTCTCCAGGCTGCTGTACGAGCTGCTCGATACCAACAAGCCTTGCGTCGCTATCATAGCCGCAAGGTCAAGGCCAGGAGTCTCGAGGAAGGCGACCTTGTTCTTCGGCGTGTTCAGTCCGCCAAGAATTCCAACAAGTTGACGCCGAAGTGGGAAGGCCCTTATCGGGTGAGACAAGTCACAAGGCCCGGCGCTGTCCGCCTTGAGACCGAAGAAGGTTTACCGGTGAGCAATTCCTGGAACATAGAGCATCTTTGCAAGTTTCACCCGTAAGGCGCGGTTGCCGTGATCCGCTCCGGCAACCACCTTTTGTACAAGTCTTGCCGCTGTCGCATGTAAACCTTTGTACAAAGCCGGGCGCAGATCCCGTGCATCAGTAAAGCTTTTGTGCCTCGAACTATTTGTCATTTCCATGCTTTTCTTTGTTATTCGCATGCATCATCTGACACCCTGTAAAACGCACATCCCCGGTAAGCACTAGCAAGCCATAAGACCCTATACTTGTTGTTCCTCCTCTTTTTCTTTCCCTCTTAAGCAGAAGGAGTATTCCTCGCGCACAAGTTTGCCGGGGGGAAAGGAGATGGAGGCATGAACCAAGTACTGTTCAAGAAAGAGAAGCCTTGTCGGGGAGCAAACGATCTATGAAAGCTAAGTTACCAGAATTTGGGCAGTTCAAATTTTTAAAACTTTAGTTATCTTCCTTGAACAACCACACTTTGTATGGAAAACCTGTGCGCGGAGGAACCTACCCGTGGCTAGCCGCACCCTTACTTTGCTTCGAGCACGCTCAACGACTTAAGTGAGCTGCGACAAGTGTCGCGCCCTTACTTCGTTTTCGAGTTCGCTCGGCAATCTAAGTGTGCTGCGACTAGCTGCGGCAAGGTTTCTTGCCGGCGAAGGCCTTTGCCAGCAGGCTGCTAAGAGTCCAGCACTCAGCGCTCGCGGCAAGGGTCCTTTTGCCGGCAAGTTCCCTAAAAGCGTAGGGTGGAATGCATACAAAGTGAAGGGACCAAAGCAAGGGAGATAACACTGCATTGATAGCTCAAAATAAGATTGTATATTACAAAGATAACTTGCCGCAATACTAATAGATTCTTGTCCATAACATGCCTTGCAGCGGCAAAGGAAGCAGAAAGAAAGGGATCTAATCTACGCGGTCGCCTTCACGCCTCGTGATCTTGCCCACCTTGGCGACGATGTGGGCAACCTGCGCCTTCAACACCTCCTGATCAGCTTCGGGCGGCAAGGTGCGGAGGACGTTGACGAGGTTGATGCCGGGGTTGCGGTAGACGATCTTCGACAAGACCCGCTCCATGGTGCCCATGCAGAGCCGACGCGCCTCGTCGGCCAGCTGCATGGGGATCTTCTCCCGCAGCCGCGCAAGCGCCGGCGCGATTCCCCTGAAGAACAGACTCAATTTGGCACTGTGGGGGAGACTCTCGTCCGGGGAGTACACGAGATGCTCCGCCCTCAGCGCCATCATCTCTATGTCAATATTAGCAGCGGAGGTGACCAGCTCATCAGTCCACTGCTCCACTGCCTGGTTGAAGTTGTTTGCCGAAACGGCGGCGCTCTCCACCAAGGCCTTTTCCTTGCGGAGTTCGTCCTTAAGCTTCGTCTCGCGGTCCCGGGCGGCGTCGAGCGAGCCAGTCAGGGTGGAAACCTTCAGCTATAAGTCAGCAATGGAGTCCTTGGCGGCAGTGAGTTCCTGGCCCTTATCGGAGAGGCGTACCTGCAGCTCAGAGTTGGTGTGGGCATCTTTCTCCCGCTCCACGCTGAGTGCAGTGACCCTGTCTTCGCTCGCCTTCAGGAACAACTCCAGCTGCGCCACCTTGGCCCCCAGATCCTTCTTAGCAGTGTCCGCGGCAGCAGCAGCGTCCCTTGCCTCCTTCAGAGCCCCGCCGATGGCTTGCTCCCGGGCGGTGAGGTCGTCCTCGTGGGCGTCGAGGTCGACCTTCCGCTGGTTGAGTGCCCCTTCCCGCCGAGACAGCTCCTCGGCGGCCAACCGTTGCTGCTCCTCGGCCTTAGCTTTTTCAAGGAGGAAGGCTTGCTGCGCCCCGGCAAGCTCTTCACGCTCCTCCGCCAAGTTGCGGAGGGCCGCCTGGTTGGCGGCGCGAAGCTCCACGGTGCGCTTCTCCAGATCAGCTCCAGCCTTGGCAGCCAGAGCCTCCCGAGACTCCAACTTCGCCTGCCTGGCCCGATACAGGGCTAGGAGCCGACGAAGGAGTCTCTCCTGTTCAGGCTCGTCGCTGCTGCCGGGCGCTTCGACAACCTTCAGCCCGGCGGAGGCGAGGACCTCTCCGTCGAAGGTCTCTCCCTCCGCGGGTGCTCGAGACGAGGACGCCCACGGGACTTGAATAAAGACCCCGTTGGCGGCCTCCAAGTAGACGCCCTGCCCAGCCGCGGAGGCGGAAGGGTCGGCGGCCTGTGCAGCGTCCGGCGCTCCCGCAGCCTCCGGGCCAGCGGTATGGTCGCCGGTCCCTTCCCCAGCCGCGGCATCGGCGGTTGGGGCGGTCTCCTCGACGGCCGGCTCGTCAGCTCCAGCCACCTCCTCAGCAGTAGTGGCGTTGCCGCCGTCGCCGTGCACGCCCTCCTCGCCGGTGGTCTCCGTTTCCATCCGCTCCGGTGCAGGAGGATCTAGCAGAAGAAAAAGAAAAGAAAGAGTCAAGCAAATATCCAAAAAGACAAATCCGAGAAGAAGAAATTACAAGCTTTACCTTCGCGGATTTCTTCGACGACGGGATCCCTCGCCGGGGAATTCTCCCTTGGTGGCGGAGTAGTGGCCCCTGCTGGCGGAGGGCCGCCTGCGCCCTCCCTTGTCGGGCTGCTCACCCTTGTCGGGCTGCTCACCCTTGGCGGGGTACTCGCCCTTGGCGGAGTGCCCATCCTTGGCGGAGCGTTCTCCCTTTCTGGGAAGTTCACCCTTGGCGGGGAGGTTGGAGCAAGTGGCTCGTCAGGGGCGACCTCCTGGTGCTCCTGCGGCTGCGGCTCCATTTCTGCACAAGACAACAAAACATCAATCAAGATGATAACCTCAAGCGCACCCGTCAAGCGGAAAGATAAATACCAGACTTACGCTGGGGGCTGCTCCTCGGAGCAGCAGGCTGATCCGGCAAGCTCGTCGCCGGCGCGTCGCTTGTTACCGCGACGGGCTCGTCGTCCTCTATAGTGACCACAGGGATCTTGGCCCTCTTCGCCATCCGCTGGGTCAAGGTCCTGCGAAGCAAAACAAAAGCAAGGTCAGAACCCAGCAAGGAAAATCAAGACAAAATCAAAGAAACTAAAAGAATTGCAAGCACTTACTCCTCTTCCTCTTCGTCGGAGCTGAGGGCGGAGAAGTCAAACTCCGCCTGGTGCGCTTCCGCGCGAGGAGCAGGAGGAGAAGGCTCCCTCGGGCGCTTGGCGGTCTCCGGTGCTGTGGGCTGTGAAGACCCGGCCCCCGTCGTCGCCGAGGACCGAGGGGCAGAAGGAGCCCCCGTTCCGCTCCGGGAAGATCCCCCTCCGCTTGGCGCTCGAGCACGGGGCGCCTCCTTGACGGCTTCGCTCGTCTTGGTGGGGCGCGTCGCATGGCACGCCGGCTGCTGTCGAGGCGCCTGCGGCCTCGCCGTCTCAGTTGCCTTGTGGAGGCGCTTCTTCGGTTGCTGCGGAGGGCTTGGCGGGGGCGGAGAGTTCTCCGAGGACGAGGAGGCATCGTCGTCGAGATTCAGGGATCCGCCGGAATCTTCAACAGAATCTTCAGCCTCGGTGCCCTCCTCCTCCTCGGCAGGCCCGCTGGACTCAGTGCCATGCCCGGCAGGCTCGCTCCCCCCGGCAACCTCGCTCGTCCCGGCAAACTTCACGGAAGGCTCCCCGGCAAACTCCTCGGGCGCAATCTTCAGCAGCTTGAGGATTTCCGCCTCCTCTGCTTGACTCACTGCGTCCGCGGCCTCTGCCTCTTCCACTGTGTATCCAAATTCGCCCGCAGCCGCAGCTGCGGCGGCCTCCTCCATCCTGGAGGCGATGAAAGCTACATCCCGGTCAGTAGTATCCCGGGTGAGGCCCTTCTTCTCTTCGGCGTTGCGGGGCTTCTCGACCAAGTTGTCGAAGAAGGTCAGCACGGTCTCCGGTGGAGGCTCTATCCAAGTGGGGACGACGCCATGGGAGTCGCACGCGGGCATCATCGCTCGTATGGAATCGCGGGCAATGCTGTTGCACAGCGGCACCACTCCCCGGGAAGGTCTGAACCACTCCGGGTGGGCGGGGTCATGCTTGAAGAGCTCCTTGACCATCCCTTTCAACTCCAAGACGGTGAAGTTGTAGTTCAATCCAGGGCGCAGCCTCATGATGTCCGCCGCGTTGCCGAATTCCCAGGCAGGCCTCTTCCTTTCTTGTAAAGGGGCGATGCGGCGGCGGAGGAAATCTGCTCCAACTTCTCCAACAGTCAGATTGGCGACCCGGAGACGAATGATCCTAATGAGGGCGATCTGAAGCTTGCTGTCCTCCGGGGCCAATTCACTCCAGTCCCTGCCGCGCACTATGGCATTCTTGCGCGGCGAGGTAAAGGGCTCAGGATTAGCTTCCAGCACCCAGCACCAATCGGCTCTCCACTCTTCCCACTTGCCGCGGAGCTCTCCCTTCAGGTACGAGTCTTTCTTGTTCAGCCTGAAGATCCAGGAGATGCCGCCGGAGAGGGGAGCGTCAGACTCTACTCTAGGCATGAAGAAGTGGCGGAAAAGAGCTACATTTGGATGAACCCCAACATAGTTTTCGCACAGATGTGCGAAAATGGCCATCGTAAGGATGGCGTTGGGGGTGAAGTCTAGGAGCTGGAGGCCATATGTGTTCATTACATCACAAAAGAACTCCGAGTACGGAGGGCACAGACCACAATGGAAAAATGCGGCAAAGAAAAAGTACCCGCCGGGGAACATATCAGCGGCGACGGCGGGGAGGACTCTGGTGCGGGGATGAGCTTTGGTCTCCCTCGCCCAGAACAGATAGTATTTGTCCCGCAGCTCCCTCGCGCCAAGCCTCGGCGCGAAGACCACGCACTTCTTCCGCAGGGCTGCCAGCTTTGCCGCCTGCTTGGACTTCTCCTTCTTGGCCTTGTCGCTCTTCGCCTTGTCGCTCTTCGGAGCCATGGCGGGGGCGGCGAGGAAAGAGGCGAGGAGGTCGACGGCGCCGCGGATGCGGGAGACGGCGGAGGAAGGAAGGGGCTGGGCTCTCTGTCGACCTTTGGGAGGCGGAGGGCGACGGGGGTTTCTGGAGAATCAAGACGCAATGAAGATGATGGAGGGAACTGTCCCTGCTTCCTCTGCT
Source organism: Secale cereale (assembly GCA_902687465.1). Taxonomy (NCBI): domain Eukaryota; kingdom Viridiplantae; phylum Streptophyta; class Magnoliopsida; order Poales; family Poaceae; genus Secale; species Secale cereale. The sequence continues at coordinate 797,325,339 of LR738710.1, read as the reverse complement.
TTTAAGGGGGAAGTGGGGGACGTTCCGCATTTCCCATTAAAGAACACTCCACGATCTCTCCCACGACGCCGCAATCGACGCATGCCGTTAGGGAGGGATGCGGCGGATACGGAAGGGGATACGGCTTGCCGTGGGCCGCGCGTGCCCGTGCACTGTCTGGAGAGGCGTACCTGCAGCTCGGAGTTGGTGTGGGCATCCTTCTCCCGCTCCACGTTGAGCGCAGTGACCCTCTCCTCGCTCGCCTTCATGTACAGCTCCGTCTGCTTCACCTTGGCCTCCAGGTCCTTCTTGGCGGTCTCTGCGGCGGCTGCGGCACTCCTCGCCTCCTTTAGAGCCCCGCCAATGGCCTGCTCCTGGGCGGCGAGGTCGTCCTCGTGGGCATCGAGGTCGACCTTCCGCTGGTTGAGTACTCCTTCCCGCCGAGACAGCTCCTCGGCGGCCAGCCGCTGCTGCTCCTCGACCTCAGCTTTTTCAAGGAGGAAGGCTTGCTGCGCCCCGGCAAGCTCTTCACGCTCCTCCGTCTAGTTGCGGAGGGCCGCCTGGTTGGCGGCGCGGAGCTCCGCGGCGCGCTTCTCCAGATCAGCTCCAGCCTTGGCAGCCAGAGCCTCCCGAGACTCCAACTTCGCCTGCCTAGCCCGATACAGGGCTAGGAGCCGACGAAGGAGTCTCTCCTCTTCGGGCTCGTCGCTGCTGCCGGGCGCTTCGACAACCTTCAGCCCGGCGGAGGCGAGGACCTCTCCGTCGAAGGTCTCTCCCTCCGCGGGTGCTCGAGATGAGGATGCCCACGGGACTTTAATAAAGACCCCGTTGGCGGCCTCCAAGTAGACGCCCTGCCCAGCCGCGGAGGCGGAAGGGTCGGTGGCCTGTGCAGCGTCCGGCGCTCCCGCAGCCTCCGGGCCAGCGGTATGGTCGCCGGTCCCTTCCCCAGCCGCGGCATCGGCGGTTGGGGCGGTCTCCTCGGCGGCCGGCTCATCAGCTCCAGCCACCTCCTCGGCGGTAGTGGTGTTGCCGCCGTCGCCGTGCACGCCCTCCTCGCCGGTGGTCTCCGTTTCCATCCGCTCCGGTGCAGGAGGATCTAGCAGAAGAAAAAGAAAAGAAAGAGTCAAGCAAATATCCAAAAAGACAAATCCGAGAAGAAGAAATTGTTGGGAAACGTAGTATTTTAAAATTTTCCTACGATCACGCAAGATCTATCTACCAGATGCATAGCAACGAGAGGGGAGAGTGAGTCTACGTACCCTCGTAGACCGAAAGCGGAAGCGTTAGAACAACGCGGTTGATGTAGTCGTACGTCTTCACGGCCCAACCGATCAAGCACCGAAACTACGGCACCTCCGAGTTCTAGTACACTTTCAGCTCGATGACATCCCTCGAACTCCAATCCAGCCGAGTGTCGAGGGAGAGTTCCGTCAGCACGACGGCGTGGTGACGATCTTGATGTTCTACCGTCCCAAGGCTTCGCCTAAGCACCGCTACAATATTTATCGAGGAGAACTATGGTGGAGGGGGGCACCGCACACGGCTAAGAGATCAAGAGATCAATTGTTGTGTCTAGAGGTGCCCCCTGCCCCCGTATATAAAGGAAGGAGGGAGAGGCCGGCCCTAGAGGGGGCGCACCAAGTGTGGGGAGTCCTACTAGGACTCCCAAGTCCTAGTAGGATTCCCCTTTCCTTTCTGGAGTAGGAGAGAAGGAAAGAGGGGGAGAGGGAGAAGGAAAAGGGGGCTGCACCCCTTGTCCAATTCGGACCAGAGGGGTGCACGCCTCCTTCCTTTTGGCCTCTCTCCTCTATTCCCGTAACTCCCCGGTACTCCGAAAATACCCGAATCACTCGGAACCTTTCCGATGTTCGAATATAGTCGTCCAATATATCGATTTTTACGTCTCGACCATTTTGAGACTCCTCGTCATGTCCTCGATCTCATCCGGGACTCCGAACTCCTTCGGTACATCAAAACTCATAAACTCATAATAAAACTATCATCGAAACCTTAAGCGTGCGGACCCTACGGGTTCGAGAACTATGGAGACATGACCGAGACACGTCTCCGGTCAATAACCAATAGCGGAACCTGGATGCTCATATTGGCTCCCACATATTCTACGAAGATCTTTATCGGTCAAACCGCATAACAACATACATTGTTCCCTTTGTCATCGGTATGTTACATGCCCGAGATTCGATCGTCGGTATCTCAATACCTAGTTCAATCTCGTTACCAACAAGTCTCTTTACTCGTTCCGTAATACATCATCCCGCAACTAACTCATTAGCTGCAATGCTTGCAAGGCTTATAGTGATGTGCATTACCGAGTGGGCCCAGAGATACCTCTCCGACAATCGGAGTGACAAATCCTAATCTCGAAATACGCCAACCCAACAAGTACCTTCGGAGACACCTATAGAGTACCTTTATAATCACCCAGTTACGTTGTGACGTTTGGTAGCACACAAAGTGTTCCTCCGGTATTCGGGAGTTGCATAATCTCATAGTCATAGGAACATGTATAAGTCATGAAGAAAGCAATAGCAGTAAAACTTAAACGATCATAGTGCTAAGCTAACGGATGGGTCTTGTCCATCAGATCATTCTCCTAATGATGTGATCCCGTTGATCAAATGACAACTCATGTCTATGGCTAGGAAACATAACCATCTTTGATCAATGAGCTAGTCTAGTATAGGCATACTAGGGACACTCTGTTTTGTCTATGTATTCACACATGTATTAAGTTTCCGGTTAATACAATTCTAGCATGAATAATAAACATTTATCATGATATAAGGAAATAAATAATGACTTTATTATTGCCTCTAGGGCATATTTCCTTCAGTCTCCCACTTGCACTAGAGTCAATTATCTAGTTCACATCGCCATGTGATTTAACACCGATAGTTCACATCATCATGTGATTAACACCCAAAGGGTTTACTAGAGTCAATAATCTAGTTCACATCGCTATGTGATTAACACCCAAAGAGTACTAAGGTGTGATCATGTTTTGCTTCGTGAGAGAAGTTTAGTCAACGGGTCTGTCACATTCAGATCCGTATGTATTTCGCAAATGTCTATGTGTCTACAATGCTCTGCATGGAGCTACTCTAGCTAATTGCTCCCACTTTCAATACGCATCCAGATTGATACTTAGAGTCAGCTGGATTTAGTGTCAAAGCTTGCATCGGCGTAACCCTTTACGACGAACTCTTTATCACCTCCATAATCGAGAAACATTTCCTTAGTCATCCAGTTACTAAGGATAATTTTGACCGCTGTACAGTGATCTACTCCTGGATCACTATTGTACCCTCTTGACAAACTCATGGCAAGGTACACAACATGTTTGGTACACAGCATGGCATACTTTATAGAACCTATGGCTGAGGCATAGGGAATGACTTTCATTCTCTCTATATTTTTCTGCCGTGGTCTGGCTTTGAGTCTTACTCAACTTCACACCTTACAAGTCAGGTAAGAACTTCTTCTTTGACTGATCCATTTTGAACTACTTCAAAATCATATCAAGGTATGTACTCATCGAAAGTCTTATCAAGCGTCTTGATCTATCTCTATAGATCTTGATGCCCAATATGTAAACAGCTTCACCAAGGTCTTTCTTTGAAAAACTCCTTTCAAACACTCCTTTATGCTTTCCAGAAAATTCTACATCATTTCCGATCGACAATATGTCATTCACATATACTTACCAGAAAGGTTGTAGTGCTCCCACTCACTTCTTGTAAATACAGGCTTCACCGCAAGTCTGTATAAATCTATATGCTTTGATCAACTTATCAAAGCGTATATTCCAACTCCGAGATGCTTGCACCAGTCCATAGATGGATCGCTGGAGCTTGCACATTTTGTTAGCACCTTTAGGATTGACAAAACCTTCTGGTTGCATCATATACAACTCTTCTTTAATAAATCCATTAAAGAATGCAGTTTTGTTATCCATTTGCCAGATTTCCTAAAATGCGGCAATTGCTAACATGATTCGGACAGACTTAAGCATCGCTACGGGTGAGAAAGTCTCATCGTAGTCAACTCCTTGAACTTGTTGAAAAACTTTCACAACAAGTTGAGCTTTGTAAACAGTAACATTACTGTCAGCGTCAGTCTTCCTCTTGAAGATCCATTTATTTTCGATGGCTTGCCGACCATCGGGCAAGTCAACCAAAGTCCACACTTTGTTCTCATACATGGATCCCATCTCAGATTTCATGGTCTCAAGCCATTTTGCAGAATCTGGGCTCATCATCGCTTCCTCATAGTTCGTAGGTTCATCATGGTCCAGTAACATGACTTCCAGAACCGGGTTGCCGTACCACTCTGGTGCGGAACGTACTCTGGTTGGTCTACGAAGTTCAGCAGTAACTTTATCCGAAGTTTCATGATCATCATCATTAGCTTCCTCACTAATTGGTGTAGGAATCACTGGAACCAGTTTCTGTGATGTACTACTATCCAATTCGGGAGAAGGTACAATTACCTCATCAAGTTCCACTTTCCTCCCACTCACTTCTTTCGAGAGAAACTCCTTCTCTAGAAAGGATCCACTCTTAGCAACAAAGACCTTGCCTTCGGATATGTGATAGAAGGTGTACCCAACAGTTTCTTTTGGGTATCCTATGAAGATTTACTTCTCCGATTTGGGTTCGAGCTTATCATGTTGAAACTTTTTCACATAAGCATCGCAGTCCCAAACTTAAAGAAATGACAGCTTAGGTTTCTCGTCAAACCACAGTTCATACGGTGTCATCTCCATGGATTTAGATGGTGCCCTATTTAACGTGAATGTATCTGTCTCTAATGCATAACCCCAAAGCGATAGTGGTAGATCGGTAAGAGACATCATCGATCGCACCATATCTAATAAAGTACGGTTATGACGTTCGGACACACCATTACACTATGGTGTTCCAGGTGGCGTGAGTAGTGAAACTATTTCACATTGTTTTTACTGAAGGCCAAACTCGCTAACTCAAATATTTTACCTCTACGATCATATCGTAGAAACTCTTATTTTCTTGTTACGATGATTCTCCACTTCACTCTGAAATTCTTTGAACTTTTCAAATGTTTTAGACTTGTGCTTCATTAAGTAGATATACCCATATCTGCTCAAATCATCAGTGAAGGTCAGAAAATAACGATACCCGCCGCGAGCTTCAACACTCATTGGTCCACATACATCTGTATGTATGATCTCCAACAAATCTGTTGCTCGCTCCATTGTTCTGGAGAACGGAGTTTTAGTCATTTTGCCCATGAGGCATGGTTCGCAAGCACCAAGTGATTCATAATCAAGTGATTCCAAAAGTCCATTACTATGGAGTTTCTTCATGCGCTTTACACCATTATGACCTAAACAGAAGTGCCACAAATAAGTTGTACTATCATTATTAACCATGCATCTTTTGACTTCAATATTATGAATATGTGTATTACCACGATCGAGATCCAACAAACTATTTTCATTGGGTGTATGACCATCGAAGGTTTTATTCATGTAAACAGAATAACAATTATTCTATGACTTTAAATGAATAACCGTATTGCAACAAATATGATCAAATCATATTCATGCTCAACGCAAATGCCAAATAACATTTATTTAGGTTTTACACTAATCCCGAAAGTATAGGGAGTGTGCGATGATGATCATATCAATCTTGGAACCACTTCCAACACACATCGTCACTTCACCTTTAACTAGTCTCTGTTCATTCTGCAATTCTCGTTTCGAGTTACTAATTTTAGCAACTGAACCGATATCAAATACCCAGGGGTTGCTATGAACACTAGTAAAGTACACATCAATAATCTGTATATCAAAATATACCTTTGTTCACTTTGCCATCCTTCTTATCCGCCAAGTATCTAGGGCAGTTCCACTTCCAGTGACCATTTCCTTTGAAGTAGAAGCACTTAGTTTCAGGCTTGAGTTTTAGCTTTGGGTTTCTTCACGGGAGTGACAACTTGCTTGTCATTCTTCTTGAAGTTCCCCTTCTATCCCTTTGCCCTTTACTTGAAACAAGTGGTCTTGTTAACCATCAACACTTGATGCTTTTTCATGATTTCTACCTTCGCCGACTTCAGCATTGCGAAGAGCTCGGGAATTCCTTTCGTCATCCCTTGCATATTATAGTTCATCACGAAGTTCTACTAACTTGGTGATAGTGACTAGAGAACTTTGTCAGTTACTATCTTATCTGGAAGATTAACTCCCACTTGATTCAAGTAATTGTAGTACCCAGACAATCTGAGCACATGCTCGCTGGTTGAGCTATTCTCCTCCATCTTGTAGGCAAAGTACTATCAGAAGTCTTATACCTCTCGACACGGGCATGAGTATGAAATACTAATTTCAACTCTTGGAACATCTTATATGCTCCGTGGCGTTCAAAACGGATTTGAAGTCCCGGTTCTAAGCCATGGTGCACTTAAACTATCAAGTAGTCATCATACCGAGCTTTTGTCAAAACGTTCATAACGTCTACATCTGCTCCTGCAATAGGTATGTCACCTACCGGTGCATCAAGGACATAATTCTCTGTGCAGCAATGAGGATAATCCTCAGATCACGGAACAATTCCGCATCATTGCTACTAACATCTTTCAACTTAGTTTTCTCTAGGAACATATAAAAAATAAACGGGGAGCAACATCGCGAGCTATTGATCTACAACATAGATATGCTAATACTACGAGGACTAAGTTCATGATAAATTAAAGTTCAATTTAATCATATTACTTAAGAACTCCCACTTAGATAGACATCCCTCTAGTCATCTAAATGATCACGTGATCCAAATCAACTAAACCATGTCCGATCATCACGTGAGATGGAGTAGTTTCAATGGTGAACATCTTATGTTGATCATATCTACTATATGATTCACGCTCGACCTTTCGGTCTCTAGTGTTCCGAGGCCATATCTGCATATGCTAGGCTCGTCAAGTTTAACCCAAGTACTCTGCGTGTGCAAAACTGGCTTACACCCGTTGTATTTGAACGTAGAGCTTATCACACCCGATCATCACGTGGTGTCTCGGCACGACGAACTTTCGCAACGGTGCATACTCAGGGAGAACACTTATACCTTGAAATTTAGTAAGGGATCATCTTATAATGCTACCGTCGAACTAAGCAAAACAAGAAGCATATTAAGATAAACATCACATGCAATCAAAATATGTGACATGATATGGCCATCATCATCTTGTGCTTTTGATCTCCATCTCCAAAGCACCGTCATGATCACCTTCGTCACCGGCGCGTCACCTTGATCTCCATCGTAGCATCGTTGTCGTCTCGCCAACTATTGCTTCTACGACTATCGCCACCGCTTAGTGATAAAGTAAAGCAATTACATGGCGATTGCATTTCATACAATAAAGCGACAACCATATGGCTCCTGCCAGTTGCCGATAACTTTACAAAACATGATCATTTCATACAAAACCGTATAACTCATCATGTCTTGACCATATCACATCACAACATGCCCTGCAAAAACAAGTTAGACGTCTTCTACTTTGTTGTTGCAAGTTTTACGTGGCTGCTACGGGCTTAGCAAGAACCGTTCTTACCTACGCATACAAAACCACAACGATATTTCGTCAAGTATGTGCTGTTTTAACCTTCACAAGGACCGGGCGTAGCCACACTTGATTCAACTAAAGTTGGAGAAACTGACACCCGCCAGCCACCTGTGTGCGAAGCACGTCGGTAGAACCAGTCTCGCGTAAGCGTACGCGTAATGTCGGTCCGGGCCGCTTCATCCAACAATACCGCCGAATCAAAGTATGACATGCTGGTAAGCAGTATGACTAGTATCGTCCACAACTCACTTGTGTTCTACTCGTGCATATCATCTACGCATAGACCTGGCTCTGATGCCACTGTTGGGGAACGTAGTATTTTAAAAATTTCCTACGATCACGCAAGATCTATCTACCAGATGCATAGCAACGAGAGGGGAGAGTGAGTCTACGTACCCTCGTAGACCGAAAGCGGAAGCGTTAGAACAACGCGGTTGATGTAGTCGTACGTCTTCACGGCCCGACCAATCAAGCACCGAAACTACAGCACCTCCGAGTTCTAGCACACGTTCAGCTCGATGACATCCCTCAAACTCCGATCCAGCCGAGTGTCGAGGGAGGGTTCCGTCAGCACGACGGCGTGGTGACGATCTTAATGTTCTACCGTCGCAGGGCTTCGCCTAAGCACCGCTACAATATTTATCGAGGAGAACTATGGTGGAGGGGGCACCGCACACGGCTAAGAGATCAAGAGATCAATTGTTATGTCTAGAGGTGCCCCCCTGCCCCCGTATATAAAGGAGGGAGGGAGAGGCCGGCCCTAGAGGGGGCGCACCAAGTGTGGGGAGTCCTACTAGGACTCCCAAGTCCTAGTAGGATTACCCTTTCCTTTCCGGAGTAGGAGAGAAGGAAAGAGGGGGAGAGGGAGAAGGAAAAGGGGGCTGCACCCCTTGTCCAATTCAGACCAGGGGGGTGCACGCCTCCTTCCTTTTGGCCTCTCTCCTCTATTCCCGTAACTCCCCGGTACTCCGAAAATACCCGAATCACTCGGAACCTTTCCGATGTCCGAATATAGTCGTCCAATATATCGATTTTTACGTCTCGACCATTTTGAGACTCCTCGTCATGTCCCCGATCTCATCCGGGACTCCGAACTCCTTCGGTACATCAAAACTCATAAACTCATAATAAACTATCATCGAAACCTTAAGCGTGCGGACCCTACGGGTTCGAGAACTATGTAGACATGACCGAGACACGTCTCCGGTCAATAACCAATAGCGGAACCTGGATGCTCATATTGGCTCCCACATATTCTACGAAGATCTTTATCGGTCAAACCGCATAACAACATACATTGTTCCCTTTGTCATCGGTATGTTACATGCCCGAGATTCGATCGTCGGTATCTCAATACCTAGTTCAATCTCGTTACCAACAAGTCTCTTTACTCGTTCCGTAATACATCATCCCGCAACTAAATCATTAGCTGCAATGCTTGCAAGGCTTATAGTGATGTGCATTACCGAGTGGGCCCAGAGATACCTCTCCGACAATCAGAGTGACAAATCCTAATCTCGAAATACGCCAACCCAACAAGTACCTTCGGAGACACCTGTAGAGTACCTTTATAGTCACCCAGTTACGTTGTGACGTTTGGTAGCACACAAAGTGTTCCTCCGGTATTCGGGAGTTGCATAATCTCATAGTCATAGGAACATGTATAAGTCATGAAGAAAGCAATAGCAGTAAAACTTAAACGATCATAGTGCTAAGCTAACGGATGGGTCTTGTCCATCAGATCATTCTCCTAATGATGTGATCCCATTGATCAAATGACAACTCATGTCTATGGCTAGGAAACATAACCATCTTTGATCAATGAGCTAGTCTAGTAGAGGCATACTAGGGACACTATGTTTTGTCTATGTATTCACACATGTATTAAGTTTCCGGTTAATACAATTCTAGCATGAACAATAAACATTTATCATGATATAAAGAAATAAATAATAACTTTATTATTGCCTCTAGGGCATATTTCCTTCAGAAATTACAAGCTTTTCCTTCGCGGATTTCTTCGACGACGGGGTCCCTCGCCGGGGAATTCTCCCTTGGCGGCGGAGTAGTGGCCCCTGCTGGCGGAGGGCCGCCTGCGCCCTCCCTTGTCGGGCTGCTCACCCTTGTCGGGCTGCTCACCCTTGGCGGGGTACTCGCCCCTGGCGGAGTGCCTGTCCTTGGCGGAGTGTTCTCCCTTGCCGGGGAGTTCACCCTTGGCGGGGAGGGTGGAGCAAGTGGCTCGTCAGGGGCGACCTCCTAGTGCTCCTGCGGCTGCGGCTCCATTTCTGCACAAGACAACAAAACATCAACCAAGATGATAACCTCAAGCGCACCCGTCAAGCGGAAAGATAAATACCGGACTTACGCTTGGGGCTGCGCTGGGGGCTGCTCCTCGGAGCAGCAGGCTGATTCGACAAGCTCGTCGCCGGCGCGTCGCTTGTCGCCGCGACGGGCTCGTCGTCCTCTATAGTGACCACAGGGATCTTGGCCCTCTTCGCCATCCGCTGGGTCAAGGTCCTGTGAAGCAAAACAAAAGCAAGGTCAGAACCCAGCAAGGAAAATCAAGACAAAATCAAAGAAACTAAAAGAATTGCAAGCACTTACTCCTCTTCCTCTTCGTCGGAGCTGAGGGCGGAGAAGTCAAACTCCGCCTGGTGCGCTTCCGCGCGAGGAGCAGGAGGAGAAGGCTCCCTCGGGCGCTTAGCGGTCTCCGGGGCTGTGGGCTGTGAAGACCCGGCCCCCGTCGTCGCCGAGGACCAAGGGGCAGAAGGAGCACCCGTTCCGCTCCGGGAATATCCCCCTCCGCTTGGCGCTCTAGCACGGGGCGCCTCCTTGACGACTTCGCTCGTCTTGGTGGCGCGCGTCGCGCGGCGCGCCGGCTGCTGTCGAGGCGCCTGCGGCCTCGCTGTCTCAGTTGCCTTGCGGAGGCGCTTCTTTTGTTGCTGCGGAGGGCTTGGCGGAGGCGGAGAGTTCTCCGAGGACGAGGAGGCATCGTCGTCAAGGTTCAGGGATCCGCCGGAATCTTCATCAGAATCTTCAGCCTCGGCGTCCTCCTCCTCCTCGGCAGGCCCGCTGGACTCAGTGCCATGCCCGGCGGCCTCGCTCCCCCCGGCAACCTCGCTCGACCTGGCAAGCTTCACGGAAGGCTCCCCGGCAAACTCCTCGGGCGCAATCTTCAGCAGCTTGAGGATTTCCGCCTCCTCAGCTTGACTCACTGCATCCGCGGCCTCTGCCTCTTCCACTGTGTATCCAAATTTGCCCGCAGCCGCAGCTGCGGCGGCCTCCTCCATCCTGGAGGCGATGAAAGCTACATCCCGGTCAGTAGTATCCCGGGTGAGGCCCTTCTTCTCTTCGGCGTGGCGGGGCTTCTCGACCAAGTTGTCGAAGAAGGTCAGCACGGTCTCCGGTGGAGGCTCTATCCAAGTGGGGACGACGCCATGGGAGTCGCACGCGGGCATCATCGCTCGTATGGAATCGCGGGCAGTGCTGTTGCACAGCGGCACCACTCCCCGGGAAGGTCTGAACCACTCCGGGTGGGCGGGGTCATGCTTGAAGACCTCCTTGACCATCCCTTTCAACTCCAAGACGGTGAAGTTGTAGTTCAATCCAGGGCGCAGCCTCATGATGTCCGCCGCGTTGCCGAATTCCCAGGCAGGCCTCTTCCTTTCTTGTAAAGGGGCGATGCGGCGGCGGAGGAAATCTGCTCCAACTTCTCCAACAGTCAGATTGGCGACCCGGAGACGAATGATCCTAATGAGGGCGATCTGAAGCTTGCTGTCCTCCGGGGCCAATTCACTCCAGTCCCTGCCGCGCACTATGGCATTCTTGCGCGGCGAGGTAAAGGGCTCAGGATTAGCTTCCAGCACCCATCACCAATCGGCTCTCCACTCTTCCCACTTGCCGCGGAGCTGTCCCTTTAGGTACGAGTCTTTCTTGTTCAGCCTGAAGATCCAGGAGATGCCGCCGGAGAGGGGAGCGCCAGACTCTACTCTAGGCATGAAGAAGTGGAGGAAAAGAGCTACATTTGGATGAACCCCAACATAGTTTTCGCACAGATGTGCGAAAACGGCCATCGTAAGGATGGCGTTGGGGGTGAAATCTAGGAGCTGGAGGCCATATGTATTCATTACATCGCAGAAGAACTTTGAGTACGGAGGGCACAAACCACAATGGAAGAATGCGGCAAAGAAAAAGTACCCGCCGGGGAACATGTCAGCGGCTACGGCGGGGAGGACTCTGGTGCGGGGATGAGCTTTGGTCTCCCTCGCCCAGAACAGATAGTATTTGTCCCGCAGCTCCCTCGCGCCAAGCCTCGGCGCGAAGACCATGCACTTCTTCCGCAGGGCTGCCAGCTTCGCCGCCTGCTCGGACTTCTCCTTCTTGGCCTTGTCTGCTTTCGCCTTGTCGCTCTTCGGAGCCATGGCGGGGGCGGCAAGGAAAGAGGCGAGGAGCTCGACGGTGCCGCGGATGCGGGAGACGGCGGAGGAAGGAAGGGGCTGGGTTCTCTGTCGACCTTTGGGAGGCGGAGGGCGACGGGGGTTTCTGGAGAATCAAGACGCAATGAAGACGATGGAGGGAACTGTCCCTGCTTCCTCTGCTTTTAAGAGGGAAGTGGGGGACGTTCCGCATTTTCCATTAAAGAACAGGCCACGATCTCTCCCACGACGCCGCAATCGACGCGTGCTGTTAGGGAGGGATGCGGCGGATGCGGAAGGGGATACGGCTTGCCGTGGGCCGCGCGTGCCCGTGCACTGTCTTGGGCCTGGCCCAACAGCACTCGGCACCGTGTGTGGCCCAGGCCCGGGGGCTCCTATCGGTGTACTAAGTACCCCAACTTGTGCACGGGCAGTAGCAGCTTCCCGTGGCAGGGCTTACCACGTGCTCGCCAAGAACCTTTCTGGTCCCTATGGAGTCATTCAAGAACAAAGTATACAAGTCAGAAGATCAAGGCCCCGGCAAGAGGAGCTTGCCGGGAAGGCCGCACCAGGCTCAAGGTTACCACTTTAGCACAAGACCCTGGCAAGAGGAGCTTGCCAGGAAGGCCAAAGAATACACATCTCAAGAGATGCCTCGGCAAATCATGTGCCCCGGCAGGACCCGGAGAGCAACAAGCTTCCGGGCCCGGCAAGATCACGACCCCGCCAAGGTGCTTGCCGGGGAAACCTACGTTGTGTGCCCACGCTCCAGCTCGTCTGCCCACGCGTCGCCCTGGGGCCCTTCCAGGGACGCGTGGCGGACGGCTGTGCAGCCTGGGGCACACGATGGCAAGCCACGGCGACGAGGCTACCGCCGTGGCGAACGGAGAAGCATGGACAGACGCTTTTGGGAGCGAGGGCGACGGGCATTTAATGCCCTTGTCCCCCACTGTCAAAGTTAGGTGAAGACCACTGTTCGTATACTGTTCAGGCACTGTTGCAGCTACCACCAAATTTACACTTTTACCCTTATCTACGTTGACACCTGTCGGTGACCCCTTTGAGCTATAAAAGGAGGCCCATGCACAACGTAGAAGGGGTTCGGTTCGAAACCTAGACAACTCGCTTGCTCAGTGTAGCTAGTACTGTAGATCTTCAAGCTCCCGAGCACAAGAACTCAATACAACCTAAGCAGGAGTAGGGTTTTACGCGTCCGCGCGGCCCGAACCTGGGTAAAACTGCCCGCGTGTGCTCCTCGATCTGCTCTCTGTGCTCCCTCCGCTCCCTTACCGCAACGTAGAAGGGGCTCCGGTCCCATAGGTGTTCGTGGGAGGACAGTTTGCATGTCCCAAGGATCCATTTCCCTTGCCGCGTATCGACCAGATTGTTGACTCCACTGCCGGATGCGAACTGCTTTCCTTCCTTGATGCATACTCAGGTTACCACCAGATATTCATGGCCAAGGAAGATGAGGAGAAGACTGCATTCATTACTCCATGTGGCACATACTGCTTCATACGCATGCCCTTTGGATTGAAGAATGCAGGCTCAACATTTGCGAGGGTGGTGCACACTGCTTTTGAGCCACAGATCCACAGAAATGTAGAAGCCTACATGGATGATATAGTGGTCAAGAGCAAGAGCAAAGATACCCTGATACAGGACTTAGAGGAAACCTTTGAGAATCTGCGCAAGATCCAACTCAAGCTGAACCCCGAGAAGTGCGTCTTCGGAGTCCCCTCCGGCAAGCTTCTCGGGTTCTTTGTGTCCCAGAAGGGGATTGAAGCCAATCCCGACAAGATAAAAGCCATCGAGCAGATTGAAGCCCCGAAGCGTTTCAAGGACGTAAGAAGACTTGCTGGTTGTGTGGCTGCCCTAAGCAGGTTCATTTCAAAGTCTGCAGAGCGCGCCCTGCCTTTCTTCAAAATTTTGAAAAAGGCAGGTCCTTTGGAATGGACTCCGGAAGCGGAGGCAGCGCTGCAAGACTTGAAAAGATACCTGTCCTCCACTCCGATACTTGTCGCACCTAGACCACAAGAGAAGTTGCTGCTGTACCTAGCAGCAACCAATCAAGTGGTTAGTGCTGCGTTAGTAGCGGAGAGGGAGGCGGACGAGGAACCCACATCCCCGGCAAGCGAATCCAGCGACAAGCAGGGGGCTTCCCCGACAAGCTCTGGCCCCGACAAGGACAAGTCTGCGCAGGAACAAGGAGAAGTGCGAAGGAAGATGGTACAGCGCCCAGTGTATTTCGTAAGTTCCCTTCTGCAGGGGGCTAGATCAAGATACTCTGGGGTGCAGAAGTTGCTTTTCGGCCTCCTCATGGCCTCAAGGAAGTTGCGCCATTACTTCCAAGCACACGAGATAACGGTGGTCACTCGCTTTCCGTTGAAGAGGATATTGCAAAATCCCGAAGCAACAGGCAGGATCGTCGAGTGGGCACTGGACCTGTCAAGTTTTGGTCTCAAGTTTGAGAGTACTTCAACCATACAGAGCAGAGCTTTGGCAGAATTCATAGCAGAATGGACCCCAACGCCAGATGAAGAAGTCCCAGAGACAAACGTCCCCGTCCAAGAAGCAAACAGAGAGTGGATAATGTACTTCGATGGTGCTTTCTCGCTGCAAGGCGCCAGTGCCGGCGTAGTACTCATAGCGCCCACCGGAGAGCACCTCAAGTATGTTGTCCAGATGCACTTTCCCAAGGAGCAAGCGACAAAGAATACTGCTGAGTATGAAGGTTTGCTTGCCGGCCTCAGAATTGCGGCCGAACTTGGGATCAAGAAGTTGATTGTGCGGGGAGACTCATAGTTGGTGGTCCGACAAGTGAATAAGAGTTACCAGAGCCCTTTGATGGAAGCTTATGTTGATGAAGTGAGGAAGCTTGAAGAACACTTTGAAGGTCTGCAAATGGAGCACGTCCCAAGAGCTCAGAATGACATTGCAGATGGCCTCTCAAAGTGTGCTTCCATGAAGTTACCTGTGGAACCAGGGACCTTCGTGCTCAAGTTAACTCAGCCATCCGTTACACCATCAGTTGGGCAAAGCAAGAAGAGAAAGTTGGTCTCCGGCGACTACTTGCCGGCGGATCTTCCCGAAGCCGCCGCCAAGGTCCCCAGGATCAACAGCCAAGATACTGAGGAACAGTTTGCTCCTGCAGATCCAAGGGTCTGTACAGTTGAAGCAGGCGTTCCCGACAAGCCTTGCCCCGGCAGGCTTGCCGGGGGACCATCAGCTCCGGCAGAGCCGCAGGTTCTTGCCGTAGAAGCTGAGGTTCCCGCAGCAGCCCTCATGCCTTTAGTCCTTGTTGTTGAGCCTCAGGCTCCAGCATGGGCATAGCAAATCGTCCGCTTTCTGCAAACTGGAGAACTTCCCGACGAGCGAGAAGAGATAGAGAAAATAACCAGGCAGTCAAGTATGTACCAGTTCGTTGGCAATGAACTGTACAGAAGAAGACTCAATGGTGTCAGGTTGAAGTGCATTTCCAGGGAAGATGGACAGAAGCTGTTGGCAGAGATACATGGAGGCATATGTGGACACCACATTGGCGCAAGGGCACTTGCCGGGAAGGCGTTCCGGCAAGGGTTCTTCTGGCCAGAAGCCCTCCAAGATGCAACTGCACAAGTAACCAAGTGTGAAGCGTGCCAGTTCCATGCCAAGCAAATTCACCAGCCAGCTCAAGCTCTCCAGACGATCCCTTTGTCTTGGCCCTTCTTGGTCTGGGGGCTCGACATTCTCGGCCCCTTTCCCCGCGCTGTCGGGGGCTTTGAGTACTTGTACGTTGCGATCGACAAGTTCACAAAGTGCCCAAAAGTGGAACCAGTGAGAAAGGTGACAGCACAGTCAGCAGTCAGATTCTTCAGATCAATTGTTTGCCATTTCGAGATCCCTAACAGGATCATCACCGACAACGGCACACAGTTTACAAGTCGCACCTTCATGCAATACGTCCAAGACCTTGGCGCCAAGGTCTGCTTCGCTTCTGTTGCTCACCCGAGGAGCAATGGTCAAGCGGAGAGGGCCAATGCTGAAGTGCTGCGCGGACTCAAGACAAGAACCTTCGACAGGCTGCACAAGAGCGGAAGAAACTGGATAGAGGAGTTGTCGGCGGCTCTTTGGTCAATCAGGACGACACCAAATCGAACCACCGGACAGACACCCTTTGCTCTAGTCTATGGAGCAGAGGCAGTTATCCCCATGGAACTCGTATACGGATCTCCTCGAGTGCTCGCTTATGATGAGCTCGAGCAAGAGCAACTGCGACAAGATGATGCATTGCTCCTCGAGGAGGAACGTCTCCAGGCTGCTGTACGAGCTGCTCGATACCAGCAAGCCTTGCGTCGCTATCATAGCCGCAAGGTCAAGGCCAGGAGTCTCGAGGAAGGCGACCTTGTTCTTTGGCGTGTTCAGTCCGCCAAGAATTCCAACAAGTTGACGCCGAAGTGGGAAGGCCCTTATCGGGTGAGACAAGTCACAAGGCCCGGCGCTGTCCGCCTTGAGACCGAAGAAGGCTTACCGGTGAGCAACTCCTGGAACATAGAGCATCTTCGCAAGTTTCACCCATAAGGCGCGGTTGCCGTGATCCGCTCCGGCAACCACCTTTTGTACAAGTCTTGCCGCTGTTGCATGTAAACCTTTGTACAAGGCCGGGCGCAGATCCCGTGCATCAGTAAAGCTTTTCTGCTTCGCACTATTTGTCATTTACATGCTTTTCTTTGTTATTTGCATGCATCATCTGACACCTTGTGCAACACACATCCCCGGTAAGCACTAGTAAGCCGTAAGGCCCTATACTTGTTTTTCCTCCTCTTCTTCTTTCCCTCTTAAGCAGAAGGAGTATTCCTCGCGCACAAGTTTGCCGGGGGGGAAGGAGATGGAGGCATGAACCAAGTGCTGTTCAAGAAAGAGAAGCCTTGTCGGGGAACAAACAATCTATGAAAGCTAAGTTACCAAAGTTTGAGTAATTCAAATCTTTCAAATTTTTTAGTTGTCTTCCTTGAACAACCACACTTTGTATGGAAAACATGTGCACGGAGGAACCTACCCGTGGCTAGCCGCACCCTTACTTTGTTTCGAGCACGCTCAACGACTTAAGTGAGCTGCGACAAGTGTCGCGCCCTTATTTCATTTTCAAGTTCGCTCAGCAAGCTAAGTGTGCTGCGACTAGCTACGGCAAGGTTTCTTGCCGGCGAGGCCTTTGCCAGCAGGCTGCTAAGAGTCCAGCACTCAGCGCTCGCGGCAAGGGTCCTTTTGCCGGCAAGTTCCCTGAAAGCGTTGGGTGGAATGCATACAAAGTGAAGGGACCAAAGCAAGGGATAACACTGCATTGATAGCTCAAAATGAGATTGTATATTACAAAGATAACTTGCCGCAATACAAATAAATTCTTGTCCGTAACATGCTTTGTAGCGGCAAAGGAAGCAGAAAGAAGGGAATCTAATCTACGCGGTCGCCTTCACGCCTCGTGATCTTGCCCACCTTGGCGACGATGTGGGCAACCTGCGCCTTCAACGCCTCCTGATCAGCTTCGGGCGGCAAGGTGCGGAGGACATTGACGAGGTTGATGCCGGGGTTGCGGTAGACGATCTTCGACAAGACCCGCTCCATGGTGCCCATGCAGAGCCGACGCGCCTCGTCGGCCAGCTGCACGGGGATCTTCTCCCGCAGCCGCGCAAGCGCCGGCGCGATTCCCCTGAAGAACAGACTCAATTTGGCACTATGGGGGAGACTCTCGTCCGGGGAGTACACGAGATGCTCCGCCCTCAGCGCCATCATCTCCATGTCAATATTAGCAGCGGAGGTGACTAGCTCATCAGTCCACTGCTCCACTGCCTGGTTAAAGTTGTTCGCCGAGACGGCGGCGCTCTCCACCAAGGCCTTTTCCTTGCGGAGTTCGTCCTTAAGCTTCGTCTCGCGGTCCCGGGCGGCGTCGAGCGAGCCAGTCAGGGTGGAAACCTTCAGCTCTAAGTCAGCAATGGAGTCCTTGGCGGCAGTGAGTTCCTGGCCCTTATCGGAGAGGCGTACCTGCAGCTCAGAGTTGGTGTGGGCATCTTTCTCCCACTCCACGTTGAGTGCAGTGACCCTGTCTTCGCTCGCCTTCAGGAACAACTCCAGCTGCGCCACCTTGGCCCCCAGATCCTTCTTAGCAGTCTCCGCGGCAGAAGTAGCGTCCCTCGCCTCCTTCAGAGCCCCGCCGATGGCTTGCTCCCGGGCGGTGAGGTCGTCCTCGTGGGCGTCGAGGTCGACCTTTCGCTGGTTGAGTGCCCCTTCCCGCCGAGACAGCTCCTCGGCGGCCAACCGTTGCTACTCCTCGGCCTCAGCTTTTTCAAGGAGGAAGGCTTGCTGCGCCCCGGCAAGCTCTTCACGCTCCTCCGCCAAGTTGCGGAGGGCTGCCTAGTTGGCGGCGCGGAGCTCCGCGGCGCGCTTCTCCAGATCAGCTCCATCCTTGGCAGCCAGAGCCTCCCGAGACTCCAACTTTGCCTGCCTGGCCCGATACAGGGCTAGGAGCCGACGAAGGAGTCTCTCCTCTTCGGGCTCGTCGCTGCTGCCGGGCGCTTCGACAACCTTCAGCCCGGCGGAGGCGAGGACCTCTCCGTCGAAGGTCTCTCCCTCCGCGGGTGCTCGAGACGAGGACACCCACGGGACTTGAATAAAGACCCCGTTGGCGGCCTCCAAGTAGACGCCCTGCCCAGCCGCGGAGGCGGAAGGGTCGGGGGCCTGTGCAGCGTCCGGCGCTCCCGCAGCCTCCGGGCCAGCGGTATGGTCGCCGATCCCTTCCCCAGCCACGGCATCGGCGGTTGGGGCGGTCTCCTCGACGCCGGCTCGTCAGCTCCAGCCACCTCCTCGGCGGTAGTGGCGTTGCCGCCGTCGCCGTGCACGCCCTCCTCGCCGGTGGTCTCCGTTTCCATCCGCTCCGGTGCAGGAGGATCTAGCAGAAGAAAAAGAAAAGAAAGAGTCAAGCAAATATCCAAAAAGACAAATCCGAGAAGAAGAAATTACAAGCTTTACCTTCGCGGATTTCTTCGACGACGGGGTCCCTCGCCGGGGAATTCTCCCTTGGCGGCGGAGTAGTGGCCCCTGCTGGCGGAGGGCCGCCTGCGCCCTCCCTTGTCGGGCTGCTCACCCTTGTCGGGCTGCTCACCCTTGGCGGGGTACTCACCCTTGGCGGAGTGCCCGTCCTTGGCGGAGCGTTCTCCCTTGTCGGGGAGTTCACCCTTGGCGGGCAGGGTGGAGCAAGTGGCTCGTCAGGGGCGATCTCCTGGTGCTCCTGCGGCTGCGGCTCCATTTCTGCACAAGACAACAAAACATCAACCAAGATGATAACCTCAAGCGCACCCGTCAAGCGGAAAGATAAATACCAGACTTACGCTGGGGGCTGCTCCTCGGAGCAGCAGGCTGATCCGGCAAGCTCGTCGCCGGCGCGTCGCTTGTCGCTGCGACGGGCTCGTCGTCCTCTATAGTGACCACAGGGATCTTGGCCCTCTTCGCCATCCGCTGGGTCAAGGTCCTGCGAAGCAAAACAAAAGCAAGGTCAGAACCCAGCAAGGAAAATCAAGACAAAATCAAAGAAACTAAAAGAATTGCAAGCACTTACTCCTCTTCCTCTTCGTCGGAGCTGAGGGCGGAGAAGTCAAACTCCGCCTGGTGCGCTTCCGCGCGAGGAGCAGGAGGAGAAGGCTCCCCCGGGCGCTTAGCGGTCTCCGGGGCTGTGGGCTGTGAAGACCCGGCCCCCGTCGTCGCCGAGGACTGAGGGGTAGAAGGAGCACCCGTTCCGCTCCGGGAAGATCCCCCTCCGCTTGGCGCTCTAGCACGGGGCGCCTCCTTGACGACTTCGCTCGTCTTGGTGGTACGCGTCGCGCGGCGCGCCGGCTGCTGTCGAGGCGCCTGCGGCCTCGCCGTCTCAGTTGCCTTGCGGAGGCGCTTCTTTTGTTGCTGCGGAGGGCTTGGCGGAGGCGGAGAGTTCTCCGAGGATGAGGAGGCATCGTCGTCAAGGTTCAGGGATCCGCCGGAATCTTCATCAGAAAATTCAGCCTCGGCGTCCTCCTCCTCCTCGGTAGGCCCGCTGGACTCAGTGCCATGCCCGGCGGCCTCGCTCCCCCCGGCAACCTCGCTCGTCCTGGCAAGCTTCACGGAAGGCTCCCCGGCAAACTCCTCGGGCGCAATCTTCAGCAGCTTAAGGATTTCCGCCTCCTCTGCTTGACTCACTGCGTCCGCGGCCTCTGCCTCTTCCACTGTGTATCCAAATTCGCCCGCAGCCGCAGCTGCGGCGGCCTCCTCCATCCTGGAGGCGATGAAAGCTACATCCCGGTCAGTAGTATCCCGGGTGAGGCCCTTCTTCTCTTCGGCGTTGCGGGGCTTCTCGACCAAGTTGTCGAAGAAGGTCAGCACGGTCTCCGGTGGAGGCTCTATCCAAGTGGGGACGACGCCATGGGAGTCGCACGCGGGCATCATCGCTCGTATGGAATCACGGGCAGTGCTGTTGCACAGCGGCACCACTCCCCGGGAAGGTCTGAACCACTCCGGGTGGGCGGGGTCATGCTTGAAGAGCTCCTTGACCATCCCTTACAACTCCAAGACGGTGAAGTTGTAGTTCAATCCAGGGCGCAGCCTCATGATGTCCGCCGCGTTGTTGAATTCCCAGACAGGCCTCTTCCTTTCTTGTAAAGGGGCGATGCGGCGGCGGAGGAAATCTGCTCCAACTTCTCCAACAGTCAGATTGGCGACCCGGAGACGAATGATCCTAATGAGGGCGATCTGAAGCTTGCTGTCCTCCGGGGCCAATTCACTCCAGTCCCTGCCGCGCACTATGGCATTCTTGCGCGGCGAGGTAAAGGGCTCAGGATTAGCTTCCAGCACCCAGCACCAATCGGCTCTCCACTCTTCCCACTTGCCGCGGAGCTCTCCCTTCAGGTACGAGACTTTCTTGTTCAGCCTGAAGATCCAGGAGATGCCGCCGGAGAGGGGAGCGCCAGACTCTACTCTAGGCATGAAGAAGTGGCGGAAAAGAGCTACATTTGGATGAACCCCAACATAGTTTTCGCACAGATGTGCGAAAACGGCCATCGTAAGGATGGCGTTGGGGGTGAAGTCTTGGAGCTGGAGGCCATATGTGTTCATTACATCACAAAAGAACTCCGAGTGCGGAGGGCACATACCACAATGGAAAAATGCGGCAAAGAAAAAGTACCCGCCGGGGAACATATCAGCGGCGACGGCGGGGAGGACTCTGGTGCGGGGATGAGCTTTGGTCTCCCTCGCCCAGAACATATAGTATTTGTCTCGCAGCTCCCTCGCGCCAAGCCTCGGCGCGAAGACCACGCACTTCTTCCGCAGGGCTGCCAGCTTCGCCGCCTGCTCAGACTTCTCCTTCTTGGCCTTGTCGCTCTTCGCCTTGTCGCTCTTCGGAGCCATGGCGGGGGCGGCGAGGAAAGAGGCGAGGAGGTCGACGGCGCCGCGGATGCGGGAGACGGCGTAGGAAGGAAGGGGCTGGGCTCTCTGTCGACCTTTGGGAGGCGGAGGGCGACGGGGGTTTCTGGAGAATCAAGACGCAATGAAGACGATGGAGGGAACTGTCCCTGCTTCCTCTGCTTTTAAGGGGGGAGTGGGGGACGTTCCGCATTTCCCATTAAAGAACAGGCCACGATCTCTCCCACGACGCCGCAATCGACGCATGCCATTAGGGAGGGATGCGGCGGATACAGAAGGGGATACGGCTTGCCGTGGGCCGCGCGTGCCCGTGCACTGTCTGGAGAGGCGTACCTGCAGCTCGGAGTTGGTGTGGGCATCCTTCTCCCGCTCCACGTTGAGCGCAGTGACCCTCTCCTCGCTCGCCTTCAAGTACAGCTCCGTCTGCTTCACCTTGGCCTCCAGGTCCTTCTTGGCGGTCTCTGCGGCGGCTGCGGCACTCCTCGCCTCCTTTAGAACCCTGCCAATGGCCTGCTCCCGGGCGGCGAGGTCGTCCTCGTGGGCATCGAGGTCGACCTTCCGCTGGTTGAGTACTCCTTCCCGCCGAGACAGCTGCTCGGCGGCCAGCCGCTGCTGCTCCTCGACCTCAGCTTTTTCAAGGAGGAAGGCTTGCTGCGCCCCGGCAAGCTCTTCACGCTCCTCCGCCAAGTTGCGGAGGGCCGCCTGGTTGGCGGCGCGGAGCTCCGCGGCGCGCTTCTCCAGATCAGCTCCAGCCTTGGCAGCCAGAGCCTCCCGAGACTCCAACTTCGCCTGCCTGGCCCGATACAGGGCTAGGAGCCGACGAAGGAGTCTCTCCTCTTCGGGCTCGTCGCTGCTGCCGGGCGCTTCGACAACCTTCAGCCCGGCGGAGGCGAGGACCTCTCCGTCGAAGGTCTCTCCCTCCGCGGGTGCTCGAGACGAGGACACCCACGGGACTTGAATAAAGACCCCGTTGGCGGCCTCCAAGTAGACGCCCTGCCCAGCCGCGGAGGCAGAAGGGTCGGCGGCCTGTGCAGCGTCCGGCGCTCCCGCAGCCTCCGGGCCAGTGGTATGGTCGCCGGTCCCTTCCCCAGCCGCGGCATCGGCGGTTGGGGCGGTCTCCTCGACGGCCGGCTCGTCAGCTCCAGCCACCTCCTTGGCGGTAGTGGCGTTGCCGCCGTCGCCGTGCACGCCCTCCTCGCCGGTGGTCTCCGTTTCCATCCGCTCCGGTGCAGGAGGATCTAGCAGAAGAAAAAGAAAAGAAAGAGTCAAGCAAATATCCAAAAAGAAAAATCCGAGAAGAAGAAATTACAAGCTTTACCTTCGCGGATTTCTTCGACGACGGGGTCCCTCGCCGGGGAATTCTCCCTTGGCGGCGGAGTAGTGGCCCCTGCTGGCGGAGGGCCGCCTGCGCCCTCCCTTGTCAGGCTGCTCACCCTTGTCGGGCTACTCACCCTTGGCGGGGTACTCGCCCTTGGAGGAGTGCCCGTCCTTGGCGGAGCGTTCTTCCTTGCCGGGGTGTTCACCCTTGGCGGGGAGGATGGAGCAAGTGGCTCGTCAGGGGCGACCTCCTGGTGCTCCTGCGGCTGCGGCTCCATTTCTGCACAAGACAACAAAACATCAACCAAGATGATAACCTCAAGCGCACCCGTCAAGCGGAAAGATAAATACCAGACTTACGCTGGGGGCTGCGCTGGGGGCTGCTCCTCGGACCAGCAGGCTGATCCGGCAAGCTCGTCGCCGGCGCGTCGCTTGTCGCCGCGACGGGCTCGTCGTCCTCTATAGTGACCACAGGGATCTTGGCCCTCTTCGCCATCCGCTGGGTCAAGGTCCTGCGAAGCAAAACAAAAGCAAGGTCAGAACCCAGCAAGGAAAATCAAGACAAAATCAAAGAAACTAAAAGAATTGCAAGCACTTACTCATCTTCCTCTTCGTCGGAGCTGAGGGCGGAGAAGTCAAACTCCGCCTGGTGCGCTTCCGCGCGAGGAGCAGGAGGAGAAGGCTCCCTCGGGCGCTTGGCGGTCTCCCGGGCTGTGCGCTGTGAAGACCCGGCCCCCGTCGTCGCCGAGGACTGAGGGGCAGAAGGAGCACCCGTTCCGCTCCGGGAAGATCCCCCTCCGCTTGGCGCTCTAGCACGGGGCGCCTCCTTGACGAGTTCGCTCGTCTTGGTGGCGCGCGTCGCGCGGCGCGCCGGCTGCTGTCGAGGCGCCTGCGGCCTCGCCGTCTCAGTTGCCTTGCGGAGGCGCTTCTTTTGTTGTTGCGGAGGGCTTGGCGGAGGCGGAGAGTTCTCCGAGGACGAGGAGGCATCGTCGTCAAGGTTCAGGGATCCGCCGGAATCTTCATCAGAATCTTCAGCCTTGGCGTCCTCCTCCTTCTCGGCAGGCCCGCTGGACTCAGTGCCATGCCCGGTGGCCTCGCTCCCCCCGGCAACCTCGCTCGTCCCGGCAAGCTTCACGGAAGGCTCCCCGGCAAACTCCTCGGGCGCAATCTTTAGCAGCTTGAGGATTTCCGCCTCCTCTGCTTGACTCACTGCGTCCGCGGCCTCTGCCTCTTCCACTATGTATCCAAATTCGCCCACAGCCGCAGCTGCGGCGGCCTCCTCCATCCTGGAGGCGATGAAAGCTACATCCCGGTCAGTAGTATCCCGGGTGAGGCCCTTCTTCTCTTCGGCGTTGCGGGGCTTCTCGACCAAGTTGTCGAAGAAGGTCAGCACGGTCTCCGGTGGAGGCTCTATCCAAGTGGGGACGACGCCATGGGAGTCGCACGCGGGCATCATCGCTCGTATGGAATCGCGGGCAGTGCTGTTGCACAGCGGCACCACTCCCCGGGAAGGTCGGAACCACTCCGGGTGGGCGGGGTCATGCTTGAAGAGCTCCTTGACCATCCCTTTCAACTCCAAGACGGTGAAGTTGTAGTTCAATCCAGGGCGCAGCCTCATGATGTCCGCCGCGTTGCCGAATTCCCAGGCAGGCCTCTTCCTTTCTTGTAAAGGGGCGATGCGGCGGCGGAGGAAATCTGCTCCAACTTCTCCAACAGTCAGATTGGCGACCCGGAGACGAATGATCCTAATGAGGGCGATCTGAAGCTTGCTGTCCTCCGGGGCCAATTCACTCCAGTTCCTGCCGCGCACTATGGCATTCTTGCGCGGCGAGGTAAAGGGCTCAGGATTAGCTTCCAGCACCCAGCACCAATCGGCTCTCCACTCTTCCCACTTGCCGCGGAGCTCTCCCTTCAGGTACGAGTCTTTCTTGTTCAGCCTGAAGATCCAGGAGATGCCGCCGGAGAGGGGAGCGCCAGACTCTACTCTAGGCATGAAGAAGTGGCGGAAAAGGGCTACATTTGGATGAACCCCAACATAGTTTTCGCACAGATGTGCGAAAACGGCCATCGTAAGGATGGCGTTGGGGGTGAAATCTAGGAGCTGGAGGCCATATGTATTCATTACATCGCAGAAGAACTCCGAGTACGGAGGGCACAAACCACAATGGAAGAATGCGGCAAAGAAAAAGTACCCGCCGGGGAACATGTCAGCAGCGACGGCGGGGAGGACTCTGGTGCGGGGATGAGCTTTGGTCTCCCTCGCCCAGAACAGATAGTATTTGTCCCGCAGCTCCCTCGCGCCAAGCCTCGGCGCGAAGACCACGCACTTCTTCCACAGGGCTGCCAGCTTCGCCGCCTGCTCGGACTTCTCCTTCTTGGCCTTGTCTGCTTTCGCCTTGTCGCTCTTCGGAGCCATGGCGGAGGCGGCAAGGAAAGAGGCGAGGAGCTCGACGGTGCCGCGGATGAGGGAGACGGCGGAGGAAGGAAGGGGCTGGGCTCTCTGTCGACCTTTGGGAGGCGGAGGGCGACGGGGGTTTCTGGAGAATCAAGACGCAATGAAGACGATGGAGGGAACTGTCCCCGCTTCCTCTGCTTTTAAGAGGGAAGTGGGGGACGTTCCGCATTTCCCATTAAAGAACATGCCACGATCTCTCCCACGACGCCGCAATCGACGCGTGCCGTTAGGGAGGGATGCGGCGGATACGGAAGGGGATACGGCTTGCCGTGGGCCGCGCGTGCCCGTGCACTGTCTTGGGCCTGGCCCAACAGCGCTCGGCACCGTGTGTGGCCCAGGCCCGGGGGCTCCTGTCGGTGTACTAAGTACCCCAACTTGTGCACGGCAGTAGCAGCTTCCCGTGGCAGGGCTTACCACGTGCTCGCCAAGAACCTTTCTGGTCCCTATGAAGCCATTCAAGAACAAAGTATACAAGTCAGAAGATCAAGGCCCCGGCAAGAGGAGCTTGCCTGGAAGGCCGCACCAGGCTCAAGGTTATCACTTTAGCACAAGACCCTGGCAAGAGGAGCTTGCCAGGAAGGCCAAGGAACACATACCTCTAGAGATGTCTCGGCGCATCATGCGTCCCGGCAGGACCCGGAGAGCGACAAGCTTTCGGGCCCGGCAAGATCACGACCCCGGCAAGGTGCTTGCCGGGGAAACCTACGCTGTGTGCCCACGCTCCAGCTCATCTGCCCACGCGTCACCCTGGGGCCCTTCCAGGGACGCGTGGCAGACGGCTGTGCAGCCTGGGGCACACGGTGGCAAGCCACGGTGACGAGGCTACCGCTGTGGCGAACGGAGAAGCATGGACAGACGCTTTTGGGGTCGACGGCGACGGGCATTTAATGCCCTTGTCCCCCACTGTCAAAGTTTGGTGAAGACCGCTCTTCATACACTGTTCATGCACTGTTGCAACTACCACCAAATTTACACTTTTACCCTCCTCTACGTTGACACCTGTCGGTGACCCCTTTGAACTATAAAAGGAGGCCCATGCACAACGTAGAGGGGGTTGGGTTCGAAACCTAGACCACTCGCTTGCTCGGTGTAGCTAGTACTGTAGATCTTCAAGCTCCCGAGCACAAGAACTCAATACAACCTAAGCAGGAGTAGGGTTTTACGCGTCCGTGCGGCCCGAACCTGGGTAAACTGCCCGCGTGCGCTCCTCGATCTGCTCTCCGTGCTCCCTCCGCTCCCTTACCGCAACGTAGAAGGGGCTCCGGTCCCATAGGTGCTCGTGGGAGGACAGTTTCCCCCCGACATCAGGGAGGTCTGATTATAATCTGGGTACCTTAATTGCTCGACGCCTTGCTATGAACGGTAACAAGGGGGACTTATATGGTGGCATTTATGCCACACTTATCTTAGAGCACCTTGGAGGCACCCCACACCTTGATGATACTCCTTTTACTTATTTAAGCTTTGATCTTGCTGCTATGAAAAGGCATAAGTTTGTTACCATGGGTTCTGAGCTTGATAACCTTGTTTATATCTTGCGTTTCAGAACTACCGCGGAACGCGAGATCCGTCTACCTGCACCTCTTTTGTTTGATTTTTCTTGCAGGAACGGATGGTCCTTTGATGTTGTCCAGTTCGATGAGTTCATGGTCCAGCATCAGTTTCATAACCCCATGGAGGGGGTTGTGCCCGACGAGGAGAGGCACGGTGAGATACCACATTTTCAGGAAGAGACCGCCATCGAGTTTGGTGAAGGGTCTTCCTCTGTTTGGCGTTCGGAACCTTCCTCGTGGGAGACTCCGAGGAGTTCGGTGTACGCGCCAGCATCCTTCTACGACCCGTGGACTCACCACCACACCCCCGGAGCAGGAGGCTCCTGGGGGCAGTAGCTGCTACCAACTTAGGCCAAAAGCCTAAGCTTGGGGGAGTACGTGCCCTTCTCACTTTTCCATTGTATTATCCGCTTTATTCGCTTTGATCTTTTCGAAGCTTTTGCCCGTTCTTCTTTATTCTTCTCTTTGCAAAAAAAACAACAAAAATATTTTCTCTTTCTTTTGCTTTTATTCAACCTTTGAAAAAACCAAAAAGATTTCCTTTCTCTCTTTAGTTTGCTTTGTTTTCAGAGATCAGCTCGAGTCCGTGATGGCATTCGATTATATTTCCTACGTTCGATCGTGCAAGTGACAAGCAGTAATGACGAAGATCGACTGAAAGGAAGCAACAAGGAAGACCGGTATGAACTCTTATTGTTTCTACTTTTGTACATATGCTTGTACTTATGATCTAGAGACCAGCTTGTAGCGACATAGTGCTATGTTTACAATGCTCTTCCAGTGGTTCATGCTTTCCTTGTGGCTAGTCCCGAATAACTAGAGTATATAATGTGTTATTGAAATGATCTACATGCATTGCACTGTTCATAGTCTGGTATACTAAGATGGTATTTCCCTTTAGAGAATTTTTGGATTGACTTGGCACATGCTTACACATGTTTAAGACTAAAAAGTCTACTTTGCCTTGATGATCTTTGAGTTTTAGAATAGTTATATCACTTTCATTCCCGATTCAATGTTGCTTTGTCGCTCTGCATGATTATGACTGTTATTGCTCTTTAGTTGGTCGCTTCCCAGTCTTTTGCTAAACCTCCACCTGTACTAAGTGGAATGACTGCTTGTGCATCCAAAACCTTAAAACCTGTTATGCCATATGAGTCTACTATACCTTCCTATACATGGTATTTACCTGCCATTCCTAACGAAGACTTTCGTGTACCATCTCGAAATTAATCAAAAGCATTTCCCTTTTTGTGCCTATGTTTTAGCTCATGAGGAAGTAGTAGTTAATTCATGATCTCTTTAAGTTGGACAAGTTTCACCCCTGGATTGCATGTATAATGTGCAAACCCCTAATATGAAAAGGAACTGGCATTGAGTGCGCCCGGCTCGAAAAGATAATATAACGAACAAACCCTCCTTCACACTTTGTTCATGAGAAATCAGAAAACTTTGGCAGTGATTAACAAAGGAGATTAAGAGGATGTGATCGTCCTCATGCGGGAGCCGTTCCTCGAGACTTGTCTAACTTAAAAAGTGATTGAGTTATCTGCTAGCATTCGTTGACGAAATATGCACCTCTCAAAAACATATTTACTTCTATTTTTAAAATCAAGAGCTCTGGTACATGTTTAGTTTTTGTTTCCGATCACGGGTTTTCAACTTTGCCAATAAAAGCCACGGTTCGAGAGTCTCACCTTCTTTCTTCAAAGCACTGACTAGGAGAGCATAATTGTCATTCTGAGTGTAATGTGCATTGTCCCAAAGTATTACATTGTCTTCTGCATACTTGTGATATGATTTATTCTGAAATTCTTAGTTCTAGTCTCCTTTAAAACTCTGGAGGAGTCTCTGCATTTATGTTTTGCTTCACTCATGGAGGCTAGCGAGATACCACCTTAATATGCTCAAGCTATGTGCAATGTAATCTTGTCTTGATTTTCAGTAATAGATTACTTACTTTTAAGTATTTGTGACTGGTTACTTGAAAGAAGGATTGCTCCTTGTATTGTCCTCATAAGTACTATTTCAATACTTGCTAAACTCTTTTCGTAGTACATGCTTATATACATCTAATGAAGCAAAAGAGTTTGTCAAAGTTTTCTTTGTCGCGTCCAGTTTGTTGAACTGAATTGCTTGAGGACAAGCAATATGCTAAGCTTGGGGGAGTTGATACGTCTCAAACGTATCTACTTTTCCAAACACTTTTTATATTGTTTTGACCTCATTCTTGCATGATTTGGACTAAACTAACCCGGACTGACGCTGTTTTCAGCAGAGCTGCCTGTATGGTTTATTTGTGTGCAGGAAAACGGATTTTTAAGTATCTCAGAAAAATCCACGAAAAATCACAGAAAATCCACGCACCCGAAGGAACCAGATGCCAGAAGTGGGGCCAGAGGGGGGCCAGGGGGTGCCCAGGCGCCCTGTGAGTGCGCCCCCCCCCCTAGGCCGCGCCGGGGGGGGCGCCTGGGTGGGGCCCACACCCCCTGGTGCCCTACTTTAGCCCGTATTTTTCCTCCCGACGCAAAAAACCCTAGATCAGAAGTTCTTTCGCAGTTTTTCGTCGCGGAGCCGCCGCCACCCTCTGTTCTTCCTCGGGAGGGCTAATCTGGAGGCTGATTTGGCCTCCGGAGAGGGGAGACCGTCGCCATCATCATCATCAACACCACTCCATCATCCCTCCATGACTTCTCCCTCCATGTGTGAGTAATTCCCCTGCTGTAGGCGAAGGGGATGGTAGGGATTGGATGAGTTAGATCATGTAATAGTTTATCAGATCGTTGGGGGCATGTTGCCTATCATCTACTATGGTGTTTATCATCTTTGCTACAACTTGTTATTCTTAATGCTTGACACTTAGGGCCCGAGTGCCATGATTTCAGATCTAAACCATATGTGTTTGTATGAATATATTTGTGTTTGTGATCCTATCTATGAGTTGTATGCACCTGTTACGGTTCAGAACCGGCGATCCCAAAAGTGACAGCTTGGGACACCAAAGGGGATGGTCCATAGTTTGAGGATTACATGTATCCATTGAGTTCATTGCTTTGTTCCGGTGCTCTTTGATACGTCCAAAACGTATCTATAATTTCTGCTTGCTCCATGCCACTTTTGGGTGATATTGCTATGATATTCATACACTTCCATACACTTTTGATCATATTTGGACTAACTTACTAATCCAGTGCACCCCAGTGCCAGTTTCTGTTTTCGGCTGTTTTTGTATTTCAGGTTTTCACGTTTCGAGAACTGCCCAGAAAAATCCAGAAAAATTATATAAAAAATCAGCGTTCCAGAAACAACACTGCGTCCGAAGGGCAGCCTGGGGGGGGCCACCAGGGCTCCAGGCGCCCTGGTGGCGCGCCTCCCCCTGGGCCGCGCCGGGGGGGGCGCCTGGGCCCCCCGAAGCTCCCCCGATGCCCTACTTTGGCATATATTTAAAGGGTCCTCCGTAACCCTCAGAACAGGAACTCTTTTCGCGATCCCATCTCTGTTCCGCCGCCGCCGCCGCTTCCAAGATCGGGAGCACCAGGAGAACTCTTCCCGGCCCCCTGCCGGAGGGGAGGATCACCACCGGGAGCTTCTCCACCACCATGGACACCTCCCGGATGACTCGTGAGTAGTCTCCCTTGGACCATGAGTCCATGACCAGTAGCTATGTGATGTTCTCCTCCCGTTCTTGTGCTTCACTAATTAGTCCTCGTGAGCTGCCCTACATGATCGAGGCACCTATGTAATCCTTATGCTGTTGCTATGTTGAGTTTGCTGGGATCCGATGGATTATGAGATTATGTTCAGATTGATCTTGAGTAATATATTTGATTCACCTCTTTTATATTTTTGTTCATAAGTAATTCTTGCATGTTCTCCGTTGTTATTTATTGCTTTGGCCGAGTAATAGGTAGTGACTCCAAGAGGGAACGTTATGCTCGATTGTGGGTTCATGCCCCTCGATGACTAGCTTGAGTGACAGAAACATGAGTCTAGGGGATGTGCTGTTGCCACTAGGGGGAAAACAACGGTGCTTGTGCCCGCGGGTGCAAGGATTGTTTACTTTACGCAAAGTTCTTTTAATGCAGTTGTCTGTTGCATTGAGTTTACACTATGGGTGGGACTCGCAACTTAATACCAGCGAGATGTTCTGGATAGATATCTCAAGGTGGATGATTAGTAGTAGATATTGATGGATTTCGGTCTACTTATTTTGGCGTACCACCCATGCTTTGAACCTCAACCTTTCTGCAATGTAATCAGCATTGGTTTGCGTTCGTGGTCCTGTCAATTGCCCAGCTGTAATTTGTTTACCTCACATAGCTGTTTTATCGTCTTTTGGGAGAGAGACATCACTAGTGAACATCATGAGACTCCGGTCCATATTACCATCATTGATCACATCCGCTATTTACTTTTCGCTATTTACTTACTATTGCAAAACACTATCTATCACTACTATCATTGCTTTTAATCCTTTGTGAACTACAAGGCCGGAGGGATTGACAACCTCTCTGTACTCGTTGGGAGCAAAGTTATTTGTATCTGTGTGCAGGTCCACGTTGATTGCTACTAATCTGGCGCCGTAGCAATTGACACCTACTTGTTGAACCTAGGAGTCTCTGGGGATTCGATCCTTGGTATCTTTGCTAAGGGAAAACACTTCTACAATACTGCATCTTACACCTTCCACTTGGGGTAACCAACGAGGGGTTCGAGGCCCATCAAGGAGTATTTTCTGGCGCCGTTGCCGGGGACTCCACTCTTCAGGATAGGGGAGTTGCATGCTATCTTTTACCTTTGCTTTTTAGTCTTGTTAGTTTACCTTTCATTTTTGCTTTAGTACCCTTTTTTTATCGAAAATCACAAAAATAGTTATCTTGCTTGCTTGCTACTATGGGTTCCACCGAGAACACCAAGTTGTGTGACTTCACTAGTCACAACAACGATGACTTTATCAGCACACCTATCACTACACCTGCCACTTCAGCACCTTCATATGAAATTAAACCTGCTTTACTGAACTTAGTCATGAGAGAACAATTCTCCGGTGCTGGAGATGATGCTGCTTTACACTTGAACAACTTTGTTGAACTTTGTGATATGCAAAAGTACCAAGAAATAGATGGTAATATTGTTAAGCTTAAGCTTTTTTCCTTTCTCTTTGAGAGGAGGAGCTAAAATTTGGTTTCAGTCTTTGCCTAGAAATAGCATAGATTCATGGGACAAGTGCAAAGATGCTTTTATTGGAAAATACTATCCACCTACTAAAATTATCCAACTTAGAAGTAACATAATGAATTTTAAACAATTGGATAATGAACACGTTGCCCAAGCTTGGGAACTTATGAAATCTCTTATCAAGAACTGCCCTACTCACGGTTTGACTACTTGGATGGTTATCCAAACTTTTTATGCAGGCTTGAACTTTACCTCGCGGAACTTGTTAGATTCGGCCGCGGGAGGAACTTTTATGTCAACTACACTTGGTGCTGCCACAAAGCTTCTCGATGAGATGATGACCAACTATTCCCAATGGCACACCGAACGCGCTCCAACAGGTAGGAAGGTAAACTCTATCGAGGAGATTTCCTCCCTCAATGAAAAAGTTGACTTGATCATGTCTCTACTTTCGAAGAAATCTACTGTTGATCCTCGTGATGTTCCTTTAAATTCTTTGATTGCTCAAGAACAAGTAGATGTGAACTTTATCTCTAGAAACAATTTTAACAACAATGCTTATAGGAGTAACTTTGGTAACAATCCTAGACCGTTCCCCTCTAATTCCTATGGGAACAACAATGCTTATCTTAACACCAAGAACTCCTTCCAAAAGGATAGAGATTTGCCTGGCTATGAGAAACTGCTAGAAATAGAGAAGGCCACTAAGAATTACATGCACACCCAATATGAACAAAACAAAACCTTCTCGAGGCAATTAAATGAGCATACTGCTATTTTGCAAGACATTAGTAGACGATTAGAGAACATAAATATTGAGATTTCTAACCTCCAGACTAGACTCACTATCACTGAGACCCAAGTTTCCAATATGTCCCACACGCAAGCCACTTTGATAGACCAAATGGCAGCTAAACCCGAAGTGGTTGCATCCCTAAGGGAGGAAGAGGAAAGAATTAAGAGCCTTCCTACCCACCACACTGTTGCTACTATCCAAGTTATTGAGGATGTTCACACTCTTAGCACCCAATGTACTCCTGGTCCCAATGGACCTATTAATGGTGATGCTATGACTATAGAAACTACCAAACAAGTGAACCTTAAGGACACCACTACCACTTTACTTGATGCTCGTGACCTTGATTTTGATAATTGCACTCTTACCGAAGTTATTGATTTCCTTCACAAGATGTCTAGAGATCCCCGCACTAGCACGCTTAACCTTGCCTTCACAGAGCATATCACTAATGCTCTCATCAAAGCTAGGAAGGAGAAACTTAGAGTAGAAGCCTCCATACCTAGAAAGCTAGAAGATGGTTGGGATCCTATGATAAAAATTAATTTGAATGACTTCTCTTGTTATGCATTATGTGATGTTGGTGCTAGTACCTCTGTTATGCCCAAAAGGATATATGATATGCTTAAATTGAAACCTTATGATTCTTGTTCTTTTGGTGTTCGTCTCGTTGATTCTTCCATAAAGAAACCTTTGGGGAGGATCGACGATGTTCTTATTGTTGTCAATGATAATTATGTGCCCGTTGATTTCACTATTATGGATATTGAATGTGATCCTTCATGTCCAATTATTTTGGGACGTCCCTTTTTACGCACCGTTGGTGCTGTCATTGACATGAAAGAGGGTAATATAAAATTTCAGTTTCGTCTCAAGAAAGGGATGGAACACTTCCCTCGTAAGAAGATCAAGTTACCTTTTGAGTCCGTTGTACGGGCTAGTTATTCTTTTACACTTGATAAAACTTGATCTATGCATTATGCCTAGCTTAAAGGCATAAAAGAAAGCGCTTTTGGGAGGCAGCCCACATGAATAAAATTTTTGCTTTTGTTGTGTCTTGATGTTGTTTACTGCTGTAGCATCATCATTGTATCTTTGCTTTTCATATTTGTGCCAAGTATAGCCTCTGATTGCTAGAAAGTTCAAAAGTTGTGAGGTGCTGTCCAGGAAACAGATTCTGTCCTTGGATAGAAAAATTCGTATAAAATCACCAGATCATCTTTTTGGTCTGAATTTTTTCGACAGCGTTCTCTATATAATTGTCTTTCGTGCATCTGTTCTGAGTTTTTTGATTTGAGTTGCAGAAGTATCCCGAACAGATCAATTACTGCCTGCTGTTCTGTTTTTCACAGATTCTGTCCTGTTTTGCCTTTCCCTCACTTTGCAAATCAAGAACTTGCTTTTTCTTTGCAAAAACCTTTTGGCAATCTTGAGAAACAGTAGAACTTCAAGAATATCCTTATTTCCAGCAAGGTATAATTATTTTATTAAGGGTACTAACCTCGCTAATCAGATTATGATGAGTTGTGTATGAAGGGAGTTTTCAAGTGTGCGAGGGAAGATGATAAAAAGATTCAGGAGTGTCAAGCGCTCAAGCTTGGGGATGCCCCCGTGCACCCCCAAGAAATATTCAAGGAGACTCAAGCGTCTAAGCTTGGGGATGCCCCCGTGCATCCCCTTCTCCATCAACATTATCAGTTCGTCTTTCGTTTCGCTATATTTTTATCACTTCATGTGTTATGTGCTATGCTTGGAGCGTCTTGCTTTTAGTTTTCTTTTTAGTTTTTCATAACGAGTCGGAACTCTGCATTCCTTTATGTGGGAGAGAAACAAGCTCCACCTTTACCTAGAACATAACATAGAATTTTCATGTCTATCTATGCTGTGTGTGTTCTTTGTCTTTTAATAGCTACTATCATGCTCTGCTCTTAGTATTCATGCTTCTCTTTTCAAGAGCTTTTATTTAGTTGGTTGCTTGAACTCTCTTTAATTATCATGCTCACCTTATTAAGAGAGTTTGCTTCCGTTGCATTGGTTAATGTGTCTATGATAAATATGCTACTTGCATAATGGTGCTTAGTAGTTCAGGTTTTCTTATGGTTAATCTCAAATAGCTGGGGGGTTCCCAATGTGTTATTGGAGTACCAACATGATTTGTTTGCCTATGATGTGGTATGGTTTAGTAATATCTTCCTTCGAGAATTTATTTTGATTGACTTGGCGTATGCTCACGCATATTTAAGACTGTAAAGAAAGTCTGTCAAGCCTTGATGATCTTTTGTTTCAGAGTAGCGATATAACTACCATGCCTGATTCAATATTGCTTTGTCGCTCTGCATGATTATGACCGTCATTGCTCTCTTAGTTGGTCGCTCCCAGTCTTTTGCTAACCTCCACCTGTACTAAGCAAACTAACCATGCAATACATAGCTCATGGGAAAGTAGCCTAAAAACTATTATGGTAAAGAATATGTTGCTTATGTATCTTATTTCTTATAAGTTGCTTGCTGAGCGGTAACCATGTTTCTGGGGACGCCATCAACTGTCACACTTTTGTTGAATATCATGTGAGTTGCTATAAATGTTCGTCTTGTCTGAAGTAAGGGTGATTTGCCGTGGGTTGAATGAATATGCATATTGTTAGAGAAGAACATTGGGCCGCCAACCAAAGCCATGCATCATGGTGGAAGTTTTAGCTTGGACCTTAATCCTCAATCTCTCATGAGAATATGCTTATGCATTAAAGAGGAGTCCATCATCTATTTTCTATGTTGTCCCGGTATGGATGTCCTCAAGTTGAGATCTATCAAAAACGAGAAATCAAATGTGATTTATCTCCTTGGACCTTTGTACAGGTGGCATAGAGGTACCCCTTTGTGACACTTGGTTAAAACATATGTAATGCAATGATAACCCATGGAGATCCGAGCTAATTAGGACAAGGTGCGAGCACTATTGGTATTCGATGCATGAGGCTTGCAACTTATAGGATGTTTTATGCATGACACATATGAAGTACTACTACCGTTGACACAATTGCTTCCATGTTTTCAAAATAAAAAGCTCTAGCACTTAACCATTCTTTTACCTTTATGTTAAAGCACCAACTACTGAGAGCATGATTGTCATTCTGAGTGTAATGTGCTTTGTCCCAAAGTAGCATTGTCTTTTGCATGATTGTGATATCGTTTATTCTGAAATGATTGTATCTAGTCATCACTTAAACCTTGAAGGTGCCCCTGCATTTATGTTTTGCATCACTAAAGGGGGGCAAGCTAGATATCACTTTATCATATTTGCACATCATGTTCATTGCAAATCTTTTTGATGTTTCAGTTTCATATTGTAAAACTTTCAGTCATTTGTGATTTTCTCTTGAGGCAACTTAATTACTTTAGAATCATTGTCTCGGTAAGCTTTTGTCATATGACTATGAAAAAGTCCTATATGGTTAATAGCATGTCACCACAGAAATTATTCTTGTTATCATTTACCTACTCGAGGACGAGCAGGAATTAAGCTTGGGGATGTTGATACGTCCAAAACGTATCTATAATTTCTGCTTGCTCCATGCCACTTTTGGGTGATATTGCTATGATATTCATACACTTCCATACACTTTTGATCATATTTGGACTAACTTACTAATCCAGTGCATCCAGTGCCAGTTTCTGTTTTCGGCTGTTTTTGTATTTCAGGTTTTCACGTTTCAAGAACTGCCCAGAAAAATACAGAAAAATTATATAAAAAATCAGCGTTCCGGAAACAACACTGCGTCCGAAGGGCAGCCTGGGGGGGGCCACCAGGGCTCCAGGCGCCCTGCCGGCGCGCCCCCCCTGGGCCGCGCCGGGGGGGCGCCTGGGCCCCCCGAAGCTCCCCCGATGCCCTACTTTGGCATATATTTAAAGGGTCCTCCGTAACCCTCAGAACAGGAACTCTTTTCACGATCCCATCTCTGTTCCGCCGCCGCCGCCGCTTCCAAGATCGGGAGCACCAGGAGAACTCTTCCCGGCACCCTGCCGGAGGGGAGGATCACCACCGGGAGCTTCTCCACCACCATGGACGCCTCCCGGATGACTCGTGAGTAGTCTCCCTTGGACCATGAGTCCATGACCAGTAGCTATGTGATGTTCTCCTCCCGTTCTTGTGCTTCACTAATTAGTCCTCGTGAGCTGCCCTACATGATCGAGGCACCTATGTAATCCTTATGCTGTTGCTATGTTGAGTTTGCTGGGATCCGATGGATTATGAGATTATGTTCAGATTGATCTTGAGTAATATATTTGATTCACCTCTTTTATATTTTTGTTCATAAGTAATTCTTGCATGTTCTCTGTTGTTATTTATTGCTTTGGCCGAGTAATAGGTAGTGACTCCAAGAGGGAACGTTATGCTCGATTGTGGGTTCATGCCCCTCGATGACTAGCTTGAGTGACAGAAACATGAGTTTAGGGGATGTGTTGTTGCCACAAGGGGGAAAACAACGGTGCTTTTGCCCGCGGGTGCAAGGATTGTTTACTTTACGCAAAGTTCTTTTAATGTAGTTGTCTGTTGCATTGAGTTTACACTATGGGTGGGACTCGCAACTTAATACCAGCGAGATGTTCTGGATAGATATCTCAAGGTGGATGATTAGTAGTAGATATTGATGGATTTCGGTCTACTTACTTTGGTGTACCGCCCATGCTTTGAACCTCAACCTTTCTTGCAATGTAGTCAGCATTGGTTTGCGTTCGTGGTCCTGTCAATTGCCCAGCTGTAATTTGTTTACCTCACATAGCTGTTTTATCGTCTTTTGGGAGAGAGACATCACTAGTGAACATCATGAGACTCCGGTCCATATTACCATCATTGATCACATCCACTATTTACTTTTCGCTATTTACTTACTATTGCAAAACACTATCTATCACTACTATCATTGCTTTTAATCCTTTGTGAACTACAAGGCCGGAGGGATTGACAACCTCTCTGTACTCGTTGGGAGCAAAGTTATTTGTATCTGTGTGCAGGTCCACGTTGATTGCTACTAATCTGGCGCCGTAGCAATTGACACCTACTTGTTGAACCTAGGAGTCTCTGGGGATTCGATCCTTGGTATCTTTGCTAAGGGAAAACACTTCTACAATACTGCATCTTACACCTTCCACTTGGGGTAACCAACGAGGGGTTCGAGGCCCATCACTCTTTGACAGGAGCACCTTAATATCCATTAGTTCCTTTTGGCCCCGTTCGTAGCGGGATGGTAGGACAAAAGATGTTGTGCAAGTTCTTACTGCAAGCACGTACAACTACCTACGGGATACATGCCTAATGTTTGATATTTGCCTAGATGATCATTACTTTTCCGTGTGCCGTGCCCCAAGTTAAAATCTATCTCATCCATGCAGCGCCCAACCATCTATCTCCCTAGCCTACAGTATTTTAAACCTTGCTTGTCACTAGTTGCTACTTTTGCCATTTACTACTGCTATTTACTTTTGTTGTTTACTTTTACTATTACTATCATCACTATCATATCACTGTTACCACTTACCTTTTGTTGCAAGTAAGTATATTTCAGGTGCGGTTGAATTGACAACTCAACTGTCAAAGCTTATAAATACTCTTTGGCTCCCCGTGTGTCGAATCAATAAATTGGGTTATTCTTACCCGCGAAGACTATCTCGATCCCTTACGGTTGAGGGTTATCATCTATTGGACATGGATTAGAAGAATATTTTCATTAGTGATTTCCTCTTTTGTGTGTTGATTGAAGATTGAGAGTCTCTTGGTGCTTGTCTTTGACTATCCTTTAGATATGTTGTGGTGATTGTGGTACTCTCTTTGGATGGCCGCGGTGACATTGGGAAACATGGCCACGGTGATTGAGAACTACGAACTTTGAGGTGTGCTTTTGTAGCCCTACATAATTCTCGTCCTCTCTTGACCACAAAGGAATGACCTCTGAGTGCGTCCCCCTTGCATGTTTTATGGGAAATATCATGTGATTCGATTATGTTAATGTTGTTGGGAGTTGCCACTAGTGAAAGTATGATCCCTAGGCCTTGTTTCCACCATTGAAATACCATTTGTGCTCACGTTTACCACTTGTTTGCTTGCTGCACTTTTTATTACAGATTTATATTACTTTGCTTTGCCACTCCTATCATCCATATTTTACCATCTCTTCGCCGAACTAGTGCACCTATACAACTCCTAGTTGTATTAGGTGTGTTGGGGACACAAGAGACTTCTTGTATCTTAGTTGTAGGGTTGCTTGAGAGAGACCATCTTCGACCTCTACTTCCCTGAGTTCGATAAACCTTAGGTCATCCACTTGAGGGAAATTGTTGCTGTCCTACAAACCTCTGCGCTTGGAGGATAAACATAGTCTACAAGAATAGAAGCGTGTAGTAGACATCAAGCTATTTCTGGCGCCGTTGCCGGGGAAGTAAGTGCTTGAAGGTATATCTTTAGATCTTGCAATTAAATGTTTTTGTTTCTTGTTTTTATTTCACTAGTTATGTTTATGGAAAACCGCAATCTTAGTTCGCTGCTTGGGGAAGGCCGCTTTACCACACCCGTGGTAGAGAAGTCTCCTCCACCTACTGAATGTATCCCGTTCAAAATACCACTTGGGATAATTGAAATAATTATGAATGATCGTTATGATGGGACAGTCAATCCTAGTATTCATTTGTTGAAACTTACAGAACTTTGTGAGTTGTTTAAGATTTCAGGTTTGACAAGAGATGGAGTCATGAGGAAATTATTTGCCTTGTCCCTGAAAGGAAAAGCATTGGAATGATATAGGCTACTAGATGACTCTCACCTGCTGAATTGGGAAGAGATCCAGTCTCTCTTTTACTCCAAGTTTTATCCTCTTCATGAAGTCCATGAGAATAGGAATTATGTTTATAATTTCTATCCTCATGATGGAGAGAGCATAGCTCAAGCTTGGAGGAGACTGAAAACGTTAATGCTAAAAAGTCCTAACCATGGGCTCCCCAAAGATGCTTATGTGGAGAGTAAGAGTACCTTTTTGCATGTGGATCATGGTAACAATGCTTTATGTGATGCTTATATTGTTGGGTTTATTCGTGATCCCACTGAAAATTATTATGAGAAGGGAACATATGCTTATAGATATTTCAATAATATCAAGTTCCCTCTCTTTATGTTGAAGGTTTTGAAGCTGCACTTGTTTTGTCTTCCTATGCTTATTGCTTTGTGCTTCAATGAATTATTCTATTGCAATATTCCTATGCATAGGAAGCATGTTAGGCTTAAATGTGTTTGGTATTGCTTCTTGATGCTCTCTTTTGTTCTTCAACTCTTATTCCTACGAGAGCATCATTAAAGTCTTAAGCCTATCTTTATGGCTATAAAGAAAGAGCTCTAGGGAGACAACCCTTGTTATCTTTGCTTTCAGCTTGTCCTTTCAGTTTTTAGTGGTCTTGATGTTTGTTACTACAGTAGCAACATCATTGTATCTTTATTTTTCAGCTTTGTGCCAAGTTTAGCCTCTGATTGCAAGAAAGTTCAAAAGTTGTGACGTGCAGTCCAGAAAACAGATTCTGTCCTTGGACAGAAAAATTTGTATAAAAACACCAGATCATCTTTTTGATCTGAATTTTTTTTGACAGCGTGCTCTATACAATTGGCTTTCGGGCGTATGTTCTGAGTTTTTTGATTTGAGTTGCAGAAGTGCCCCGAAAAAATTATTTACTACCTGCTGGTCTGTTTTTCACAGATTCTGTCATGTTTTGCCTTTTCTTCGTTTTGCAAACCTTGAGCTTGCTTTTTCTTTGCAAAAACCTTTTGGCATTCTTGAGAAACAGTAGACCTACAAGAATATATTTGTTTCCAGTAGAGAAAAATTATTTTATTGTGGGTACTAACCTCGCTAATCAGATTATGACGAGTTATGTATGAAGGGAGTTTTCAAGTGTGCGAGGAAAGATGATAAAAGAAGATTCAGGAGGGTCAAACGCTCAAGCTTGGGTATGCCCCCGTGCACCCCCAAGAAATATTCAAGAAGACTCAAGCGTCTAAGCTTGGGGATGCCCCCATGCATCCCCTTCTCCATCAAGAATTATCAGTTCGTCTTTCGTTCCACTATATTTTAATCACTTCATGCGTTATGTGCTATGCTTGGAGCGTCTTGCTCTTAGTTTCCCTTTTAGTTTTCTTTAGCTTTGCTTGTTGTTCATAATAAGTTAGATCCTAGCCTTCATTGTTTGGGATAGAAATACGCTCCACTTCAACCTAGAACACAACATAGGATTTTTATGCTTATCTTTGCTGTGTGTGTTCTTTATCTTTTCATAGCTGCTGTCATGCTTAGCTCTTAGTTTTCATGCTTATCTTTTTAAGAGCTTTTGTTTAGGTTGTTGCTTCTGGAACTCTCTTGAGTTATCATGCTTATCTTGTTAAGAGAGTTGGCTTCTGTGGCACTGGTTGATATGTCTATGATAAAAATGCTATGTGCATAATGGTGCTTAGTAGTTCATGTTTTCTTATGGTTAGTCTCAAATAGCTGGGGGGTTCTTAATGTGTTATTGAAGTACCAACATGATTTGTTTGCATATGATGTGCTATGGTTTAGTGATATCTTCCTCCAAGAATTTATTTTGATTGACTTGGCATATGCTCACACATATTTAAGACTGTAAAGAAAGTCTATCAACCCTTGATGATCTTTAATTTCTGAGTAGCGATATAACTTCCATGCCCAATTTAATGTTGCTTTGTCGCTCTGCATGATTATGACCGTCATTGCTCTCTTAGTTGGTCGCTCCTAGTCTTTTGCTAACCTTCGCCTGTACTGAGCGGACTGACTGCTTGTGCATCCAAAATCCTTTAAACCAGTTATGCCATATGAGTCCACCATACCTTCCTATACATGGTATTTACTTGCCATTCCTAGCGAAGACTATCTTGTACCATCTCGAAATTATTCAAAAAAGCATTTCTTGTGACGCCCGAGACCGACGTCCCAGAAGATTCCAGAAGTTTCCCGAAGCTTCCGGATGTTCAGGGTTGCCCGTGTGTTCTTTTGTGCTTGTGTTATTTATTTTTGCATTGCATCATGTCATCATGTCATTTTAATTTTTGCATCTCAACCTAATAAATCGTGTGGACCTTCGGTTCATTTAAATCGAGGGAAGATGTCTTCTCTTTATAACATATAAAAGCCTCCTAATGTTATGGAGCTATATTAATAAATATTCCATGGCTTCGGAATCACCGTAACACACTTGCAATATTTCTCCATGCATTTCTATCTCTTTTCTTTGCCTCAAATCTTGCCGGTAATAATTCTTTTCTCGTTGCTCGAGGTTCCTCCAAAAACCCTCCTTCTATTTTATTTAATTCCCTGACATTTTTGCGGGTCCAGGGAATTTTACCTCTTGCCCTAACTCCTTTTCTAGCACCCCCTTCTTTCTTTCTTGTTGTGTTATTCTGTTTTATTTTGGGAAAAGGCAGCAGCAGTTTTATTAACAAAAGGTGCAGCCCAGGCCTTCCCTGGCCCATGTCTCTCTCCTCCAGCCTCTTTCCTCTTGGCCAGGCCCAACAGGCCAGCCAGCCCGCATACCCCACCTAACCCTAGCACCCCGAGCGCTCTCCCTTTCCCTCTATCACCGCCGCACCTTATCCTCTCCCCGACCCGCTTCGGTCGCCCCTTCCCCGCTCCCGCTCGATCTCCTCCCAGTTCCCTCGACCCGATCTCGCCCCGCCCCTTCTGTCCTCCGACGCCTGGAGCCTCGCCCGCGCCCGCCTCCGCGGCCCTCGCCGGTGCTCCCTCCGTTCCTTCCCGCGGCCTCACCACTCCCTCCGGCTCCGTCCTCCCTGGCGCCCGTCCAGGACTCCTTCCGCCGGCCACCTCCAGCGGCCAGGAGCCGCCGGCGCGCTTTCTCCTCCAGGGCGCGAGGCGCCTCCAGCCTCGACCGAGCTCCCGAGCGCCGTTCTTCAGCGTCCTCCTGCCGGCGTCCTTCTCCTCCAGGTGCCGCAGCCCGGCGAGCTGCGCCCGGCCACCCCGACGCACCGGGGCCGCGAGGTCCTTCCAGCCGCGACCTCCGGCGCCCCTCTTCTCTCCCTCCGGCCAGGTGTCCGCCGCCTCCTCCTCTGCACCTCTCCGCCTCCGGCCAGTGCGCCCCGACGCGCCCTGCAGCAGCGCCGCAGGTCGACGGCCTCGTCCTCCAGGAGCAAGCCAGCCCCGGCGCCCCTTTTTCCTTTTGTTTTTTTTTGTTTTGTTGTTTCGGTTACGGTGGCTGTTTTTGTTATCTCAAGTAACTTGGAGCAGCAAGTGCCACCGACGAGAACGTCTAAGACCCGTGTACGAGCCCGAGACGACCAAGTACGACTACGACCGGGACCGAGACCGGCAAGTACATCTACGGCCGAGTACACCACGACACGATGACGTGAACAACTACATGACCCGACAAGTACCACTACATGTACAAGTACCTCGACGACCGAACGGCTACGAGCTCGAGAACGACTACTCGGAGACCCAAGTACCGTCTACCGTCGCCCGAACGACTACCGTCGCCCGAACGTCTACTTCCCTCTACGGCCGTGTACAACTACTTCCCTCTACTACGGCTACTTCCTCTACGTCTCGAACCGCCCCGAAACGCACGCTTCAAAGGTATAACCCCGAGACGTGACCCGTGGTTGCATGCTTGTTGTGTTGTATGTTGTCTCCGTTGTGTGCTTCGTGCCCGTTCCACCTTTGTCTTGTCCTCGGTTGCCTCGCCACCGACTCGTGGGAACCCGGCAACGGGATCAACCCACTTTCATCTCGTTTGACTCGTTCGCTCTACCTTTTGTTTTGCACCGGTCCCTCACCGAGTTGCCGGAACCGATATGTTGCCATGCTTCATTTTCGGATCGTTGCCGTGGCACCCTTCTTCCACCACGGTGACAAATGCTTCTTCCTCTTAAGTCAACCTTTTAATAAAACTTGCATAAACTTGTTTCATCTCATCCGCATCATGTTAACAACATTGATATGTTAATTGTTGTTTGCTTATAATTATTAAACATGCTCATGGGGATTTTTCCGGACTTGTTGTTGTTATTTTCCGGCCCCATTTAAAATGCCTTAATAGTGTAGTTTACTTTATGCTTCACCTCTTGCCATGCTAAAAACAATTAAACTTGTCTTGTTAATAATGAGAGTCAACTAAATAATTAATATGTGGTGTTTCGTCAATATGCAACTCGTTGCATATTGATCTCCACTTAACTTGTAGTATTTGTTTGTGCACTTGCCATGCCATGCATAATTAAACCGGACATGCATCATACTTGTTTGTGCATCGTGCCATGTTGATGCTTGTGTGTTTACCGTGTTGTTCTTTCTTTCCGGTTTGTTCCTCTTGTTAGCTTCGGTTTCGTTCCGGAGTTGTGAGGATCCGCTCGACTGTGTTGCTCCGTCTTCTTCTTGGATCCGTTCTTCTTCCTTTGTGGAATCCCAGGCAAGATGACCGAACCCGGATACCATTACTATCCTTGCCTAATGCTAGTAGTTTCGCTCTATAGTGTTGCCTCGATGCCCATGTCTTTCTTGTCAGCCTCCTACTTGTAACCAATTGCCATGTTTAACCACCCTACCTATGCAAACCGTTGCTTGGCTATACGTAGGCTTTGCTCAGCCCCTCTTATAGCATTGTTAGTTGCAGGTGAAGATTGAAGATGCTTGCTTCATGTTGAAGTTTGGTTGGGATATATCACACTATATAAATGCTAAATGAAATCATCTATATACTGGCAGGGTGGAAGGCTAAGCCTTTTGCTTGGTGTTTTGTTCCACTCATGCCG
This sequence comes from Secale cereale, assembly GCA_902687465.1. Lineage (NCBI taxonomy): Eukaryota > Viridiplantae > Streptophyta > Magnoliopsida > Poales > Poaceae > Secale > Secale cereale. Next base: position 797,280,786 of record LR738710.1, on the reverse strand, counting down.
TTAGGAACCGTATAAACCGGTGTTATGTTCCTTGATTTTGCGTTCCTAACACGGTTGGGGTGTATGGGACCCCCTTGATAAACCGCTAAGTGCTAAGTCTTTTCCAGCAAGTCCCAACATTTGGTACTATTTGCCTCATAATAACAACTTAATTAATTAATTAAATTTGCATAGGGGGTCGCTCCCTCGAGGATCCTTTATTTCTACATAGCAGGGGGGGCCAGTGCCGATGGTGTTGGTCCCAAACGGGGAGTCTGCAGGGCCGCCTTGGGGCAACCCGAGGTATCTGGTATACCTGTAGAATCGCCCATCCGGTCGTGTCCTGAGACCTAGATACGCGCGGCTACTATCAGGGTGTCGACACGCCGGGAGGATTTGCTGGATTAGCCTTACCTTAGTTCGGTTTAACTTGAGCACGGGATTCCGAGAATACTCGGGCCTTCCCAACTATGGAGTTGCGACTCCGCGGATCGTGGGCTTGTGATGGGCCAAGTTGGAACACCCCTGCAGGGTTTGAACTTTCGAAAGCCGTGCCCGCGGTTATGTGGCAGATGGGAGCTTGTTAATTCCGGTTGTAGATAACTTGACACAATGTTTCAATACACTACCAGCGTGTGTACCGTGACTGTCAATTTCCGAATAGGGATTCGGGAGTTGAACACGGTGGGGTTATGTTTGACCGGTTTTAGTTAGGATCACTTCGTGATCATCTTTCGACCGATGCACTTCTCTTCTCGCTCTCTATTACGTAAGTTAGTGCTAGTTGCTGCTGCAGACTCTTGTTTGTTCCTTCACCTCATATTCTTTCTTCAGCCTTATCCTCACCCAAGGCTTAAATAGTTCTGTTACCCGGGAACGGGATTGCTGAGTCCTCTGTGGCTCACAGTTACTTCACCACACCAGTTGCAGGTTCAGCCGAGTTTGATGCAGGAGCTGGTTCAAGTACTTCATCGGGAGCTCGATGAAGAGTTTGACTGTTTGCTTGAGACGTTTCGATGTTCAGTAGTGGTTTCTACTAGGATTCGATCCTGACCTGTGGCTTTATGTTGTTTTGGTATCTTTCTTTGGTTCTTCACCCGTAGTCGGGTTGTGATGTTTTGTATGATGATTGTTTATGTATTGTTTTGTGTGAAGTGGCGAGTGTAAGCCAACTATCTCCTTTTGCATTTTAATCCCTCTTTTACATGAGTCGTGCAAAGATACCAAACTTGAGATCATTCTAGGATGGACTTATGCCTTTAAGTCGTGCCTCGACACGTAGGAGGTATAATTCCATCCTGGACATTACAAGTTGGTATCAGAGCCTTCTCCGACCTAGAAGCCCCCACTGATTGATCGAATCGTTGACGGTTGAGTCTAGGCACACACTGAAAATGTTTTGAGTCCTATATTATATCGGAGAGTAGGATTTCTTTGCTTCTCATCCCCTTTCTCTCTGGTGAGGACTCCTGACGATTACTCTTTTCTCTTCTACTTTCAAAAAATGCACCAAATTTTTTTAGGATCCCGCGAGTATTCTGGGATTGTTTCGATGTTCTTGTGACAAGGATATTGTTCTCGATGCCTCCTGTTACCGAGGAGTTGAGCTTCGGGGTATCGTTGTAACAAGTATATCGCGGCAGTACTAAATACTTAAGACGGCCGACATCGAAAATCTCTCCTATACGGCCAGTGGCAAGATAACCCCGACATCACCCAGTACTGGGGAGGTAGTTCGAGAGTATTGCCATAGCTTGTTATAGTGGATGCTTTTCGAAGGTCCGAGGTACACAGTTTCCGAGAAAGACTGGTTATGTGTTGAAGGATGGATACACCTGGATGTAGGTTTAGAGTTGATTGCGCGGTGCTTCCCGTGTATCCCCAACACCTGATTGCATAACTGGAAACTTTCGGAAATCTATAGGTGGGTTCATCTAGTAGTTCTAGGCATTCTTCCAACGGATGCTCGATATGAAGTTTGGGTTCTACATTGAGTGAAGTGGTTTTATGGACTTGTTCTGATCGGGAGTTGCATCTTAAAGGGTCCTTGGCCATGCTGATCCGGGGATTGCAAAACCCTTTTGTAACATGTTCCATGAGCTTTCAGCACGAAGATGCGGAACGAAGCTTCTATCTTGTATTTGTTCTATCTGATCCTTGTTTCTTTTTATTTATCTTTTGTTCTCCAAGTGGCTTCTCGTCTAGTTGATGTACCTGCAGAATTCATTCGTTCAATCCTCTGTTCGGATGATATTGTGAAGATCTTGTTGCATATCTATCCTTTGTTCTTGTTTCAATTCTGGTATTCGAGTTGCTTCGATGGCAAATGTTGATTCCATACCTTCCTAATCGGTATTCTCATATTTCTATGGGAGTCCTAATTCTTCTTGACCATCAAGATCATCATGTTAATTCTTTTCAACCGGTGCCCTTTTGTTCATCCCAAGTTGTCTTTGTTTTTCCCCGCCCTCCCACCCTTTTTCTTCTTGGAGCCAGAAATTCTCAAATGAAGTATCCATTTTATTCATGTGATATTTCTTCATTCTTTTCCTTCAATGTTCTTATCCGGCGATTTATCGTGAAGTTGCTCAAGAGCTTCAAGTTCATCATTCTTAATTCCAATAATTCTTCCGGCGGATGTAATTCAAGATTTCGGTGTTGATCTTATCCTTTTCCTCTTTTCACAATGCTTTCTTATTCCGGTGCACCAATTAATCATTCTCCTCTTGCTATTCTTATCCGGAGTGTTGAAGATTCATAATTCCATTCTTATTCCGTTCAAATTATTTTGAGCATTGTCTTCTTATTCAAGCCTTTTAATTCTACCGGTGCAATATCTCTCAAGCAATCTTTTCAACGGTGATTTCTTTGAGTGGGCCCTAACCCACAGGTCTTTCCAGGATCTTACCTGACTCTTCTATTTTCTGGAGTTATACTCAAATTCTTTTCAAATGTGACGTAAGAATGATCCCCATCAGTCACATGCCTTCTCCAAGATCGCTTTCAATTCTTTTTCATCGTTGGTTCAACCTTTTAATTCTTCATGCCGGAGTGCTCAACAATTCTTATGGCATTTCTCGTCTTCATTTTCAACATTTGGAGATCGGAGAAGAGTTTCTCTTAAATCTTGGCCCGTTCTCTTGAAGAGTTGTGGTTCTACCTTCATGCCATCCTCATTATCGTTTTGATTGTGAGGAATTCTTTTATACCATCCGAAGCATTCTTGAATTCTTTTATTTGTGTTCCTCCGAAGGCCATCATTTCAGCATATTTCTTCGTTCTCAGTTTTCAACTTCATCCTCCAATTATTCTTCATTGATACCTCTTCGTTCGTCTCCTAATTCTTACGGTGGTTCTTTCAAGTTTTTCTCTTCCGTTGTTATCATATCAATTCATTTGTTCTTTTCACAATCCTACCGGTGGTTTGTTGAAGATTTATTCAAGCGTGTGCTAGATCTCTCTTTAATTCTTTCCAACGGGAATAAGTAGTATGCCAAATCCTTTTGTTGTCATCAATTTAAATTGGTGAAGGAGATGCATAACATAATTCTTATTCTTGTTCCTTCAGGTGATTTAATTCTTTTGCCTGGAGCTTGTTCATCATATCATATCCCTGATTCTAAGTTCTTCATTTTGTTTTCCGGAGTTCCAAGTTATTTCTATTACCATTCCAAAGCTACATCTAATTCACCGCAGGCCTTGAATTCTTATTCTTTCGTCTTTCACTTCTCATGCTTTCATTACCGGAGTTCTTCATGGTGGTTCATCATCATTTAATTCATCCTTGAAGTTTTCTTCAAGATTTTTGTTGGAGCTTAAGCATTTTTTTCATCATGCTTCCAATTGCAATTCTTTCTACCTTATCTTTTCTGATGGTGTTATGTCATTCTTGACAATTCCTTCATGTTTCATGATTCATGAGTTCTCAAGAATGAGATATTTAAACCCATCATTTTCTTTGCTCAGGAGATTCTTTCAACCCCTCTTTTTATCTCTTGGAGTAACCTTGGGTTGTATTTCACCTAAAGCTTTCTCTAAGGATTGTTGTTATTGTGGTGCTTATAAATGACCCAAGTTCTTCATTTATCATTCCGATGAATTAAGTTTTTCATCTCCTTGTTGATCTCAATCCAATCAATTGTTTAAGTTAGTGGCTGGTTGTCACCTCTTAATTTTGAGATGTTTTCCATAAGCCCACATCAAGCTTATTCTTCTCGTTGTTGAAATTCCAACAACTCAGTTCAACCCTTCTTTGTAAGATGCTCTTTCAAATTCAATTTTGGGAGAAGTTGTCATTTTCTTCTCCGTTCTTTTCTTTCCAACGACCTATGCTATTCTTTCATTCCGGAGGCATTGTGATATTGCTCTCTTTAACCATCATCTTGTTTTCTTTTCAAGATCATGTTCTCTCCCTTGCTTGTCTTTTTAACCGGAGTGTTGTATTCTTCATTCTAGTTCCCTCATCTTATCAAGTTTTAACTCTCTTTTAACCGGAGTGCTGTCTGAATCTTTCTCACCCCTTGTGCCATTCTTTTAATTGTTTCGGAGGCAATATGTTGCTGTTTTCATCAAGTATCTTCCCAACTTGGCTAGTTCTTGTTCATTTCCTTCCATTTTCAGACGGAGTGCTGTCCAAATTCTGTCATTCTTATTCCTTGCCTATACCATTGCGGTTTCATATTCTTTCCGTCCGTGAGCTCTTGTTCATGTCTTTCAACCTACAAGGTTCTCATAATGCTCCTTGTTCCTCCTGCTTACCGGAATGCTTTTAACTTCGTTCATCTCCTTTGCATTCTTCTTTCACTTGTTTAACCTCTCAAGGTTCTTTGGTTTCACTCGTCTGTCAAAGAAGCAACTTTGTTTACCTCTTCCTCTTCCGTTTTACCCGGTGATATCTCTAGGATCTCGGGTCGAGATCCTCTGTTAGTGTGGGAGAGTTGTGACGCCCGAGACCGACGTCCCAGAAGATTCCAGAAGTTTCCCGAAGCTTCCGGATGTTCAGGGTTGCCCGTGTGTTCTTTTGTGCTTGTGTTATTTATTTTTGCATTGCATCATGTCATCATGTCATTTTAATTTTTGCATCTCAACCTAATAAATCGTGTGGACCTTCGGTTCATTTAAATCGAGGGAAGATGTCTTCTCTTTATAACATATAAAAGCCTCCTAATGTTATGGAGCTATATTAATAAATATTCCATGGCTTCGGAATCACCGTAACACACTTGCAATATTTCTCCATGCATTTCTATCTCTTTTCTTTGCCTCAAATCTTGCCGGTAATAATTCTTTTCTCGTTGCTCGAGGTTCCTCCAAAAACCCTCCTTCTATTTTATTTAATTCCCTGACATTTTTGCGGGTCCAGGGAATTTTACCTCTTGCCCTAACTCCTTTTCTAGCACCCCCTTCTTTCTTTCTTGTTGTGTTATTCTGTTTTATTTTGGGAAAAGGCAGCAGCAGTTTTATTAACAAAAGGTGCAGCCCAGGCCTTCCCTGGCCCATGTCTCTCTCCTCCAGCCTCTTTCCTCTTGGCCAGGCCCAACAGGCCAGCCAGCCCGCATACCCCACCTAACCCTAGCACCCCGAGCGCTCTCCCTTTCCCTCTATCACCGCCGCACCTTATCCTCTCCCCGACCCGCTTCGGTCGCCCCTTCCCCGCTCCCGCTCGATCTCCTCCCAGTTCCCTCGACCCGATCTCGCCCCGCCCCTTCTGTCCTCCGACGCCTGGAGCCTCGCCCGCGCCCGCCTCCGCGGCCCTCGCCGGTGCTCCCTCCGTTCCTTCCCGCGGCCTCACCACTCCCTCCGGCTCCGTCCTCCCTGGCGCCCGTCCAGGACTCCTTCCGCCGGCCACCTCCAGCGGCCAGGAGCCGCCGGCGCGCTTTCTCCTCCAGGGCGCGAGGCGCCTCCAGCCTCGACCGAGCTCCCGAGCGCCGTTCTTCAGCGTCCTCCTGCCGGCGTCCTTCTCCTCCAGGTGCCGCAGCCCGGCGAGCTGCGCCCGGCCACCCCGACGCACCGGGGCCGCGAGGTCCTTCCAGCCGCGACCTCCGGCGCCCCTCTTCTCTCCCTCCGGCCAGGTGTCCGCCGCCTCCTCCTCTGCACCTCTCCGCCTCCGGCCAGTGCGCCCCGACGCGCCCTGCAGCAGCGCCGCAGGTCGACGGCCTCGTCCTCCAGGAGCAAGCCAGCCCCGGCGCCCCTTTTTCCTTTTGTTTTTTTTTGTTTTGTTGTTTCGGTTACGGTGGCTGTTTTTGTTATCTCAAGTAACTTGGAGCAGCAAGTGCCACCGACGAGAACGTCTAAGACCCGTGTACGAGCCCGAGACGACCAAGTACGACTACGACCGGGACCGAGACCGGCAAGTACATCTACGGCCGAGTACACCACGACACGATGACGTGAACAACTACATGACCCGACAAGTACCACTACATGTACAAGTACCTCGACGACCGAACGGCTACGAGCTCGAGAACGACTACTCGGAGACCCAAGTACCACTACCGTCGCCCGAACGTCTACCGTCGCCCGAACGACTACCGTCGCCCGAACGTCTACTTCCCTCTACGGCCGTGTACAACTACTTCCCTCTACTACGGCTACTTCCTCTACGTCTCGAACCGCCCCGAAACGCACGCTTCAAAGGTATAACCCCGAGACGTGACCCGTGGTTGCATGCTTGTTGTGTTGTATGTTGTCTCCGTTGTGTGCTTCGTGCCCGTTCCACCTTTGTCTTGTCCTCGGTTGCCTCGCCACCGACTCGTGGGAACCCGGCAACGGGATCAACCCACTTTCATCTCGTTTGACTCGTTCGCTCTACCTTTTGTTTTGCACCGGTCCCTCACCGAGTTGCCGGAACCGATATGTTGCCATGCTTCATTTTCGGATCGTTGCCGTGGCACCCTTCTTCCACCACGGTGACAAATGCTTCTTCCTCTTAAGTCAACCTTTTAATAAAACTTGCATAAACTTGATCATGTCATCCGCATCATGTTAACAACATTATAATGTTTAATTGTTGTTGCTTATAATTATTAAACATGCTCATGGGGATTTTCCGGATATGTTGTTGTTATTTCCGGCCTCATTTAAAATGTCTAGTTGTGTAGTTTTATTATGTTTCACCTCTTGCCATGCTAAAAACATTTAATCTTGTCTTGTATTTAAATGAGAGTCAACTAAATAATTAATTGTGGTGTTTTGTCAATATGCAACTCGTTGCATATTGATCTCCACTTAACTTGTAGTATTTGTTTGCACTTTGCCATGCCTTGCATATTTAAACCGGACATGCATCATACTTGAATGTGCATCTTATGCCATGTTGATGCTTGTGTGTTTACCGTGTTGTTCTTTCTTTCCGGTTTGTTCCTCTTGTTAGCTTCGGTTTCGTTCCGGAGTTGTGAGGATCCGCTCGACTGTGTTGCTCCGTCTTCTTCTTGGATCCGTTCTTCTTCCTTTGTGGAATCCCAGGCAAGATGACCGAACCCGGATACCATTACTATCTTTGCCTATTGCTAGTAGTCTCGATCTATAGTTTTGCCTCGATGCCCATGTCTTTCTTGTCAGCCTCCTACTTGTAACCATTGCCATGTTTAACCACCCTACCTACGCAAACCGTTGCTTGGCTAAGTACGCTTCGCTCAGCCCTTCTTATAGCATTGTTAGTTGCAGGTGAAGATTGAAGATGCTTGCTTCATGTTGAAGTTTGGTTGGGTTATATCACACTATATAAATGCTTAAAATGAAATCATCTATATACTGGCAGGGTGGAAGGCTAAGCCTTTTGCTTGGTGATTTGTTCCACTCATGCCGTTAGGAACCGTATAAACCGGTGTTATGTTCCTTGATTATGCGTTCCTAACACGGTTGGGGTGTATGGGACCCCCTTGATAAACCGCTAAGTGCTAAGTCTTTTCCAGCAAATCCCAACATTGGTACTATTTGCCTAATAACAAACTAATAAAACTTACATAAGGGCCTTGCAAACCCTCTTTCTTAATTCTACATAGCAGGGGGGCCAGTGCTGATGGTGTTGGTCCCAAACTAGAGTCACTTGCGGTACCACCCAGTTATCTGGGGTCTTTGGTACTGTACGTAGCGCTCATCCGGTCGTGGCCTGAGACGAGATACGCGCGGCTACTATCAGGGTGTCGGCACGCCGGGAGGATTTGCTGGATTAGCCTTACCTTAGTTCGGTTTAACTTGAGCACGGGATTCCGAGAATACTCGGGCCTTCCCAACTATGGAGTTGCGACTCCGCGGATCGTGGGCTTGTGATGGGCCAAGTTGGAACACCCCTGCAGGGTTTGAACTTTCGAAAGCCGTGCCCGCGGTTATGTGGCAGATGGGAGCTTGTTAATTCCGGTTGTAGATAACTTGACACAATGTTTCAATACACTACCAGCGTGTGTACCGTGACTGTCAATTTCCGAATAGGGATTCGGGAGTTGAACACGGTGGGGTTATGTTTGATCGGCTTTAGCTAGGATCACTTCGTGATCATCTTTCGACCGATGCTCTTCTCTTCTCGCTCTCTTTTGCGTAAGTTAGTGCTAGTTGCTGCTGCAGACTCTTGTTTGTTCCTTCACCTCATATTCTTTCTTCAGCCTTATCCTCACCCAAGGCTTAAATAGTCTTGTTACCCGAGAACGGGATTGCTGAGTCCTCTGTGGCTCACAGTTACTCCACCACACCAGATGCAGGTTCAGCCGAGTTTGATGCAGGAGCTGGTTCAAGTACTTCATCGGGAGCTCGATGAAGCTTGTGGCCGTTTGCTTGTGACGTTTCGATGTTCAGTAGTGGTTTCTACTAGGATTCGATCCTGACCTGTGGCTTTTGTTGTTTGGTATCTTTCTTTGGATCTTACCCGTAGTCGGGCTGTGATGTTCTGATTGATGATTGTTTTATGTAATGTTTGTGTGAAGTGGCGAATGTAAGCCAACTATCTCCTTTTGCAATTTTAATCCCTCTTTTACATGAGTTGTGCATAGATACCAAACTTGAGATCATTCTAGGATGGGCTTATATCTTTAAGTCGTGCCTCGACACGTAGGAGATATAGTCCCATCCTGGGCATTACATTTCTCTTGTGTGCCTCTGTTTTAGCTCATGAGGAAGTAGTAGTTAATTCATGATCTTTTTAAGTTGGAAAAGTTTCACACCGGGATTGCATGTCTAATCTGCAAACCCCTAATACGAGAAGGAACTGGCAAAGAGTGCGTCCGGCTCATTAAAAAAATATACAACAAACAAACCCTCCTTCACGCTTTGTTCATGAGAAATCAGAAAACTTTGGCAGTGATAAACAAAGGAGATTAAGGGGATGTGATCGTCCCCGTGCGGGGGCCGTTCCTCGAAACTTGTCCAGCTCGGGAAGTAATTGAGTTATCTACTAGCATTCGTTGATGAAATATGCATATCCCAAAAATATTTTTTACCTCTGTTTTTAAAAACCAAGAGTTCTGGTACATGTTTAGTCTTTGCTTCCAACCACGGGTTTTCAACCTTGCCATCAAAAGCCATGGTTCGAGAGTCTCCACCTTCTTTCTTCAAAGCACCAACTATTGAGAGCATGATTGTCATTCTGAGTGTAATGTGCATTGTCCCAAAGTACCATTGTCTTCTGCATGATTATGATATCGCTTATTCTAAAATCATTGTATCTAGTCGTCACTTAAACTTCGGAGGTGCTCCTGCATTTATGTTTTGCTTCACTAAAGGGGGCAAGCGAGGTATCACTTTGTCATGTTTGCACACCATGCACATTACAAATCTATTGGGTGTTTCAGTATCATATTGTAAAACTTTCAGTTCTTTGTGATATTCTCATTAGGCAACTTAATTACTAAAGATTCATTATCTCAGTAAGCATTTGTCATGTGACTGTGAAAAGTTCTTATATGGTTGTTAGCATGTCACCACAGAAATTATGCTTGTTATCATTTACCTACTCGAGGATGAGCAGGAATTAAACTTGGGGATGTTGATACGTCCACAACGTCTCTATAATTTCTGCTTGCTCCATGCCTCTTTTGTGTGATATTGCTATGATATTTATGCACTTCCATACACTTTTGATCATATTTGGACTAACCTACTAATGGTTGCAAAAGTGCACAATGTTCTTGTTTTACACTTTATTGTGTAGGAATTACTTGGAAATTGACAAAAACGCAAAAGGAGTCGTATTGGAGTAGGACTCTGACTTTCCTGAAATCTGTCTGAGAACGTTTTTTAAAGATGGTCACGTTCCGGCCCGAAGAGGACGACAAACGGAAAAAGTCTAGTTGCAAAAGTTGTGGGGAATTTCGAGTGGATGCTTCTGAATATAAAATTCGTCCAAATCGGAGTCCGGACGGCCGAGAAAAGCCCGTTTTACTGAAGCCCAAAATCTGATGACGGGAATCCGAGAGTCTATATAAAGGGAGGAAACCTAGGTCACCAAGGGCCACGAATTTTCCTCCTCCCAAGCCGCCGTCTTGGAGGGGAGGACCAGCACCATTGCAGCACCATCCACAAGGAAGAAGGGGGGCCAAGGAGCCGCTGCCCCCTAGGGCCGCCGCCGCCCCCTAGGGCTGCCGTCGCCCCCAGGGCCGCCGCCGTCTCCTCCTCGCCGCCGCCGCCCCCTAGGGCCGCCGGCCGTCTCCTCCTCGCGGGGCTGCACCTCTCCATCAACACCACCATCAAGATCCTCCTCACCATGTCCATGTGTGAGTAGTCTCCTCCGGGGCTGAGGGCTTGTACGTGTAGCTATGTGGTTATCTCTCTCTCCCATGATGTGATCTTCGTTATGATCATAGGCTATGTTAATCTAGGGTGATCCCATGATATTTCCCCTTCCTCTATGTATTGGATTGATGTACTCACTTCTCTTTATCTAGTATAATCCCCGAGACCAAGGTGACATCGGTCTATTAGACATGGATTAGAAGAATATTTTCATGAGTGATTTCCTCTTTTGTGTGTTGATTGAAGATTGAGAGTCTCTTGGTGCTTGTCTTTGACTATCCTTTAGATATGTTGTGGTGATTGTGGTACTCTCTTTGGATGGCCGCGGTGACATTGGGAAACATGGCCACGGTGATTGAGAACTACGAACTTTGAGGTGTGCTTTTGTAGCCCCACATAATTCTCATCCTCTCTTGACCACAAAGGAATGACCTCCGAGTGCGTCCCCCTTGCATGTTTTATGGGAAATATCATGTGATTCGATTATGTTAATGATGTTGGGAGTTGCCACTAGTGAAAGTATGATCCCTAGGCCTTGTTTCCACCATTGCAATACCATTTGTGTTCACATTTACCACTTGTTTGCTTGCTGCACTTTTTATTACAGATTTTTATTACTTTGCTTTGCCACTCCTATCATCCATATTTTACCATCTCTTCGCCGAACTAGTGCACCTATACAACTCCTAGTTGTATTAGGTGTGTTCGGGACACAAGAGACTTCTTGTATCTTAGTTGCAGGGTTGCTTGAGAGAGACCATCTTCGACCTCTACTTCCCTGAGTTCGATAAACCTTAGGTCATCCATTTGAGGGAAATTGCTGCTGTCCTACAAACCTCTGCGCTTGGAGGCCCAACATAGTCTACAAGAATAGAAGCGTGTAGTAGACATCAGTAAGCAAACCTAGGAAAGCAATAGAATATAGGTAAGCTCCCCCTAGATGTGTGCATACAAGAGAGGGTGCTTTGGACTGCATAACACAGATACTAGGATCAATGCTCCCCCTATATTCTACAAACAATATACTCCTTGCATACAAAGAATAAGATTCTACGCACATATGTAAGGAGGATAGGGTGAGCACATATAAAGGGTAAGTAAAGCAACTGCTCACAACCTAACAGATAGCATAGACATAATAACGAGTTAGCGTGAAGGGAGCATATGTCTCACACCATATGAAAGTCTCACACACACGACACAAACACAAGCAAGCAAACAGAGTTCGACCAACGAAAAGCAAATAAACATGGCACAAGACGCAAATCCTAACACTCTCTCCCCCTTTGGCATCGAGACACCACAAAGGGAAAGAGGACACTTAAGATAAGTGGTAGCTCAGGCGGAAGACTCAGTCGTCATGCTCTCCGTCAGACTCCTGCTGCTCCTCCTCACACTCAGACCACATGTAGCCTTGTTTGGTAATCCACTTTGCCTCTGGAGTGGTGATCTCCTCTGACCCACTAGATGCATGCTCACCAAAGATCCTCATGATCTTCTTGTCACGCTGGTGAGATTGCTTGTGAGTCACATGAGCCTTGTACTGTCTCTTTGCCTGCATACAAAAGAGTTCCTTCATCTTCCTCTTCAGCTTCTTAGCCCATGAGGGCTCAGACGAGGGAGGAGCATATCCTCCAGAACTGTTCTTAGCTGGCTCCTCCTCCACTAGCTCCTCATCTGCATCCATCTGAGCTGCAGCAGCCTCTTCCTGGGTAGTGGTGTTAGCCCAACGACTCTTGATGCGAAGTCGGATAGGCTCATGACGAATCCACTACGGGGCCTCAAACTCCTCATCAGGGTAAAGCTTCTCCCAAGTCTTGGAGATAAGCAGAAACAGAAACGGACCGTAGATAGGCACTTTGCGAGAGAAAATCGCAAAGCGAAGCTCACACCACATGATATGGGAGATATCAAGTAGTTGAGTCTGAGCACTGCGAGCCTCCTCACACATCAGCAACATGTCAACGAGGTAAGCATGTACCTTGTCCTTGTCCCCAACTCGAGGAAACAAGGTGTTGCGGAAGATCCTATGCATGATATCCAGGAAGGGGTTCATCACCCATGTCTTCTTGCCACTAGCAAGTGTCTTCTCCACATAAAAAGGCAACAAATGGTCTTTGTTGGCAGATTCTTCGTTGGCATGAGGCCGAGCTCCAAGAGGGGTGTGGAGCCCCTCGTCAGCAACCTAAAGCAGATCCATAAAGTCCTTCCAAGAAGCAGTCATCTTGTGATCATTTGTCATCCAAGTCATGGTGCGTTCTTCCTTGGTATGGAAGTGCATGAAAGGATAGAACTATGCCACAATCTTTGGGTCAAAATCCATCTGAAAGGTCATGATGTGCTCAATGCCAAACTGTTCCATAAGATCTAGAGCCTCGGCAAAGTAGGCTCGGTGATCATCCCTCCGCATGTGGGCCATGTCAATCCAATGTGCATCCACATACAGGTTGTGCTTGCTCTTGAGTACCTCTTGATAGATACGATACTGCTGCTTGGTCCAGAATAGTTCATCTCCATGGAACTGAGCTCGGGGATCTGCATAAGGGTTGATCTTCCTCCTTGCGACGAACTCATGAGTGGGTATCTCCTCCATTGTCATAGTTGGTTCCTTGTTCTTGTTGGCGGCGGTCTTGAATCTGCGTTGGGGGGCATTGGAACCCTCAGGCATATCACTTTGGGTGCGCAGACGCTTGGACCCGGTGTCACGGCTGGGATTGGTGTGACGAACATTGGAACAGGAGCCACCACCTAAGACACAAGCACAAGAACACGACGGAAACACAAAGAGAATCAATGCAAAAGCCACAAAAGGCATACAAAACATGTAGAAAGGATAATATGTATGCGCTACGAAGAAGATATGAATCAAGCGGTAGTACCGCTTGACGAAAGTGGATGTAAAATTTTAGTGCCGCTTAGGGGGCGGTAGTACCGCCTAGAAGAGTTGCAGTAGTACCGCTCAGAAGGTGGTACTAAAAATTTACATCCGCGTTCATCACGGTAGTACCACTCCGTAGGGCGGCAGTACCGTTACGCGACAAAGCGGTAGTACCGCGGTCAGCTAGCGGTAGTACCGCTCGGGTCAGATCTGAAAACGGATCTAGACAAGAACGCGTAGAACGGTGAACGGTACTACGGCTGATCATAGCAACTTAGTAGCAGCATACTTACTAGCATTTCTATTGCATAACAACTCTCCTACATCCTAATCTTCCATGGATAAGGACAAGAAGAAAACAAGAACAACAAGAATCTCCCCAAAACCTAAAAACACGAACTGGGCAAAAAGAAGAGGGGATTTGGGGAGAAACCTTCATCCATGGCAAGAGGTCAAGGTGGGGATCGATCCCGCTGGTCGGAATGCGAGGAGAGCGACCGAGGGAGGAGATCCGGCGAGGTCCTCCGACGGCGTTCTTGAGGGAGAGAGAGAAACGACGTGGGGGAGACGAGATGAATGGGTATGGGGGAGTTAGAACTCCACCTGCCCTCTTATAACCCCCAGCCGTTCGAACAAGTGCGATAGTACCGCGGTCATCGCAGTAGTACCGCCCGTGATGGTTGCGGTAGCACCGTATTCTCTCTTGCGGTAGTACCGTGACTACTCATGGTAGTACCGCTCCCCAAGGAGATGCGAGTTTCGACAAGAGGCTTGAGCAAAGCAAAAAGCGCACACGCAAGGCACACGGAAAGAGAGACAACACACAACCAAAACAACACACAAGACACTCCTCCAAGAAGGAGGTCGGTGGCTGAAGCCACCTATGTTTGAGTTATTTGGTATGGCACCACAAAGAACTATCCTTGGGCCCATGACCAACACTCGTCTTGAAGCACTTATACCATCTAACATGGAAATGACAAAGAATTGATCGATTTATGCATAATGGGGGGGAGGAAGAGTTCATTGAGAGAACAATACTCCCACTATGTCCATGCCTACATCTAGGCAAGATAACTATATTCAGTGGGAGGTGTGTGCAAGGTTTCAAGCCACATTGCTCAAATCTATGATATTTAGCTCATGCCTTAACTCGCGAAATCTTGCTTCATCCAAAGGCTTCGTGAAGATATCTGCAAGGTTATCATGAGTGTTGACATAGTGAAGCTCGATTTCCCCTTGCCGAATATGATCCCGGATGAAATAATACCGAATCTCTATATGCTTCGTCTTGAAATGTTACACCAGGTTGAGAGAAATCTTGATGGCACTTTCATTGTCACACCAAAGAGGCACTTTGTCACAAGTGACACCGTAATCCTTTAAAGTTTGCCTCATCCATAGAAGTTGAGCACAACAGCTACCAGCTGCCACATACTCCGCTTCGGTGGACGAGAGAGACACACAACTCTGCTTTTTGGAAGACCAACTTACCAGAGAGCAACCAAGGAATTGGCACCCTCCGGAAGTGGACTTCCTATCCACTTTGTCTCCCGCCCAGTCTGAATCTGAGAAACCTACAAGGTTGAAGTTTGCTCCTCTTGGGTACCATAAGCCAAAGTTTGGGGTATGAGCCAAATATCGAAAGATTCGCTTGACTGCCACAAAGTGACTTTCCTTAGGTGAGGCTTGAAACCATGCACAGATTCCCACACTCAACATAATATCCGGTCTAGATGCACAAAGGTAAAGCAAGGAACCAATCATAGAACGATATACCTTTTGATCCACCGCTTTACCATTGGGATCAATGTCAAGTTGGCACTTGGTTGGCATTGGAGTGTAGCCGGCTTGACATCACTTAGATTAAACCTCTTGAGCATGTCTTGAGTATACTTGGCTTGTTTGATAAAGATTCCTTCTCTTCTTTGCTTGATCTCAAACCCAAGGAAGTACTTCAACTCTCCCATCATGGACATCTCAAAATGCATGGTCATGAGTGCGGCGAACTCATCATTGAAAGCTTTGTTAGGTGAACCAAAGATAATATCATCAACATATAGTTGGCAGACAAACAACTCCCCTTTGACCTTCTTAGTAAAAAGAGTGGGGTCGATTTTGCCAATTTCAAACCCACGATCTTGTAACAACTCGGTAAGATGCTCATACCACGCACGTGGGGCTTGTTTAAGGCCATAGAGTGCCTTATCGAGTTGATACACGTGATTGGGGAACTTAGGATCCTCAAACCTCGGGGGTTGTTTGACATACACCAACTCATTAATATGACCATTAAGAAATGCACTTTTCACATCCATTTGTTGCAACTTAAAATTATGATGAGAAGCATAGGCAAGCAACAAACGGATAGATTCAAGGCGAGCAACGGGGGCAAAGGTTTCACCGTAGTCGATACCCTCGACTTGGGAGTAGCCTTGAGCCACCAGACGCGCCTTGTTGCGAATGACAATGCCATGAACGTCCTGCTTGTTCTTAAAGATCCACTTGGTTCAAATGACATTATGGTTCTCCTTTGGCCTCGGCACCAGACGCCACACTTTGTTGCGCTCGAAGTTGTGGAGTTCTTCATGCATGGCATTAAGCCAATCAGGATCTTCGAGCGCCTCATAGACCTTCTGAGGTTCAACACAAGAGACAAAAGCTTGATGAGCACAATAGTTTGCTAATTGTCTACGAGTGCTTACCTCCTTTGTGATGCTTCCAAGAATATTCTCCATGTGATGTTATTTAGAAGCAAGCCTGGAGGCAACTTTTGCAGCAGGACGCTCCAATTGCTCTTCAAGTGATAATTGAGGAGCACTGAGTTGATCATCTTGAGCGACGTCACGAGCTTGATCTTGATCCTGAGCTTCCTCTTGATCTTGATCTTGATCTTGCTCAGAGGAGAGAACTTGGCCTTGTGCATCATTTGGTGCCTCACCACCATCTTGTGATTGATCTTGCACTTGGCCTTGTTCGTCCGGTTGAGGGCCTTCACTTTATTGTTCGGAAGCGTGTGGATCTTGGGTTGATGATTGTTCCACTTGGGTGGAACATTGTCCTTCTCCTTCAGCCACAAGGGGTTCCTCAATGGGCAGGATATATCCAACACCCATTCTTCTTATGGCTTGAGGAGGAATTTCATCACGTACATCACAAGTACCACTTTGCTCCACTTGGGAGCCGTTATTCTCATCAAACTCTACGTTACACGTCTCCTCAATGAGTCCATTGGACTTGTTGAGGACACAGTAAGCATGAGAGTTTGTAGCATAACCAACCAATATGCCCTCATGAGCTCTAGACTCAAATTTAGACAAACGAGCACCTTTCTTGAGGATGAAACACTTACACCCGAACACCCGGAAGTACTTGAGATTGGGCTTGTTACCGGTAAGAATCTCATATGGAGTTTTGTTCAAACCTTTGCGGAGATAGAGTCGGTTGGATGCATGACATGCGGTGTTGATGGCTTCGGCCCAAAAGTTGTATGGAGATTTGAATTCCGCCATCATGGTCCTTGCCGCGTCCATCAATGTCCGGTTCTTTCTCTCCGCTACACCATTTTGTTGAGGGGTATAAGGTGCGGCATATTGATGTTTGATCCCCTCATCACTAAGAAACTCATCCAAGGTGTAGTTCTTGAACTCGGTGCCGTTGTCACTTCGGATCATCAAAATCTTTGCTTCATGTTGTCGTTGAGCTTCATTTGCAAAGTTGATGACGGTTTGTTGGGTCTCACTCTTCTTCTTGAAGAAGTATACCCAGGTGTATCTTGAATAATCATCCACAATCACCAAGCAATACTTTCTACCCCCAAGACTATCAAAATATGGAGGCCCAAAGAGATCCATGTGAAGGAGCTCTAAAGGTCTTTTTGAGTAGATGATAGTAGTGGGAGGGTGAGCCGTCTCATGTAGCTTTCCTTCAATACAAGCATTGCAAGCACGATCTTTGGCAAAGCTAACATTTGTTAGTCCACGGACATGGTCCCCCTTGAGAAGACTTTACAAAGATCTCATATTGATATGGGCTAACCGGCGATGCCAAGCCATCCCACATCAACTTTAGCCATTAGGCATGTCGCGGTCTTAGTGGGTTGCTCTGAGAAGTTCACCACATAGAGACCGTTCTCGACATGTCCAACATAGGCTACTTTAAGAGTCTTGCTCCACAAGAGGGCTACGGTATCAATATCAAAGAATGTAGCAAAGCCCATGAGTGCAAGTTGATGAACAGAAAGAAAGTTATATGCAAGGAACTCAACAAGCATGACTTTCTCGATCGTGAGATCATGAGAAACTACAACCTTTCCAAGCCCCAATACCTTAGAAGATGAAGCATCACCCCATTCGACGTTGGTGGACATGGATGAACCTAGATGCACGTCCACCACCAAGTCTTTGCTTCCGGTCATCTGATTTGTGGCTCCACTATCGAGCAACCATGATCCCCCACCGGAAGCAAACTCCTACAAGAGATCAATGCTTGGATTTAGGTACCCATTTCGTAATGGGTCCTTTGAGGTTAGTAAAAAGGGTCTTAGGAACCCAAATAGACCATTCAATGTACTCATAAGAAGAACCAACAAATTTAGCAAAGACATGACCATCACTAGCACGACATAAAACATAAGAAGGATTAAAGTCGCCGGCCATGTTTGATGGTATGGTGGGATTTTTCTTGACTCCACCACCCTTCACATTGTTCTTCTTCTTAGACGCACCCTCTCCTTCTTTCACAAAGGTTTGATGGAGAGGGGGAGGTAGCTTGGTCTTGTCGTTCTTCTTCTTCTTGGGCTTGGGAACAAACCCAATTCCTTCCTTTGCCACAACCTCCTTTTGATTACTCAAAAGATTGTTGAGGTTCTTCTCACCTTGTATACATGTCACAAGGCCTTTCTCAAGTTGCTTCTTCAACATGGCATTTTCTTCAATAAGATGCACATGCTCGCAACATGGGTTAGTAGCATTTGCATTATCAATCAACACCATGCGAGGAAAGATAGCTTTTTCCTTGGTTAGCGAAACTTGGAGTTGATCATGAGACTCCTTGAGAGAAGCATGTATACCTTTCAAGGCCTTGTGAGCCTTATCAAGTGTAACAAACTCCTCCTTGAGTCCAGCATGCTCAACCCCAAGTTTTGCCTTCTCGGAATTAATCATACGAGAGACAACTAGAGTATGATCGAGATCTTTCTTTAATTTAGCATGATCATCGTTGTGTGACTCCTCAAGAGCCAAACGAAGACCACGCTCTTCCTCTAGAGCATTAGAGAGATCCGATATCTCATCAGCATAGTCTCGACTATGTCCTTCCATTTTAGCAATGGTCTCCTCGTGAGCCTCGATCATGTCATTGGCCTCACCGAGTTGTTCCAAGAGAGCAACAAAATGCTTCTTGGGTTTGCCCTTGAGTTTACTCATAAACAACTCAAATTCATTCTCTTTCTCCTTAGCTCCCTCACTGTCATCAATACAATCCGTCAATGAAGGATTAGTGATGATGGTAGTGTTGATGTTAGGAGTTACCTTGTTGGTGGCCTTAGCCAAGAGACACTTGGCGGTGATGTTCTCATTTGGTGAGTCGAAGAGAGATGAGCGAGGAGTAGTTGTAATAGCAATTGTGGCCATGGTGCCCATCTCATCATCTTCATCATTATCATCATCCTCAACACATTCTTCTTGGGCCACCAACCCTTTAGGAGGGGTCTTCTTGTTGAAGTTGTTCTTGTTGGGATAAGACTTGGCCTTATCCTTCCGGATAAGCTTGCCTCCAAAGTCTTCTCTTTTCTCATATGGGCAATCTACAAGAAAGTGGCTCACATTCCCACAGTTGAAGCATGTCCTCACTCGTTGCTTGCCCTTGTTGCCACTTAAGTTGTTCTTGTTGAAGTTGGGCCTTGAATTCTTCTTGTTGCCCCAAAATTGCCGTGAAGCAAGAGCCATGTGCTCATGATAGGCATATTTGGTGTCTGATTTCTACACACGCTTCTACTCTTGTAGACTATGTTGGGCCTCCAAGCGCAGAGGTTTGTAGGACAGCAGCAATTTCCCTCAAGTGGATGACCTAAGGTTTATCGAACTCAGGGAAGTAGAGGTTGAAGATGGTCTCTCTCAAGCAACCCTGCAACTAAGATACAAGAAGTCTCTTGTGTCCCCAACACACCTAATACAACTAGGAGTTGTATAGGTGCACTAGTTCGGCGAAGAGATGGTAAAATATGGATGATAGGAGTGGCAAAGCAAAGTAATATAAATCTGTAATAAAAAGTGCAGCAAGCAAACAAGTGGTAAACGTGAGCACAAATGGTATTGCAATGGTGGAAACAAGGCCTAGGGATCATACTTTCACTAGTGGCAACTCCCAACAACATTAACATAATCGAATCACATGATATTTCCCATAAAACATGCAATGGAGACGCACCCGGAGGTCATTCCTTCGTGGTCAAGAGAGGACGAGAATTATGTAGGGCTACAAAAGCACACCTCAAAGTTCGTAGTTCTCAATCTAAGGATTTCCCAATGTCACTGCGTCCATCCAAAGAGAGTCCCACAATCACCACAACATATCTAAAGGATAGTCAAAGACAAGCACCAAGAGACTCTCAATCTTCAATCAACACACAAGGGAGGAAATCACTCATGAAAATATTTTTCTAATCCATGTCCAATAGACCGCTGTCACCTTGGTCTCGGGGATTATACTAGATAAAGACAAGTGAGTACATCAATCCAATACATAGAGGAAGGGGAAATATCATGAGATCACCCTAGATTAACATAGCCTATGATCACAACGAAGATCACATCATGGGAGAGAGAGATAACCACATAGCTACACGTGCGAGCCCTCGGCCCCGGAGAAGACTACTCACACATGGACATGGTGAGGAGGAGGTTGATGATGGTGTTGATGGAGAGGTGCAGCCCCGCGAGGAGGAGACGGCCGGCGGCGGCGGCGGCCCTTGGGGGCGCGGCGGCCCTAGGGGGCAGCGGCTCCTTGGCCCCCCTTCTTCCTTGTGGATGGTGCTGCAATGGTGCTGGTCCTCCCCTCCAAGACGGCGGCTTGGGAGGAGGAAAATTCGTGGCCCTTGGTGACCTAGGTTTCCTCTCTTTATATAGACTCTCGGATTCCCGTCATCAGATTTTAGGCCTCAGTAAAACGGGCTTTACTCGACCGTCTGGACTCCGATTTGGACGAATTTTATATCCAGAAGCATCGCCTTGAAATTCCCCACAACTTTTGCAACTAGACTTTTTCCGTTTGACGTAGGCTTCGTGCCGGAACATGACCATCTTTAAAAAACGTTCTCAGACAAATTTCAGGAAAGTCAGAGTCCTACTCCAATACGACTCCTTTTGCGTTTTTGTCAATTTCCAAGTAATTCCTACACAATAAAGTGTAAAACAAGAACATTGTGCACTTTTGCAACCATTAGTAGGTTAGTCCAAATATGATCAAAAGTGTATGGAAGTGCATAAATATCATAGCAATATCACACAAAAAAGGCATGGAGCAAGCAGAAATTATAGATACATTTTGGACGTATCAACATCCCCAAGCTTAATTCTTGCTCGTCCTCGAGTAGGTAAATGATAACAAGCATAATTTCTGTGGTGACATGCTATTAACCATATAAGAACTTTTAACAGTCACATGACAAATGCTTACTGAGATAATGAATCTGTAGTAATTAAGTTTCCTCATGAGAATATCACAAAGAACTGAAAGTTTTACAATATGATACTGAAACACTCAATAGATTTGTAGTGAGCATGGTGTGCAAACATGACAAAGTGATACCTCGCTTGCCCCCTTTAGTGAAGCAAAACATAAATGCAGGGGCACCTCCAAAGTTTATGTGACGACTAGATACAATGATTTCAGAATAAACGATATCATAATCATGCAAAAGACAATGGTACTTTGGGACAATGCACATTACACTCAGAATGACAATCATGCTCTCAATAGTTGGTGCTTTAAAGAAAGAAGGTGGAGACTCTCGAACCGTGGCTTTTGATGGCAAGGTTGAAAACCCGTGGTCGGAAACAAAAACTAAACATGTACCAGAGCTCTTGGTTTTTAAAACAGAATTAAATTTTTTTAGAGATGCATATATCGTCAACGAATGCTAGCAGATAACTTAATTACTTCTCGAGCTGGACAAGTTTCGAGGAACGGCTCCCGAATGAGGACGATCACATCCTCTTAATCTCCTTTGTTTATCACTGGCAAAGTTTTCTGATTTCTCATGAACAAAGCGTGAAGGAGGGTTTGTTTGTTATATTATCTTTTTGAGCCGGGCGCACTCTATGCCAGTTCCTTCTCGTATTATGGGTTTGCACATTAGACATGCAATCCCGGGGTGAAGCTTGTCCAACTTAAAAAGATCATGAATTAACTACTACTTCCTCATGAGCTAAGACAGATGCACAAAAGATAAATGCTTTTTTTGAATAATTTCGAGATGGTACATGAAAGTCTTCGTTAGGAATGGCAGGTAAATACCATGTATAGGAAGGTATGGTGGACTCATATGGCATAACTGGTTTAAAGAATTTTGGATGCACAAGCAGTCAGTCCGCTTAGTACAGGCGAAGGTTAGCAAAAGACTGGGAGCGACCAACTAAGAGAGCAATGACGGTCATAATCATGCAGAGCGACAAAGCAACATTGAATCAGGCATGGAAGTTATATCGCTACTCAGAAATTAAAGATCATCAAGGCTTGATAGACTTTCTTTACAGTCTTAAATATGCGTGAGCATATGCCAAGTCAATCAAAATAAATTCTTGAAGGAAGATATCACTAGACCATACCACATCATAGGCAAACAAATCATGTTGGTACTCCAATAACACATTGAGAACCCCCCAGCTATTTGAGACTAACCATAAGAAAACATGAACTACTAAGCACCATTATGCACATAGCATTTTTATCATAGACATATCAACCAGTGCAACATAAGCCAACTCTCTTAACAACATAAGCATTATAACTAAAGAGAGTTCCGGCGACCAACTAAACAAAAGCTCTTTAAAAAGTAAAGCATGAAAACTAAGAGCTAAGCATGATAGTAGCTATTGAAAGACAAAGAACACACACAGCAAGGATATACATGAAAATTCTATGTTATGTCCTAGGTTGAAGTGGAGCGTGTTTCTCTCCCACACAAAGAATGCTGAGTTCCAACTCGTTATAAAAAGAAAGCAAGGCTAAAGAAAACTAAAAAGGAAACTAAAAGCAAGACGCTCCAAGTATAGCACATAACACATGAAGTGATAAAAATATAGTGGAACGAAAGACGAAATGATAATGTTGATGGAGAAGGGGATGCACGGGGGCATCCCCAAGCTTAGACGCTTGAGTCTTCTTGAATATTTCTTGGGGGTGCATGGGGGCATCCCCAAGCTTGAGCGTTTGACACTCCTGAATCTTTTTATCATCTTCCCCCGCACACTTGAAAACTCCCTTCATACATAACTCATCATAATCTGATTAGCGAGGTTAGTACCCTTAATAAAATAATTTTTCCTTGCTGGAAATAAGGATATTCATGAAGGTCTACTGTTTCTCAAGATTGCCAAAAGGTTTTTGCAAAGAAAAAGCAAGCTCAAGGTTTGCAAAACGAAGGAAAGGCAAAACAGGACATAATCTGTGAAAAACAGACCAGCAGGTAGTAAATTATTTTTTCGGGGCACTTCTGCAACTCTAATCAAAAAACTCAGAACAGACGCCCGAAAGCCAATTGTATAGAGCACGCTGTCGAAAAAATTCAGACCAAAGAGATGATCCGGTGATTTTATACGAATTTTTCTATCCAAGGACATAATATGTTTCCTGGACAGCACGTCACAACTTTTGAACTTTCTTGCAATCAGAGGCTACACTTGGCACAAAGCTGAAAAGTAAATATACAATGATGATGCTACTGTAGTAACAACATCAAGACACAACAAAAGCAAAATAAAATTTTATTCATTGTGGGCTGCCTCCCAAAAGCGCTTTCTTTTATGCCTTTAAGCTAGGCATAAGACTTTAATGATGCTCTCGTAGGAATAAGAGTTGAAGAACAAAAGAGAGCATCAAGAAGCAAATACCAAACACATTTAAGCCTAACATGCTTCCTATGCATAGGAATATTGCAATAGAATAATTCATTGAAGCACAAAGCAATAAGCATAGGAAGGCAAAACAAGCATAACTTCAAAATATTCACCATAAAGAGAGGGAACTTGATATTATTGAAATATCTATAAGCATATGTTCCCTTCTCATAATAATTTTCAGTGGGATCACGAATAAACTCAACAATATAAGCATCACATAAAGCATTGTTACCATGACCCACATGCAAAAAAGTACTCTTACTTTCCACATAAGCATCTTTGGGGAGCCCATGGTTAGGACATTTTAGCATTAACGTTTTCAGTCTCCCCCAAGCTTGAGCTACGCTCTCTCCGTCACGAGACCTAAAGTTATAGATATAGTTCCTGTCTCGATGAATTTCATGAAGAGGATAAAACTGGAGTAAAAGAGAGACATAAGCTCTTGCCAATCAAGCAAGTGCGAGTTATCGAGAAGCTTATACCAATCTGAAGCTTTATCTATAAGTGATACGGCGAACAATTTCCTCATGACAAACTCCCTTGATACACCTGCAAGCTTAAATAATGAACATAATTGTGACAGATATAGCAAGTGTTCACCGGGATGTCTGTCTCCTGCGTAATGATTAGCCAAAACATAATCGATAAAACCAGCTGGTATTTTATAGGGCACAATTTCAGTAGGGGGAGGAGCAACCACCACAGGTGTGGGGCGTCTTCCCGCAAGCAACGATCCAATAGCAAGGTTGTCCATAAGCATAACTAGTGAAATAAAAACAAGAAACAAAAAGATTTAATTGCAAGATCTAAAGATATACCTTCAAGCACTCACCTCCCCGGCAACGGCGCCAGAAATAGCTTGATGTCTACACACGCTTCTACTCTTGTAGACTATGTTGGGCCTCCAAGCGCAGAGGTTTGTAGGACAGCATCAATTTCCCTCAAGTGGATGACCTAAGGTTTATCGAACTCAGGGAAGTAGAGGTTGAAGATGGTCTCTCTCAAGCAACCCTGCAACTAAGATACAAGAAGTCTCTTGTGTCCCCAACACACCTAATACAACTAGGAGTTGTATAGGTGCACTAGTTCGGCGAAGAGATGGTAAAATATGGATGATAGGAGTGGCAAAGCAAAGTAATATAAATCTGTAATAAAAAGTGCAGCAAGCAAACAAGTGGTAAACGTGAGCACAAATGGTATTGCAATTGTGGAAATAAGGCCTAGGGATCATACTTTCACTAGTGGCAACTCCCAACAACATTAACATAATCGAATCACATGATATTTCCCATAAAACATGCAATGGAGACGCACCCGGAGGTCATTCCTTCGTGGTCAAGAGAGGACGAGAATTATGTAGGGCTACAAAAGCACACCTCAAAGTCCGTAGTTCTCAATCTAAGGATTTCCCAATGTCACCGCGGCCATCCAAAGAGAGTCCCACAATCACCACAACATATCTAAAGGATAGTCAAAGACAAGCACCAAGAGACTCTCAATCTTCAATCAACACACAAGAGAGGAAATCACTCATGAAAATATTTTTCTAATCCATGTCCAATAGACCGCTGTCACCTTGGTCTCGGGGATTATACTAGATAAATACAAGTGAGTACATCAATCCAATACATAGAGGAAGGGGAAATATCATGGGATCACCCTAGATTAACTAGCCTATGATCACAACGAAGATCACATCATGGGAGAGAGAGATAACCACATAGCTACACGTACGAGCCCTCGGCCCCGGAGAAGACTACTCACACATGGACATGGTAAGGAGGAGGTTGATGATGGTGTTGATGGAGAGGTGCAGCCCCGCGAGGAGGAGATGGCCGGCGGCAGCCACGGAGGCGGCGGCGGCGGCCCTAGGGGGCAGCGGCTCCTTGGCCCCCCCTCTTCCTTGTGGATGGTGCTGCAATGGTGCTGGTCCTCCCCTTCAAGACGGCGGCTTGGGAGGAGGAAAATTCGTGGCCCTTGGTGACCTAGGTTTCCTCTCTTTATATAGACTCTCGGATTCCCGTCATCAGATTTTGGGCCTCGGTAAAACGGGCTTTACTCGGCCGTCCAGACTCCGATTTGGATGAATTTTATATCCAGAAGCATCGCCTCGAAATTCCCCACAACTTTCACTACTAGACTTTTTCCGTTTGACGTCGGCTTCGTGCCGGAACGTGACCATCTTTAAAAAAACGTTCTCAGACAGATTTCAGGAAAGTCAGAGTCCTACTCCAATACGACTCCTTTTGCGTTTTTGTTAATTTCCAAGTAATTCCTACACAATAAAGTGTAAAACAAGAACATTATGCACTTTTGCAACCATTAGTAGGTTAGTACAAATATGATCAAAAGTGTATGGAAGTGCATAAATATCATAGCAATATCACACAAAAAAGGCATGGAGCAAGCAGAAATTATAGATACGTTTTGGACGTATCAGTGTCCTCGGGGCAACACTCATCGTCATCCTCCTCCTCCTCTTCTTTCACACAAGCCTTGGCCTTCAAGGCAAGGTTAGGCTTCTTTGATTGTTGAGATCTTAAAACCGCATTGTCGGCGGTCTTGTCCAAGATCCTCATGGCAACGAACTCATCCAACACTTCATTTGATGACAAAGTGTGGAAGTCCGGTCTTTGGCGAATGACGGAGGACATGGCCTTGTGGTAAGGCATTATGGCCTTGAGAAACTTGCGCTTGATCCAATTGTCATCCGTGTCCTTGTTCCCATGATCTCGATGTAACGACCCGAATCTGATAAGATTCGATGTCTCTGTGCTTACCATGCTAGTCCCTGGATCGACTCGCTAGCACACACAGTACATATGAATATCAAATAACAAGTGCATCATTTACTATAGCATATGATCCAGAATATACAAAGTATTACAAACTGAGTAGCACACAGCTAACTTATTCAATAACAACGGAAATGTAGCATAAGTAAACTATGAGTCCATCAATGCCCACTGGAGAAAATGTTGAGTGAAGACTCGCGACCCTACTGTATCTCAATGATCATCTGAAAAACCTGCAACATGATAAGTTGCAGCCACAAAGGGTCAATGCATTGAATGTATTGGCAAATCACACAATATGATATGGCAAACCTACATCCATAAGTAAAGTATGACAACAAAATACTCAAGTCAATTTGGAGAAGAAAGTCTTCAACTACCTCCACTAAATGAACTCGTAACCGACTCTAATATACTCGCCCAAGAAAACCCAAAGATTCTAATAAACATGACAAGAACTTTAGAAGTATCTCTCAAGTGCGCTTTGTCAGTGGCGCATTCTCTAGGAACAATAGAGCGCTCTACCAAGGACGCATCCACCTGATTTATGTTCCGAAAACTATACCTCGCCTCAAGTGCGCTCTGTTAATGGCGCATTCTCTAGGGACAATAGAGCGCTCTGCCAGTGACGCATTCACCTGGTTAATAATCCCGAGCCTACGGCTATAAACACTCACCACTTTCATGGATCACTCGACACATGCCCGCGTCTACCATACTAAGTTGATCACACCATCACATAACACAATCAATACCAAACATAACACGAGATACACATATCAGGCCAAGCATATATCATAGCACCAAAATCACACTTGCATAGCAAAATATAGGATGAGCAAAATCAAAAGTGCAAACTTGCCTTGAACGGTGTTGAAGTACTCTAACACTTAATTCTGATCCACTTGACACTTCGGACAATCTATACGATAACGAAGGCACCGATAAATAAACTGTGTTCACATAACACCACAATAAGGTCAACAACAAGGAATTCAAATAAAAACTTAATTAACATAACATATCAGTAGGTATAGCTCTTCTACATGCTAGTAGGATCACAATGCAAAAAGAATCAACTAGTTTGGATCTACGATTTAAAAGATATAGCCTCCGGAAGATTGAATTCAAATTTAAACAAACTCAAATTTGAACTGTTCAAAAAATGTGAAATTTTGGTTCTATGGTATTCTCCTGGTCTCTACGAGTACACAGGAAAAAGAATCGATGAATTTGGAGTTATAAGCTAAAAGATATACCTAATTGAACATTTGATATGGAATCTGTGAAAAATAAACTATGCCAAAACTGTGTTCGTGGAAGAACTGCTGCGGCTGTGGATGTGCCATGTGGCGTGACATGAATGGCTGAAGGGTTTTTCTGTTTTGTCTAAATGGCGGACGGCCACAATGTTAAGGAAAAGATTTCGGTGATAAAAAAAGTATGATCTATCTGGGCCGTCAGAGAGATATCCGACGGATGGGATGACTCACGGGAAAATAGACGCTTGTGGTCGCCGGACTTGAAGAAGAAAGGCGCGGGTGACTCGGTGGTGATGACGGCGGCGGCTACGGGCACTCTCCGGTGACGGCGGTTTGACGAGAGGAAGAGGTGCACGACAGCAGGGAGTTTGGAGGCGTCTGGGGCGACGGGGTGGCCTCTGCTAGCTCCGGTTCGCCAACAATGGCGCGGCGACGTCGGAGAACTCCGGCGGAACTCGAACCTCGTCCTACAAGTCCTCTGAATAAACAAACAATTTAGGCGGGCGAGGAACATCATTATACAGAGGGATCTGCAATGAGGATGGGGATCGTAACCTCCTAAAGGCGACGTATTCGACCAGCGGCAGAAACTTCAGACGAGAACTCCGGCGAGATCGGAACAGCGTTCTAGGGCACGGGAGTCCAAGGTTTTGCCAAAAATCCGTCGAGGGGGGATTGGGGATCTTAAATATGGAGTCAGGATGGGGCGAGGGCAGCAGATCGATCGATCGATCCAACTGAGGTCGGGTGCGGCAGCTACAGAGTCAGTGAAGAACACGGTCGATGAAGGAGATGACAGGTGGGTCAGGCTCGTCAGCGACAGAGGGAAGAAAAAGAAAAAAAGAATTGGACAGAGCTGCGGGGTGGGCTGCTTGCTGCGCCAAAATGGGCTGACCTGCCGCGCTAGGCTGCGCGCGCGGGGCGAGAGACGGAGTTGGGCTGCGGCAGTGCGGGGTGTTTGCTGGGCTGCGGTACTGACTGGCTAGCCTGGCTTGGCCGGCTGCTTTCCTTTTTTTAAACAACTGACATAGAAAGAAAACTAACTAAAATAAAACATTAGTATAAAATCTAAATAAAAAATACATATAGACACAGTAAAATCAAAATGACTAATATAAAATATAGGAACACTAGTTCTACCTATAATACAATTTTGTAAAATCATTTGCATGCAATAGGCCACTAAAACAGCAAAATAACACACAAACAAAATATTTTAGCAGTTGTGAAAAATACAAGAACATATTAAAAGAACTAGAGACATTATTATGGACAATATGAACACTTTTAAAACCTAAATATACAAAAATATAATCTATGCAATGCAAGCATACAAAGAGCATTATAACAACTAAAAACTTTGAGTTTCAACAACTCCAAAATACTACCAATATTCAGAAATTTCAAAATAGGAATAGAAAACATGGTGTAAAAGAATGATCCTATTAACATTCCAAATTCGAAAAATTTGGGATGTTACACTCGAAGAGAAACCACAAGAGTGGTTAATCTCCGATAAAGTTCACGAGGATCTTCATCTTCGATCATAGCAAACTCATCGGCTTCATCTTGCACAACTTCATAGTTAGAGCGTTGAATGCTTGCGCTCCCCTTGTACATGGAGCCAACATGCTCCCAAGCTTCCTTGGCCACGGTGAAGGGTCGAAGATGTGCAATGTCTTCGGGAGGGATAGCATTTTGAAGTACGCAAAGAACGGACTCGTTGAATTGATGACTCGTAGCTTCTCTCGGAGTTAAGTTGTCAGGATCACGTGGATAAAAACCTTGCTCAATGATTCTCCAAAGATTAGTAGAGCAATGATTTAAATGACATTTAAAGCGAAACATCCAAGTAGCAAAATCAGATTTTTTTTTCATAAACTTAGGAGGAGGCCCAACGGAATTTAAATGCGGTGTAGGAACAGGTCCTCCATAGTGTGTAGGAGGAGCGGAGTGGGCAAAGATCCCACTCCCATTCTTAGTAATCGGGGCTTGTTCACTACTTGTTTCTCCCTTGTCGGGAGTAGATGGTAGCGGGACGAACCACTTCCAATGGTGTGGTGGATAATTTAAGCCCCTCAAGCAATTCCTTAAACATGCCTTTGACCTCGGTCGCTAGTGATTCTTTCAATGTGGTCATAGCCACATTGAACTCCTCACGAGAGACCGAGGCTCCCCCATCGGACGTAGGCAAGGACGAAGTTCCACCGGAATGTTCCTCCGTCTCGACTACGTTGTCACCTATACTCTTTGGATGGTAAAGTCCTTAAAAAGAGACGAGGCTCTGAAACCAATTGAAAGGATCGATATGGTTGACTAGAGGGGGGTGAATTGGCAACTAACAATTTTTAGTTTTTCTTAACCAATTAAAATTAAGCAACAAAGTAAGTTGTCTAGATATGCTATTATGATGACAACTTATAGGAAGCAAGATAATAACCTCACAAGCAAGCTATCTAAAATAAATAAGGAAAGCTTGCACAAGTAAAGGGAAGAAATAACCACAAGTGGAGCCGGTGAAGACGAGGATGTGTTACCTAAGTTCCTTCCCTTTGAGAGGAAGTACGTCTCCGTTGGAGCGGTGTGGACGCACAATGCTCCCCAAGAAGCCACTAGGGCCACCGTATTCTCCTCACACCCTCACACAATGCAAGGTGCTGTGATTCCACTAGTGGTGTCCTTGAAGGCGGCAACCGAACCTTTACAAACAAGGTTGGGGCTATCTCCACAACCGAATTGGAGGCTCCCAACGACACCACGAAGCTTCACCATAATGGAATATGGCTCTGAGGTGACCTCAACCATCTAGGGTGCTCAAACACCCAAGAGTAACAAGATCCGCAAGGGATTAGTGGGGGGAATCAAATATGTCTTGGTGGAAGTGTAGATCGATGCCTTCTCAAGCAATCCCGAGGAAATCAACAAGTTTGATTGGCTAGGGAGAGAGATCGGGCGGAAATGGAGCTTTGAGCAACAATGGAGCTTTGGGGAGGAAGAGGTAAGTCTTCTTGGAGAAGAAGACTCCTTATATATAGTGGGAGAACAAATCCAACCGTTATCCCACATTTCTGCCCGCAGAGCGTGGTACTACCGCACGTAAGTTGCGGTACTACCACTCGGCCCAGCGATACTACCGCTCTGGATGCGGTACTACCGCTGGTGCAGTACTTGCCATGACTAGCCCTGTTGCGTTGAAGCAACGGGCGGTAGTACTGCCTGAGCGGTACTACCGTACGTCCCTGCGGTACTACCGCAAGGCAGGGCTAGACAGGCCGAGGAGAAGTGCAGACTAAATAAAATACATCCGCAGAAATACGGTCGTAGCAAAAACACGACACGGTACTACCGCTTGACCCAAGCGGTACTACCGTGTAGGATGCGGAAGTAAAAAATCACTTCCGCACCTACTACCGTACTAGTTACGACACTGGGCCAGCCACACGGTACTACCATGCTCATGCTACGGTACTACCGCTCTGTGCGGTACTACCGCGGTCCTTAGGCGGTACTACCGTGTGGCTGTGCGGTATTGCGGAAGTAAAAAAATCACTTCTGCATCTACTACCGTACTAGTTACGACACTGGGCCAGCCACACGGTACTACCATGCTCATGCTACGGTACTACCGCTCTGTGCGGTACTACCGCGGTCCTTAGGCGGTACTACGTGTGGCTGTGCGGTATTACCGCTCACTCTGAGCAGTACTACCGCATGCCAGGCAGTTGTAGTAGTAGGAAGCCATTGTTTTTGTACTGACGAGGAAAACAACCGGAGCTCCAGAGAAGCAAAGGGAAGGTGGTGCGAATGAGTAGACGTGTACGTGTTGATTCCACCCAAACCTTTCCGAAGCGGATCCCCTCTTAATAGTACGGCTTTCCTATAACTCAATTCCACCGAAAAAGAAACAAAAGGAAACACCGTCTTCCATAAGATCCGAGGGGCACTTAATCGTCTTGTGCCTAGGTGATACATATCCGAAAAAGCTTATTGCACCCGATTAGTCCGCAAATGCATAGTCATCAATCACCAAAACTACTTAGGGAGAAATATGCCTTTACAGCATCCTAGCCCATGAGCTGAGTCCGCGCGGCACATGTGTCATCCGTTTTCTAAAAAAAAGGTTGGGTCGCCCTGTTCAACCTATCTGAAAAGTGTCGAATGCTTAATTCCATTTCTAGTCAAATTTAGAAATTCATAGAATTGTCACTTCAAATTCAGTTGAGTTGATTGAAGTTCCTAAATTCATCATATGTACAGACCTATGTAATAGCCAATTTTCGTAATTATGCATGAAGATTTTCTATGTATTTTTGTTTTAATCTATATTTAATATATATATATATATATGACTTCATTAGAAATTCATAATCAATTCCCTGTTGGTTCAACTCCAGTACGAAAAATTTATATAAACCCTTATTTGACACCATTAATTTGTGTCATGATTTTCAGAGAATCGTATTTAAAAAATAACACTAAAAATATAGCTTGCAAAAGGGGCAGTTTTCAAAAAATTTGTTACAATAAAAATCATTTCTCAGCTGCCAAAAGGAGGGGGGTTTGTGTGAAGCAAGTGGAACAAATAAGATGAAAAAAAAGTACTTGTGCATTTTCTATAAATTTCTATTACTTTCTTCGCATGAAACCATAGAAATAGTGTAGTATTTGGCAATAAAATACAGCACACTTGCAGTTTAAATTTGAATTACTTTATGTAAATCTCTAGAAATAGTGAATGATTTGGCACAAGTTCAAATTTTGCCATTTACTAGGCTGACGGGTGTGTAGATTGTTCTTTTCCATTTTTTTTTGATTTCCAATATTTTTTGAAATGTTTAAATTTTAGTTTTTCTGCGGGCTTTTTTCTTTCCAGTTTTAATTTTTTCAACACATGTCTAAATTATTTATATACATTATACACTAGTTAAATGTAGACATAACTGAGACACCTTTTCGGTCAATATCAATAACGGAATCTGGATGCTCATATTGGTTACTACATATTCTACACAGATCTTTTATCGGTTGAACCACGGTGTCAAGGATCTGCTTAATCATGTATGCAATTCCCTTTGTCCGACTATATGTTATTTGCCCGAAATTCGATCATCGGTATCTCTATACCTAGTTCACG
Organism: Secale cereale; assembly: GCA_902687465.1. NCBI lineage: Eukaryota > Viridiplantae > Streptophyta > Magnoliopsida > Poales > Poaceae > Secale > Secale cereale. The sequence continues at coordinate 797,247,895 of LR738710.1, read as the reverse complement.
AATATATCAATTTGTTGACCTTCCTTTTTAATTCACGAACATTCTCTTAAATTCTCAACCATTTTTTAAATTTATAAACATTTCTTTAATTCACACACATTGCTTTGAAATCCATGTTTCCTGTCTGAATAAAGAAAACTTATTGGAAAAACAATTGAATAACCCCACCAAAAGATAGTGGCTATTGGGCCTGCTATTTATCCAATGTTTTTAAAATTCAAATAACTATTTCATACAATTCAATAAAGTGTATGTTACATTTCGAAAAAAACTGAACCCACTTCAACAAAATTTTCTAACATTTCTTGTAGAAAAATTATCCAATGTATAAAAATGTTTGCATGGTAAAAAACAAGTTCCAACATGTATTTGAAAAATGTTCAACACATGTTTGAAAAATGGTCAAAACAAGTATTTGAAAACACGTTAAAATTTTATTTAAAAATAAAAAAATACAAAATATGTGTATACATTTTTTTAATGTGAACAGAAAAGGCATTAAGCATATATTTTAAAAATGATAATCATGATTTTTTTTGAATTACTAAAGAAAAAATCAGACATACACTAAAGTGTACAAGATGTATGAAAATTTTGGAAATATGTTTACAAAAAGGGAAATGAAAATGAGAAAAAGAAAATCGGTTAAAACCAAAGAGAGTCAAGGAAGAAAAAAGGAATAACAAAGAAAACTAATGAAAACTCAAAATCCAGATGAAGAAAGCCGATGCAAAAACTATGAAAAATCGATTAAAAAACTGCCGGGATAAAACTCGAGTGCGCTAGAGTGTTGGCCGGCATAAACCGCCCTTTCGGTAAGTGCGCGGTAATAAGAATCAGTGCGGGCGATGTGTCGCTCCCTTCCGAGGTTCCCTACACCGCCTTGGCGTGTACTCTGTGTGTTAGTTTAGTCCTATCCATGGGCAGGTTTTTGTTTGCTAGACGGAATGGACAAGGTTCTCAACCCAACAGCAAGGGACAACACGATACAGTTTTCCTATTTGGCTCCTTGAGCGCCGATTACCGCATTTCTGGTACGCGGCGCTCATGTCCCTCTTATTGGGCCGGTTCATGTACGCTATAGCTAATTTTGGTTCGGGGTTTCCCTATGTTTTTTCTATTGAATTTTTAATCGATTTTTTAATCTTATTTTTTTATTTTTTGAAAATTATATAAATTCGTAAAAAAATCACGATTTTTAAAAGTATGATCAACATTTTTCAAACTCGTGAACCTTTTCCAAATTCATCATTTTTAATATGTGATTTTTAAATCTGTAAATGTTTTTTAAACTCACGATCTTTTTCAAACTCGCGAACTTTCCTCAAATTAGCGAAGTTTTTTTCAAATTCACAAACTTTTTTTCATTGTCATGAACATTTTTTAATTCCGCAAACTTTTCCCACTCGTGAACTTTCCTCAAGTCAGCGGACTTTTTTCAAATCGGAGAACTTTTCGAACACGTGAACTTCTTTTACAGTCGCGAACTTTCCTCAAGTCCGCGAACTTGTTCAAACTCGTCAACTTTTTTCAAACTCACATTTTATTTGTAATTTCGTGACTTTTTTCAAATCTGTGAGCATTTTCCAACCCATGAACTTTTCTCAAATTAATATTTTTTTGTCAAATTTGTACCTTTTCTTCAAATTCATGAACTATTTTTAAATTTGCAAACAATTTTCTGATCTGCCTTTTTTAAGTCAACGGTCACAAAAGTCATTTTTTTAAGAGATGGTCAAAAAAAAGTTAAGTGGCACGTGAAGGAGGGTCATAAAAGTCAAGTGGCACATGAAGGAGCAAACCAAGCCGCAAGTGAGCGAAGAAAGGGGCGAGTGAACGAGCGAACCAAACCACAAGCATGCGAAAAAAGTTGCGCGAGCGAACCAAACTTCTGAAATGGGAAGTAGCAAGAATGGTGCTTTCAAATTCCGTAAAGATAGAGTATGGAACAAGATAAATGGATGGATGGAGAAACTTCTTTCGGCAGATGGAAAGGAAGATCTAATTAAATCAGTTGTGCAGGCCGTCTCGGTTTACTCGATGTCATGTTTTAAGCTCCCCCTTGTTTTATGTGCGCATATCAATTACTTTATCAAAAAGTTTTGGTGGGGCAGTAAGGATGGACAGAGGAAACCTAGTTGCATCTCGAGGAATGTGTTAACAAGACCAAAGTTCTATGTGGGATTAGGATTCCGGGATATTGAGATTTTCAACCAAGCTCTCTTGGCTAGGCAGGCGTGGTGGATCCTAACACAGCCGAAGTCTCTTAGTGCTCGAATTCTAAAAGCAAAATATCATAATTCTTGTGACTTTTTGCGGGCTGGGATTGGAGCTGCCCCTTCTCAGATTTGGAGGTCTATATTAGAGGGACAAGATGTTCTTCTACAAGGTTTGATCCGACGTATCGATGACGGTCAAATAACCCACATCTGGCAACATAACTGGTTGCCTAGAGCATCCAACACACGGCCGATTATCAGCGGAGTCCTCAGCCCACCTAAACTTGTTAGCAACCTGATTTTGCCGGGCGCTGAATGGGACCGGATTACCATTGAGGAGATGTTTGTTCCAGTGGACGCCGAGGCTATTCTCTCCCTACCCTTATGTGCAAGACAAATCAATGATTTTTGGTCTTGGGTGCATGAGAGGAACGGTGCCTTCATTGTGCGTTTCGCGTACCGCATGCTTGTTGACACAAAGATGCCAATGAGATGCTTGGCTCGAGGGTCGGCCAAACTCGTCTAACACAGAGGGCGAGCAGAAGGCATGGTCAAAGCTTTGGAACATCGATGTCCCATCCAAGGGAAAAATCTTCTTGTGGAGGTTTGCTCAACAACCTATCCCTACTCAACCGAAATATGTCGACAAGTACTAGTTGGGACCTATGTGGTGTAGACGATTCATGGCAACATTCACTATTACATTGCACTGTAGCTCGGTGTGTGGGCTTTACAAGAACCTGATCCATTGGAGGCGTTAAACAACATAACTAAACCGGGTGCAAAAAGATGGGTATTCGCTCTCATGGACACTTTGTCCCCAGCCGAATTCACCCAGGTTCTTGTGCGTATGTGAGAAATATGGTATGCTAAAAGGCGAGCTCCTCATGAAAATATATTTCAACGCCCTCTAACTACTCACCTATTTATTAAAAAATACCCACGAGATCTTCAGGAATGCAAACCAAAGAAACCAACAAGGGTGGATGTTACACCACGTGCACATAGCCAACCGAGATGGATTCCACCACCTGATGGAATGGCCAAAATTAGAGTGGATGGAGCAGCATCCCGAAATCAAATTGAAGGTTCATTTAGCGGAGCCTGCAGAGATTCTAATGATAACTACCCGGGTTCATCAGTGATCAGGTGCAGGAGTATATCATATCCGGCGATCCTGGAGGTTTTGGTGTGTCGGGAGGTACTCACTTTAGCAACTGATCTATCACTATCGCATGTTGTTATTGCCTCCGACTGTCAAGGAGTGGTCCATGATATTGAACACAAAATAGGAGGTGCCTATGGGAGCATCATCAAGGAGATTGTCGAGACAACAGGAGATTATAGAGACAATGAGCGACTTCAGTCGTTGCTCCTTCATCTTTGAAGGGTGAGAGTCTAATCTCGAAGCGCATAGTCTCGCTAAGCATGCTTTTGGTTTGGATTTCGGGCGCCATGTGTGGCTTCTAAACCCGTCAAACTTACATTGTATCCCCATGAATACTAGTAAGTGTGCACGTGCAACGCACGTCTCAATCAAACCATGTCAACTTTTGCAGGTATAAAATTTTGAATTCAAGGGTGAACAACTTCTCCATAGAGAATGTAAGGGCATATCCTATTTAGTCTATTCCTACGAAGATTTTAGAATGTTTATTTTCTTGGGCGAACATCAAAGGAACATATAAATATTGTCCAAGTGAACATGGCGTCATTGCAAAGTTAGAACAAAGATGCACAAAAAAATAAGAGTCTTGGCAGAAATAAATTAGTTTTCTCCTTGGATTCGAGCTGCTTGTTATCTTCAGAATTTAAAGGCTCGACGGCTGCGGTAAAGCCACCCATGGGAGCTATAACATTCACTGTCTACAAGCAGGAAGAGTCATAATTATTTTTGCCCCATTCTCAATTTATCTCAACTTCTCATGGAGTGCCGGTACAGTTCAGACAAACAGTATCTATTGTGTATATAGTTGCAGAACATCTAGAAGCTAAAAATAGATTAATAAAGCGGTAGGTTCATGGTAAGGAATTGGAGAGAGGGAATTTGACATTTTCTCTATGACATGGATGGAATGCAAGCAACCCTTTCTCTACCATATGCTTAGTTCTGACAATATTAAACATGAGTTAAAAATGTCGCCGTGCAGAAAGGCTACTATTCTAGAATGGGAAACTATACAATATAAGGAAATTGGGCATGTGCAGATCAAGGACTATAATAATTATTGTTTCGCAAAGCTAACCAAAACTGAAAAAAGAATCCACACAAAATTTAGGATGACCAAAGCCACTCAAAGACCACCCTATCTAAGATGAATATACAAGAAATCATACTAAATTAACACCGGATACATAAGTAAGTTTAATGGCTAAAAGGAAGGATATGCGTCATGTTATGCCGCTTTTAGTTATTCGTGCACAAATCCAACAGTAAGCATGATCTAATGGAAGACACAGATTCAAAGTTATCAGTTGATACAAAATGTGTTGAAAAAAATATTGCTATGCAAAAAAGAAATTAGTAGAATGTAGCCTTTCTGCACAGTTCAACAGCAAGCATGATGCACCTTATTAGAGGAAGCATGATGCACCTTATTAGAGGAAATGCAACTACATGAAATCCCGGTAAATTTAAGAAGACAGGTGTCGCTAAGATCTGTTAAAAGATCTTACCCGTGCTGGGAAAGGATGCAATTGCAGTAGCAGTTGCGTAAGAGATGATGCACTGATATCATCAGAAGCTTTCTTGCTTATTCACACTTCCTGAGTTGAGTATAAAACACATCAGGATTTGACAATCTGGTTGGTTGTAGCCGATTTTTCATGTGATGTTTTACCGAAATGTTGAAGCTCAGCAAAGTTTTTTCATGGTTCAGTAGGTCAGTGTAAAATAATTATGTGGCTATCAAGTCTCCCTCCCATATTATTTCCAATCTCAAATGATGAAAGCTTGCTTTCTACAGTTCACCAAAGGTTCTAAGTTACTACTTTTTACTCAAAAGATCTGATGTCTACTAATCTCTCTCAATCTTATGGCTGAGATTAACATAAATTTAGAAAGCAACATCAACTCAAATTTTAGTCTGCATTGGAAACCACAAACAATTTCCAGCAAGATGCTTTTTTCAAGAACAGAGGGAGTATATGACTTCCATTTGTCTAGGAATAATGCAGGTAAACCTATACAAAGAGCACACATATATACATGCATACCTGGTAATTTCTAACTGCTCATGATCTGAAACCAGAGGCATAGAAAATAGAATTCCCATATACGGATGAACTTCCCTTCAAAATCTAGTTTCAAGACATGTCTGCAAGAAAAAGAAAACGATAGGAAATTATTACTAACCGAGCAACCAAGTGGATCATATATGTATATAATCGTCAGAGCAGTATTCTTCATGTAGTGAGTGTGAAGTGAATCCTTACTTTTTGTTGCAACGAGTTAAACATGACAAGTGATATATACTTACCCTTACCCCCACACATGCACTTGCTTTGCATTGATGCTCATCCATCGACCATCGTGGACATGCAGCTGCTGCCGCTGCGCTCTACACATGTATTGATGTTCGCCGATGTGTCGCAGTCGCCTCCCCAGGCGACTCCACAAGTCACAACAATTCATATCCTCTGAAACATCATTCCGTTTATTTAAAAAATTACTTGGCGTCATTGCAAAGTTAGAACAAAGATGCACAAAAAAATAAGAGTCTTGGCAGAAATAAATTAGTTTTCTCCTTGGATTCGAGCTGCTTGTTATCTTCAGAATTTAAAGGCTCGACGGCTGCGGTAAAGCCACCCATGGGAGCTATAACATTCACTGTCTACAAGCAGGAAGAGTCATAATTATTTTTGCCCCATTCTCAATTTATCTCAACTTCTCATGGAGTGCCGGTACAGTTCAGACAAACAGTATCTATTGTGTATATAGTTGCAGAACATCTAGAAGCTAAAAATAGATTAATAAAGCGGTAGGTTCATGGTAAGGAATTGGAGAGAGGGAATTTGACATTTTCTCTATGACATGGATGGAATGCAAGCAACCCTTTCTCTACCATATGCTTAGTTCTGACAATATTAAACATGAGTTAAAAATGTCGCCGTGCAGAAAGGCTACTATTCTAGAATGGGAAACTATACAATATAAGGAAATTGGGCATGTGCAGATCAAGGACTATAATAATTATTGTTTCGCAAAGCTAACCAAAACTGAAAAAAGAATCCACACAAAATTTAGGATGACCAAAGCCACTCAAAGACCACCCTATCTAAGATGAATATACAAGAAATCATACTAAATTAACACCGGATACATAAGTAAGTTTAATGGCTAAAAGGAAGGATATGCGTCATGTTATGCCGCTTTTAGTTATTCGTGCACAAATCCAACAGTAAGCATGATCTAATGGAAGACACAGATTCAAAGTTATCAGTTGATACAAAATGTGTTGAAAAAAATATTGCTATGCAAAAAAGAAATTAGTAGAATGTAGCCTTTCTGCACAGTTCAACAGCAAGCATGATGCACCTTATTAGAGGAAGCATGATGCACCTTATTAGAGGAAATGCAACTACATGAAATCCCGGTAAATTTAAGAAGACAGGTGTCGCTAAGATCTGTTAAAAGATCTTACCCGTGCTGGGAAAGGATGCAATTGCAGTAGCAGTTGCGTAAGAGATGATGCACTGATATCATCAGAAGCTTTCTTGCTTATTCACACTTCCTGAGTTGAGTATAAAACACATCAGGATTTGACAATCTGGTTGGTTGTAGCCGATTTTTCATGTGATGTTTTACCGAAATGTTGAAGCTCAGCAAAGTTTTTTCATGGTTCAGTAGGTCAGTGTAAAATAATTATGTGGCTATCAAGTCTCCCTCCCATATTATTTCCAATCTCAAATGATGAAAGCTTGCTTTCTACAGTTCACCAAAGGTTCTAAGTTACTACTTTTTACTCAAAAGATCTGATGTCTACTAATCTCTCTCAATCTTATGGCTGAGATTAACATAAATTTAGAAAGCAACATCAACTCAAATTTTAGTCTGCATTGGAAACCACAAACAATTTCCAGCAAGATGCTTTTTTCAAGAACAGAGGGAGTATATGACTTCCATTTGTCTAGGAATAATGCAGGTAAACCTATACAAAGAGCACACATATATACATGCATACCTGGTAATTTCTAACTGCTCATGATCTGAAACCAGAGGCATAGAAAATAGAATTCCCATATACGGATGAACTTCCCTTCAAAATCTAGTTTCAAGACATGTCTGCAAGAAAAAGAAAACGATAGGAAATTATTACTAACCGAGCAACCAAGTGGATCATATATGTATATAATCGTCAGAGCAGTATTCTTCATGTAGTGAGTGTGAAGTGAATCCTTACTTTTTGTTGCAACGAGTTAAACATGACAAGTGATATATACTTACCCTTACCCCCACACATGCACTTGCTTTGCATTGATGCTCATCCATCGACCATCGTGGACATGCAGCTGCTGCCGCTGCGCTCTACACATGTATTGATGTTCGCCGATGTGTCGCAGTCGCCTCCCCAGGCGACTCCACAAGTCACAACAATTCATATCCTCTGAAACATCATTCCGTTTATTTAAAAAATTACTTCAGAAAATATGTTTTAAAATAAAACGATGCCTCGTCTTATCAAAAAATGAAATATTTGTAAATATAACTTCATAGACTATAGTGTTAATATAAAAATTGCATCGCAATAAGTTTTTGAAACACATAACTGCAAAGGAAAAATCAGATCCTTCAATCTCGGAAGGTGATCTTCGTGCCCTTCTTCCACCCCAACTTGACATCGATAGTCAGGATCTCCTCCAGCGGGATGGTCTTTCTACAAATAGTTGCCATGAGGAATTAGCGTTTAGTGTTTATTTTAGCACCTAAAATCAGTTTGTTGTTATATTAAAGACATGCACCCAAAACTGAAACTAATCCAAAATGACCGAGCAGACTAAAAACTGAAGCTGGCTTAAATATTAGTAAGACCCGACCAGGCTGAAGTATTTTATTAAACCATCAGAGATGCTGCACTGCTAATAATCTATCTTTAGAATAGATCATGAACAAAGGTGGTTGTCACTACATGTACTTCAAGAAATCAGACATACCCAAGTGGCCAACTACGCATTTCTCAGGTTTAATCTTGGGAACATATTTACCTCATACTAACATTAAATAATTCAGAATGATTGAGGAAGCTAAAATCCAAATACGGGTTAAAATTCCTGAAAACTGTCAAAATCAATAATACAACTGAATTGTCAGGTGGAACAAAAAAAAGTAAATTGCAATTATCAAGTTTAACCTAAGCCAACTAACACGGTCTCAATATTCAAGAATGTAGTAGCTCTTGATTCTTAATCAACGATAACAAATAACCACATGTGTACCACTCTTGAATTTCCTGTAAATATAAGAGGGGGTAGGGAAAAAATATTACTTACAAAGATTGAGCAGGTAAGAATTGAGTGGTGAAAGGTTCCCAGTTATTATCCCATATCTCACCATGAGCATCAATACATCAGCGACGGACATGAAATTGCAACTACAAGCATAGGTCAATATCGATCTTGGTACATGTATGTGTGTACCTGAGCATGGTCCTTGCGGTGGGTTCCTATGAAGCTGAACTTTCCGTGATTCTGTCCTCGCCAGTGAGGTTGAAGCTGTCTTCACCGGCGGCTTGCAGATTTCATATGTGCGTGTGCTCCTGAAAGAAAAATCCATCCAGCTGTATGTGTGGCTGCTTCTTGTGTATGCGCGTATCTTGCCGAAGAATCAATCCACCGGGTTGGTTTTCTGGATCGGCCGCTCGTCCTGGGCGTCGAGGAGAAGAGGGCGCCAGATCTTGAGGGGCTAGCGAGGAGATGAATTCGCAACTCGCAGCTCCCGAGCCGTCGTGGTCGCTTAGATGTAGTCCGAGCCATCGGCGCCTCCGTCGCCGCCCTACTGCTTTCTCCCCGTCAACCCCTCCGCCCGACTGCTTTCTCTCCGTCAACCCCTGACTGCTGTGGGGCGGCGGCGGGGAAACCCTAGTGCCCCGATCCAACCCCGCGCGCCAGGCAGCCGCCGGAGCATGCTCGCCGGCGAGCACGTCCTGAGCCGCCGTCAGGCCTCTCATTCTCCCCCCTCTCCTCCGCCCGTGAAGATGCGCCGCCGCAGGCCGAACCAATGCACGCGAGCCATATTGCTGAACTTGGGCCATGCCGCTGCATGCAAGCCTTTAATCACGCGAATCAGTTTATTTTTTCCTCACGCAGCGGAACGTTTCGTCCCCTCGCTCGATAGACGGCAGAGTATCGTCCGCTTCTGTTAATTGCTAAACATACACAGATGAGAGTTAATTTGTATATTAACGGTTAGATCTAATTAGCTGGGTCTGATCGTGAGGTGGTATTTTATCCTGGTTGTTTCGTGTACGTGTTTCCGTGTGCGTTTAGGGAAGAATATGTTTGCTTGTTTAATAGTAGTAAAGATAAAGATAAAGATAAAGATTATTGAGTAATAAAGCAAGTGTGTTTAGTGCCAAACAAAAACACAAGCGCGCGAAGGAACCGGTCCAAGGCCGACGCAGACGCGCCCTATGCGCTGCTATGCACTGGCCAAGGCGCCGAAGAGGAGCTCCCCAACTTGATTGGCTTTCGCATGGGGTCGTCGACCCGTAGTGAAGCCAGCCCCGAGCCCATGGAGGAGCTTCACATGCACTGCTAGCTCGTTTGTGGTCAGTTGCATGCCTCCGCGCCACGGCCACACCAGGGTTCTCTCCGGTCTCAAGTCTCTAGTCTAGTTCTCTACCATCCCTGTGAGAGTGGCCATGCGATGCGCCCATGTCGTCGTGCCATTGGACGCGACGAGATAACCGTTTTCATGCCTCCACCGAGTCCAGGTACCCAGCGCCCGGCCGGCAGCCGCGCACGTAGCACGGCACAGCACGGGGCTACTACTAGTACGTGGACACATGGATGGATCGCACGCTCCGTAGCACGTAGCAATGCTACACCTACGTAGGGACTCTTACGGAGCTTACGTAATTGCTGATTTGGCCGTTTTTAATTAGTCATTAGTTGGGGACACAGGCCCACCCTTGAAATCAGGGGGGGCGGTTTGATTAGCGCTTTAGCAAATTACGTATGTTACGTAAGTGTTGTTCGTAGGTTTAGCATTTTTGTCCGATCCATCGGGGCAGGGGGACCAACACAGCTCGCAAGGATTACTACTACTACGTCCGTCCTACTCCTCCTACGACCTAACTCGAGAGCAATGCTACACATACAAACAATTTACAGGCTTTTACAGGGTGGGTTAACCTTGATTGATCAATAGGTGAGCGGGGCGGCCCACCCCCCTTAAAATCAGGGGGGAGAGGTTTGTGATTGGTTGTTAGATGGAAAGAACGTGTAAAAGTTTGTAAATCTTTGTATGTCTATCATTTTTGCCTAACTCGATCGCAGGAAGAAGGGTTTGCGTGATCGCGGCGGGCGCGCACTCGCCTGGGCGCACATGCCGCCCGTCGGTCCTGCCGGGCGTTGCGAAACCGCCTGCACCACGCACGTACGTACGACGCACGGCCGCGCCCACCGACCGGTTTGGACACACACACACATGCCGCCGGTAGGTACGCCCGTCCCCGTCCATGATCCATCCACCCGGTTCCACTTCCATCCACTGCCCATGGACGGATAAGCCCCAACCGCGGCCCCGATGGCCCAAGCTATAACTATCCGATGCCGATGCCGATGCGAGGTGACGAGGCGTAGACAGTACCATGCATGCAAGCCTTCGCTTTCCGTCGCATGATGTCCCGTCGTCCCGTCCTACACCAGAACCAGAGAAAAGAGAGCACACACACCCTGAAATCCTGATCCATCTGCGTGCCAAACCACACGCGAGAGCGACCGGTACACTACACACTACTGACGTACAGTAGGCACCTCTTCAGGTACCCTGCACCAGGACAGACTTGAAACCGTACCGGGGCACCGGGGACGAGACCAGCAGCACGCAAGTGCAGCCACGGCCCCACGAGCGAGGAAGGGTTTACATTACAGCCTGTTCCTCCACCAACTCCGGAAGCTTTGCGCGGGCAGATCCAGCGTGGATCATGGCACTTTCTCCTCCTCCTTAAGTAATAAAACCATCGGTGCCCATGCATCTTGACCAGGGGAGGCGAACCGTGCCCCCTTGCGTGCGTCTCAACACGCCAAAGCAAGTCCAAAAGAGCAAAGTGGAATGGCCATCTATCTACGCCCCGAATGCTCCCATAACTTGCCCATCAAAAGGAGGGAGGATTGCGCCGGAAGCTTGCCCGGATCCGGGCTTGCCGCCACCACGAAGCAAACAGGTGACATGTGATCCAATCCAAGGATAGATTAAGCAGCAAGCACTACCTAAAAGAGCATCGCGTCTTCAATTTAGTTCATTCAAAGGAAGTGAAGGCACATTGTTGTTTTTGGTAACCGAAAAAAAAGGAAGATTATTTCAGCAGCCAACGATGTCGTGCGTGCATGACCATCGAGGCTGGAAGTCTCAAACTTTCATACAGTTCCGGCAGCCACATGTCAAAACCCAGGAAATTAAGCGAAATGTTGTGAAATCAAAGAAAGGAAAACCAGTGGAGCAGTGTCTTGTTCCTGCCGCACGACGATGGCAGTTAAGGCAACATATGATACTCCATGCAAAACGAGCAAGCAGGCAGGCAAGCGGCGGTCAGCTCACAGACACGTTTGATCGGGTCGGTCGGTCGGTTCGCTCATCTGTGATGATTTGAGGACGCCCGTCGTGACTTCGGCCGGCAAATCAGCAGAGATCAGGCCGGCCGTTCACCGGGAGTATATACCGTTGGGCGAGCGGGAGCCGGCGGTGGTGGAGAAGTCGGAGCTGGTCACCGGGATGGAGATGGACAGCTTGGTGGCCGAGAAGGCGTTGCTGTTGGCGTCGTGCTCCTGCAGCTCCGGCCACGAGTCCCTGTCCTTGGGCCACTCGTCGAAGAAGGGCCGCAGCGTCTGGTTCTCCTGCTTCACCACCGACTCGTCGTCCTCGAAGCCGCCGCCGCCACCGCCAAAGAAGGACAGCGGCTCCCTCTCCGTCTTGGCCAGCGAGCAGATCGTGCTCTGGTCCAGGTCGCCCAGCGTGCCCAGCATGGGGTAGCTGGAGAGTGAGAACGCCGAGTTCTGGGCCGGCATCAGGCGCCATGAGTAGTTCTCCATGGCCGTGTCCATGGCCGCGGTGATGAACTGGTTGTGCTCCTCCATCGCCGAAGTCCTAAACCCATAGGCAGAGTACCTGAATTGCACAAGTCAGACTTGCAGCATAGTGACCAATAGCAAATGCAAACATTTGCATGGGCCATAATGGCGTTCTCCTCATCACTGTACTGAAGCTCTATAGCTGAAACTTATTGGGCAGTGATGATCTATGATATGTATACAGTAGGCTTCACTCACGTTGCCTCTAAACTTGGCTACTAGACAAAACAAAAGGGACATGCTAGCAATTGTTGCTGCACATTTTAAAGCAGGAGCTCGTGACAGGAGCAAAACAAACAATACAAAAGTAGGAAGCCAGGCATCTAAGCAAGCATGATTGGCAGCGACGCAGCATCATGCATGTGCTGACTGCCCCGCAGGTAGGCAACCCTACTGGCTACTACAATGACAGGGCTTCGGTAAAGGGGCATTGGAGGCTGGTAACAACTCATCACAAAGTTCTGATGAAGCAAACCCCAGAAATAAAAAAGCTTGAGGATGGATGGGCAAAAGGCCATGGGCTTCAATAATCATGCTAGCCTTTTCAGATGGTTTCAGGTGCAGGGAAAGGCAGAAACTGGTAGGTTTTGCTGCAGCAGAACTGACATTATTTTCTAGCCCAGCCCCAAACATGAAAAACAAACATGGGGTCAGCAGAATAATAAATAAAAAGCAGTAAAATAAATGCCAGGTCTAAAATGGAGCTGGAGCAGGAGCAGGGAGCAGTAGGCGCTAGCTCTGAGCATAAAACCCAGATAGGCAGATACAGTTTCATCTATTGCAGGCAGAGTATGCGTGTGAATCTAGTTTAGAACGCTCTGCTCTGAACTTGCATCAGAGCAGAGCAGGGCACCACTCTGTTTCGCAATCTTCTCGGGCTAAAATATGGACCCAGAAAGCATGGCCAGATACTGCAAAGCGCCTAAGCAAGTCGCACAGATCATGCTAACGGTGTCAGAAGAGCACTAGTACTAGTCTGATCAGCACAGGTTCTGCTTGTCTACTGATGCAATCAAGCACAAAAATGGGAACATCACATGTTATCGGCCACTTCATCACCCCTGACACCAACCACTAGGTAAACAAAAACTAATCAGCACGGCAGCAGAGCATGCAGAAAAGATAAAAACAGCAAGTGATCAGCAGGGCAGCAGAGTATGCAGAGAAGGTTAACGGAGATCACCTGAAATCTTTGTTCCCGGCAGCACCAGCGGTCGCGTAAGGCGCAGCAGCATTGTCCATGTGCAGCTGAGCAGACCCCAGGGCGAAGGAGCCAGCCGCGCCGCCGCCGCCGCCAGTGGCGATCGCCGGATACGGCGAGTGGCCGTGGAACGCGGCGGCTGGGGCCTGCTGCTGCAGCTGCTGGGGGTGGGAGTGGGAGTGGGGCGCTGCGACGAGCTGCGTTTCCACAGGCTTTCTTGAACGGTTGCGGCCGCGGTGCATGTGGCGCTCGCAGTACTTGGAGTCCTGGGCGGCCTCCTTGGAGCACCGCCACTTCTTGCCGTCCGTCCGCCGGCACCGCCCCGGCTCCGGATCCAGCTTCTTGCCGAAGTAGGACCCGTACCCAACTGCAACACACAAGAAAAACCAAGTCAACAACGATGTGACAATACTGCATCCATGCATCTGTGTCGGTGCTCGTCCGGAGGGACGAGACGCAAGATCAATCATGCCGCCGTCCGGCCGGCCGGAGACGGCGCGCGCGCAGGACGAGAGCCGTCCCCGTCCTGGATCTATCTGTCTGTCTGCCCACCCGACCAATCAATCAATCATTTACCCCGCAGGAACGACGAACGCGAAATTATTTGCGGGGGAAAGGAGGAACTGTGCTTGATTACTGATCTTTTTTCTCGTTGGGCCATGTGACGCGACGCAGGACGGCTGGCTGGCTGAGATCGTCCGTGGCAGGACCAGCCCCGGCCACGGCCAGCAGTGAGTGAATGCGTGGGTGAGGCTCCCAACAACCAGACAGGAATAACCCCCATGACAAGGAAGGACCAATAAACTAACCCAACCCACCTCCTCCGCTTTTCGCTTCGTTTTTTAGGCTGGGCCAAGCGAAGACTCACCTAATCAATCAAATCCGGCCACATGAGGGATGAGGCTTCTTGAATCCAAATAAATAAAGACAGGAGATGCTAGTAGGAGTAGTAGGTGGTAGGAGCAAATCTTGAAGAACAGGGCACGGGGCTTCTTGGATTAGAATAATGAGACCTTTGCTCGGCCGAATCCGGGGGAGGATTAACAAATGACCGGGAGCAATTAACAAAGAGACGAGCACGAGCACACTTGAATCTCTCGATCCGAATAAACAACCCGAGCAAATCGCACGGGGGAATGCAAAAGCGTGTGGATAGAAGGTGGTAGGAGGGGGCACGTACGGGCGTGGTGGTGGTAGAAGCGCGAGGCGAGGGAGTCGAAGCCGCGGCGGATGGGGAGGAGGAGATCCGGCGGGACGGGGACGCCGGCGACGAGGTACTTGTAGATGAGCGCCTGCTGCTCCAGCTCCTCGTACTGCGCCGCCGTGAAGGGCGCCGGCCTCGCCGCCCACCTCGCGCCGCCGCTCATCGCGTGCTGCTGCTGCTGGTGCTGGTGCTGGTGCGCCGCCTCCTCCCCTGCCCTGCACACACGAGCGCAGACGCCGGAGCCGGTCGCCGCATTAGTTAGCACCTCGAGCTGAGAGAGAAGTTGATGCAAAGAAAGAAGAGAGGGAGCTGGCCGGCCGGCTTACGGGTAGAGAGGGGAGGAGCGGCAGAAGGGGAAGACGGGGGAGGAGCGGTGGTGGTCGGCTGCCGGCGACAGGGAGGCAAAGGGCATCGCCATATATGCTCTCTCTCCTCTGCTGCGGCTGCGGCTGCGGCTGCTGCTTGGCTCCGGTCCGGTCCGGACTCTCTTTTAATGTGCCGTGCTTTTGCCTTTTACTCCTACTAGTTGCCTGGTGGAGCTGTGTGTCTCTTTCCCTCGCTGCGCAGGGGTGGATCTGCCTGGTGAGACGACGACGAGAAGGGATGGATATATAGGAGGGAGGAGCCCTGGTGAAGTGGTGATAGGCGCAGCGCCGTGTGGGGGTGAGGCGGACACGGCAGGGTAGGTTCCAGCTTAAGGTACCACCACCACCTGCGTTGTGTAGCATCGGTTGCTCTCCACTATACCCGGCCATCGGCCGGGCCGGACCGGGCCTACCAAAGCTCGAGGCAGAAAACCTAGGCCCGAGCCCGGTCGTCGGGCCTAGCTTTTTGGCCCAAGCCCGGTCCACGGGCCGGGCCCTTCCTTAAAACATGAAAATGCCTAGCCCAGGCCCGGCCCGACACGTGCTTCGGGCTCAAAGCTCAGGCCCAGGTCCCGCCCGCGGGCAACACCGGGTCGGGCCGGTCGGGCCGGGTAACCCATGACCAGGTCTACTCTCCACGAGTGGGTCGATCGAGAATCGGTGGCCTTTCATTTCACAGCTCCAAAGAGCATTTGGGCTTCCAATTTCTTGATTTTGGGTCGGGCTTCGGGTCGGGCTTTGCACATACTAGTGGCCGGGCTTGAGAAAAGAGCTACCTTTTGGCTTTGGGTCGGGACCGGGGTTGTAGTTTTAGGATCGGGTTTAGGTCTAGGTGTTACTCTGTCTTCTTTTTTGGGTTGTGTTTCGATGCACTCATAGAGAGAAGAGTTGTTACATCCGATGTACACAACCCCTTATAAGAGCACACCCCAAGCAGCACATGATGCCCCTAAATGCCACATGTGGTTTCCTTGAGAAGCAAAGTCGCAAACCCACTTGTGCCATTAAATCCGTCTGTCTAGCTTTCGAATTAATTGTCTCGAGGAGTCAATCTAAGCCGAGCCGGGCGCTGTTTTAGATGACCGTGCTACGATGCTTCCAGATGCACCTAACCACCAACTTGATGAGAAAGGGTGTGTCCTTCCAAGCCGGGGTGAGGCAAGTTTCTTGCCACCGGTCCACGATGTTTGCACCTCTCGACTGTGCAACGAGCAGCCGAATGGGATCCAAAAGAGTACCTCATGTCAGACCTTGTGTGAGAATGAGCAGCCGGAGAGGAGGCGGCGTGGTCGGTGTGAAGGTTAGTCAAACACTAAAATTCGCAAAATCTCCTTAGCAAATAGTATTATCATAATCCAGAACAATGACAATCATAACCTAGAAATGTGCATAGGCGGTGTATAGTTGGATGAGTCCTCGACCGTTTATAACAAAACACATCAAACTCAACTACACAACCAAAAGAAATGATAGCGAAGAAAGAAATTGGTTGAAAGAAACCTAGCCGTTAGAGAAGAAAATTATTGTAGACTATGTCCATGATTACAAATTAAGTTTTGTAGGAATGGAAAAACATAAAAAAAATCCAGAGGGCCAAGTTCTTTTGCGACGTGGCTTGTGGAGAAGCAGCGTCTTTAGAGTTACCTAGAGAAGCTGCAGTGAGAATAAGCCCCTGAAAAATTTGTAGTCGATTTTTTTCCGGCTTACGTCCCTTTTGCTTATTTTTTGATTTACCTCGTGAAAAACTTAAAATGACCCCTCACTGTAATCATGATTTGGTTAACTGGTATTGACTTCTTTCATAGTCTTTTGTTGTACATGTGAACATACACTCTATTTCGGAGCATCATGAAATGTTAGAAATAAAACAAAACAAAGATCATTGTAACACATATGAACATCATACAAACCTCATTGTCAAACATGTGATGCCATGAATTTCTAAATATTGTACTAAATCATGGGGTCAGTGGTGTATGAGAACAAGTCGAATGGATCCCTCCAACCTGCTACGACAGCTGTTGAAACTCTACCTTTGGCAGAAAGTCACTACATTGCCCATAGTGAAACCGATGAACATACTTAGGTGCATTTCCCCTAGCATTCCAACTGCAACCCTCAATAACGGCGTCCCACTCAAGTGTCAGTTCCGGCTGAACATCATTCCCGAACCGTGCTGCGTGTCTACACTCATTGAGTTCCCTAATAGAGAGGGCCCACATCTGGTGCTGAGGCACGGAGAAAGCTTGTGGTAGAGGCAAGCGTAAGGACACAGTGCTAGTATAGGCAGGGGCACTTGTAGCAATGGTCCCCCTACATAGGCCATATGAAATTGTAACTGGTCATAACCTTATGGTTAAACTCAGTGGCTCCTGCAACATGCTCAACACCCTCCAAGTTTAGGCCAAAGTGCTCGGCTAGGTGTATCACTAGGCCACCAACAAGTATCGAGTCGAACGACTGCTTGTGCTGCCGCCAGAGGTGGACCATCAGAAAAGCTCCCAAGTTTGGCTTAGGGCTGAGTTGGGGTGAAGTACTGCACGGAGCACACACATGTCATAGCTCGACATGCCCCCGAGGTTCTCTGTACCGAAAATAGTATTCGCAATAAAGGTCATGAAATAGCGAAAGGTGGGTTTGTGGATGCTCGATACCTTCTTGTCGATGAAGTCGTGCTCATCCTTGATGGAGATGAGGTCCCACGTCCTCGACGCCTAGGCCATGACTATACCTTTACTGACGAGAACCCTAGGATTCTTGAACCGAAAGACGTTGCACCATTGCGTGAGCGTCATCGTACGTGGCACCCCTCCAAGTGTGAAGGAGCACCTTCCCCGCACCCTCGAGTTCTCATGAGTATGCTCAAAGCTGGCGAGGAACTCATTGGGGATGTCCCATTACGTCAGGTAATGGGAGTTACTGAAACCTCCCATCCCAGTGTAGTTAGCTAGCTAGGCGAAGTCGGTTGGGAGCCCCTGTGACTCTAAGAACGTATTGCACTTCCACTTGGTGGCTAGCATCTTCCGGACGTTTAACCGCATGTAGTCCTTGTCCACGGCGGTGCGGAGGTCCCCCCTCGCGCCATGAATGCTTTGAGCGTGAGCTCATCACCTTCTTCCCCGGGGTGATTTCCCATTTCATCATTTTATACACACAACACAAACAACAACAAAAAAATAAGTTTTACATGCGGATCGAGGTCTAATACTACCTAAGATCAATCCAAACAAATTACTTTGAATCCTAACATTCAAATCGAACTGAAAAACGAAATTATTTGCATTTCATCTATGGCAAGAACTATGATGAAATCACTATGGAATCGCGAAAATTGACCATGGATCGAAGGAGAAACTTACCGGTGATGATGGTGCGCGGATCAAATGAACGAAACCCATGAAGAAATAAGGTTTTGCAAAGATTTTAGTTAGCATTTGTGTGTGTGTGTGTGTGTGTGTGTGTGTGTGAGAGAGAGAGAGAGAGAGAGAGAGAGAGAGAGAGAGAGAGAGAGAGAGAGAGAGAGAGAGATGTGTTGGGGTGCAAGGGTGGAGGAAGAAGAAGATCCCCATGCGCCGACGACATCAATATATGAGTATGCACGCCATACGACCGCCCGAGCGGGTGCGCTCATATGGAATGCTGAAAGAACAAGCGGTGCCCCCTTATTTGGTTTTGGTAATTTATGACAATCTCTATGGACTAATGGTTGCCTTGAGTTATATTTGAAGGGTTTGTCCATAGGCTTTTCTTGGAGTCCATTTGTTGGTTTCAAGGAGAGATTGTGATGACCAAGGTTCTATTAAAGAATTATCCAAAGATTGGTCTTGTGAGTGTTGAGCTTATTGCAAGCATGTCTTGAAGAAGAAGAGTGTGTGATCATTCATGTTTACCTTCAAGACATCATCCAAATGAAGAGAGTTGGAAATGATTCAAGATTGATCAAGACTAAGTCAGAGAGTGAATCAAGTTGATCAACACACAAAGCGTAGAAGATGTATCAAGAGGGATCAAGTGATCTCGTGGTGGTAAGCATTGTCCATTACGATTTGTGTACTAACCCATGGTCTACGTGAGAGTTCTATGTGGGGTTAGGTATGTTTCCATGGGCTTGCATCAAGAGGAAGATATTATACAACCCATGGAGGATGACAGGAAGTGGTGATCATCATCAAGATTGTGGTGTGCATTTTCAAGTGGAGCATCACGAAGAGATCAAGTGCTTGAAGATTGCCGTCCATTGTGGTGTCAATGGACTTGTGAAGATGTGCCAAAGAGTGGCTCACCCGTAGTGGAGTATGGGGGACCAATCTACTAGTCTTCATCAAGACAATGCAATCAAGAAAGGTGGTCCAACTTGAGGAAGTCAAGGTCGTCATCATCTATCTCAAGTGGAATATGTGCAAGGCAAAGGTTTGCCCTTGATAGGTTTTCTATTTTACCGGTCTCATAGTGGTAGTTAGGAGACCGGGTTGTAGGATTTATTGCCGTACTATCAAGGGGGGCTCTCTAGTGAGTAGTGATGTCTACTACACAACCTTCTTCTTGTAGATGTTGTTGGGCCTCCAAGTGCAGAGGTTTGTAAGACAGTAGCAAATTTCCCTCAAGTGGATGACCTAAGGTTTATCAATCCGTGGGAGGCGTAGGATGAAGATGGTCTCTCCCAAACAACCCTACAACGAAATAACAAAGAGTCTCTTGTGTCCACAACACACCCAATACAATGTTAAATTGTATAGATGCACTAGTTCGGCCAAGAGATGGTGATACAAGTGCAATATGGATGGTAGATATAGGTTTTTGTAATAAGAAAATATAAAAACAGCAAGGTAGCAAGTGGTAAAAGTGAGCATAAACGGTAGTGCAATGCTAGGAAACAAGGCCTAGGGTTCATACTTTCACTAGTGGAAATTCTCTCAACAATAATAACATAACTGGATCATATAACTATCCCTGAACATGCAACAAAGAGTCACTCCAAAGTCACTAATAGCAGAGAACAAACGAAGAGATTATGGTAGGGTACGAAACCACCTCAAAGTTATTCTTTCTGATCGATCTATTCAAGAGTTCATACTAGAATAACACCTTAAGATACAAATCAACCAAAACCCTAATGTCACCTAGATACTCCATTGTCACCTCACGTATCCGTGGGCATGATTATATGATATGCATCACACAATCTCAGATTCATCTATTCAACCAACACAAAGTACTTCAAAGAGTTCCCCAAAGTTTCCACCGGAGAGTCAAGACGAAAACGTGTGCCAACCCCTATGCATAGATTCCCAAGGTCACGGAACCCGCAAGTTGATCACCAAAACATACATCAAGTAGATCACGTGTATCCCATTGTCACCATAGATAAGCACACGCAAGACATACGCCAAGTGTTCTCAAATCCTTAAAGACTCAATCTGATAAGATAACTTCAAAGGGAAAACTCAATTCATCACAAGAGAGTAGAGGGGGAGAAACATCATAAGATCTAACTATAATAGCAAAGCTCGCGATACATCAAGATCGTGCCATCTCAAGAACATGAGAGAGAGAGAGAGAGAGAGATTAAACACATAGCTACTAGTACATACCCTCAGCCCCGAGGGTGGACTACTCCCTCCTCGTCATGGAGAGCGACGGGATGATGAATATGGCCACCGGAGAGGGATTCCCCCTCCGGCAGGGTGTCAGAACGGGTCTAGATTGGTTTTTGGTGGCAACAGAGGCTTTCGACAGCGGAACTCCCAATCTAGGTTATTTTCCGGAGGTTTCAGTATATATAGGAGGTGTTGGAGTCAGGGACAAGTAAAGGGGGTCTCTGGGCTACCCACGAGGCAGGGGGGTGCGCCCAGGGGGGAGGGCGCGCCTCCTACCCTCGTGGGCAGCCCATGGACCTTCTGGTCCAAAAACGTCCTCCGCTGAGTTTTAGGTCAATTGGGCTCCGTTTGATATTCTTTTTCTGCGATACTCAAAAACAAGGGAAAAACAAAAACTGGCACTGGGCTCTGGGTTAATAGGTTAGTCCCAAAAATCATATAAAAGCCCATAAACATCCTAGAAGGATAATATAATAGCATGAAACAATAAAAAATTATAGATACGTTGGAGACGTATCAAGCATCCCCAAGCTTAATTCCTGCTCGTCCTCGAGTAGGTAAATGATAAAAAAAATTGATGTGGAATGCTCCCTAACCTAATTCTCAATGCAATTTTCTTTATTGTGGCATGAATGTTCAGATCCGAAAGATTCAAGACAAAAGTCTATATTGACATAAGAATAATAATACTTCAAGCATACTAACAAAGCAATTATGTCTTCTCAAAATAATATGGCCAAAGAAAGTCCATCCCTACAAAATCATATAGTTTGGCTATGCTCCATCTTCGTCACACAAAATACTCAAATCATGCACAACCCCGGTTTCAGCCAAGCAATTGTTTCATACTTCAATTTTTTCAAACTTTTCAACTTTCACGCAATACATGAGCGTGAGCCATGATATAGCACTATAGATGGAATAGAGTGGTGGTTGTGGAGAAGACAAAAGGAGGAAGATGGTCTCACATCAACTAGGCATATCAATGGGCTATGGAGATGCCCATCAATAGATATCAATGTGAGTAAGTAGGGATTGCCATGCAACGGATGCACTAGAGCTATAAATGTATGCAAGCTCAACAAAAGAAACTAAGTAGGTGTGCATCCAACTTGCTTGCTCAAGAAGACCTAGGGCATTTGAGGAAGCCCATCGTTGGAATATACAAGCCAAGTTCTATAATGAAAATTCTCACTAGTATATGAAAGTGATTAAACAAGAGACTCTCTATCATGAAGATCATGGTGCTACTTTGAAGCACAAGTGTGGAAAAATATAGTAGCATTGTCCCTTTTTTTATTTTTATTTTTCTTTTCTTTTTTTTGGGTCTTTCTTTTTTCTTTGGCGTTTCCTTCTCTTTTTTTTTCTTTTTTTTTCTTTGGGACAATGCTCTAACAATGATGATCATCACACTTACATTGATTTACAACTCGATATTACAACTCGATACTAGAACAAAGTATGACTCTATATGAATGCCTACGGCGGTGTACCGGGATGTGCAATGTAGCAATAGTGACATGTATGAAAAATTATGCATGGTGGCCTAGCCACGAATATGATGTCAACTACATGATCATGCATGACAATATGACAATGATGAAGTGTGTCATACGAAATGGAACGGTGGAAAGTTGCATGGCAATATATCTCGGAATGGCTACGGAAATGCCATGATAGGTAGGTATGGTGGCTGTTTTGAGGAAGGTATATGGTGGGTGTATGGTACTGGCGAAAGTTGCGCGGTACAAGAGAGGCTAGCAATGGTGGAAGGATGAGAGTGTGTATAATCCATGGACTCAACATTAGTCATAAAGAACTCACATACTTATTACAAAAATCTACAAGTCATCAAAACAAAGTACTAAACGCATGCTCCTAGGGGAAGGGTTGGTAGGAGTTAACCATCGCGCGATCCCGACCTCCACACAAAGGATGACACTCAATGAAATACCTCATGCTTCAAATTTGTCACACAACGGTTACCATACGTGCATGCTACGGGACTTGCAAACCTCAACACAAGTATTTCTCAAATTCACAACTACTCTACTAGCATGACTCTAATATCACCATCCTCATATCTCAAAACAATCATCAAGTATCAAACTTATCATAGTATTCAATGCACTTTATATGAAAGTTTTTACTATACCCATCTTGGATGCCTATCATATTTAGGACTAAATTCATAACCAAAGCCAATTACCATGCTGTTCGAAAATTCTCTCAAAATAATAGTATAAGTGAAGCATGAGAGTTCATCTATTTCTTCAAAATAAAACCGCCGCCGTGCTCTAAAAGATATAAGTGAAGCACTAGAGC
Organism: Secale cereale; assembly: GCA_902687465.1. Classification (NCBI taxonomy): domain Eukaryota; kingdom Viridiplantae; phylum Streptophyta; class Magnoliopsida; order Poales; family Poaceae; genus Secale; species Secale cereale. The sequence goes on along the minus strand of LR738710.1, from coordinate 797,224,694 downwards.
GAACAACAAACTACTCCAAAAGATATAAGTGAAGATCAATTAGTAGTTGAATAATTATGTAACTATGTGAAGACTCTCTAACATTTAAGAATTTCAGATATTGGGATATTATTCAAACAGCAAGCAAAACAAAATAAAATAAATTGACGCTCCAAGCAAAACACATATCATGTTATGAATAAAAATATAGCCTCAAGTAAAGTTACCGATAGACAAAGACGAAAGAGGGGATGCCTTCCCGGGGCATCCCCAAGCTTAGGCTCTTGGTTGTCCTTGAATATTACCTTGGGGTGCCTTGGGCATCCCCAAGCTTAGGCTCTTGCCACTCTTTATTCCATAGTCCATCGAATCTTTACCCAAAACTTGAAAACTTCACAACACAAAACTCAACAGAAAATTCGTAAGCTCCGTCAGTATAAGAAAATAAAACCACCACTTAGGTACTATTCTGAACTCATTCTGAATTTATATTGGTGTAATATCTACTGTATTCTAACTTCTCTATGGTTCATACCCTCCGATATTACTCATAGATTCATCAAAATAAGCAAACAACACATAGAAAACAGAATCTGTCAAAAACAGAACAATTTGTAGCAATCTGTAACTTTCGAATACTTCTGTAACTCTAAAAATTCTGAAATAAATTGGTGGACGTGAGGAATTTGTCTACTAATCATCTGCAAAAAGAATCAACTAAAAGGCACTCTCCAGTAAAAAAAATGGTAGCTAATCTCATGAGCGCAAAAGTTTCTGTTTTTTACAGCATGATGGCATAAACTTCACACAAGTCTTCCCAAAGGTTCTACTTGGCACAAACACTAATTAAAACACAAAACCAAATCTAAATAGAAGATAGATGCAATATTTATTCCTAAGCAGAAGCAAAAGCAAAGAAAATAAAATTGGGTTGCCTCCCAACAAGCGCTATCGTTTAACACCCCTAGCTAGGCACAATGATTTCAATGATGCTCGCATAAAAGATAAGAATTGAAACATAAAGGGAGCATCATGAAGAATATGACTAGTACATTTAAGTCTAACCCACTTCCTATGCATAGGGATTTTGTGAGCAAACAACTTATGGGAACAATAATCAACTAGCATAGGAAAGCAAAACAAGCATAGCTTCAAAACTTCAAGCACATAAAGAGGAAACTTGATATTATTGCAATTCCTACAAGCATATGATCCTCTCTCATAATAATTTTCAGTAGCATCATGAATGAATTCAATGATATAACTATCACGTAAAGCATTCTTGTCATGATCCCCAAGCATATAAATTTATTACTCTCCACACAAGCAAAATTCTTCTCATTCGGAATAGTGGAAGTATCATAAGAGACTTGAATACTATAGATTGTTCCCACATTAAAAGAGTAATGTTCAGAAAAAGGGTAATCATAATCATGACAAGTTTGATAAATATAACCATCATTACTTTTTATGGCATAAGTGTCATCACAATAATCATCATAAGTAGGAGGCATTCTTTCATCATAATAAATTTGCTCACCAAAACTTGGGGAACTAAAAATACCATCCTCATCAAACGTAGCATCACCAAGCTTGGGACAAACATTAATTGCAGCAAATAAATTCTCAAACATGTCATTCTCATCAAACATAACATCCCCAATCTTGGGCCTTTCCATATCATAAGCATAATCACTCTCATCATTAATAGTATGGAAAGCACCGATAGTATAGGAATTATCATCATCACAATGAGTAATAGGAGCAACATCATTTGGAAGGGAAACCTCTTTACCTTTGCTTCTCTGTCTTTTCTTTTTCTTCTTCGCATCATGTGTGAGTTTAATCTTATTTTTGGAGGTCCTTATTAATGAGGTTGGTTGAATAGAAGACTCCTCCTCGTTACCTGATTCATCATAAGAAATAATAGGAGGATATTGGGAAATCTCTTCCCTTTCACTAGTATTCTCTTCATATTCTATTTGTTTTCTTGACTTTATGTAATTGGCAATATAAGGATTTTCATTGCAATTCACAGCACAATAAGGATTTTCAATGCAATTCACAGCACAATACATATACATTTCTTCCATATCAGAATCAAGAACTTTATCAAGGACAAATTCTGGAAGATCCTTAGTTAAATGTTTCATTTCATCATAATCCACTAGCAAACTAAATTCATTATGATGTGCAAGGGAAATCAAGTCATCACAATTTTTTGACACGATTTGATCATGAAACAATTTGCATTGGGGATTTAAATGATCACGTTCATTGCAAAGTTCACAAGGATGGCAAAGAAATATTAAAATTTCAGCACAATCATCTAGCCTTTCTTGTAACCATTTAGTTTCCAAGTACTTATGTCTCTTGCAAAATCTATCTTCCCTATTTGGTACGTACTTGCAAACTCTATGCACTCCACAAAAATCGACATGCTTATAAGAGATATTTTCATTATGACTAGTGCAATCATCATTAGTACCATGGATATTCAAAGGATTCATACTAACAACATTGCAATCATGCTCATCATTAACATATTTTACGCCAAGCATTCTATGTAATTCTTCTTCTAGTACTTGAGCACAATTTCCCTTCCCATCATTTTCACGAAAGATATTAAAAAGATGAAGCATATGAGGTAACCTTAATTCCATATTTTTTTAGTTTTCTTTTATAAACTAAATTAGTGATAAAACAAGAAACTAAAAGATTCGATTGCAAGATCTAAAGATATACCTTCAAGCACTAACCTCCCCGGCAACAGCGCCAGAAAAGAGCTTGATGTCTACTACACAACCTTCTTCTTGTAGACGTTGTTGGGCCTCCAAGTGCAGAGGTTTGTAGGACAGTAGCAAATTTCCCTCAAGTGGATGACCTAAGGTTTATCAATTCGTGGGAGGCGTAGGATGAAGATGGTCTCTCTCAAACAACCCTGCAACCAAATAACAAAGAGTCTCTTGTGTCCCCAACACACCCAATACAATGGTAAATTGTATAGGTGCACTAGTTCAGCGAAGAGATGGTGATACAAGTGCAATATGGATGGTAGATATAGGTTTTTGTAATAAGAAAATATAAAAACAGCAAGGTAGCAAGTGGTAAAAGTGAGCATAAACGGTAGTGCAATGCTAGGAAACAAGGCCTAGGGTTCATACTTTCACTAGTGGAAGTTCTCTCAACAATAATAACATAACTGGATCATATAACTATCCCTGAACATGCAACAAAGAGTCACTCCAAAGTCACTAATAGCGGAGAACAAACGAAGAGATTATGGCAGGGTACGAAACCACCTCAAAGTTATTCTTTCTGATTGATCTATTCAAGATTTCATACTAGAATAACACCTTAAGATACAAATCAACCAAAACCCTAATGTCACCGAGATACTCCATTGTCACCTCAAGTATCCATGGGCATGATTATACGATATGCATCACACAATCTCAGATTCATCTATTCAACCAACACAAAGTACTTCAAAGAGTGCCCCAAAGTTTCTACCGGAGAGTCAAGACGAAAACGTGTGCCAACCCCTATGCATAGATTCCCAAGGTCACAGAACCCGCAAGTTGATCACCAAAACATACATCAAGTAGATCACGTGATATCCCATTGTCACCACAGATAAGCACATGCAATACATACATCAAGTGTTCTGAAATCCTTAAATACTCAATCCGATAAGATAACTTCAAAGGGAAAACGCAATTCATCACAAGAGAGTAGAGGGGGAGAAACATCATAAGATCCAACTATAATAGCAAAGCTCGCGATACATCAAGATCGTGCCATCTCAAGAACACGAGAGAGAGAGAGAGGGATCAAACATATAGCTACATGTACATACTGTAAGGGCATCTCTTGCCTAGGGTTTTGGTGATGATGACAATTCATGTGTGGACTAATCGTGCGTCAATATTACTCAGGTATACATTATGTGGCACAAGACGGTTAGGCCTTCCATCTAGAAGGAAAAGATCGAAGGCGGATTTTCCGATGCCTTTTGTTTCCCTTGGTCGTAGGAAATCCGTACTATTAAGAGGGAATCCACATCGGAAGGTATTGGGTGAATCAAGTCACGTACACAGTTACTATGCACCCACTGTATTGCCTCCGTTCGAGGAGAGAGAGGCCCCCTTGGTTTCTAATGTGTGTGCAGTTTCCTCTACAACAGTAGTACCGCTGTTGGCGGCGGTAGTACCGGTGGCTGGTAGTTCCGGTCGAACCACCGTCCCTAATACCGCACAAGGGTGATTACCTTCTGTACTAGATACGGTGGTGGACCGGTGGTGGCCCGAAAGTACCGGTGTCCTCTCGATGAAACCGGTACTACCGGTGCTCAGAGCGGTAGTACCGCTCTGACTGCCATCACACTTGAGCTACTACCCTTGCGGTTGTTTCGGCTCCACCAACGCCCCAACTACTGTCCTTGGTCAAAACCTTCTGGACTCGAAGCGGTAGTTGACCGGTGGTGGGGCGGTAGTTCCGGTTTTCTCCGGAAGACCGGTACTACCGTGTGCTACACCGGAAGTACCGCCTTGGTGCCTCGGCTGCGGTTTCCTTCACAACACCAGTAGTACCAGTGGGTTGAGCAGAAGTACCGGTCCAGTGCATTTCTGCACATAACGGTTGGAATCTTGGGGACCCTATTTAAGGAGGTCCTTCTCCTACCTCCCTCTTATCTCTTGCCTCTTTTTCTCCTCCATTAATTCCATTAAAGCTTTCTTGCCCGATCTCTCTCCCTAGCCAACCAAACTTGTTGATTTGCTAGGGATTAAAGGAGGAGATCTAGATCTACACTTCCACCAAAGGAAACTTGATTCCCCCATACTTTCTTGTGTGGATTTTGTTACTCTTGGGTGTTTGAGCACCCTAGACGGAAGAGGTCACTTCGGAGCCACATTCCATTATGGTGAAGCTCCGGGGTTTCGTTGGGAGCCTCCAATTAAGTTGTGGAGAGTGCCCCAACCTTGTTTGTAAAGGTTCGACTGCCGCCTTCAAGGGCACCACTAGTGGATTCACGACACCTTTCATTGTGTGAGGGCGTGAGGAGAATACGGTGGCCCTAGTGGCTTCTTGGGGAGCATTGTGCCTCCACACCGCTCCAACGGAGACGTACTTCCCCTCAAAGGGAAGGAACTTCGATAACACATCCTCGTCTTCACCGGCTCCACTTGTGGTTATTTCTATCCTTTACTTGTGCAAGCTTTCCTTGTTTATCTTAAGTAGCTTGCTTGGTAGGTTGTTATCCTTGCTTCATTGTAGTTGTCATCCTAGTGGCCTGTTTAGACAACTTACCTTGTTGCTTAATTTTAAGTGGTTAAGAAAAGCTAAAAATTGTTAGTTGCCTATTCACCCCCCCTCTAGTCAACCATATCAATCCTTTCAATTGGTATCAGAGCCTCGTCTCTTTTTAAGGACTTTACTGTCCAAAGAGTATAGGTGACAACGTAGTCGAGATGGAGGGACATTCCGGTGGAACTCCGTCCTTGCCTACGTCCGATGGGGGAGCCTCGGTCTCTCGTGAGGAGTTCAATGTGGCTATGACCACATTGAAAGAATCACTAGCGACCGAGGTCAAAGGCATGTTAAAAGATTTGCTTGAAGGGCTTAAATTATCCAACACACCGTTGGAAGTGGTTCGTCCCGCTACCAACGTGTCGGAGGCTACTCCCGACAAGGGAGAAGCTAGTAGTGAACAAGCCCCGGTTACTAAGAATGGGAGTGGGATCTTTGCCCACTCCGCTCCTCCTACTCACTATGGAGGACCCGTTCCCACACCGCATTTAAATTCCGTTGGGCCCCCTCCTAAGTTTAAAAAAAATTCCGATTTTGCTACTTGGATGTTTCGCTTCAAACGTCATTTAAATCATTGCTCTACTAATCTTTGGAGAATCATTGAGCAAGGTTTTTATCCTCGTGATCCCGACAACATGACTCTGAGAGAAACTGCGGATCATCAATTCAACGAGTCCGTTCTTTGCATACTTCAAGATGCTATCCCTCCCGAAGACATTGCACATCTTCAACCCTTCACTGTGGCCAAGGAAGCTTGGGAGCATGTTGGCACTATGTACAAGGGGAGCGCTAGCATTCAACGCTCAAACTATGAAGTTGTGTAAGATGAAGCCGATGAGTTTGCTATGATCGAAGAAGAAGGTCCACGTGAACTTTATCGGAGATTAACCACTCTTGCGGTCTCTCTTCGAGATCATGGGAGTAAGGACATGGATGACAATTGGATCAAGCGCAAGTTTCTTAAGGCCATGATGCCCTACCATAAGGCCATGTCCTCTGTCATCCGTCAAAGACCGGACTTCCACCACTTGTCATCAAATGAAGTGTTGGATGAGTTCGTTGCCATGAGGATCTTGGACAAGACCGCCGACAATGCGGTTTTAAGAGCTCAACGATCAAATAAGCCTGACCTTGCATTGAAGGCCAAGGCTTGTGTGGAAGAAGAGGAGGAGGAGGATGATGATGAGATTTGCCCAGAGGACACCAAATATGCCTATCATGAGCACATGGCTCTTGCTTCACGACAATTTTGGGGCAACAAGAAGAACACGAGGCCCAACTTCAACAAGAACAACTCAAGTGGGAACAAGGGCAAGCAACAAGTGAGGACATGCTTCAACTGTGGAAATGTAAGCCACTTCATTGCGGATTGCCCATATGAGAAAAGAGAAGACTTTGGAGGCAAGCTTATCCGGAAGGACAAGGCCAAGTCTTATCCCAACAAGAACAACTTCAACAAGAAGACCCCTCCTAAAGGGTTGGTGGCCCAAGAAGAATATGTTGAGGATGGTGATAATGATGAAGATGATGAGATGGTCACCATGGCCACAATTGCTATTGCTACTACTCCGCACTCATCTCTCTTCGACTCACCAAATGAGAACATCACCGCCAAGTGTCTCATGGCCAAGGCCACCAACAAGGTAACCCCAAACATCAATACTACCATCACTTCTAATCCTTCATTAACGGATTGTATTGATGAGAGTGAGGGAACTAAGGAGGGAGAGAATGAATTTGAGTTGTTCATGAGCAAACTCAAGGGAAAACCCAAGAAGCATTTTGTTGCTCTCTTGGAACAACTCGGTGAGGCCAATGACATGATCGAGGCTCACGAGGAGACCATTGCTAAAATGGAAGGTCATAGTCGAGATTATGCCGATGAAATATCGGATCTCTCTAATGCTCTAGAGGAAGAGCGTGGTCTTCGTTTGGCTCTTGAGGAGTCACACAACGATGATCATGCTAAATTAAAGAAAGATCTTGATCATGCTTTAGTTGTCTCTCGCATGCTTAACTCCGAGAAGGCAAAACTTGGGGTTGACCACGATAGACTCAAGGAGGAGTTTGTTACACTTTACAAGGCTCACAAGGCCTTGAAAGGTATGCATGCTTCCCTCAAGGAGTCTCATGATCAACTCCAAGTTTCGCTAACCAAGGAAAAAGCCATATTTCCTCGCATGGTGTTGATTGATAATGCAAATGCTACTAACCCATGTTGCGAGCATGCGCATCTTGTTGAAGAAAATGCCAAGTTGAAGAAGCAACTTGAGAAAGGCCTTGTGACATGCATACAAGGTGAGAAGAATCTCAACAACCTTTTGAGCAATCAAAAGGAGGTTGTGGCAAAGGAAGGAATTGGGTTTGCTCCTAAGCCCAAGAAGAAGAAGAATGACAAGACCAAGCTACCTCCCCCTCTCCGACAAACCTTTGTGAAAGAGAGAGAGGGCGGCTCTAAGAAGAAGAACGATGCGAAGGGTGGAGGTGTCATTAAAAACCCCACCATACCATCAAACATGGCCGGCGACTTTAATCCTTCATATGTTTTATGTCGTGCTAGTGATCATCATGTATTCGCTAAATTTGTTGGTTCTTCTTATGAGTACATTGAATGGTCTATTTGGGTTCCTAAGACCCTTATTACTAACCTCAAAGGACCCATTACCAAATGGGTACCTAAATCCAAGCATTGATCTCTTGTAGGGGTTTGCTTCCGGTGGGGGATCATGGTTGCTCGATAGTGGAGCCACAAATCATATGACCGGAAGCAAAGACTTGGTGGTGGACGTGCATCTAGGTTCATCTATGGCCACCAACGTCGAATGGGGTGATGCTTCATCTTCTAAGGTATTGGGTCTTGGCAAGGTTGTTATTTCTCATGATCTCACGATCGAGAAAGTCATGCTTGTTGAGTGCCTTGCATACAATTTACTTTCTGTTCGCCAACTCGCACTCATGGGCTTTGCTACATTCTTTGACATTGATACCATGGCCCTCTTGTGGAGCAAGACTCTTAAAGTAGCCTATGTTGGACATGTCGAGAACGGTCTTTATGTGGTTAACTTCTCAAAGCAACCCACTAAGACCGCGACATGTCTAATGGCTAAAGTTGATGTGGGATGGCTTTGCCATCGCCGGTTAGCCCATGTCAATATGAGATCTTTGCAAAGTCTTGTCAAGGGGGACCATGTCCGTGGACTAACAAATGTTAGCTTTGCCAAAGATCGTGCTTGCAGGGCTTGCATTGAAGGAAAGTTACATGAGACGGCTCACCCTCCCACGGCTATCATCTACTCAAAAAGACCCCTAGAGCTCCTTCACATGGATCTCTTCGGGCCTCCATCTTTTGATAGTCTTGGGGGAAGAAAGTATTGCTTGGTGATTGTGGATGATTATTCAAGATACACTTGGGTATACTTCTTCAAGAAGAAGAGTGAGACCCAACAAACCGTCATCAACTTTGCAAATGAAGCTCAACGACAACATGAAGCAAAGATTTTGATGATCCGAAGTGACAACGGCACCGAATTCAAGAACTACACCTTGGATGAGTTTCTCAGTGATGAGGGGATCAAACATCAATATTCAGCACCCTATACCCCTCAACAAAACAGTGTAGCGGAGAGAAAGAACCAGACTCTGATGGACGCGGCAAGGACCATGATGGCAGAGTTCAAATCTCCATACAACTTTTGGGCCGAAGCCATCAACACCGCTTGTCATGCATCCAATCGGCTCTATCTCCGCAAAGGCTTGAACAAAACTCCATATGAGATACTTACTGGTAACAAGCCCAACCTCAAGTACTTCCGGGTGTTCGGGTGTAAGTGTTTCATCCTCAAGAAAGGTGTTCGTTTGTCTAAATTTGAATCTAGAGCTCATGAGGGCATATTTGTTGGTTATGCTACAAACTCTCATGCTTACCGTATCCTCAACAAGTCCAATGGACTCATTGAGGAAACGAGTAACGTAGAGTTTGATGAAAATAACGGCTCCCAAGTGGAGCAAAGTGGTACTTGTGTTGTAGGTGGTGAAATTCCTCCTCAAGCCATAAGAAGAATGGGTGTTGGATATATCCTACCCATTGAGGAACCCCTTGTGGCCGAAGGAGAAGGACAATGTTCCACTCAAGTGGAACCATCACCAACCCAAGACCCACACGCTTCCGAAGAACAAAGTGAAGGCCCTCAACCAAACGAACAAGGCCAAGTGCAAGATCAATCACAAGATGGTGCAGAGCCACCAAATGATACACAAGGCCAAGTTCTACCCTCTGAGCAAGACCAGGATCAAGACGAAGCTCAAGATCAAGATCTAGCTCCTGACGTCGCTCAAGATGATCAACTCAGTGCTCCTCAATTATCTCTTGAGGAGAAATTGGAGCGTCGTGCTGCAAAAGTTGCCTCCAGGCTTGCTTCCAGAGAACATCACATGGAGAATATTCTTGGAAGCATCAAAAGGGGGGTAAGCACTCGTAGACAATTAGCTAACTATTGTGCTCATCAAGCTTTTGTCTCCTGTGTTGAACCTCAGAAGATCTATGAGGCACTCGAAGATCCTGATTGGCTTAATGCCATGCATGAAGAACTCCATAGCTTCGAGCGCAACAAAATGTGGCGTCTGGTGCCAAGGCCAAAGGAGAACCATAATGTCATTGGAACCAAGTGGATCTTTAAGAGAAGCAAGATGCTCATGGCATCGTCATCCGCAAAAAGGCACGTCTGGTGGCTCAAGGCTACTCCCAAGTCGAGGGTATCGACTACGGTGAAACCTTTGCCCCTGTTGCCCGCCTTGAATCTATTCGTTTGTTGCTTGCCTATGCTTCCCATCATAACTTTAAGTTGCAACAAATGGATGTGAAAAGTGCATTTCTTAATGGTACTATTAATGAGTTGGTGTATGCTAAATAACCCCCGGGGTTTGAGGATCCCAAGCTCCCTAATCACGTGTACCAACTCGATAAGGCACTCTATGGCCTTAAACAAGCCCCACGTGCGTGGTATGAGCATCTTACCGAGTTGTTACAAGATCGTGGGTTTGAAATTGGGAAAATCGACCCCACTCTTTTTACTAAGAAGGTCAAAGGGGAGTTGTTTGTCTACCAACTATATGTTGATGATATTATCTTTGGTTCTCCTAAAAAAGCTTTCAATGATGAGTTCGCCGCACTCATGACCACACATTTTGAGATGTCTATGATGGGAGAGTTGAAGTACTTCCTTGGGTTTGAGATCAAGCAAAGAAGAGAAGGGATCTTTATCAAACAATCCAAGTATACTCAAGACATGCTCAAGAGGTTCAATCTAAGTGATGTCAAGCCGGTACTACTCCAATGCCAACCAAGTGCCAACTTGACATTGATCCCAATGGTAAAGCGGTGGATCAAAAGGTATATCGCTCTATGATTGGATCCTTGCTTTACCTTTGTGCATCTAGACCGAATATTATGTTGAGTGTGGAAATTTGTGCACGGGTTCAAGCCTCACCTAAGGAAAGTCACTTTGTGGCAGTCAAGCGAATCTTTGGATATTTGGCTCATACCCCAAACTTTGGCTTATGGTACCCAAGAGGAGCAAACTTCAACCTTGTAGGTTTCTCTGATTCGGACTGGGCGGGAGACAAAGTGGATAGGAAGTCCACTTCCGGAGGGTGCCAATTTCCTGGTTGCTCTTTGGTAAGTTGGTCGTCCAAAAAGCAAAGTTGTGTGTCTCTCTTGTCCACCGAAGCAGAGTATGTGGCAGGTGGCAGTTGTTGTGCTCAACTCCTATGGATGAGGCAAACTTTAAAGGATTACGGTGTCACTTGTGACAAAGTGCATCTTTGGTGTGATAATGAAAGTGCCATCAAGATTTCTCTTAATTCGGTGCAACATTTCAAGACAAAGCATATTGAGATTCGGTATCACTTCATCCGGGATCATATTTGGCAAGGAGAAATTGAGCTTCACTATGTCAACACTCATGATAACCTTGCAGATATCTTCACGAAGCCCTTGGATGAAGCAAGATTTCGCGAGTTAAGGCATGAGCTAAATATCATTGATTTGAGCAATGTGGCTTGAGCACGTGCACACCCCACCATACTCTTCATATTGTCTAATCTAGGTGTAGGCATGGACATAGGGGGAGTGTTGTTCTCTCAATGAACTCTCCCTCCCCCCATTATGCATAAATTGATCAACTTTTCACATTCGTCATTTATGATGACACTTGTGTTTCAAAGACGAGTTTTGGTTATGGGCCCAAGGACAATTCTTCGCGGTGCCATGCCATTTGACTCTAACATAGGTGGCTCCGGCCACCGCCCTGAGGCTAGGTTGGTTTTTCTCGTTGGTCTTGCTCTTTGAGTTTTCTTACTCATACTACAGTGACTAGCTCCATCCTAAGCCTTCTCATCCAAGCCATCTATTCCAAATGTACACAAGCTTGTTATCTTGGAGTGGGATGTTGCTCCCTGGCGGTACAACCGGTGGTACCAGCGGTTCTACCGCTTTACCACCAGGTTACAGCTCAGCGGTTGTACCGGTCAAGAGCCAGCGGTTCTACCGCTGGTACTCTGACCTGTACCCCTGGCCGGTACTACCGGTGTTGGTATGCGGTACTACCGCCTCGCGCGGAAGTACCGCCCCAACCACCTGGTAGCGTCTGGAGCGGTACTACCGGTCCCCGGACCGGTACTACCGACTGCTGAATAGGGCGGGTATAAATAACACGGACTGAAGGGGTTTCTCTGTTTCCCCTTCACTCGTTCGTTCCTTTTCCCTAGCCGCTGGTTGCTCCGCCAACTGCCCCAAAGCGCCCTCCGGCACTTCGGATCGGTCGGCCCTTCATCGGATCCGCTCCGTGGAGGCCGCCTCCTCCTCGATCTCCTCCCATGGATACCGGTATTGCCCTGCTCTTCTCCTTTTAGGGTTCTCATCTTGAATCCTCCTTCAAGGGCAATGCTAGTGTTCCCTCATTTTTGGCTAAATGTTTTGAGGGAGAGATCCTTATAGACTCCTATTCACTTGTGCGTAGTTAATAATAGACATAGTGCATCTACTTTTGAGACCGGGTAGTACCTCTCCTCAACCTAACAGATCCGTTCTCAACGGTACTACCAGTTCCCACGACCGGTACTACCGCCGGACCGGAACTACCGGTTGCTCTGAATATATATGCATTGTCTCTATTCAACTTATGCACTTGTGAATTATTCTTCTGATCTTGTGTACATTCCTCACATCTTTTCTGGGTTGCTATGTGTTCTCCGTGTGCGTTTGCAGGTGGCTCTAGCTCTCGTGCTGGTCAGTTCGCCAAAAAGAAGGCCCGTAGGGGTAAGAGGCCGGCAGACAATGAAGAAGTTCACGAGGTTGTGGTCCCCTCCTGTCAGGGATATGGTTAATAGGTATAAACCGGACATTATAAACCGGAGTAGTAGTATCGTATTTAGTTTTATTATTCTAGTAGATATTATGGCCCAGAAGGTTGTAAGGCCCATGTATAGGAACATGATTTGTAATCCGCCAAGAGATGTAACTTGAAAGATAAGAAAGAAAGGACGGAGACCGAGGCGGACACGATTATGAGCCGGCCTCGGGACTCTGTAAACCGGACCAGGCGTCACCTCTATATAAAGGGACAGCCCGGCAACGGTTCAAGGACAAGCAACAATCGATACGTCGAGACGCAGGCAAGCGATTCCGCTCCCTGTAAACCGACGACCAAGCAATACCAAACCAACTAGACGTAGGCTTTTACCTTCTCAAAGGGGCCGAACTAGTATAAAATCCTCTGTGTCTTTTGTGCGCCATGAACCCTTTCAAGCTAACCCGTGCGATGGTTCCATCATCAAGTCCGTTAAACCGGACATCTGCCGTGTTAATTCCACGACAGTTGGCGCCCACCGTGGGGCTCGCGCACGATGGTTTCGAGTTCTTGAAAGGCGGCCTCGAAGGGTTAAAGGGTTACGCGGTTGGCCGGATGACCAAGAGTCGCCGCGGCCGGATCTACATCGACGACGCAGGTTGGGGACCGGAGGCCGATTCAATCGAATACGGGTACCGGGTTCCCTTCGGCAGCATCCAAGTCTTCATCGGCAAAATCGGCGAACCGGGACCTGAGCCGGACACCCTCCCCAGCATCGTCGAGCCGGCTCAGCGGGCGAGATCACCCCGGATCCAGCCGGCCATGAAGCACGTTTTCGTTGGAGCAGTCCACGGAGTTCAAACCGAGGACGGGTCGGAATCTGATGGTGCAACAGTCGTCTACTCAGATGGCGAATCTACATCCGGGGAAACTGAATCTCTGTATCAGTTGCGGGACGGCCGGTCTGAGGGCGAGTCCGATGGGAACAGTATTCCGGACCCCTTTGACCCGCCAAACCGGGTGGCGGTCTTCATGGCCGGTTCACAACCCCCGGTGAACGGAACAACAGCGGAAGCCGGCGCGGGGGGAAGCGGTTCAAATCCCCCCCTCACGGAAGTTCTATCCACCTTGATCGAAGAGCTCGCAGCTAAAGCGGTAGAGGTCGTGGCTCCAGCAGACAAGGTGCAGCATGATGCAGTGCTTCTTCAGTTAACGGCCCGGATCAATCAATTGAAGGAGGATTTAAAGGCAGAAGGAGAGATGTTAGCTATCAGACAGGCAGAATTGGATGATCAAGCTTTTCACTTGAGGATGGAGCAAGCTTCGGTGGAGGCAGTCAGGGGGAGGAAGTATCGATCCCGCCTACCGCCGGGTTACGAATCTGCGAATTTGTTTAGAACCCCGGGAACGGGGGCTAGCAACAATCCGGCCTTAAACCGGAGGAGTCCGCCGGTTCAGGAGGAGCCGGTTCTACAGCCCACTGCCGAACGAGAGCGGCGGGTTACATCGGTGCCTTATGTGCCTGTCCCTCCGGGTCATTACTCAAACCCTGTGGATAATATTGCTGCTGCGGCCGCGCGGTTGGCCGCTTTACCCGCGGAAGGAACATCGCCGGTGGCGATAGAGGCGCGCAGGGTCCAGAAGCTGCTTAATACGGCATTAATACAGCATCAAGCATATTCTCATAGCAGGGAGAGGTTGCATTCAACACCACGTCCCAATCGAAGTTACACCAGACATTGGGAAGAACCTGAAGTTTCTAGCAGTGAACGGAGGAGGCATCAGCGTATGCAGAATAATCCGGCGGGGGCAGAGATACCGGCCCCGGATCAAAACCGGCCTAGATCGGAGGCCCGAGAGGAGATCCGCCAGTCGACGCCGGTTTACGCCGGCGCTACAGGGGCAGGAGCTACAGCGAGCAGCTTTGGGATACAATGTCTTGTCCCTGCCTTGCGGAGCGTCAAGCTGCCCAAGGATTTTAAAGGGCCTCGCAAGGTGCCTAATTACACCGCCGATTTACCACCCGAAGCTTGGGTGGAGAGTTACGAGATGGCCATGGAGATGCTGGATGTGGATGAGTCGGCGTGTGCTAAATATTTTACTATGATGCTCGAAGGCACGGCCCGGACTTGGTTAAAGGCATTACCACCGAATTCCATTGGATCATGGGCAGAGCTGCGCAGCCAGTTCATCAAAAATTTCAAGGATACGTGCAAGCAACCCATGTCGATAATAGATTTAGCAGCATGTGTGCAAGGAGAACAGGAGTCTACAGCAGCATGGGTACGCAGAGTGGCAGAGATCTTGCACTCCTCAAACAGCATTAACCCGAGCACAGCGATTGTAACTTTGGAGAATAATTGCCGGTTTGAATCCTTGAAATTAAAACTCGGACGGCTCAAACGGGAGTGCAATGATATGGGGACTTTGATGAGCGCCCTGGTGAAGTACGGGGACTCAGATAATACT
Source organism: Secale cereale (assembly GCA_902687465.1). Taxonomy (NCBI): domain Eukaryota; kingdom Viridiplantae; phylum Streptophyta; class Magnoliopsida; order Poales; family Poaceae; genus Secale; species Secale cereale. The sequence goes on along the minus strand of LR738710.1, from coordinate 797,209,590 downwards.
AAGTACCCGGAGCCAGAAGGAGATAAAACAGGGAAGGCCAGTAAGCCTGGTAAACCGGCGCCGGTTAATCCGGTTACTTCAAGCTTCTTGGGCAAGCGAAAGGCAGAGAATAGCTCCGATTTTGTGGCTAATACACAGGTTCAAGGTGGTTTCCGGGTCAACCAGCAAGGTCCCACTCGCCAAGCTGGGGGAGGAAACCCGGGTTGGGAGCAGGATCCGGATCAACCCTGTCTAAGGCATAGCGGAGCGAGGGGGCCTGCAAAGCACCTTGGAAGAGAGTGCATGGGCCCGGGGTACAGCCGTTTTAATACCTTTAACCGGCCCCCAAGCGGCGGTTCGGGGCCCGGGTTTCATGGTCCGGGTTACCAAGGGAACAGCTCCGGTTCAGGATATAGGGGCAACAGCGGTTATCAAGGGAACGGCGGTGGTTATCAACCCCGGCCGGGTGGCCAGAGTACTCAAGGAAGCTACAATGGTCAAGGCAATCAGTATCAAGGCGGTTATCAGGGCCAGGGGAATCAATCGTATCATCAAGGTGGTTACAACAATCAGAATAATCAGCAGCAGGGCCAGGGGGGTCATAGTAACCAAGGAAATCAGCAGCAGCAGCGTCCGCAACAGCAACAGCAATCCGGATATCAGAGTAATCCGAAGGAGTTGAGCAGCGGTCAGTATCATGTCTTCACCACGAGTTTATGTAAGAGAGATCAGAAGGTTTTGAAGCGGGCCGTCCATGCGATAGAACCGGCAACGCCACAGTTTTTACGATGGTCAGAACAGCCCATTGTTTGGAGCAGAGAAGACCACCCATTACGGGTGGATAACCCGGGACATTTAGCCTTGGTAGTGGCACCTCAGGTGGAAGGCTACCGGTTTACTAAAGTACTCATGGATGGAGGCAGCAGTATCAATATATTATATTACGAGACCTTTCGCCGTATGGGTTTGACAGATAAACAACTGAGGACATCAAACACAGTGTTTCACGGGGTGGTCCCAGGTAAGTCAGCCTATCCAGTTGGTAAGATTGACTTAGAGGTTACCTTTGGGGATGAGCATGATTCCAGGTCAGAGATGATCACTTTTGAAGTTGTTAAAATCAGAAGCCCGTATCATGCTTTGTTTGGGAGGACGGTTTATGCTAAGTTTATGGCTAGGCCATGTTATGTTTATCTGCAGCTCAAGATGCCGGGTCATAAAGGCACGATTACAGTGCATGGCAGTCGTAAGATAGCAGTGGAGTGTGAAGAGGGTGATGCAGCCTATGCAGAAGCAGTATGTGCCACGGAAGAGTTAAAATTCTATAAGGATAATGTTGATCCGGCGGATATGACTCCGCTGAAGAAGCCCACTACGGAGCATGATCCGGCTTTGAAATTTAAATCGGCAGAGGAGACCAAGCAAATTGATTTTGTGCCGGGGGATTCGTCCAAGCAGTTCACTATCAGCGCTAACCTTGACCCCAAATAGGAAGGCGCGCTCATCGAGTTCATCCGTGAGAACCGGGATATCTTTGCATGGAAACCTTCTGACATGCCAGGTATACCGAGGGAACTCGCTGAGCACAAATTGAATATCGATCCGAAGTTTAAACCGGTAAAACAATATCTGCGCCGCTTTAATGAAGAGAGGCGCAAGGCTATAGGAGAAGAAGTGGCCAGGCTTTTGGCAGCAGGATTCATAGTGGAAGTTTTTCATCCGGAATGGTTGGCCAATCCGGTGCTTGTTCTAAAGAAGAATGGGAAGTGGAGGATGTGTGTGGACTACACAGACCTCAATAAAGCTTGCCCAACTGATCCTTTTGCTCTTCCTCGCATTGATCAGATTATTGATGCTACAGCAGGGTGTGAGCGGCTGAGTTTTTTGGATGCGTACTCAGGTTATCACCAGATCAAAATGGCGGTTGAAGACCAGGAGAAGACGGCATTCATAACACCTTTTGGTGCTTTTTGCTATGTGTCTATGCCTTTTGGGCTCAAGTGCGCGCAAGCAACCTATCAGCGTTGTGTTCAGAATTGTTTGAAAGGGCAGATAGGAAGGAACGTACATGCATATGTGGATGACATTGTGGTCAAGTCAAAGGAGGAAAGAACAATGATAGAGGACCTCAGGGAAACCTTTGATAATCTCCGGGCTTACAGGATGATGCTTAATCCGGAGAAGTGTGCTTTTGGTGTCCCGGCCGGTAAGCTTTTGGGGTTCCTGGTCTCGAACCGGGGAATAGAAGCCAGCCCGGAGAAGATCAAGGCCATCACATCTTTATCAAAACCGGCTTGCATAAATGATGTTCAGCGCATAGCCGGCCGGATCACGGCGTTAAGCCGGTTTATTAGTCGCTTAGGAGAAAAGGCAATCCCGCTTTATCAAATGTTGAAGAAAACGGACCGGTTTATTTGGAGCGATGAAGCAAATACAGCGTTTGAGAAGCTGAAACAGCAACTAGCGAAACCGCCGGTTTTAGCTGCCCCAATAGACAAGGAGCCTTTGCTATTATATGTTGCTGCAAACACACGGGCGGTTAGTGTTGCAATTGTGGTTGAGCGCAAGGAAGCAGGGAAAGAACATCCGGTTCAGCGACCGGTTTACTATGTGAGTGAAGTACTCATCGAGTCCAAGCAAAGATACCCTCATTGGCAGAAATTGGTGTATGGGGTGTTTATGGCAAACCGGAAATTGAAGCATTATTTCCAAGGGCATCCAATAACTGTGGTTAGTTCAGCTCCATTGGGAGATATAATCCAGAACAGAGAAGCAACAGGCAGGATAGCTAAATGGGCCATTGAGCTCAGTCCACATGAGTTGAAGTATGTACCGCGAACTGCTATAAAATCTCAGGCATTGGTTGACTTCATCAACGACTGGACAGAATTGCAAACGCCTGAGGAGAAGCCGGATCTTACTTATTGGACGATCCACTTCGACGGTTCAAAGCAGTTGGAGGGATCGGGGGCCGGAGTTGTCTTAACTTCCCCCAGAGGTGATAAGTTTTGTTATGTACTCCGGTTATTATTTCCTTGTACTAACAACGCAGCAGAATATGAGGCATTACTTCACGGTTTGAGATTGGCAAAGGAGATGAATCTGAGCCGGGTTAAGTGCCTGGGTGATTCAGACCTGGTGGCACAGCAGGTTTCGGGCAAGTGGGATTCAAGGGATCCACTCATGGCGGCTTATCGACGAGAGGTTGAAGCGGTCGCAGGTTATTTTAAAGGATATCAGGTGGAGCATATAGACCGGCGGAAAAACGAAGCAGCTGACGCTTTAAGCCGGCTAGCTTCGCAACGTAAACCGGTACCACCAAACACCTTTTTAGATGAGTTGCACAATCCCTCGGTTCAAGTACCTTCAGAGGATAATTTAGCTATTCCAGATCCAGAGGCGCAGTTGGTGGCAGCAACCCATGTTATTCCGGATTGGACGTTACCTTATTTGATATATCTAAGCCGGGGGGAATTGCCAGAGGACGAAAATGAAGCACGGCAGATAATACGGCGTTCCAAGTCTATGACAATTGCCAACGGAGAGCTACATCATCGTAGCACCTCTGGAGTATTTCAACGGTGTGTTTCAGCTGAGGAAGGTTGTGAGATTTTAAGGGAGATTCATGAAGGGGATTGTGGTCATCATGAAGGGGATTCATGAAGGAGATTCATGAAGGGGATTGTGATCTTTCTCACCAAAAGCTGAACCGTCTTCCTTTGTGTCTGGAAACCCGGTTAGCACTTCGGCCGGATCAATGTCGGGAACCCAAGCCTTAGCTCTTGTCAAAGCCAGAAGAGCACCTCCTCGAGCAGCTGATTTCTTCACCTCCTCAAGACGGGTTGGAAGAATTGACAAACTGTTCAAAGTAGCCTTGATGGTTGAAGGAGCCGGTTTACCATAAGAGGTAGCGCTGATAATCCTTTGCGCCCCAGAATATAACTGCTCCACCAGAGTATAACAAGCTTTCAGTTTCTTCCGTACGTCATCTCCAAGATGGGAGACGCGGCGTCCTACATACAACAAGAAAAAGTTAAACCGGTGCAGGTTATAGATTACAAAGATAACAAACGAAAGTTACAGTTTATGATTACCAAAGATAGCAGAGATCATCAAATTAACTTGGTGTTTTAATCCGGCCAATTCTTCAGTGACCGGGTTAAGAGCTCCTTCGGCATCTTGAACACGCTTTTCAAGATCCTTCCTCTGGACTTCAAAGGCCGTCCGTTCCTCATCAAAGAACTTCTTCAAGTCTTCAGCAGTTTTCAAACTTACGTTAAGTTCTTTTTTCGCCTTTGAAGCAGCCGCTTCGGTCTCTATGAGCCGGGTTCGAAGTTCGCTATTTTCTACAGCGTTCCGGTTTAACTCAGCCTGCAGACAAGTTCAAAAACACAGTTAGCAAATACAAGTCTCAAGCACACAACAAAGTTGTATACTTGACACTTGGGGGCTAATGGTAGTTGAAGTAATCCGGCAAAGATGAAATGCAAGTCTCAAGCACACAACAAAGTTGTATACTTGACACTTGGGGGCTAATGGCAGTTGAAGTAATGCGTTGGAGACAAGATTTTTTACAAGTATCAACTACATAAGCAAGTTATCTACTTGATACTTGGGGGCTAATGTATTAGACAGCAGTTCAAGCTTACAAAAAGTTCCGGATCATCTACTATAAAGCAGATAAACCGGAACTTGGGGGCTGTTATAAGGTAAAGATACGTTGAAAAAAGCAAGGGCAGAACAGGAAAATTTACCTCGTATTTCTCTCTCATGAGGTTCACCAGCCTAGCTTCATAATCACGGCTGCTGTGAAGCCGGTTCAGATATCCGGAATAAATATCCTGGGGACTCAAACTGGAAAGGCTGGAGATGTCCGCACTTAAATCCCCTTTTTCCTTAGTTACCTTCTCCGTTTTGGCAGTGTGTTTTGCCAAAACGGTGGGTTCGGCTGGCGCAACATAGGTAGCGCCAGTAAACACAACATCAGGAGAAGAAGGTGCATTAGGAGGGATAGTTTTATCTTGCGCCGGATCAGGAGAGCTCGGATTAACTTGAGGAGAGCCGACCCGGGCTGGGCTTGGCGGATCTTGGGCAGCATCAGTAGCAGGAATATCAAGAACAGGTTCTTGAACCGGTGTAACAGGAGTACCTTCGGGAGGAACAGCTGTCGACGGTTCGATTACCGGTTCATCAGCAGAAGGATCAACAGCAGGCTTCTTACCCTTGGCCTTTTTGCTGGGTTTCGGTTTACTGGAGAAACAAACAAAGATAGGTTAGCATTATAAAAGAAAAAGGAAGGATTTAAACCGGAAAGGTGAAAAGAATTACCCTGGAGCTGTCTTCAAGGGTGGAAGCTGTGTTGCAGTTGACTCGCCCGATGAAGATAGTGGAGTTTCCTGATAATCAGGATCAGTCGGTTTAAGTGGTTTTCTAATAAGGCCGGCCTTGGGATGAAGAAGTGTTGGAGAAAGTATCACCTCAGCACGGCGTTTCCGAGCCGGGGTTAAAGAGATGCCAGAAGATTCCACTGCTAAACCGGAGTGGCGAGTGGTCCGGCGCAATGCTTCGTGCTGTTGCTTCTTCAAATCAAAATTGGGATCCAGCTTAGCATAAGGGTGAGAAAATTGGTACTTTCTAACAGTCCGACGGATCTTTTGAGGAGGGGGTTCTGAATCGGAAGAAATAAGGGTTACCTCAATCTCCACCGGGTTATCACCTTCGAGTGGATCCTGTGAAAAGGGCATCATTAGAGATAAGGACAAATATATTAAAGCAAATGTAAACCGGAGTAATGTATACCTCGGAGTCCGGATCATCATCTTCAGAAGGAGAACCGGCGTCAACGACTGCCTTCCTTTTCTTGTTTGCAGGAGTTTTCCGGCGAGTTTGTTTTACAGGTTTGTCCTGAAGTTTCCTTCTCCAGAAGGGGTTATCAGCCTGAATAAAAATCAACAGCACGTAAAGAACGGTTCAAAGAAGGACGGTTTATGAAGCGCGGGTTAAGGAAAACTTACATCAGGCTGTGTGTTCTTCTTAAAGTATGGAGCCAAGCCAACCTTGGAGCAATCTGTTGAGGCAGGGTTGACGATCTTTTTGGCCGATTCTATCACCTCCGATTCAGAAAGTGTCTCTTTAGTAAATCTTTGAGGATCTTCCGGTTCACCAGAATAATTGTACATTAAATCGGAGCGCCGGCTTAAGGGGAGAATGCTCCATGACAACCAGCAGCGAAGAAAATCGGTTCCAAGAAGTCCATTAGCCATGAAGGCTCTCAGTTTGGAAAGTTGAGATGAAAATTGAATCCGTTCAGTGGCACTCAACCGCTGCGGCAGAGGATGATTCGCCGGGATGCGAGTCTCACGATAACCCGGCAGCGGATTTTCACCTTCAGGAGATGTGTCTATGCAATAGAACCAAGTCTTGTTCCACTCCTTGGGGTGAGTGTGTAAAGCGGCGTGTGGGAAAACTACATCCCTCCTTTTTTGAATGCTGATACCACCAAGCTCTTGGTGAGGCCCACTAGTGAACTCAGTGCGCCGGTTCGCATGAAAGAAATCCCGGAACAGATCAACTGAAGGCTCTTCTTGTAGATACACTTCAGAAAAGACTTGGAAGTCACAGATATTGGAAACAGAGTTTGGCCCAATGTCTTGCGGGTGCAGTTGAAAGGTGGCAAGAACGTCCCGGAAAAATTTTGAACCGGGGGGAGAGAAACCCCTGGAGATATGATCCATAAAGACTATGGCCTCTCCGGACCTGGGAGCAGGAAGGCGTTCATTACCCGGGGCGCGCCATTTCAACTCGGCCCGAGGACCTAACGTGCCAATACTCGACAGCTTGACTAAGTCTTCTTCAGTCACAGCTGAACGAACCCAGTCACACGAAACGTATTGCTTGGCAGACATTTGAACAAAGTGCTGAAGAGAAGAAGGTACAGAACAAATTATGAACATACAAAAGATTTGGGACCTATATATGTGTATTACGCAAGAGGCAAGAACTATCTAGCAAAGTTAAACCGGCAATCATAAATACAAGATATATCATTTCCGGTTTAAGAATGGCAGTTGAAGAGGAATAACTACGTCATGGCATCAGTCTACATCATTTCCGGTTTATGGTATGGTGATCTAAACCGGAGCGTTTCTAACGAATCTACTGAGGAGAAAAAACAGGTTTCCAAGTAAGTACTAAGCGGGAAAGATCTGAGTATGCTGAAGAAAAGAAGTTAATTTATAGCAGAGTAATAAACGATAAGAAGAAGACTACGCAGACTAGTTATATCATACCGAAAGGACAAGTTTACATGATAGACGGGAATAGCAAGGTTTTCGACACATCTACAGCGGGATAAAAATGGAAAAGGATCTACAAAGAGTTGTCACGAATCACAGGTTCAGAGAACGAACAGCATGAAGCTCGCGAAGAACCCTAATGGCGGAACGGATAAGTTACAGGGCTATTACGGTAAGAGCCGATCCAATGCTAAGCGAGAGATCTACAGATAAGGGGTTAAAGGTTATGAGAGTCCTATGGTGTAAATATCTATGAAGGAGCGGAGCTTCGTCAGGAGCTCTAATGGCAGAAGAACACGGGCAAAGCAATGGCATATATAGATCTATGGAGAGGAAGACGAACGTGCCAGGGACGGTGAGAGTTGGCGGCGGAGAAAATCTGGTCAAAGCCCAGGTTGATGCAGCGGCCGGTCGAGGACGGAAGATTCGGCGGTCGTCGGCGGCGTTCTTGAGCTCGAGCAGCAATGGAGTTCTTGCGGGTCAGGAGGCAGGAGGAGGAAGAAGATGCGAGAGAAGATAACGAATGGAGCGGGGCGGTATTTATGGCCAAAGGTCAGGTCTGAAACGGCAGGCGCGAAAATCGAGGAGACAGAAATCGGATAAAGATCCCGTGATGCCTCGATATTCGGGATAATCCTTAAAATACGCTACAGTACAGCTCACAGCGTTAAATGCGGAGATGATGTCATTGTCAGGCTTTAATGATTTTGGAGGATGACGTCAGAGCCGGTTTACAATGAGATGAAGACAGAAGAAAATTACAGAAGACGATGAAGATTGATATGAACAAGTTCAAATCATTCTGGGGCCTAATGTCAGGGATATGGTTAATAGGTATAAACCGGACATTATAAACCGGAGTAGTAGTATCGTATTTAGTTTTATTATTCTAGTAGATATTATGGCCCAGAAGGTTGTAAGGCCCATGTATAGGAACATGATTTGTAATCCGCCAAGAGATGTAACTTGAAAGATAAGAAAGAAAGGACGGAGACCGAGGCGGACACGATTATGAGCCGGCCTCGGGACTCTGTAAACCGGACCAGGCGTCACCTCTATATAAAGGGACAGCCCGGCAACGGTTCAAGGACAAGCAACAATCGATACGTCGAGACGCAGGCAAGCGATTCCGCTCCCTGTAAACCGACGACCAAGCAATACCAAACCAACTAGACGTAGGCTTTTACCTTCTCAAAGGGGCCGAACTAGTATAAAATCCTCTGTGTCCTTTGTGCGCCATGAACCCTTTCAAGCTAACCCGTGCGATGGTTCCATCATCAAGTCCGTTAAACCGGACATCTGCCGTGTTAATTCCACGACACCTCCAAAACCACTCGCCGAGAAAAGTCAATTGCTGCCAAGCAGCGTGCAGCGCTTCCTATGAATACGTGGAAGCTTCCAGACTGGGAGAGGTTTCGCTTTCAGGATCCTTACACCGCACCACCTCCTCCTTGCTGGAATAATCCTCAGTTCTGCAATGAAATGCAAATGAGAATTGTGTCTGAAATCTTCGAGCACCACAAGAACAAGTTCACCCAGATGTGGTCCATTGACCTTGAGCGGTGGAGAAACAACCTCAATTACTTTGGAGAGGCTCTGGAGGTCTGTGAGGAGTTTGACTTGATCAAGCTCATGGAGTTGCGCTATGATTTTGATGTGGAGCTTATTCATCAGTTTTATACTACTGTCCACTTCGGAAGTGACGATCAGAGTCACCTCTCTTTTATGTGCCGGGATGAGTTCTTCCGTGTTCCCTGGAGTGCCTTCTGCAATGCTCTGGGCTATGCTGACACAGGCTTGGAGGGTCAAGTGTTGGGGAACGTAGTATTTTAAAATTTTCCTACGATAACGCAAGATCTATCTACTAGATGCATAGCAACGAGAGGGAAGAGTGTGTCTACGTACCCTCATAGACCGGAAGCGAAAGCGTCAAGTGACGCGGTTGATGTAGTTGAACTTCTTCGCGATCCAACCAATCAAGCACCGAACGTACGGCACCTCCGCGTTCAGCACACGTTCAGCTTGATGACGTCCCACGAGCTCTTGATCCAGTTGAGCTTCACAGGAGAGTTTCGTCAGCACGATGGCGTGGTGACGGATATGATGTATCTACCGGCGCAGGGCTTCGCCTAAGCACTGCGCCGGTATGACCGAGGTGTGTTTCTGTGGAGGGGGGCACCGCACACGGCTAGAACAATTCAACTTGTGTGTCTTTGGGTGCCCCCCTGCCCCCATATATAAAGGAGCAAGGGGGGGAGGCCGGCCGGCCCTCTATGGTGCGGCTAGGAAAGCAATCCTACTAGGAATAGGATTGCAATCCTATTCCTAGTAGGAATCTACCAAAGAAGGAAAAGGGGGGAAGCAAAGAGAGGGAGAGGGAGAGGGAGAGGGAAAGAGGGGCCGCGCCCCCTCCCCTAGTCCTATTCGGACTACTCCTAGGGAGGGGGCGCCACCTCCTGGCTGCTGCCCTCTCTCTCCCCTATGGCCCACTAGGGCCCATCATTCCCCCGGGGGGTTCCGGTAACCCCCCCGGCACTCTGGTAAATTCCGAAACTTTCCAGAACACTTCCGGTGTCCGAATATAGTCGTCCAATATATCAATCTTTATGTCTCGGACATTCCGAGACTCCTGGTCATGTCTGTGATCTCATCCGGGACTCTAAACTACCTTCGGTACATCAAAACTCATAAACTCATAATACCGATCATCATCAAACGTTAAGCGTGCGGACCCTACGGGTTCGAGAACTATGTAGACATGACCGAGACTCATCTCCGGTCAATAACCAATAGTGGAACCTGGATGCTCATATTGGCTCCCACATATTCTACGAAGATCTTTATCGGTCAAACCGCATAACAACATACGTTGTTCCTTTTGTCATCGGTATGTTACATGCCCGAGATTCGATCGTCGGTATCTCTATACCTAGTTCAATCTCGTTACCGGTAAGTTTCTTTACTCATTCCGTAATACATCATCTCGTGACTAACTCACTAGTCATTTGCTTGCAAGGCTTATTATGATGTGCATTACCGAGAGGGCCCAGAGATACCACTCCGACACTCGGAGTGACAAATCCTAATCTTGATCTATGCCAACACCACAAATACTTTCGGAAACACCTGTAGAGCATCTTTATGATCACCCAGTTACGTTGTGACGTTTGATAGCACACAAGGTGTTCCTACGGTATTCGGGAGTTGCATAATCTCAGTCATAGGAACATGTATAGGTCATGAAGAAAGCAATAGCAGTAAAACTAAACGATCATAGTGCTAAGCTAACGGATGGGTCTTGTCCATCACATCATTCTCCTAATGATGTGATCCCGTTGATCAAATGACAACTCATGTCTATGGTTAGGAAACATAACCATCTTTGATCAATGAGCTAGTCTAGTAGAGGCATACTAGGGACACTCTGCTTTGTCTATGTATTCACACATGTACTAAGTTTTTGGTTAATACAATTCTAGCATGAATAATAAACATTTATCATGATATAAGGAAATATAAATAACAAATTTATTATTTCCTCTAGGGCATATTTCCTTCAGTCTCCCACTTGCACTAGAGTCAATAATCTAGCTCACATCGCCATGTGATTTAATACCGATAGTTCACATCGTTATGTGAATAACACCCATAGTTCACATCACCATGTGACCAACACCCAAAGGGTTTACTAGAGTCAATAATCTAGTTCACATCGCTATGTGATTAATACCCAAGAGTAATAAGGTGTGATCATGTTTTGCTTGTGAGAGAAGTTTAGTCAACGGGTCTGTCACATTCAGATCCGTATGTATTTTGCAAATTTCTATGTCTATAATGCTCTGCATAGAGCTACTCTAGCTAATTGCTCCCACTTTCAATACGCATCCAGATTGACACTTAGAGTCATCTGGATTTAGTGTCAAAGCTTGCATCGGCGTAACCCTTTACAACGAACTCTTTATCACCTCCATAATCGAGAAACATTTCCTTAGTCATCCAGTTACTAAGGATAATTTTGACTGCTGTACAATGATCTACTCCTGGATCACTATTGTACCCCCTTGACAAACTCATGGCAAGGTACACAACATGTTTGGTACACAGCATGGCATACTTTATAGAACCTATGGCTGAGGCATAGGGAATGACTTTCATTCTCTCTATATTTTTCTGCCATGGTCTGGCTTTCAGTCTTACTCAACTTCACACCTTACAAGTCAGGCAAAAACTCCTTCTTTGACTAATCCATTTTGAACTACTTCAAAATCTTATCAAGGTATGTACTCATCGAAAGTCTTATCAAGCGTCTTGATCTATCTCTATAGATCTTGATGCCTAATATGTAAGCAGCTTCACCAAGGTTTTTCTTTGAAAAACTCCTTTCAAACACTCCTTTATGCTTTCCAGAAAATTCTACATCATTTCCGATCGACAATATGTCATTCACATATACTTATCAGAAAGGTTGTAGTGCTCCCACTCACTTCTTGTAAATACAGGCTTCACCGCAAGTCTGTATAAATCTATATGCTTTGATCAACTTATCAAAGCGTATATTCCAACTCCGAGATGCTTGCACCAGTCCATAGATGGATCGCTGGAGCTTGCACATTTTGTTAGCACCTTTAGGATTGACAAAACCTTCTGGTTGCATCATATACAAGTCTTCTTTAATAAATCCATTAAAGAATGCAGTTTTGTTATCCATTTGCTAGATTTCATAAAATGCGGCAATTGCTAACATGATTCGGACAGACTTAAGCATCGCTATGGGTGAGAAAGTCTCATCGTTGTCAACTCCTTGAACTTGTCGAAACCCTTTCGCAACAAGTCGAGCTTTGTAAACAGTAACATTACCGTCTGCATCGGTCTTCCTCTTGAAGATCCATTTATTTTCGATGGCTTGCCGATCATCGGGCAAGTCAACCAAAGTCCACACTTTGTTCTCATACATAGATCCCATCTCAGATTTCATGGCCTCAAGCCATTTTGCGGAATCTGGGCTCATCATCGCTTCCTCATAGTTCGTAGGTTCATCATGGTCTAGTAACATGACTTCCAGAACTGGGTTGCCGTACCACTCTGGTGCGGAACATACTCTGGTTGATCTACGACGTTCAGCAGAAACTTGATCCGAAGTTTCATGATCATCATCATTAGCTTCCTCACTGATTGGTGTAGGAATCACTGGAACAATTTTCTGTGATGTACTACTTTCCAATTCAGGAGAAGGTACAATTACCTCATCAAGTTCTACTTTCCTCCCACTCACTTCTTTCGAGAGAAACTCCTTCTCTAGAAAGGATCCATTCTTAGCAACGAATATCTTGCCTTAGGATCTGTGATAGAAGGTGTACCCAACAGTCTCTTTTGGGTATCCTATGAAGACACATTTCTCCGACTTGGGTTCAAGCTTATCAGGTTGAAACTTTTTCACATAAGCATCGCAGCCCAAACTTTAAGAAACGACAACTTTGGTTTCTTGCCAAACCACAGTTCATAAGGTGTCGTATCAACGGATTTAGATGGTGCCCTATTTAACGTGAATGTAGTTGTCTCTAATGCATAACCCCAAAAGCGATAGTGGTTGATCGGTAAGAGACATCATCGATCGCACCATATCTAATAAAGTACGGTTATGACGTTCGGACACACCATTACACTGTGGTGTTCCAGGTGGCGTGAGTAGTGAAACTATTTCACATTGTTTTTACTGAAGGCCAAACTCGCTAACTCAAATATTTTATCTCTACGATCATATCGTAGAAACTCTTATTTTCTTGTTACGATGATTCTCCACTTCACTCTGAAATTCTTTGAACTTTTCAAATGTTTCAGACTTGTGCTTCATTAAGTAGATATACCCATATCTGCTCAAATCATTAGTGAAGGTCAGAAAATAACGATACCCACCGCGAGCTTCAACACTCATTTGGTCCACATACATCTGTATGTATGATCTCCAACAAATCTATTGCTCGCTCCATTGTTACGGAGAACAGAGTTTTAGTCATCTTGCCCATGAGGCATGGTTCGCAAGCACCAAGTGATTCATAATCAAGTGATTCCAAAAGTCCATCACTCTGGAGTTTCTTCATGCGCTTTACACCATTATGACCTAAACGGCAGTGCCACAAATAAGTTGCACTATCATTATTAACCTTGTATCTTTTGGCTTCAATATTATGAATATGTGTATCACCACGATCGAGATCCAACAAACTATTTTCATTGGGTGTATGACCATCGAAGGTTTTATTCATGTAAACAGAATAACAATTATTCTATGACTTTAAATGAATAACCGTATTGCAACAAATATGATCAAATCATATTCATGCTCAACGCAAATGCCAAATAACATTTATTTAGGTTGTACACTAATCCCGAAAGTATAGGGAGTGTGTGATGATGATCATATCAATCTTGGAACCACTTCCAACACACATCGTCACTTCACCTTTAACTAGTCTCTGTTCATTCTGCAATTCTTGTTTCGAGTTACTAATTTTAGCAACTGAACTGGTATCAAATACCCAGGGGTTGCTATGAACACTAGTAAAGTACACATCAATAATCTGTATATCAAAATATACCTTTGTTCACTTTGCCATCCTTCTTATCCGCCAAGTATCTAGGGCAGTTCCACTTCCAGTGACCATTTCCTTTGCAGTAGATGCACTTAGTTTCAGGCTTGAGTTTTAGCTTTGGGTTTCTTCACGGGAGTGACAACTTGCTTGTCATTCTTCTTGAAGTTCCCCTTCTATCCCTTTGCCCTTTACTTGAAACAAGTGGTCTTGTTAACCATCAACACTTGATGCTTTTTCATGATTTCTACCTTCGCCGACTTCAGCATCGCGAAGAGCTCGGGAATTCCTTTCGTCATCCCTTGCATATTATAGTTCATCACGAAGTTCTACTAACTTGGTGATAGTGACTAGAGAACTTTGTCAATTACTATCTTATCTGGAAGATTAACTCCCACTTGATTCAAGTAATTGTCGTACCCAGACAATCTGAGCACATGCTCACTGGTTGAGCTATTCTCCTCCATCTTGTAGGCAAAGTACTGTCAGAAGTCTTATACCTCTCGACACGGGCATGAGTATGAAATACTAGTTTCAACTCTTGGAACATCTTATATGCTCTGTGGCATTCAAAAACGTTTTTGAAGTCCCGGTTCTAAGCCGTAAAGCATGGTTCACTTAAACTATCAAGTGGTCATCATACCGAGCTTTTGTCAAAACGTTCATAACGTCTACATCTGCTCGTGCAATAGGTCTATCACCTAGCGGTGCATCAAGGACATAATTCTCTGTGCAGCAATGAGGATAATCCTCAGATCACGAAACAATTCCGCATCATTGCTACTAACATCTTTCAACTTAGTTTTCTCTAGGAACATATAAAAAATAAACAGGGAGCAACATCGCGAGCTATTGATCTACAACATAGATATGCTAATACTACCAGGACTAAGTTCATGATAAATTAAAGATTAATCATATTACTTTAGGAACTCCCACTTAGATAGACATCCCTCTAGTCATCTAAATGATCACGTGATCCAAATCAACTAAACCACGTCTGATCATCACGTGAGATGGAGTAGTTTCAATGGTGAACATCTTATGTTGATCATATCTACTATATGATTCACGCTCGACCTTTCGGTCTCCAATGTTCCGAGGCCATATCTGCATATGCTAGGCTCGTCAAGTTTAACCTGAGTATTCTGCGTGTGCAAAACTAGCTTACACCCGTTGTATTTGAACGTAGAGCTTATCACACCCGATCATCACGTGGTGTCTCGGCACGACGAACTTTCGCAACGGTGCATACTCAGGGAGAACACTTATACCTTGAAATTTAGTAAGGGATCATCTTATAATGCTACCGTCGAACTAAGAAAAATAAGAAGCATAATAAGATAAACATCACATGCAATCAAAATATGTGACATGATATGGCCATCATCTTCTTGTGCTTTTGATCTCCATCTCCAAAGCACCGTCATGATCACCTTCGTCACTGGCGTGACACCTTGATCTCCATCGTAGCATCGTTGTCGTCTCGCCAACTATTGCTTCTACGACTATCGCTACCGCTTAGTGATAAAGTAAAGCAATTACATGGCGATTGCATTTCATACAATAAAGCGACAACCATATGGCTCCTGCCAGTTGCCGATAACTTTACAAAACATGATCATCTCATACAAAACCGTATATCTCATCATGTCTTGACCATATCACATCACAACATGCCCTGCAAAAACAAGTTAGACGTCCTCTACTTTGTTGTTGCAAGTTTTATGTGGCTGCTACGGGCTTAGCAAGAACCGTTCTTACCTACGCATACAAAACCACAACGATGTTTCGTCAAGTATGTGCTATTTTAACCTTCACAAGGACCGGGCGTAGCCACACTTGATTCAGCTAAAGTGAGAGAGACAGACACCCGCCAGTCACCTTTAAGCAACGAGTGCTCATAACGGTGAAACCAGTCTGGCGTAAGCGTACGCATAATGTCGGTCCGGGCCGCTTCATCTCACAATACCGCCGAAGCAAAGTATGACATGCTGGTAAGCAGTATGACTAGTATCGCCACAACTCGTTGTGTTCTACTCGTGCATATCATCTACGCATAGACCTGGCTCTGATACCATTGTTGGGGAACGTAGTATTTTAAAATTTTCCTACGATCACGCAAGATCTATCTACCAGATGCATAGCAACGAGAGGGAAGAGTGTGTCTACGTACCCTCGTAGACCGGAAGCGGAAGCGTCAAGTGACGTGGTTGATGTAGTCGAACTTCTTCGTGATCCAACCGATCAAGCACCGAACGTACGGCACCTCCGCGTTCAGCACACGTTCAGCTTGATGACGTCCCACGAGCTCTTGATCCAGTTGAGCTTCACGGGAGAGTTTCGTCAGCACGACGGCATGGTGATGGATATGATGTATCTACCGGCGCAGGGCTTCACCTAAGCACTGCGACGGTATGACCGAGGTGTGTTTCTGTGGAGGGGGGCACCGCACACGGCTAGAACAATTCAACTTGTGTGTCTTTGGGTGCCCCCTGCCCCCGTATATAAAGGAGCAAGGGGGAGGCCGGCCGGCCCTCTATGGTGCGGCTAGGAAAGCAATCCTACTAGGAATAGGATTGCAATCCTATTCCTAGTAGGAATCTACCAAAGAAGGAAAAGGGGGGAAGGAAAGAGAGGGAGAGGGAGAGGGAAAGAGGGGCCGCGCCCCCCTCCCCTAGTCCTATTCGGACTACTCCTAGGGAGGGGGCGCCACCTCCTGGCTGCTGCCCTCTCTCTCCCCTATGGCCCACCAGGGCCCATCATTCCCCCGGGGGGTTCCGGTAACCCCCCCCCCCGGCACTCCGGTAAATTCCGAAACTTTCCAGAACACTTCCGGTGTCCGAATATAGTCGTCCAATATATCAATCTTTACGTCTCGGACATTACGAGACTCCTCGTCATGTCCGTGATCTCATCTGGGACTCTGAACTACCTTCGGTACATCAAAACTCATAAACTCATAATACCGATCGTCATCAAACGTTAAGCGTGCGGACCCTACGGGTTCGAGAACTATGTAGACATGACCGAGACTCATCTCCGGTTAATAACCAATAGCAGAACCTGGATGCTCATATTGGCTCCTACATATTCTACGAAGATCTTTATCGGTCAAACCGCATAACAACATACGTTGTTCCTTTTGTCATCGATATGTTACTTGCCCGAGATTCGATCGTCGGTATCTCTATACCTAGTTCAATCTCGTTACCGGTAAGTTTCTTTACTCGTTCCATAATACATCATCTCGTGACTAACTCATTAGTCATTTGCTTGCAAGGCTTATTATGATGTGCATTACCGAGAGGGCCCAGAGATACCACTCCGACACTCGGAGTGACAAATCCTAATCTTGATCTATGCCAACACCACGAATACTTTCGGAAACACCTGTAGAGCATCTTTATGATCACACAGTTACGTTGTGATGTTTGATAGCACACAAGGTGTTCCTACGGTATTCGGGAGTTGCATAATCTCATAGTCATAGGAACATGTATAAGTCATGAAGAAAGCAATAGCAGTAAAACTAAACGATCATAGTGCTAAGCTAACGGATGGGTCTTGTCCATCACATCATTCTTCTAATGATGTGATCCCGTTGATCAAATGACAACTCATGTCTATGGTTAGGAAACATAACCATCTTTGATCAATGAGCTAGTCTAGTAGAGGCATACTAGGGACACTCTGTTTTGTCTATGTATTCACACATGTACTAAGTTTTCGGTTAATACAATTCTAGCCTGAATAATAAACATTTATCATGATATAAGGAAATATAAATAACAACTTTATTATTTCCTCTAGGGCATATTTCCTTCATCACGGTGGTCTCCGTCCTCACGACCGAGCCGTGGCATTGTGGGTAAATCCAATGATCTTCAGCCGGTCTATGATATTCTACACCGTGTGTTCCGTTGTGTGCTGCTGCCCAAGGTTGGGAACCAGGATGACATTTATGGATATCTGGTGGATTTGCTTGTGGCCATGAAGACCAAGCATGGCAAGGGCATCACTTTTGATGTCTCCAAGTGGATGTGGGAGGAGATGTACAACTGTGTCTGGTACCGCAAGGTACCGATCTACGCTTCCTTTGTGATGCGCTTCCTATACTCAGTTTGGGAAGTTCGGAGGCCTGGAGAGCCTATTTCTACTCCGGATAGGCTCACGGAGCATGAGATAAGTTGCTGAAGCAGAAGAAACATGCCGCTCCTCGATTCCATGCGGGGAATGAGGAGGATACTTTTGCTACCTCGGATGATGATGACTTTGAGTTGGAAGCGGGGGCCAAGTCCTCTTGGGTGGATAAGCTTACTGCCAAGGTCAAGAAGACTTTCTGCTTACAGGCCCACATTCAGAAGAAGCTATACAAGGCACATGTGACTGAGAAGATGGCGCACCGCAGACAGATTCAAATGATGAAGCACCTCAATGTGCCAGATGTGAAGAGTGGCTTTGAGAAGAGCATCACTCCCGAGGATAAGTGGTGTCTGGCTAACTGGCAGTGGTCTGATGACGAGCCCACGACATCTACTGCTCGAGCGACTGTGGATGCTATGGAGACTGAGGCTGAGGCTGCTGAAGATGTTGAGGATGCTGAGGACTCTGACGATGATGATTCTGATGACTCTGTGGCGATAGGAGATGAGCTTTACTGAGCCCTGGGGAGTTAGTCTCGCTCTTTTCCTTTTTGGTGCTTGATGCCAAAGGGGGAGAGAGTTACTAGGTCACGGGAGTTGCATGGGTCTTTCTTGTTTTTTTTTCTCGTCTGTTCCTGTTATTTCTGTCCTGTGAACTTATCCTTTGTTATGTCCTTATGCATGGTGTGAGACATGTGTACCCTTATCTAGTTATCTATGCACTTTTTCTAGCTCTCTGCAATCATATGCTCTATTGACTACCTTATTGGATTGTGGTCGCTGGTCGGTCTATAAAACCTAGGGGGAGCATAGATCCTAGTTTGAGCACTTTTGCATTCCAAAAGCAAACTGTAAATAAGTGCTCACACTCAGGGGGAGCTCTGCCTACATCTTATAGGCCCCCCGTGATTTTCATGTGGTTGTCATCATTCACCAAAAAGGGGGAGATTGTAAGGGCATCTCTTGCCTAGGGTTTTGGTGATGATGAAAATTCATGTGTGGACTAATCGTGCGTCAATATTACTCAGGTATACAGTATGTGGCACAAGACGGTTAGGCCTTCCCTCTAAAAGGAAAAGACCGAAGACGGATTTTCCGATGCCTTTTGTTTCCCTTGGTTGTAGGAAATCCATACTATTAAGAGGGAACCCACATCGGAAGGTATTGGGTGAATCAAGTCACGTACACAGTTACTATGCACCCACTATATTGCCTCCGTTCGAGGAGAGAGAGGTCCCCTTGGTTTCTAATGTGTGTGCAGTTTCCTCTATAGCGGTAGTACCGCTGTTGGCGGCGGTAGTATCGGTGGCCGGTAGTTCCGGTCGAACCACCGCCCCTAGTACCGCACAAGGGTGATTACCTTCTGGACTAGGTACGGTGGTGGACCGGTGGTGGACCGGTGGTGGCCCGGAAGTACCGGTGTCCTCTCGACGAAACCGGTACTACCGGTGCTCAGAGCGGTAGTACCGCTCTGACTGCCATCACACTTGAGCTACTACCCTTGCGGTTGTTCCGGCTCCACCACCGCCCCAACTATCGTCCTTGGTTAAAACCTTCTGGACTCGAAGCGGTAGTTGACCGGTGGTGGGGCGGTAGTTTCGGTTTTCTCCGGAAGACCGGTACTACCGTGTGCTACACCGGAAGTACCGCCTTGGTGCCTTGGCTGCGGTTTCCTTCACAACACCGGTAGTACCGGTGGGTTGAGCAGAAGTACCGGTCCAGTGCATTTCTGCACATAACAGTTGGAACCTTGGGGACCCTATTTAAGGAGGCCCTTCTCCTACCTCCCTCTTATCTCTTACCTCTCTCTCTCCTCCATTAATGCCATTAAAGCTTTCTTGCCTGATCTCTCTCCCTAGCCAACCAAACTTGTTGATTTGCTAGGGATTGAAGGAGGAGATCTAGATCTACACTTCCACCAAAGGAAACTTGATCCCCCCATACTTTCTTGTGTGGATTTTGTTACTCTTGGGTGTTTGAGCACCCTAGACGGAAGAGGTCACTTCGGAGCCACATTCCATTATGGTGAAGCTCCGGGGTTTCGTTGGGAGCCTCCAATTAAGTTGTGGAGAGTGCCCCAACCTTGTTTGTAAAGGTTCGGTTGCCGCCTTCAAGGGCACCACTAGTGGATTCACGGCACCTTGCATTGTGTGAGGGCGTGAGAAGAATATGGTGGCCCTAGTGGCTTCTTAGGGAGCATTGTGCCTCCACACCATTCCAACGGAGACGTACTTCCCCTCAAAGGGAAGGAACTTCGATAACACATCCTCGTCTTCACCGGCTCCACTTGTGGTTATTTCTACCCTTTACTTGTGCAAGCTTTCCTTGTTTATCTTAAGTAGCTTGCTTGGTAGGTTGTTATCCTTGCTTCATTGTAGTTGTCATCCTAGTGGCCTATTTAGACAACTTACCTTGTTGCTTAATTTTAAGTGGTTAAGAACAGCTAAAAATTGTTAGTTGCCTATTCACCCCCCCTCTAGTCAACCATATCGATCCTTTCACATACCCTCAGCCATGAGGGTGGACTACTCCCTCCTCGTCATGGAGAGCGCCAGGATGATGAATATGACCACCGAGAGGGATTCCCCCTCCGGCAGGGTGCCGGAACGGGTCTAGATTGGTTTTTGGTGGCACCAGAAGCGTTCGGCGGTGGAACTCTCGATCTAGGTTATTTTCCGAAGGTTTCAGTATATATAGGAGGTGTTGGAGTCGGGGACAAGTAAATGGGGGTCTCCACGCTGTCCACGAGGCAGGGGGACGTGCCCAGGGGGAGGGTGCGCCCCCCACCCTCGTGGGAAGCCCGTGGACCTTGTGGTCCTCCTTCGGTACTCTCTGGTCTTCTTCTGGTCCAAAAATGCCTGGGCACGCCCCCCACCCTCGTGGGCAGCCCGCGAACCTTCTGGTCCTCCTCCAGTACTCTCTGGTCTTCTTCTGGTCCAAAAACGTCCTCCGTTGAGTTTCTGGTCAATTGGGCTCCATTTGATATTCCTTTTCTGCGATACTCAAAAACAAGGGAAAACAGAAACTGGCACTGGGCTCTGGGTTAATAGGTTAGTCCCAAAAACCATATAAAAGTGTATATAAAAGCCCACAAAACATCCTAGAAGGATAATATAATAGCACAGAACAATCAAAAATTATAGATACGTTGGAGACGTATCAAGTAGCTTGATCGTATCGTTCGTCAAGAGCTCAAACCATTGCATCCTTGCATCATCTCTCTTGGTTGTTGTTTGGTTCTTATGCTTGTGAGATTTGGATATTATGGTCATCTTCATGACAAGCTCGAGTTCATCGAAAACCGGTTTCATATGCATCTTCTTTTGTGTTTTCGGTGTTTGAGTTTTTGCCGGTCTTAATTGAGAAAGGGTTCTCACCATTTTATTTTGGGTATTTTTCCAATTGCTATTTATTGATATTTCTATCAAGATTGTGTTTGCTCTTGTCCTTAGCTTTCCAACAAACTTGATTTCCTCGAATTCAGAGCTCATATGCGAAAGTTGTGGCTGTTTTTATATTACCTGTATTTCATAGAGAGGTTGTACGGCCCCATAGAGAGGTTGTACCGGTTGACCGGTACAACCGGTGTTTGGAGAGGTTGTACCGCTCCAGAATTGGTCTGAAGGTTGTACCAGCCATGTACCGCTCTACCACCGGACTAGTTTCTGTTTTGGAGTGGTTCCTGGGCGGTTGTTGACCGGTTGTACCTGTTAGTTCAGTTTAACCGGTACTACCGGTTCCCCGGGTTGTTGTACCGCTTAGGGCTTTTTCCTACAGGTTGGTTCTTTCCTCTGCTTTGACCGGTTGTACCGGTTCGTGCACAGGTTGAACCGGTTCGTGCACAGGTTGAACCGGTCCTACAGTTTTCTACACATAACGGGCAGATTCGTGGGGACCTATAAAAGGGGGTCTTCTTCCCCATTGGAATCCATCTCTTTAGCTCGTGTTCTTCCCCCATTATTGACCTTCTTCGAGCTTGCTATCTCTCAATCCCTCCATGGATTCTTGCTAGTTTTTGGGGGGAAAGAGAGAGGAGACCTAGATCCACATTTCCACCAATCACTTTTTCCTCTAGGTGAGGGGAACCCCTTGGATCTAGATCTTGGAGTTCTTGGTGTTCTCCTTCTTGTTCTTTCTCTATTTTCCCTCCCTAGCATTAGTTGCTTTGGTGGGATTTGAGAGAGAATGACTTGGGCACTCTGTGTGCCCTTGCCATTGCATTTGGTGCATCGGCTTGAGTTCTCCATGGTGATACGTGGAAGTTACAAGTTGAGAAGCTTATTACTCTTGGGTGCTTGGTACCCTTGAGCTTGTTCCTATTGGGTGCTTTGGCGCCCTAGACGGTTGTGGTCACCTCGAAGCCATATTCCATTGTGGTGAAGCTTCGTGGTGTCGTTGGGGAGATAGCCCCAAACTTTGTGGTGTTCGGAGCTCAAGCATTGTGGTGTAAAGCTTCGGGCAAGCGTCGGGGTCTTCAATTAGGTTGTGGAGATCACCCCGAGCAATTTGACGGGTTCCGGTGACCGCCCCCAAGGGTTGCCAAAGTGTAGGAGTTCGGTGACCGCCCCCAAGGGTTGCCATTTGTACGGGTTCGGTGATCGCCCTAAAGGGTCCCTTAGTGGAATCAAGGCATCTTGCATTGTGCGAGGGCGTGGGGAGATTACGGTGGCCCTAGTGGCTTATTGGGGAGCATTGTGCCTCCACACCGCTCCAAATGGAGATTAGCATCCACAAGGGTGTGAACTTCGGGATACATCGTCGTCTCCGCGTGCCTCGGTTATCTCTTACCCGAGCACTTTACTTATGCACTATACTTTGTGATAGCCATATTGTTTCTTGTCATATATCTTGCTATCACCTAGTTGTTTATCTTGCTTAGCATAAGTTGTTAGTGCACTTAGGTGAGCCTAGTTGTTGTAGGTTTTGTGCTTGATAAATTAACCGCTAGGTTTATTCCTCATTTGTTCAAGCCTAAACCATAATTATTTAAAAGCGCCTATTCACCCACCCCCTCTAGGCGACATCTACGATCTTTCAATTGGTATCACAGCCTCGTCTCTCTTTATAGGGCTTAACCGCCTAGAGAGTAAGGATGTTGACTAGGGGCTTAGGATTCTCTGACACTCTGAGTTTCGATGGCACAAATTTTGATGATTGGGTAATTTGCATGCTTAATCTCTTTAGGGTCATGGACCCAAATTTAGAGCGAATTGTAGATATGGGTTTTTCTCCTCCAAAGAATCCCCGAAGATTATCTTTAGAGGATGAGAAAAACTCTTATCTCAATGCTCAAGCTTCTAATGTGCTTTTTGATGCTTTGAGCAATGTAGTTATATTTCAACTCATACCATTTCTGGATGCTCATGAGTTGTGGACAAAGCTTCAAGATAAATATGGCGTATCCAAGATTTGTGGGGATGATTGTCCGCCCTCCACGTTCGGTCGTATAGTCTTCTCAACTTCTTCTACTTCACCTACATGTGGTTTGCCACAAGGTAATGATATGGTGAGTAGTGGTGTTCATTGCATTGATTATAGTGAGCTTATTATTGATGATCCTTCATCATTTTATTATTGCAATGCTTCATCTTTGGACTTTAACACTTCGAGCACTCTAAATTTTTCACATGCTTGTGTTGATAGTCCTTGCATATCATGTAGAAATTGCTTGACTAAATCTCATGATGATATGCTATATATGTCTCGTTGCGATGATAAAAATGCTTGTATTTCCTCGAATTGTTGTGCTAACAATGTAGAGGAAATCCAACACCCCATGGAACAAGATGTGGCCTTGAATGGTGCTTCGAGGGATCCAACATCATCATCTATTTCGTTTTGCCTTATGGCTATGGCTTCAAAGGTATCTCCCACTTTGAATCCCAATATATCTTGTGATGATAGTGATGATGACAAGAATGATGATGATGTTGATAATGATGAAGAGAATGATAATGTTGCCTCCTTAAAAATTAAGAGAATGATAATGATTTTTAAAGCTCTTCACAAGAATAAAGTTGCTCGTTCCAACTTCATGGAAATCATGTCTATTGCCATTGAGGGCAAGAAATACATTGAGGAGTTGGAATCTCATCTAGAGGAGGATGAGGACACCATTGAGAAAATGGAAGGTCATGAGCATGATTACGCTAATGAGATCGCGTACCTCTCTCAAGCTCTTGAACTTGAGCAAACCTAAAAGGAATCTCTTGAGGAGACTTTTGCTCTAGAGTTATCCAGAGTGAGTGTCGTGGAGTTGTCACGGCTGATGTCCTAAGGAAAGGACTTAATTATGGAGCCATAGCGACGTGGTTAGCTTAAAGGGGTTAAAATGGGACAAGAGATACAGGAAATTTATACTAGTTCGGCCCCTTGCGGTGAGGGTAAAGCCTAATCCAGTTTGGGGTGGAATTGCTTCGGGTGTCGATTGCTAGGGAGCGAATACGCTTGTCTGGCTCTCGATATGTTGTTTCTTGCCCTAAGCCATTGCTGGTTCGTCCCCTTATATACACGGGCTTACGCCCTACGGCATACGGAGTCCCGAGCGGCTCATACAATCGTGTCCGGCTCGGTGACTCATTGTTACACGCCTTACAGTACAAGTTAAACATACATGACAATTTACACTTACGGGCTTTAGGTCGCTCTGGGATTTGGGGCCTTTATATATTACTTCTTATTGAACCGCTATCTTCAACATGCTTCTGGGCTTGGCCCATGAATCGCCATTGGGTAACCCGGCCCCTCCTGGGTGGGTCATATCAAATAGTTATATCCCCAACATTAGGCCCCAGGTTGATTTGAACTTGTTCATGTCAATCTTTCTTCATCTTCTCACGAGATATCATAACCCGCCATGACGTCAGTCCTTGAAATTGTGGTAACCCGCCATGACGTCACTTGTTACTTACTTTTGAACTGCCCAGATCTCAACAAATCTCCGCATTTATTGAAACTCCGATAATCGAGGCGCCTGTGCTGTTACCTATCTGTTTTTCGGTCTCCTCGATTCCCGTGCGTGACCATTATCCACTCACCTTATAAATAGGGCCAGGAGGCTCCTTTCCATTCTCTCCCTTTGCCTCTTCCTCTTCATCTCCTTCCTCGCGACGCCCACGCACCCGAGCTCCGCCGACGCCGTCGTTCTCTGCCTCGTCCTCAACAGCGGCCGCAACACCAACCTGGCGCGAGCAGATCTCTTCCGCGCGCCGCCGCCGTTCACTCGCCTAGGTACGTTCTTCTCTTTCTCCCCCTTAGATCCATTAGGGTTCCTGCAAAACTCGCTGGAGTTCATCTTCTTCTTCTTCTGCAGTTATCATTTTTCTCTTGAATTTGATATTCCTCCGTGCGATGGTGTTGATAGTATCTCTTTGCAAATACTGCCATGTCTCATCTATACGAAAAAATCGATTCATCTCCATGAACTGTGTTATACTAATCTTAGGTCTGCCTGTTCATCGTTTTAGCTTTATTTTCTGAACTGCTGTAGATCCAAAATTGCAGCTTCAATGTGTGAAAACTGTTTGTCCCCACACTTAGTAAAATCTTCTTTCCTGAGTATCCGCGCTTGTCATGGCGGCTTAACTCTCTGGTTTACAACCACTCTTATGCCATTAGGCCCCATTTAAGCCTCCATGCTGAACATATAATGTAGTCTGATTCCCGGTTTAATGAATCACTTTTGAACCGGCAATTTTCTTTCTTTCTTTTAGGCTTCCTTGTTCACAATGCTGCCGAAGACAGTCACCACGTGCAATTGGGTCCCTTCTGTTGTCACTGAGGCTACGCTTGCTGACTTTGTCAAAATTGGGTATCTGTCGAAAAAATCAGTTATGCATTACCGCGCCCCTAAACCGGGCGAAGAGAGACCTCATCCGATGGACGATGAAGTTATTGTCTTTTCTGATCACATGAACCGTGGTTTTTCACCACCCGGCTCTAAGTTCTTCTGGGACGTTCTGCATTTCTTTCAGCTCCATCCACAAGACATCGGACCCAATTCCCTGTCAAATATCTTCAACTTCCAGGTCTTCTGTGAGGTGTATCTTCAAGAGGAGCCCAGCCTCGAGCTCTTCAGAGAGTATTTTTACTTAAACCGCCAGAATGAGTTTACAAACGGACCCAACTTGGAACTTGGAGCCATCTCAATTCAACGAAGAAGAGATTCTATCTTCCCTTATGCCTGTCTGCCGAGTCACCCCAAAGACTGGAATCAAACCTAGTTTTATAGCAAAGACGCTTCCCCGGCTGATGAGAATCCATTATCGGGTTATCATGTCTAGCGTTTAGACCCAAAACATCCTCTTGTTGAGAAATTTACTACTGCATAACGCAAAAAACATGCTCCCACTTTTGCGAAGGTCAGTGCCCTACTGGGAAATGGGCTAACCGAAATTGACTTGGTCCAATGCTGGATCGCCAGGCGAATCATTCCCTTGAGCCGTAGGACCAGCTTAATGTGCAATTATACTGGTGAGACCATAGATCCATTACGTCACAGCCCCGAGGACTTGACTGAGGATGTAATCACAGACATGACCAAGACCCTTTTAAACGAAATCCTGGGAGACTGTAGCAAAGTGGGTCTGAGCCCTTTCTGCAAACTTAACCCGACACCAGAGGTGAGTCTTACCTTTAACTGTCCTTACTTTATCATTTTGATTCTCCTGTCAACTCGAACTTGTTGCCTCTCACAGGCTAAGTCGGCTTTATAGAAGAAAACCTATGACCACGAAGCTGCTAAAAAGGCTAGGGTTATTAAGAAAGCCGCCAAGAAGGCAGTGAAAAAGACAAAAAAGAAGACCAACACTTCTGAATTGTGTGAACTGAATTACAGCTCTGAGTCAGAGGTAGCCCTTGACTCTCTTAGCTCATTTTTTTCAATT
Source organism: Secale cereale (assembly GCA_902687465.1). Taxonomy (NCBI): domain Eukaryota; kingdom Viridiplantae; phylum Streptophyta; class Magnoliopsida; order Poales; family Poaceae; genus Secale; species Secale cereale. The sequence goes on along the minus strand of LR738710.1, from coordinate 797,182,699 downwards.
ATCTTATTGAAACTGATTATTGTCAGGATGACACAGAGGCCAGCGAGGCTGTTGATGAAGAGGTAATTACTATTTCCTTCGGCTCAAAATCCTTGCTAAGACAGAAAATTCGACGAGTAACCCAGAAAGTAAGATTTTCACACCCATTAGCTCATTTGGATCCTCACTTTCTTTTGAAGCAACAGCAACACGAGAAACGACGTCAAGCTCGGAACACCAGAGATGAAGAACTGTCCTCCGGTTTACCGAACACTCCGGTTCGCAAAAAACGTCAAAATGAGGTCTTTCCGTACTCAAACTCTCTTTACCCACTGGCGGGTCTTATTCGTCAACCACTGAACTCTTCCGATTCAAACTATCAGGAGGCCTCTCGCTCTTCGTCTGGCGATTCATCACAAACTCAGTTGCAGGCTTTCAAGACTACCCCTGGGTAATAACTATTCCTTGTCCTGCTTTTCCTTATGTCTTTATAACTTTGTAATGACTCATTTTGTCTTGTGTAGTGGCAAAGCCAAACCCTGTAAGAGGGCAAAAACAACTGAGCCGGCTCCTGATCCAAAAATCATTGAGCCAGCACAGCGAACCTTGTCATCAAATGCTGAAAAGCAAACATAGGAAACTACTCACAACACTCCTCCTGAAGTTCCTGACCTCTCTCTTGACCATGCCAATGTCACCTCTATAACTGCTGAATCACCAATTCCACTTGAGCGGGCAGAGAAGCAGACTGACGATGTGACAATTATGGGTACCGACTTTAGAGAGCCGTGCAATCCAACTGTTTTGGCCAAACATACTGCCAAACAAGAGCTTGTTGAGAAACGGAAAGTAAAGTTTGATATGACTAAATATTCACAGCTGAGCAGCAGTGAAGTGCTTTCCAGATATCTCAGTCAAGTTCACAGTAGCCGCGACCTTGAAATTGATATGGTGAAGCAGATGCATAAGAAGTTTGAGGTATGAATCTTGACCAAATTATATACATCTTTCCAGCCCCCAAGTCTATTGGATATGATAGAATTGAATATGCTGTAGACTTAGAATAACATGCTTAAGAATTGAATCCTTTTAGAGTCGTCACACATCTTAATAGGAAATCTCACTTTGACGAGCGTTGCACGTGTAGCCCCGAAGGGCCGGCTTAATCAGTATGAATGACTCGGTCCTATTCATCATTGAGTAGAATTTTCCTGTATATCCCTCATAACTGAATGATAAGAAAGAAGCAATATGCATTAGATCCCAAGTGCCAAGTCTCTTGCTTGCAAAGTGATTGGGACTTTATTGATATGAACCAGTACTATAAAGAACATTTCAGCATCCATTAGCCCCCAAGTGCTAAGTACTCTTGCCTGCAAAGTGCTTGGGACTTTAGTGACATGAACCGGCATTTATAGAACACTTTAGCATCCATTAGCCCCCAAGTGCCAAGTGTTGTTGCTCGCAAAAGGCTTGGGACTTCACTTATTGTAACCCAGAAAATAATTTATTTTGTAACCCTTTGTTTATACAGGATACCACTGCTGAATTGCAAGTGCAATTAGATGATGCAAAGGGCCGGCTTAAGTTTCAAGAATCTGAGACCCATAAGGGTGAACCAAAGTTTCAATTTAGTCTCACTGAAATGAATAAGCTGAAGGCTGAATTTGAAACGGAAAAGTCTACTTGGGCTGAAGAGAGAACCGCTTTGATGCAGCGAGCCGAAAAAGCATAAGCAACCCTTGAAAAGGTGACCGCTGAGCTCACCGGTTTAAAGCATCGTGTATCTCAAATGACTTCAGCTATCTTTGGTAAGTCGCCATGTTGCAAATTGAATCTTTCCTTTGGTAACATAAATCGCCACTAACCAATTTATGACTCATGCAGGTAGCAGGAACAGTAATCTTGCCAAAGAGCCGCTTGTGAAACTTAAAGCTATTTATACACTTGTTGAGCAGTTATACACAGGAGCTCAACGTGCATTGGCTACCGTCTCTCCATCCAACCAGGCACCAAACCTTTTGTGGATATATTAAGGAGACTTTCTGTGCTGCCTGCCAGGTTTGATGAGATGAAACGGTCGTCTGCGAGAGCCGGTGCCATAACAGCTTTGAACCGGGCTAAGGCGTGGCTACCCGAGTTAGATCCAGCCGACTTAGCCACTGGCTATCCAAGTTTGAAAGAGGATGGCACAACCTTTGATCAGAAAGCTTTCGCTGCCTGTGTTAAGGATGTCCGCCCTTTGGCCAGCCTGATTGTCAGTGAAACGGATCTGTCGAGATATCAGCCGGCTTATAGCCTAGAAAACCAGAAGATGCCCACTCCGGCTTACAAAGTGATGGAGCTAATCCCTCCAATTAGTAAGCATACTTTCGCTCCTGAATTTGATCCGTCTGACCTTATTGATGAAGAAGCTGAATTTGAAGCTTTGGCTGGTGTCAATTGGTTGTCACAGAACTTTCAGACAGAGGAGGACGAAGAACCGGAGAGGCATAATCCGAAGGCTTCAAAGCAGCAAGGCCAAGAAGAATGAACCGCCAGGCGGTTTATATGATTGATCACATAGAGAAACACTTATTTTGATTGGCTCTCAGAGCCTTGTAATAGGGTAGTAACACTTGAATATGTCGTGCCATCGTGCACGGTTCTACCTCTGCATAATATTATTGATTCATCAATTGTCGAAGCACCACTTTATGCTGGTGACAGTATTGATTTGTGTAGATCAATGTAAACCTTATCCTGCACATAAACAGAGAACAAATGCCCTGGCGGCTTATCGTCGGGCGGGTCATTATGCCCAACCGGTGCCACTGGGGACAGATGTCCATAACCAGGGCCGGATTAATTACCATGGAAAGTAATCATACCTGTAAGATATGTTAAAATTGCCGGCTTTATCAGTCTTCATGCAATTAACATCTTGTAGAGCTATCGCTCCAGACATAAGATTGTTACTGCCTGACGGTTTAGAGCCGTTCGTTAAATCGGGTTGCAGAGACCCAGAGAGGCTTCAAATATGAGCCATAAGTAGAGGCAGCTAGGCCAAACTTGCAAAAAATGCACCTCAAAATAAAAACCCGCAAAATAACAAAAGAACCAAACTAAAAGAGATCAAAAACACCTGAGGCTTTTGCAGGCCGCCAAGCCAAAGGTTCTTCTTCAATGAAACTAGCCTGTTGGCCACTGGAAGGTACGTGTGTGCTGTGAGCCGGCTCTCACAGTACCCAATCGACATTTGAACCTAAACAAGTGCAGGTCTTTGTTTTAAAGATAGACTAGTCTAGAGTACGCGGGGTCAGCGTTGCATCTTGCATCACATGCCGATTTATCCAAGTTTCAAGGAAGGCCGTATTTTGTGCCTGGATCTATCCTGACTATCTGTAAGCCGTGCTCTCGCATGATAGCCGGCGTTTAAACCTTAGGAAGCTTAGGTCTTGGTCGAATACGCCATATAAGACTGATCGCCAAGAGTTCGTCGGGTCAATCAGGATGACCTGATGGAGTTGAAGCAGCTGGGTACAGGTAGGATGACCCACAGGTTATGTCCTCTTTGGTCGAATACGCCTATGTTTGAACATAAAGCGGCCAAATGGGTAGTAACGTTGTGTTCTCTTTGGTCGAATACGCCTATGTTTGAACAGGAAGTCCCCAAGTGATGTACTTACGAATTTATTCTCATCGAGGACCTATGTTTGAGCTGTGCTATGCATCCAACTCTCTTTGGTCCCTGCAATTTGGGCGTCAAGCTTGTTGAGTAAATATGGAGGATGATGATAAGGACTTAGCTTTGAAGAGGTGAAAATGACAGAGGCCCTGAATTATCAGGGATGTCGGCTTTATTATATTGTTCTAATATTTACATCATCAAACTATGTACATCATAAGAGCCGGTGGCTCAAGTATAGTAAGGCCAGAGATGAGCAATATTCCATGGCCGACGGGTCTCCCCCTCTGATGTGCGTGAATCCTTGTGTTCTCGAACGTCAATCAGATAGTATGATCCGTTATGCAGATTCTTGCTGACGACGAAAGGTCCTTCCCAAGGCAGCGATAGTTTATGCATATCGGTTTGATCTTGGATGAGCCGGAGCACTAAGTCGCCTTCTTGAAAGGTTCTGGTTTTGACCCGACGGCTGTGATACCATCGTAAATCATGTTGATAGATCGCTGAACGACCCGCCGCGAGATCACGCTCTTCATCCAACAAATCCAATGCATCTTGACGTGCCTTCTCATTGTCAGTTTCAACGTAAGCCGCCACTCAAGGCGAGTCATGATGGTTATCACTAGGAAGAACCACCTCAGCTCCATAGACCATGAAGAAGGGTGTGTAACCTGTAGATCTGTTGGGTGTTGTATTGATGCTCCATAACATAGAAGGTAACTCCTCCACCCAACAACCCAATGTTCTCTTCAAAGGAACCATAAGCCGGGGCTTGATGCCTCGCAGAATCTCTTGATTAGCCTGTTCCGCTTGACCATTAGAATGGGGATGAGCCATAGAAGAAACATCAAGTCGAATATGCTCACGTTGAAAATATTCCCTCATGGATAGATTAGTGCCATTATCTGTTATGATACTATCGGGAAAACCAAAACGAAAAATCACCTTCTTGATGAATTGAACCGTTGTTTCTGCATCACACTTGCTAACTGGCTCTGCCTCAGTCCACTTGGTAAACTTGTCCACTGCCACCAAAAGGTGGGGTTTCTTATCTTTGGACCTCTTGAAAGGCCCAACCATATCAAGCCCCCAAGTCGCAAACGGCCAAGTTATTGGGATCATCCTCAACTCTTGAGCCGGAACATGAGCACGCCGTGAAAACTTCTGACAACCATCACATCTGCTGACCAAGTCTTCAGCATCAGCATGAGCCGTCAACCAATAGAACCTGTGACAAAAAGCTTTGGCCACAAGAGATTTAGAGCTGGCGTGATGACCACAATCTCCTTCATGGATCTCTCGCAGGATCTCACAGCCTTCCTCAGGAGAGACACAACGTTGAAACGCCCCTGTAACACTGCGATGGTCTAATTCTCCATTGACGATCGTCATTGACTTAGACCGCCGGGTTATTTGTCTGGCCAAAATTTCATCCTCAGGTAGCTCACCCTGGGTCATATAAGCCAAATACGGAACCGTCCAGTCGGGTATCACGTGAAGAGCCGCTACCAACTGTGCCTCCGGGTCAGGAATAGCAAGGTCCTCCTCGATAGGCAACTTGACAGACGGGTTAACCAAAACATCCAAGAAAGTGTTGGGCGGTACCGGCTTATGCTGAGATCCTAACTGGCTTAAGGTATCAGCTGCCTCATTCTTCCTCCGATCAATATGCTCAACTTGGTAACCATTGAAGTGACCCGCAATAGCATCAACCTCTCATCGATAAGCCGCCATGAGCGGATCCTTGGAATCCCAAGTACCAGAAACCTGCTGGGCTACCACATATGAATCGCCAAAGCATCTTACCCGGCTTAAATTCATCTCCTTGGTCATCCGAAGACCATGGAGCAAGGCCTCGTACTCAGGTGCATTATTAGTACAAGGGAACATTAATGGGAGAACATAAGAAAAATTATCACCTCGCGGGGAAGTCAAGACAACGCCATCCCCCGAGCCTTCCAACTGCCTGGACCCATCAAAGTGAATTGTCCAATATGTGTTATCCGGCTTTTCCTTAGGCGTTTGCAATTATGTCCAGTCATTGATAAAATCCATGAGTTCTTGTCATTTGATGGCCGTTCGAGGCACATATTTTAAACCATGAGGCCCAAGCTCAATGGCCCACTTGGCCACTTGACCTGTGGCTTCTCTGTTTTGGATGATATCCCCTAAGGGTGCAGAACTCACCACCATAACAGGATGACCCAGGAAATATTGCTTGAGCTTCCGGCTTGCCATGAAGACTCCATATACCAGCTTCTGCCAATGCGGATACCTCTGCTTGGACTCAATAAGCACCTCGCTGATATAATAAACCGGCCTTTGAACCGGATACTCCTTGCCGGCCTCTTTCCTTTCCACAACAATGGCCACACTGACAGCCCTGCTATTTGCAGCAACGTATAACAACAAAGGCTCCTTGTCAATGGGAGCCGCAAGAACCGGTGGCTCAACCAATTGCTTCTTGAGTGCCTCAAACGCCTCAACATCAGCTTCACTCCAAACAAAGTCATCTGTCTTCTTCATCATCTGATACAGAGGGATAGCCTTTTCGCCTAGGCGGCTTATGAACTGGCTCAAAGCCGCTATCCGTCCTGCCAAGCGCTGTACATCATTGACACACTTCGGCCTCGCCAGGGAGGTGATAGCATTGATTTTCTCCGGGTTAGCCTTGATGCCTCGCTCAGAGATCAAAAAACCCAAAAGCTTGCCTGCTGGAACACCAAAGACCCACTTGGCCGGGTTAAGCATCATCTTGTACACCCGGAGATTGTCAAATGTCTCTTTCAAATCGTCGATCAGGGTCTCCTTCTTTCTGGATTTAACCACAATATCATCCACATAAGCATGAACATTACGCCCGATCTGGCCGTGAAGGCAATTCTGTACACACCGCTCGTAAGTCGCCTGGGCACTCTTGAGCCCGAAAGGTATAGACACATAGCAGAATGCTCCAAATGGAGTGATGAAAGTTGTCTTCTCCTGGTCCTTAACTGCCATCTTGATCTGATGATACCCAGAATAAGCATCCAAAAAGCTCAAACGCTCACAACCCGCCGTAGCATCAATAATCTGATCAATACGAGGGAGGGCGAACGGGTCAGCTGGGCAAGCCTTATTTAAGTCCGTGTAATCCACACACATTCGCCAAGTGCCGTTCTTCTTAAGCACTAAAACCGGGTTAGCCAACCACTCCGGATGAAAAACTTCAATGATGAACCCGGCTGCCAAGAGCCGGGCCACCTCTTCACCAATGGCCTTCCGTCTCTCCTCGTTAAAATGCCGAAGGAACTGTCTAACCGGCTTATACTTTGAATCAATATTGAGAGTGTGCTCAGTGAGTTCCCTTGGTACACCCGGCATGTCTGAAGGTTTCCATGAAAAGATGTCCCGGTTCTCACAGATGAACTCGATGAGCGCGCTTTCCTCTTTCGGATCCAGATTAGCACTGATACCGAACTGCTTAGATGAGTCGCCTGGAACAAAGTCAACTAGCTTGGTGTCGTCCGCCGATTTAAACTTCAGTAACGGGTCATGCTGTGTGGTTGGCTTCTTCAAAGACGTCATATCTGCTAGGTCGACATTATCTTTGTAGAATTTCAGCTCCTCTGTGGCACAAATTGTTGGGGAACGTAGTATTTTTTAAATTTTCCTACGATCACGCAAGATCTATCTACCAGATGCATAGCAACGAGAGGGAAGAGTGTGTCTACGTACCCTCATAGACCGGAAGCGGAAGCGTCAAGTGACGCGGTTGATGTAGTCGAACTTCTTCGCGATTCAACCGATCAAGCACCGAACGTATGGCACCTCCGCGTTCAGCACACGTTCAGCTTGATGACGTCCCACGAGCTCTTGATCCAGTTGAGATTCACGGGAGAGTTTCATCAGCACGATGGCGTGGTGACGGATATGATGTATTTACCGGCGCAGGGCTTTGCTTAAGCACTGCAACGGTATGACCGAGGTGTGTTTCTGTGGAGGGGGGCACCGCACACGGCTGGAACAATTCAACTTGTGTGTCTTTGGGTGCCCCCCTGCCCCCGTATATAAAGGAGCAAGGGAGGAGGGCTGGCCGACCTCCTATGGTGCGGCTAGGGCAATCCTACTAGGAATAGGATTGCAATCCTATTCCTAGTAGGAGTCCACCAAGAAGGAAGAGAGGGAAAGGAAAAGAGGGAGAGGTGGCGCCCCCCAATCCTAGTCCAACTAGGATCCCCTGGTGGGGCGCCTGCCAGCCTCTATGGGCTGCCTCTCTCCTTTCCTTCAAGGCCCACTATGGACCATCCCCCCTCGTGGGGGGTTCCGGTAACCCCCTCCGGCAATCCAGTTAAATCCGAAACTTTTCCGGAACACTTCCGGTGTCCGAATATAGTCATCCAATATATCAATCTTTATGTCTCGGACATTCCGAGACTCCTCGACATGTCCGTGATCTCATCCGGGACTCCGAACTACCTTTGGTACATCAAAACTCATAAACTCATAATACCGATCGTCATCAAACGTTAAGCGTGCGGACCCTACGGGTTCGAGAACTATGTAGACATGACCAAGACTCATCTCCGGTCAATAACCAATAGCGGAACCTGGATGCTCATATTGGTTCCTACATATTCTACGAAGATCTTTATCGGTCAAACCGCATAACAACGTACGTTGTTCCTTTTGTCATCGGTATGTTACTTGCCCGAGATTCGATCGTCGGTATCTCCATACCTAGTTCAATCTCGTTACCGGCAAGTCTCTTTAATCGTTCCGTAACACATCATCTCGTGACTAACTTATTAGTCTTTTGCTTCCAAGGCTTATTGTGATGTGTGTTACCGAGAGGGCCCAGAGATACCTCTCCGACACTCGGAGTGACAAATCCTAATCTTGATCTATGCCAACACCACGAATACTTTCGGAGACACCTGTAGAGCATCTTTATGATCACCCAGTTACGTTGTGACGTTTGATAGCACACAAGGTGTTCCTACGGTATTCGGGAGTTGCATAATCTAATAGTCATAGGAACATGTATAAGTCATGAAGAAAGCAATAGCAGTAAAACTAAACTATCATAGTGCTATGCTAACGGATGGGTCTTGTCCATCACATCGTTCTCCTAATGATGTGATCACGTTGATCAAATGACAACTCATGTCTATGGTTAGGAAACATAACCATCTTTGATCAATGAGCTAGTCTAGTAGAGGCATACTAGGGACACTCTGTTTTGTCTATGTATTCACACATGTACTAAGTTTCCGGTTAATACAATTCTAGCATGAATAATAAACATTTATCATGATATAAGGAAATATAAATAACAACTTTATTATTGCCTCTAGAGCATATTTCCTTCAGTCTCCCACTTGCACTAGAGTCAATAATCTAGCTCACATCGCCATGTGATTTAATACCGATAGTTCACATCGTTATGTGAATAACACCCATAGTTCACATCACCATGTGACCAACACCCAAAGGGTTTACTAGAGTCAATAATCTAGTTCACATCGCTATGTGATTAATACCCAAGAGTAATAAGGTGTGATCATGTTTTGCTTGTGAGAGAAGTTTAGTCAACGGGTCTGTCACATTCAGATCCGTATGTATTTCGCAAATTTCTATGTCTACAATGCTCTGCATGGAGCTACTCTAGCTAATTGCTCCCACTTTCAATACGCATCCAGATTGATACTTAGAGTCATCTGGATTTAGTGTCAAAGCTTGCATCGGCGTAACCCTTTACGACGAACTCTTTATCACCTCCATAATCGAGAAATATTTCCTTAGTCATCCAATTACTAAGGATAATGTTGACCGCTGTATAGTGATCTACTCCTGGATCACTATTGTACCTCCCTGTCAAACTCATGGCAAGGTACACAACGTGTTTTGTACACAGCATGGCATACTTTATAGAACCTATGGCTGAGGCATAGGGAATGACTTTCATTCTCTCTATATTTTTCTGCCGTGGTCTGGCTTTGAGTCTTACTCAACTTCACACCTTACAAGTCAGGCAAGAACTCCTTCTTTGACTGATCCATTTTGAACTACTTCAAAATCTTATCAAGGTATGTACTCATCGAAAGTCTTATCAAGCGTCTTGATCTATCTCTATAGATCTTGATGCCCAATATGTAAGCAGCTTCACCAAGGTCTTTCTTTGAAAAAACTCCTTTCAAACACTCCTTTATGCTTTCCAGAAAATTCTACATCATTTCCGATCGAAAATATGTCATTCACATATACTTATCAGAAAGGTTGTAGTGCTCCCACTCACTTCTTGTAAATACAGGCTTCACCGCAAGTCTGTATAAATCTATATGCTTTGATCAACTTATCAAAGCGTATATTCCAACTCCGAGATGCTTGCACCAGTCCATAGATGGATCGCTAGAGCTTGCACATTTTGTTAGCACCTTTAGGATTGACAAAACCTTCTGGTTGCATCATATACAAGTCTTCTTTAATAAATCCATTAAAGAATGCAGTTTTGTTATCCATTTGCCAGATTTCTTAAAATGCGGCAATTACTAACATGATTCGGACAGACTTAAGCATCGCTATGGGTGAGAAAGTCTCATCGTAGTCAACTCCTTGAACTTGTCGAAACCCTTTCGCAACAAGTCGAGCTTTGTAAACAGTAACATTACCGTTTGCATCGGTCTTCCTCTTGAAGATCCATTTATTTTCGATGGCTTGCCGATCATCGGGCAAGTCAACCAAAGTCCATACTTTGTTCTAATACATGGATCCCATCTCAGATTTCATGGTCTCAAGCCATTTTGCGGAATCTGGGCTCATCATCGCTTCCTCATAGTTCGTAGGTTCATCATGGTCTAGTAACATGACTTCCAGAACTGGGTTGCCGTACCACTCTGGTGCGGAACGAACTCTGGTTGATCTACGAAGTTCAGCAGAAACTTGATCTGAAGTTTCATGATCATCATCATCAGCTTCCTCACTAATTGGTGTAGGAATCACTGGAACGAGTTTCTGTGATGTACCACCTTCCAATTCGGGAGAAGGTACAATTACCTCATCAAGTTCTACTTTCCTCCCACTCACTTCTTTCGAGAAAAACTCCTTCTCTAGAAAGGATCCACTCTTAGCAACAAAGACCTTGCCTTAGGATCTGTGATAGAAGGTGTACCCAACAGTTTCTTTTTGGGTATCCTATGAAGATTTACTTCTCCAAATTTGGTTCGAGCTTATCATGTTGAAACTTTTTCACATAAGAATCGCAGTCCCAAACTTAAAGAAATGACAACTTAGGTTTCTCGTCAAACCACAGTTCATATGGTGTCATCTCCATGTATTTAGATGGTGCCCTATTTAACGTGAATGTAGCTGTCTCTAATGCATAACCCCAAAAGCGATAGTGGTAGATCGGTAAGAGACATCATCGATCGCACCATATCTAATAAAGTACGGTTATGACGTTCGGACACACCATTACACTGTGGTGTTCCAGGTGGCGTGAGTAGTGAAACTATTTCACATTGTTTTTATTGAAGGCCAAACTCGCTAACTCAAATATTTTACCTCTACGATCATATCGTAGAAACTCTTATTTTCTTGTTACGATGATTCTCCACTTCACTCTGAAATTCTTTGAACTTTTCAAATGTTTCAGACTTGTGCTTCATTAAGTAGATATACCCATATCTGCTCAAATCATCAGTGAAGGTCAGAAAATAACGATACCTGCCGCGAGCTTCAACACTCATTGGTCCGCATACATCAGTATGTATGATTTCCAACAACTCTGTTGCTCGCTCCACGGTTCCGGAGAACGGAGTTTTAGTCATCTTGCCCATGAGGCATGGTTCGCAAGCACCAAGTGATTCATAATCAAGTGATTCCAAAAGTCCATCACTATGGAGTTTCTTCATGCGCTTTACACCAATATGACCTAAATGGCAGTGCCACAAATAAGTTGCACTATCATTATTAACCTTGCATCTTTTGGCTTCAATATTATGAATATGTGTATCACACGATCGAGATCCAACAAACCATTTTCATTGGGTGTATGACCATAGAAGGTTTTATTCATGTAAACAGAACAACAATTATTCTCTAACTTACATGAATAACCGTATTGCAATAAACATGATCAAATCATATTCATGCTCAACACAAACACCAAATAACACTTATTTAGGTTCAATACTAATCCTGAAAGTATAGGGTGTGTGCGATGATGATCATATCAATCTTGGAACTACTTCCAATACACATCGTCACTTCATCCTTTAACTAGTTTCTGTTCATTATGCAACTCCCATTTCGAGTTACTACTCTTTAGCAACTGAACCAATATCAAATACCGAGGGGTTGCTATGAACACTAGTAAAATACACATCAATAATCTGTATATCAAATATACCTTTGTTCACTTTGCCATCCTTCTTATCCGCCAAGTATCTAGGGCAGTTCCACTTCCAGTGACCATTTCCTTTGCAGTAGAAGCACTTAGTTTCAGGCTTGAGTTTAGCTTTGGGTTTCTTCATGAGAGTGACAACTTGCTTGTCATTCTTCTTGAAGTTCTCCTTCTATCCCTTTGCCCTTTACTTGAATCAAGTGGTCTGGTTAACCATCAACACTTGATGTTCTTTCTTGATTTCTACCTTCGCCGATTTCAGCATCGCGAAGAGCTCGGGAATTACTTTCGTCATCCCTTGCATATTATAGTTCATCATGAAGTTCTACTAACTTGGTGATAGTGTCTAGAGAACTTTGTCAATTACTATCTTATCTGGAAGATTAACTCCCACTTGATTCAATCAATTATACTACCTAGACAATCTGAGCACATGCTCACTGGTTGAGCTATTCTCCTCCATCTTGTAGGCAAAGTACTGTCAGAGGTCTTATACCTGTCGACACGGGCATGAGTATGAAATACTAATTTCAACTATTGGAACATCTCATATGCTCCGTGGCGTTTCAAAACGTTTTTGAAGTCCTGGTTATAAGCCGTAAAGTATGGTGCACTAAACTATCAAGTAGTCATCATATCGAGCTTTTGTCAAAACGTTCATAACGTCTACATCTGCTCCTGCAATAGGTCTGTCACCTAGCGGTGCATCAAGGACATAATTCTGCTATGCAGCAATGTGGATAATCCTCAGATCACGGAACAATTCCGCATCATTGCTACTAACATCTTTCAACTTGGTTTTCTCTAGGAACATATAAAAAATAAACTTGGAGCAACATCGCGAGCTATTGATCTACAACATAGATATGCTAATACTACCAGAACTAAGTTCATGATAAATTAAAGTTCAATTAATCATATTACTTAAGAACTCCCACTTAGATAGACATCCCTCCGGTCATCTAAATGATCACGTGATCCAAATCAACTAAACCATGTCCGATCATCACGTGAGATGGAGTAGTTTCAATGGTGAACATCTTATGTTGATCATATCTACTATATGATTCACGCTCGACCTTTCGGTCTCCAGTGTTCCGAGGCCATATCTGCATATGCTAGGCTCGTCAAGTTTAACCCGAGTATTTTGCGTGTGCAAAACTAGCTTACACCCGTTGTATTTGAACGTAGAGCTTATCACACCCGATCATCACGTGATGTCTCGGCACGACGAACTTTCGCAATGGTGCATACTCAGGGAGAACACTTATACCTTGAAATTTAGTAAGGGTTCATCTTATAATGCTACCGTCGTTCTAAGCAAAAAAAGAAGCATAATAAGATAAACATCACATGCAATCAAAATATGTGACATGATATGGCCATCATCATCTTGTGCTTTTGATCTCCATCTCCAAAGCACCGTCATGATCACCTTCGTCACCGGCGCGACACCTTGATCTCCATCGTAGCATCGTTGTCCTCTCGCCAACTATTGCTTCTATGACTATCGCTACCGCTTAGTGATAAAGTAAAGCAATTACATGGCGATTTCATTTCATACAATAAAGCGACAACCATATGGCTCCTGCCAGTTGCCGATAACATTACAAAACATGATCATCTCATACAAACCGTATAACTCATCATGTCTTGACCATATCACATCACAACATGCCCTGCAAAAACAAGTTAGACGTCCTCTACTTTGTTGTTGCAAGTTTTACGTGGCTGCTATGGGCTTAGCAAGAACCGTTCTTACCTACGCATACAGAACCACAACGATGTTTCGTCAAGTATGTGCTGTTTTAACCTTCACAAGGACCGGGCGTAGCCACACTTGATTCAGCTAAAGTGAGAGAGACAGACACCCGCCAGTCACCTTTAAGCAATGAGTGCTCTTAACGGTGAAACCAGTCTCGCGTAAGCGTACGCGTAATGTCGGTCCGGGCCGCTTCATCTCACAATACCGCCGAAGCAAAGTATGACATGCTGGTAAGCAGTATGACTAGTATCGCCCACAACTCATTGTGTTCTACTCGTGCATATCATCTACGCATAGACCTGGCTCTGATGCCACTGTTGGGGAACGTAGTATTTTTTAAATTTTCCTACGATCACGCAAGATCTATCTACCAGATGCATAGCAACGAGAGGGAAGAGTGTGTCTACGTACCCTCGTAGACCGGAAGCGGAAGCGTCAAGTGACGCGGTTGATGTAGTCGAACTTCTTCGCGATTCAACCGATCAAGCACCGAACGTACGGCACCTCCGCGTTCAGCACACGTTCAGCTTGATGACGTCCCACGAGCTCTTGATCCAGTTGAGCTTCACGGGAGAGTTTCTTCAGCACGATGGCGTGGTGACGGATATGATGTATTTACCGGCGCAGGGCTTTGCTTAAGCACTGCAACGGTATGACCGAGGTGTGTTTCTGTGGAGGGGGGCACCGCACACGGCTGGAACAATTCAACTTGTGTGTCTTTGGGTGCCCCCCTGCCCCCGTATATAAAGGAGCAAGGGAGGAGGGCTGGCCGGCCTCCTATGGTGCGGCTAGGGCAATCCTACTAGGAATAGGATTGCAATCCTATTCCTAGTAGGAGTCCCCCAAGAAGGAAGAGAGGGAAAGGAAAAGAGGGAGAGGTGGCGCCCCCCAATCCTAGTCCAACTAGGATCCCCTGGTGGGGCGCCGGCCACCCTCTATGAGCTGCCTCTCTCCTTTCTTTCAAGGCCCACTATGGACCATCCCCCCTCGTAGGGGGTTCCGGTAACCCCCTCCGGCAATCCAGTTAAATCCGAAACTTTTCCGGAACACTTCCGGTGTCCGAATATAGTCATCCAATATATCAATCTTTATGTCTCGGACATTCCGAGACTCCTCGTCATGTCCGTGATCTCATCTGGGACTCCGAACTACCTTCGGTACATCAAAACTCATAAACTCATAATACCGATCGTCATCAAACGTTAAGCGTGCGGACCCTACGGGTTCGAGAACTATGTAGACATGACCGAGACTCATCTCCGGTCAATAACCAATAGCGGAACCTGGATGCTCATATTGGTTCCTACATATTCTACGAAGATCTTTATCGGTCAAACCGCATAACAACGTACGTTGTTCCTTTTGTCATCGGTATGTTACTTGCCCGAGATTCGATCGTCAGTATCTCCATACCTAGTTCAATCTCGTTACCGACAAGTCTCTTTACTCGTTCCATAACACATCATCTCGTGACTAACTTATTAGTCTTTTTCTTGCAAGGCTTATTGTGATGTGTGTTACCGAGAGGGCCCAGAGATACCTCTCCGACACTCGGAGTGACAAATCCTAATCTTGATCTATGCCAACACCACGAATACTTTCGGAGACACCTGTAGAGCATCTTTATGATCACCCAGTTACGTTGTGACGTTTGATAGCACACAAGGTGTTCCTACGGTATTCGGGAGTTGCATAATCTCATAGTCATAGGAACATGTATAAGTCATGAAGAAAGCAATAGCAGTAAAACTAAACGATCATAGTGCTATGCTAACGGATGAGTCTTGTCCATCACATCATTCTCCTAATGATGTGATCACGTTGATCAAATGACAACTCATGTCTATGGTTAGGAAACATAACCATCTTTGATCAATGAGCTAGTCTAGTAGAGGCATACTAGGGACACTCTGTTTTGTCTATGTATTCACACATGTACTAAGTTTCCGCTTAATACAATTCTAGCATGAATAATAAACATTTATCATGATATAAGGAAATATAAATAACAACTTTATTATTGCCTCTAGGGAATATTTCCTTCACAAATTGGCTCTACGTAAGCCGCATCGCCTTCTTCACACTCCAAGGCTATCGTGCTACTCCCATGCACTTTAATGGTCCCCTTGTGACCCGACATCTTAAGCTGCACATAAACATAACACGGCCTTGCCATGAATTTAGCATAAGCCGGCCGCCCAAACAGAGCATGATACGGGATGTGGATCCTAACGACCTCAAATGTTAGAGTTTCCGTTCTGCCGTCATATTCATCCCCAAAGGTTACCTTCAAATCGATTTTGCCCATCGGGTATGCCGACTTACCAGACACCACTCCATGCAAAATAGTATTGGATGGTCTAAGATTCTTGTCAGTTAAACCCATATGACGGAAAGTATTATAGTAAAGGATATTGATACTTCTGCCTCCATCCATGAGCACCTTAGTGAATTTATATCCTCCAACCTAAGGTGCCACCACCAAAGCCAGCTGACCCGGATTGTCAACTCGGGGCGGGTGATCCTCGCGGCTCCACACAATGGGCTGCTCAGACCATCGCAAGAAACGGGGAACTGCCGGCTCAATAGCATTCACCGCCCTTTTATGAAGTTTCTGATCCCGCTTGCACAAACTTGTGGTAAAGACATGGTACTGCCCACTGCTCAGCTGCTTCGGGTTACTCTGATAACCGGACTACTACTGATTCCCTTGATTGTTCTGTTGGTTGTTGCCGCCTCGACTTCCTTGGCCTTGAAACCTGGAATTTGAGCCGCTGCCTCCATGACCTAGACCATGAGAGCCGGACCCTGAAACGCCGTTTGGTCCATGGTTGTTCTGGATAGACTCCCTGTAATGTCTCATGATGCTGCAATCTTTCCACATATGGGTAGGCGGCCTTTCTTCCGTTCCATGCTTTGGACAAGGCTGGTTCATTACTTCATCAAGGTTATATCTCGGAGGCGGCTTCCCCTTGCGACGCTGGTTAAAATTTCGTGTCCCAGCATTAGCTACAAAAGTATCAGCTTTGCGCTTACTTCCACTGTTCTGATTGGCTGGGTTAAACTGCTGTCCTCCCATATCATTACTCATCTTTCCCTTTCCCGATCTTCTAGCCTCAGATTCGGGGTCCTTGGTACTATCAGAGTCGGCGTACTTGACAAGAGCCGCCATGAGCTCCCCCATATCATCGCAGTGACGTGTAAGCCGCCCCAACTTCTACTTGAGTGGAAGGAAACGGTAATTCTTTTCCAACATCAATACGACTGACCCGGCGTTGATCTTATCTGAAGAATGTATAATGGCTGAGACCCGGCGCACCCAGCTGGTTATTGTCTCGCCCTCGTTTTGAACACAAAAAGCTAGACCCACAATTGACATCGGCTGCTTGCATGTATCCTTGAAATGTTTGATAAACTTGGCTTTCAGCTCTACCCACGACCCAATGGAGTTGACGGGCAATCCCTCCAACCAGTTACGGGCTGTACCTTCTAGCATCATGGTGAAATACTAAGCACGCGTGGCCTCGCTAACATCCAGCATCTCCATAGCCATCTCGTAACTCTCCACCGAAGCCTCGGTGGGTTGATCTACAGTGTAGTTAGGCACCTTACGAGGGCCCTTGAAGTCCTTGGGTAAGCGCTCATTCCGTATAGCCGCCGTTAAGCACGGTATGCCCCATGCTCGAGAAGTTCTACCGGTCTCTACTGAAGCCACCGTGTAAAACGGCGTCGGATGATGATCTGCCGCCTGAGCCGCTAGCTCGGCCTCTCGGCGCATCCTGCCCTGATCCACTAAGTCCTGTGCATTAGTACCATGTCGCGCCGGGTCATGCCCACGAGGCTGATCACGGTGCCGCTCTGTGGTTGAAACCTTTGGCTAGTCAACGTGCCTGTTGTAGCTGACACATGGATGGGGGGTTGAGTGAATCTGGTCATGACTATAAGAATAAGCCTGTTGCTGTGCCAGCGCTGTTTGAAGACGTTCCTGGGCCCTCCGGGTTTCCACTGCTACCGGAGTTTCGCCCTCAACAGGCAGAGCCGCCAATCTCGTTCCTGCCGCTATCATGTTATTCAGAGGGTTGGAATAATGACTCGCCGGTGTCGCCAGGAAATGAGGCATGGGGCGGTTTTGATTCACATATAGAGAACCTATCATGCGCGGTTGAACCGGCGCTCCGGCCTTAGGCACTCCAGCCGTCCGGTCTATCCCCAACGGGTTACTGCCCCCTGCTCCAGCTGTGTTGAAAAGATTCCTCGGCTTGTAAACAAAAGGTAGATGACTCCATTGCTTCCACCTCATGACCTCGTTAGCAGTGTTCTGACCCACCGAGAGCCGATACAAATTTGCTTGGATCCGCTGAGCCTGGGCGTCCAAAACAACTCGCTCTGCATTCATCCTGGCTTTCTCTGCCGCCAGGTCTTCTTTTGCTTGTGCTATCTCCTGTCGTAGCTTATCCACATCTGCCTTGTGATGCTCCTGGTTCTCCGGGGTTACCTCCGTTCCCATCAGAGTCGCCAGAGCCTCCAACAGATCTGTCAAGACTTGAACCGGCGGGCGTGTTGATCTGCCCGCACCTGCCGCGCCGGGTGTTATGGCCTCGGCGACTGTCGAGCCGAGAGCCGGCTGGGTGCTAGTCATGAAAATTGCCATCCTGCTCAGCGGCTCACGGGGGTCCGGAATACTATTACCATCGGACCAGCCCCCAAGCCGTCCGCTCTGCATCTGATACATTGAATTAGTCACGCCCGTGGATGATTCACTGTCAAAGAGCACGGCTGTCTCACCGTGAGATCCAGAACCTCCAGTGCCCTGGATGTATCCAACAAAGGCACGCTTCACGGCGGGCTGAATCTGGGCGGGTCGTGCACGCTGAGCCGTCTCGATGATGTCGGTGCAGGTGTTCGGCTCAGGGCCCGGTTCGCCGATCTTGCCGATGAAGACGTGGATTCCGCCGAATGGGACCCGGTAATCGTACTCAATTGAGCCGGCCTCGGGACCCCAGCCTGCATCGTCGGTGTTGAGCTTGACGCGACGACTCTTGGTCATCCGGCCCATAGCGTATCCCTTGAGCCCCTCAAAGTTGCCCTTCAAGAACTCTAAACCACCATGCATAGGCCCCATGGTGGGCGCCAACTGTCGTGGAGTTGTCATGGCAGATGTCATAAGAAAAGGACTTAATTGTGGAGCCATGCGACATGGTTAGCTTAAAGGGGTTAAAACGAGACAAGAGAGATGGGAAATTTATACTGGTTCGGCCCCTTGCGATGAGGGTAAAACCTAATCCAGTTTGGGGTGGAATTGCTTCGGGTGTCGATTGCTAGGGAGCGAATACGCTTGCCTGGCTATCGATCTGTTGTTTCTTGCCCTAAGCCGCTGCTGGGTCGTCCCCTTATATACACGGGTTGACGCCATGCGGCCTACGGAGTCCCGGCCGGCTCATACAATCGTGTCCGGCTCAAGGACTCATTGTTACATGCCTTACAGTACAAGTTAAACATACATGGCGGTTTACACTTACATGCTTTAAGCCGCTCTGGGCTTTGGGCCCTTTATATATTACTTCTTATTGAACTGCCATCTTCAACATGCTTCTGGGCTTGGCCCATGAATCGCCATTGGGTAACCCGGCCCCTCCTGGGCAGGTCATATCAAATAGTTATATCACCAACAGTGAGGGAATCTCGTGATAGAGCTCTTGAGGTGGCCAATGATTATGAAACTAAAAATGAGAAGCTTGAAGTTGTGCATGCTAAACTCCTTGAGGACTTTGAGCACCTCAAAAATGGCTCGAGGGTCATTAAGTGTGAGCTCATCAAACTCACTGAGTCTCATGCTCAACTTAAAGCTTCATATTCTAAAGAGCTTGCCAAGTTACCTTCTCCTCTTGTTACTATTGATGATGCTTGTGATACTAACTCTATTTCTAGTGAAGCATCCATTTTGAAGGAGAATTTTTAGCTAAGGGCTCAACTTGAGTTGCTATCTAGCAATTATGGGAAATTGGAAGAAAGTCATGTAAAGCTTGCAAGCACTCATGATGATCTTCTAGTATCCCATAATGTGCTAAAGTTAGCTCATGAGGCTATGATTACTAAGGTAACATCTAGTGAGTCTCATGTGGACATAAGCACTACGTCGAGTCAAAATGATATATTGCCATGTGCTAGTCCTTGTAATCCATATACTCACAATATTGGTACATCTTGTGATGAATTACTTTCCTTGCCTTGTTGCTCTAACGATGAAGCTTATACTTCCTCTAGTACTTGTGTTGATACTAACCATCTAGAGGAAATCAAAGAGCTCAAGGCCCAAGTCACTTCCTTGAAGATTGACTTGCAAAAGTGTCATGAAGGGAAGTCCACACTCAACAATATCTTGAGTGTGCAAAAATCCCCCAATGACAAAGGTGGACTTTGATTCAACTCCAATAAGAAGAAGAAGTCTAAGAACAACGAGAAGAAGGGCCAAGAACAACTCAAGAATCCGGCCAAGATTATTTGCTTCAAGTGTAAAATTGAAGGGCATCATGTTAGATCTTGCCCATTGAAGAAGAAGGTCATTAATGACAAGCAACAAGGGAAGCTGCCACAAGTTCATTCTCATGCTCAACCTCAAGTTGAAGAAAGGCCTCTTCCCAAGAAGACTCGAGCTATTGCTTCTCAAGTTGAGAAATCAAGGGAGAAGAAAGTGAAGAGTAGACGTTGCTACTTATGTCGTGAGAAAAGTGTCATGAAGGGAAGTCCACACTCAACAATATTTTGAGTGTGCAAAAATCCCCCAATGACAAAGGTGGACTTGGATTCAACTCCAACAAGAAGAAAAAGTCCAAGATCATTAACAAGAAGAAGGGCCAAGAACAACTCAAGAATTCGGCCAAGATTATTTGCTTCAATTGCAAAATTGAAGGGCACCATGTCAGATCTTGCCCATTGAAGAAGAAGCCCATTAGTGACAAGCAACAAGGGAAGTGGCCACAAGTTCATTCTCATGCTCAACCTCAAGTTGAAGAAAGGCCTCTTCCCAAGAAGACTCAAGTTCATGCTTCTCTCGTTAAGAAATCAAGTGAGAAGAAAGCAAAGAGTAGACATTACTACTTATGCCGTGAGAAAGGTCACGTCGCGTCTTCATGCACAAATGGTACCTTATCCAACCCAATTATTATTGATAATGTCTATTCTCTTGGGAAGGACAATGTTGGCAATGTGTTTGCCAAGTTTGTTGGTACTCAAAGTGGTGTCAAGAAAAGAACCATTTGGGTAGCCAAGCCTATTGTGACTAACCTCTTAGGACCCAACTTGGTTGGGGACCAACAAGCTAAAATTTGATCAGTAGGTGTTGTTGGAGGTCATTGGAGACTTGGTTACATTACGAAGAATTAAGGGGTCTTCATCATTCATATTGTCTCAAGCCAAGTCGTTCGGATTATCAAGTTTCTATCTTATATCCAATGTTCCTCCTTGCAGTAAATCGTGCTTAAATTGTTTACATTGAAAGTTACTTGCCCCTGAGCATGTTGTGGTTTTGTACCTTGCATGTACTTGTATATGTTATGCTTCCAATTTGCTTATCTTGAGAAATCAAGTATGTGTATGTTGGTTTGCACATCATGTACGTTTGTGTCGTGTGTTGAGACTTTTTGCATCTTATTTATATCTTAGTTGGCTCTTGTGAGAGATTAATGGAACATCCCATTTTGGGGGAGTGATTTTCTTTGTGCACCTCACAATCCTAGAAGTGTGTGTACATGAGGAATACCATCTAGTATTGATATTACAAGATTATCTAGTCTTTATGTGGTATGTCTTCTCATGAGAAATTCAAATTCTATTTGGTCCATTAATTATCTCTTGATTGGTTCTCTTTTGCATCTTGTCAAGTCTTTCATTGGTATCACATTATGGGGGAGTAATATGCTATGTGTATATTACACGCCTAGAAATGTGTAAATTTGAGATATTGTCACCTAGAGTTGATATTTTAAAGTATGTTGTTCCTAGGTGGCATGTTAGCTCTACAAGTTGCAAATTTTCTTTTGTGTTTGGTGTGAAGATGATGTTGGATTTGTTGCAATCTACCACCGGGAATTATTTCCAAATACCTCTTGTATTTGAAAATTGGCAATCATTTATGTGGTCGAAATTATTATTCATCTTTACACTATATTTTGGTTTTATTTGTCTTATCTCTTGCCAAGTTTGTATTAACTCCCATTGCCTTCCGTGCCACTTGTGGATCTTGTTGTTTTTCTTGATCTTCTCTAGTGTTTTCTAGATATAGTAAAAGCGGTGATCCCATATTGTGCATTTTGTATTCAAATGCAAATTCTCTATAATGCACAATTCTTGGGGAAGCTATCCCATTTTCGATAGAACACTCATCTTGGGATTCATATCAAGTGTGTGTAGATTGAAGGCAAGTCATTTCTTTTTGGTCATTTGTGCCATCATGAAACTTTGTAGTGGGCTTGGTTTGTTTGGAATCATCCTCTCGTTTGGGAGTTCAATATCTTACTTTTTGCGTGTATCAATGGATATCTCATTCCTTGATGTATCCTTTAATGATATCTTCCAAGTGATGATTGCTACTTCTCGAGCTTGCGTTGTATTCCCTCGAAGAGGAAAGGGTGATGCAGCACAATAGCGTAAGTATTACCCTCAGTTTTTGAGAACCAAGGTATCAATCCAGTAGGAGACCACGGGCGAATCCCTCGCACCTGCACAAACAAATAAGAACTTCGCAGCCAACACGATAAGGGGTTGTCAATCCCTTTACGGTCACTTACGACAGTGAGATCTGATAGAGATGATAGTTTATATTTTTGGTATTTTTTGATTATAAGAACAGAAAGTAAAAGCGGAAAAAGTAAAGTAAGTGTAGATTGATATGTTGAGAATAGACCCGGGGTCCATAGTGTTCTCTAGTGGCTTCTCTCATGACAGCGATATTCTACTGCGGGTAAACGAATTACTGCCGAGCAATTGATACAAAAGCGAATAATTACGAGACCATCTAGTCATGATCATTCTATATAGGCATCACGTCCGAGACAAGTAGACCGACTCAAGCCTGCATCTACTACTATTACTCCACACATCGACCGCTATCGAACATGCATCTAGTGTATTGAGTTCATAAGAACAGAGTAACGCCTTAAGCAAGATGACATGATGTAGAGGGATAAACTCAAGCAATATGATATAAACCCCATCTTTTATCCTCGATGGCAACAATACAATACGTGCCTTGCTGCCCCTACTGTCACTGGGAAAGGACACCGCAAGATTGTTCTCCATTGCAAGAACTATAGATCTAGTAGGCCAAACCAAACCAATAATTCGAAGAGACTTGCAAGGATATTATGAGCACACATAAAGAGTTCAGAAATGAACCAAATATTTCTCATAGATAATCTTGATCATGAACCCACAATTCATCGGATCTCAACAAACACACCTCAAAAAGAGATTACATCGAATAGATCTCCTCGAAGACCGAGGAGAACTTTGTATTGAGATCCAGAGAGAGAGAAGAAGCCATCTAGATACTAACTATGGACCCGAAGGTCTGTGGTAAACTAGTCACAACTCATGGTGAGGCGATGATGATGATGTAGAAGCACTCCGTGATGGATCCCCCCTCCGGCGGAGCTCCGGAACAGGCCCCAAGATGGGATCTCACGGTAACAGAAGGTTATGGCGGTGGAACTAGGGTTTTCTCTCCCTCTGATGGTTTCGGGGTACGTAGGCTTATATAGGAGGAAGGAGGGCACCGGGGGCCTTACGAGGGACCCACGAGGCAGGGGGCGCGCCCTAGGGGGGGCGCCCCCACCCTCGTGGGCACCTCGTGCCCCCACCCTCGTGGGCACCTCGTGCCCCCTACTCCGTGGTTCTCAAGTCCCCCGTGCGTGATTTTCTCCAAAAATATCTCTCCCGAAGGTTTCATTCCGTTTGGACTCCGTTTGATATCCCTTTTCTGTAAAACCCTAAACCAGGCGAAAAACAGCAATCTGGACTGGGCCTTTGGGTTAGTAGGTTAGTGCCAAAAATAATATAGAAGTGTATGACAAAGCCCATTAAACATCCAAAACATCATAAATAATAGCATGGAACAATAAAAAAAATTAGATACGTTGGAGATGTATCAAGCATCCCCAAGCTTAATTCCTGCTCATCCTCGAGTAGGTAAATGATTAAAATAGAATTTTTGATGTGGAATGCTAACCAACATAGTTTTTCAATGTAATTCTCTTAATTGTGGCATGAATGTTCTGATCTGAAAGATTCAAGACAAAAGTCTATATTGACATAAGAAATAATAATACTTCAAGCACACTAACAAAGCAATCATGTCTTCTCAAAATACTATGTCTAAAGAAAGTTATCCCTGCAAAATCATATAGTCTGGCTATGCTCCCTTTCATCACACAAAATATTCATATCATGCACAACCCCGATTTCAGCCAAGCACTTGTTTTCATACTCTATTCTTTCAAACCTTTCAGCTTTCACGCAATACATGATCGTGAGCCATGGACATAGCACTATGGGTGGAATATAGAGGTGGCTGTGGAGAAGACAAAAAGGAGGGAGATAGTCTCACATCGACTCGGCGTATCAACGGGCTATGGAGATGCCCATCAATAGATATCAATGTGAGTGAGTAGGGATTGCCATGCAATGGATGCACTAGAGCTAAATATGTATGAAAGCTCAACAAAAGAAACTAGTGGGTGTGCATCCAACTTGCTTGCTCACGAAGACCTAGGGCATTTGAGGAAGCCCATCGTTTGAATATACAAGCCAAGTTCTATAATGAAAATCCCCACTAGTATATGAAAGTGTATAAGCATGAGACTCTCTATCCTGAAGAACATGGTGCTACTTTGAAGCACAAGTGTGGAAAAAAGATAGTAGCAATTATCCCTTCTTTTGGGCCTTTCTTTTTTTTCCTTTTTTGTGTGGAGGGGCTTTATTGATTTAGCCTTTCCTCCCATGGGACAATGCTCTAATAATGATGACCATCACACTTTCATTACAACTCGATTTTACAACTCGATACTACAACAAACTATGACTCTATATGAATGCCTCCAGCGATGTACCGGGATGTGCAATGAAACAAGAGTGGCATGTATGAAAAATTATGCATGGTGGCTTTGCCACAAATACGATCTCAACTACATGATCATGCATGGCAATATGACAATATGAAGCGTGTCATATGAACAGAACGGTGGAAAGTTGCATGGCAATATATCTCGGAATGGCTATGGGCATGCCATGATAGGTAGGTATGGTGGCTGTTTTGAGGAATAATATGGTGGCTGTTTTGAGGATGGATATATAGTGGGTGTATGGTACCGGCGAAAGTTGCGCGGTACAAGAGAGGCTAGCAATGGTGGAAGGGTGAGAGTGCGTTTAATCCATGGACTCAACATTAGTCATAAGAACTCATATACTTATTGCAAAAATCTACGAGTCATCAAAACAAAGAAATCAACGCATGCTACTAGGGGGGAGGTTGGTAGGAGTTAACCATCGCGCGCCCCCGACCTCCACACAAAGGTTGGCACTTTACAAATACCTCATGCTCTAACTTCGTCACATAGCGGTTCACCATACGTGCATGCTACGGGAATCACTAACCTTAACACAAGTATTTCTCAATTTCATAATCCCTCCACTAGCATGACTCTAATATCACTATCCTCATATCTCAAAACAATTATCAAGCATCCAACTTCTCATCATATTCAATGCACTTAGAGTGAAAGTTTTTACTACATTGATATTGGATGTCTATCATGTGAAGACTAGTTTTATAGCCTAAGCACATTACCATGCTGTTTTAATAGACTCTCAAAAGGATATAAGTGAATCATGAGAGTTCAACAATTTCTTCAAAATATTACCACCACCGTGCTCTAAAAGATATAAGTGAAGCACTAGAGCAAAAACTATTCAACTCAAAAGATATAAGTGAAGCACATTGAGTGTTCTATCAATTCCTAGGACATATTTAACTCTCTAAAATAGGTGTGTCCAGCAAGGAAAATTGTGGCATACTAACAAGCAAAGACTCAAATTATACAAGACGCTCCAAGCAAAACAAATATCATGTGGTGAATAAAAATATAGCTCCAAGTATAGTTACCGATGGATGAAGACGAAAGAGGGGATGCCTTCCCGGGGCATCCCCAAGCTTAGGCTTTTGATTGTCCTTGAATTTTACTTTGGGTGCCTTGGGCATCCCCAAGCTTAGGCCCTTGCTACCCTTTGTTCCATAGTCCATCAAAGCAATACTCAAAACTTGAAAACTTCACAACACAAAACTTAGACAAAAATCTCATGAGCTCCGTTAGTATAAGAAAGCAAACCACTACTCAAAGGTACTGCAATGAATTCATTCTTTGTTTATATTGGTGTAAAACCTACTGTATTCCAACTTTTCTATGGTTCATACTTCCCAATATTACTCATAGATGCATTGAAATAAGCAAACAACACACGAAAAACAGAATATATCAAAAACAGAACAATCTGTAGTAATCTGCAGGTTGCACATACTTCTGTAACTCCAAAAAAATCAAACTAAATTGGTAAACGTGAGGAATTTGTATATTAATCATCTGCAAAAAGAATCAACTAAATAGCACGCTCCAGTAAAATCTGATGACCATTCTAGCAAGCGCGAATGATTCTGTTTTTCACAGTAAGATCACATAAACTTCACACAAGTCTTCACAAAGGTTCTACTTGGCACAAACACTAAACAAAACACAAAACCACATCTAAACAGAAGCTAGATGCAATATTTATTCCCTAACAGCAGCAAATACAAAAAATATAAAATTGGGTTGCCTCCCAACAAGCGCTATTGTTTTACGCCCCTTGCTAGGCACGATACATGGATAGATATAAGTATTGCCATCTTTAGAAGGCAATTATTTAATTAAGCACTTGTGATTCTTAGGCACTTATTTATCCCTATTGATAATCAAACTCTTGGGCAAGAAGTCAATAAATTCTAAAGTGTCAAAGGGGTCTCTTGCAAAAGTAAGAAAATTAGGATGAACACTTATGGATTTGAGATCTGCAATTCCTTTACTAGATGTTTCACCCTTGTCTTTAGGGACATACATGAACTTAGACAATTTAGTGGTAGAAGTATTTGGAGTAGTTTTTATAGCAGAAAGAGCAGAACCCACATTAGTAATAATATCCTCAAGCTTATTGATTCTAGTAGAATCCTGATCTAGCTTTTCTTTAACTATGGGTTCCTTTTCCTTAAGATATTTCAGAACAACTCCTACCTTGGATCCATATTGGGTAATTTCATTATGGATTTTTCTATCCAAGTAAACTACCAGTTCTACCGTAGCAACTTTGTTTTCAATGATTTCTAACCTTTGCATAACATGCTCCAAAGTTAAAACGGTCCCATTAACCATAAGAGGTGGTGAGCCAAATAATTCAGTCATAGCATTATAAGAATCAAATGTATGGCTACCCAAGAAATTCCCTCCGGTAATGGTATCGAAGATAAATCTATTCCACGGAGTTATGCCAACATGAAAATTGCGAAGAAGCACGGAAGTGGAAAGCTTCCTATTAGATCTATTTTGAGCATTGCAAATTCTATACCAGGCATCTTTTAAGTTTTCTTCCTCCCTTTGTTTAAAGTTGAGGACCTCACTCTTGGGAGTGTTGATAATGATAGGTGTGCTAGACATGATGACAAGCAAGCAAGCAACACACAAGCAAACAAGAAGCAAGCGAACGATAAACACAAGAAAAAAGAAGGGCAAATAAAACGGCAAGGTGAAGTGGGGGAGAGGGAGAGGCAAAGATGTAATGCGAAGGATAAGGGTTTGTGATAGGTACTTGGTATATTACTTTTGCGTAAGCCTCCCCGGCAACGGCGCCAGAAATTTTTCTTGTTACTTCTCGAGCTTGCGTTGTATTCCCTCGAAGAGGAAAGGGTGATGCAGCACAGTAGCGTAAGTATTTCCCTCAGTTTTTGAGAACCAAGGAATCAATCCAGTAGGAGACCACGAGCAAGTCCCTCGCACCTGCACAAACAAATAAGAACTTCGCAGCCAACGCGATAAGGGGTTGTCAATCCCTTTACGGTCACTTACGAAAGTGAGATCTGATAGAGATGATAGTTTATATTTTTGGTATTTTTTATTATAAGAACAGAAAGCAAAAGCGGAAAAAGTAAAGTAAGTGTAGATTGATATGTTGAGCATATACCCGGGGGGCATAGTGTTCTCTAGTGGCTTCTCTCATGATAGCGATATTCTACGGCGGGTAAACAAATTACTGTCGAGCAATTGATAGAAAAGCGAATAATTATGAGACCATCTAGGCATGATCATTGTATATAGGCATCACTTCCGAGACAAGTAGACCGACTCCTGCCTGCATCTACTGCTATTACTCCACACATCGACCTCTATCCAGCATGCATCTAGTGTATTGAGTTCATAAGAACATAGTAACGCCTTAAGCAAGATGACATGATGTAGAGGGATAAACTCAAGGAATATGATATAAACCCCATCTTTTTATCCTCTATGGCAACAATACAATACGTGCCTTGTTGTCCCTACTATCACTGGGAAAGGACACCGCAAGATTGAACCCAAAGCCAAGCATTTCTCCCATTGCAAGAACTATAGATCTAGTAGGCCAAACCAAACCAATGATTCGAAGAGACTTGCAAGGATATTATGAGCACACATAAAGAGTTCAGAAAAGAACCCAATATTTGTCATAGACAATCTTGATCATAAACCCACAATTTATCGGATCTCGACAAACACACCGCAAAAAGAGATTACATCGAATAGATCTCCTCGAAGACCAAGGAGAACTTTGTATTGAGATCCAGAGAGAGAGAAGAAGCCATCTATATACTAGCTATGGACCCCAAGGTCTGTGGTAAACTAGTCACAACTCATGGTGAGGCGATGATGATGATGATGTGGAAGCACTCCGTGAGGGATCCCCCCTCCGGCGGAGCTCCGGAACAGGCCCCAATATGGGATCTCACGAGAACAGAAGGTTACGGTGGTAGAACTAGGGTTTTCTCACCCTCTGATGGTTTTGGGGTACGTAGGCTTATATAGGAGGAAGGAGGGCACCGGGGGCCTTACGAGGGACCCACGAGGCAGGGGGCCCGCCCTAGGGGGGCGCCCCCCACCCTCGTGGGCACCTTGTGGCCCCTACTCCATGGTTCTCAAGTCTCCCGTGCGTGATTTTCTCAAAGAAAATCTCTCCCGAAGGTTTCATTCCGTTTGGACTCCATTTGATATCCCTTTTCTGTAAAACCCTAAAACAGGCAAAGAATAGCAATCTGGACTGGTCCTTTGGGTTAGTAGGTTAGTCCCAAAAATAATATAAAAGTGTATGACAAAGCCCATTAAACATCCAAAACATCATAAATAATAGCATATAACAATAAAAAATTATAGATACATTGGAGACGTATTAGTGATTTCTCCATTTGGTATCTTATTTTCACTTGGTATTCTTTTATTTTACTTGGTATCGTTTCTTGAAAGTCTTGAGCATGCATATTTACTTCATGTATTTTCTTTGGCATGCTTTCTTTCTTTAACCCAATATATAGGGCAAGCTCCACCTAGTCTCAATATGGATGAGATGTGCATGAAATTCATTTTCATATATATATATATATATATATATATATATATATGCACAAATGTATGTGGAGTGTGTCCTATATATTGGTGTTTCTAACTCTTTTGTCCCAATGAGTTTGGGTACCATTTTGTTTGTGTGGTTGTTCTAGAAACAATTGGAGATGCATTGGATGCTCGGCTCACTCACAAGGAAGGTGTTGTCACCGTATGCTTGTTGGAGTCAAGCTAGGATGATCATTGAACTACTCTCTACCTTCAACTGGTACCTACTACATCCTTCCAATGCTATCTCGGTAACAAGTATCATCATCTACTTCATGCACACTTTTCTTGCATCAACCTTGTGTAGGTTGTATCTTGGCATGTAATTATTTCCTTCTTGTGATACTTGCTTCCTTTCTCAAAGAATCCCAATGATGATATCTATTTGCTAGTTGTGATGTCTTTGATGTTTATGTGGCTGGGACTCATTTATATACAATAAGACCATATCTAGCCATGTGCTATGCATTCAAACAATTTTCTTATTGGTATATTTATGATTTCCTTGTGGATATCTTATTCCTTCCTTTTTGCAACAATTTCGTGTGTACATCCTTCTTTGGGGACTGATATCATCATGATCCCCATCTACCTAGAATCTTATACGCTTGAGAGAAGTTGCATATCTAATTGATATCCCCTTCTTTCATGTCCACCATTTCTATCTTATATTATTTCTTTGGTGGCTCCGTGAAGGTGTGTGTCTTGAGTGCGGATCTTATATCGTTGCATCTTGATGCACTCTTTTGTGGTGAAGATCATTTCCCTCATGCTTGTCTTGACAAGGCTTTGCCATCTAATTCGTATCCCTCATTTTGATCAGGCTTTCTTTTTCTATCTTCACCATGGGTTGTCACAAGCTTGGTTGTTATTTCTTTTCTAGTGAGCTCGTGAATCCATTTGCTAGTTGTGTGTGTGGGAAGGACATTTCATGCACCTTGTATCTCAACTATTAAAGACTATATTGATGCTTAATGCTCATCCTTATATTAGTCTTCTCAAGTGCTTTACCATGACTCACACACATCTTTTTGGTTGAGCCTTTTTCCAAGTTGCCTCTTTTATATGTTGCTCAACCATTTGTTTGTTGCAAGTGCTAGGCTTTGTTTCCTACATGCTCACTTGCACTTGTTGTGAGTTTCTATTGATTTAGGGGGAGTGATGACCCTATTTTGTGCACTTGGTATCCTAATGAAAATATTCGAAGGAGTGCACAAATCATGGGGAGCTTCACTAGTGTCTTTAGAACACTTCGTTGCTCTCTTACACTTGTCGTGAGGTTCTATTGATCTTGGGGGAGTGACGATCCTATTTTGTGCTCGTTGTATCCAAATACAAAACTAAATTGTGCACAAAACATGGGTAGCTTCTATAGTTTCTCTAGAACACTCCTTTGCTCATATCATAATATCTTTTATTCATGTGTCTCATAGGATCATTGGTCTACTTGGTTCAATTGGTATCTTTTGATAGCTTGCTTCAATTGGTATCCTTTGATTGCTTGATTGCGTCTCTCTCTCTTTGTTATGTCTTTGTGGCATATCATTCTTTTGCAATCTTTGGGCCTCAATATAGTCCGTCTTCCTCCTATTATTTATCGTTGGATATGTGTATTACATTCCACTCTCTAGTTGAGAAATACACAATTTATGGAGGAACACAAGTTATATTAGCGTTCTAAGCCTTTCACCCGTTTTGGCAATCGATGCCAATGGGGAAGAAGTTTCAGAGAGTTCTGTGGAGAAGTTTAGAGAGTCAGCTCTTCTTGCTTTGGCTTTGTTCCTAAGCTTTTGCATCTCATGCGCATACATTGTTGTTGCATGGTATGGTGATGCATAATTCCTTATATAAACTCTCTTTAAAGTGATTGTCATCACTTACCAAAATGGGGGAGATTAAAAGAACATGCGGTGCCCCCAATGTTTGGTTTTGGCAATTTATGACAATCTCTATGGACTAATGGTTGCCTTGAGTTATATTTGAAGGTTTTGTCCATAGGCTTTTCTTGGAGACCATTTGTTGGTTTCAAGGAGAGTTTGTGATGACCAAGGTGCTATTAAGGAATTATCCAACGATTGGTCTTGTGAGTGTTGAGCTTATTGCAAGCATGTCTTGAAGAAGAAGAGTGTGTGATCATTTATGTTTACATTCAAGACATCATCCAAATGAAGAGAGTTGGAAAAGATTCAAGATTG
Organism: Secale cereale; assembly: GCA_902687465.1. NCBI lineage: Eukaryota > Viridiplantae > Streptophyta > Magnoliopsida > Poales > Poaceae > Secale > Secale cereale. Next base: position 797,150,994 of record LR738710.1, on the reverse strand, counting down.
ATCAAGACTAAGTCAAAGATTGAATCAAGTTGATCAACACACAAAGCGTAGAAGATGTATCGAGAGGGATCAAGTGATCCCGTGGTATGGTAAGCATTGTCCATTACGCTTTGTGTACTAACCATGGTCTATGTGAGAGTTCTATCTGGGGTTAGGTATGTTTCCATGGTCTTGCATCAAGAGGAAGATATTATACAACCCATGGAGGATGACATCAAGTGGTGATCGTCATCAAGATTGCGGTGTGCATGTTCAAGTGGAGCATCACGAAGAGATCAAGTGCTTGAAGCTTGCCGTCCATTGTGATGTCAATGGACTTGTGAAGATGTGCCGAAGAGTGGCTCACCCATAGTGGAGTATGGGGGAGCAATTGACTAGTCTCCATCAAGGCAATGCAATCAAGAAAGGTGGTCAACTTGAGGAAGTCAAGATCATCATCATCTAGCTCAAGTGGGATATGTGCAAGGCAAAAGTTTTGAAGGAAATATGCCCTAGAAGCAATAATAAAGTTGTTATTTATATTTCCTTATATCATGATAAATGTTTATTATTCATGCTAGAATTGTATTAACCGAAAACTTGATACATGTGTGGATACATAGACAAAACAGTGTCCCTAGTATGTGAAGGAAATATGCCCTAGAGGCAATAATAAAGTTGTTATTTATATTTCCTTATATCATGATAAATGTTTATTATTCATGCTAGAATTGTATTAACCGGAAACTTAGTACATGTGTGAATACATAGACAAAACAGAGTGTCCCTAGTATGCCTCTACTAGACTAGCTCATTGATCAAAGATGGTTATGTTTCCTAACCATAGACATGAGTTGTCATTTGATCAACGGGATCACATCATTAGGAGAATGATGTGATGGACTAGACCCATCCGTTAGCATAGCACTTTGATCGTTTAGTTTTACTGCTATTGCTTTCTTCATGACTTATACATGTTCCTATGACTATGAGATTATGCAACTCCCGAATACCGTAGGAACACCTTGTGTGCTATCAAACGTCACAACGTAACTGGGTGATCATAAAGATGCTCTACAGGTGTCTCCGAAAGTATTCGTGGTGTTGGCATAGATCAAGATTAGGATTTGTCACTCCGAGTGTCGGAGAGGTATCTCTGGGCCCTCTCGGTAACACACATCACAATAAGCCTTGCAAGCAAAAGACTAATGAGTTAGTCACGAAATTATGTGTTACGGAACGAGTAAAGAGACTTGCCGGTAACGAGATTGAACTAGGTATAGAGATACCGACAATCGAATCTCGGGCAAGTAACATACCGATGAGAAAAGGAACAACGTATGTTATTATGCGGTTTGACCGATAAAGATCTTCGTAGAATATGTAGGAGCCAATATGAGCATCCAGGTTCCGCTATTGGTTATTGACCGGAGATGAGTCTCGGTCATGTCTACATAGTTCTCGAACCCGTAGGGTCCGCACGCTTAACATTTGATGACGATCGGTATTATGAGATTATGGGTTTTGATGTACCGAAGGTAGTTCGGAGTCCCGGATGAGATCACGGACATGACGAGGAGTCGAGGAATGTCCGAGACATAAAGATTGATATATTGGACGACTATATTCGGACACCGGAAGTGTTCCGGAAAAGTTTCGGATTTAACTAGATTGCCGGAAGGGGTTACCGGAACCCCCTACGAGGGGGGATGGTCCATAGTGGGCCTTGAGGAAAGGAGAGAGGCAGCCCATAGAGGCTGGCCGGCGCCCCACCTAGGGATCCTAGTTGGACTAGGATTGGGGGGGCGCCACCTCTCCCTCTTTTCCTTTCCCTCTCTTCCTTCTTGGTGGACTCCTACTAGGAATAGGATTGCAATCCTATTCCTAGTAGGATTGCACCCTAGCCGCACCATAGAGGGGCCGGCCGGCCTCCCCCCTTGCTCCTTTATATACGGGGGCAGGGGGGCACCCAAATACACACAAGTTGAATTGTTCCAGCCGTGTGCGGTGCCCCCCTCCACAGAAACACACCTCAGTCATACCGTTGCAGTTCTTAGGCGAAGCCCTGCGCCGGTAGATACATCATATCCGTCACCACGCCGTCGTGCTGACGAAACTCTCCCGTGAAGCTCAAATGGATCAAGAGCTCGTGGGACGTCATCAAGCTGAACGTGTGCTGAACGCGGAGGTGCCGTACGTTCGGTGCTTGATCAGTTGAATCGCGAAGAAGTTCGACTACATCAACCGCGTCACTTGACGCTTCCGCTTCCGGTCTACGAGGGTACGTAGACACACTCTTCCCTCTCGTTGCTATGCATCTGGTAGATAGATCTCGCGTGATCGTAGGAAAATTTTAAAATACTACGTTCCCCAACAGTGGCATCAGAGCCAGGTCTATGCGTAGATGATATGCATGAGTAGAACACAATGAGTTGTGGGCGATACTAGTCATACTGCTTACCAGCATGTCATACTTTGCTTCGGCGGTATTGTGAGATGAAGCGGCCCGGACCGACATTACGCGTACGCTTACGCGAGACAGGTTTCACCGTTACGAGCACTCGTTGCTTAAAGGTGACTGGCGGGTGTCTGTCTCTCTTACTTTAGCTGAATCAAGTGTGGCTACGCCCGGTCCTTGTGAAGGTTAAAACAGCACATACTTGACGAAACATCGTTGTGGTTTTGTATGCGTAGGTAAGAACGGTTCTTGCTAAGCCCGTAGAAGCCACGTAAAACTTGCAACAACAAAGTAGAGGACGTCTAACTTGTTTTTGCAGAGCATGTTGTGATGTGATATGGTCAAGACATGATGAGTTATACAGTTTTGTATGAGATGATCATGTTCTGTAATGTTATCGGCAACTGGCAGGAGCCATATGGTTGTCGCTTTATTGTATGAAATGCAATCGCCATGTAATTGCTTTACTTTATCACTAAGCGGTAGCGATAGTCGTAGAAGCAATAGTTGGCGAGACGACAACGATGCTACGATGGAGATCAAGGTGTCGCGCCGGTGACGAAGGTGATCATGAAGGTGCTTTGGAGATGGATATCAAAAGCACAAGATGATGATGGCCATATCATGTCACATATTTTGATTGCATGTGATGTTTATCTTATTATGCTTCTTATTTTGCTTAGAACGACGGTAGCATTATAAGATGATCCCTTACTACATTTCAAGGTATAAGTGTTCTCCCTGGGTATGCACCGTTGCGAAAGTTCGTCGTGCCGAGACACCACGTGATGATCGGGTGTGATAAGCTCTACGTTCAAATACAACGGGTATAAGCCAGTTTTTGCACACGCGGAATACTCGGGTTAAACTTGACGAGCCTGGCATATGCAGATATGGCCTCGGAACACTGGAGACCGAAAGGTCGAGCGTGAATCATATAGTAGATATGATCAACATAAGATGTTCACCATTGAAACTACTCCATCTCACGTGATGATCGGACATGGTTTAGTTGATTTGGATCACCTGATCATTTAGATGACCGGAGGGATGTCTATCTAAGTGGGAGTTCTTAAGTAATATGATTAATTGAACTTTAATTTATCATGAACTTAGTCCTGGCAGTATTAGCATATCTATGTTGTAGATCAATAGCTCGCGATGTTGCTCCACGTTTATTTTTTATATGTTCCTAGAGAAAACCAAGTTGAGAGATGTTAGTAGCAATGATGCGGAATTGTTCCGTGATCTGAGGATTATCCTCATTGCTGCACAGAAGAATTATGTCCTTGATGCACCGCTAGGTGACAGACCTATTGCAGGAGCAGTTGTAGATGTTATGAACGTTTTGACAAAAGCTCGATATGATGACTACTTGATAGTTTAGTGCACCATACTTTACGGCTTATAACCGGGACTTCAAAAACGTTTTGAAACGCCATGGAGCATATGAGATGTTCCAAGAGTTGAAATTAGTATTTCATACCCATGCCCGTGTCGAGAGGTATAAGACCTCTGACAGTACTTTGCCTACAAGATGGAGGAGAATAGCTCAACCAGTGAGCATGTGCTCAGATTGTCTGGGTAGTACAATTGCTTGAATCAAGTGGGAGTTAATCTTCCAGATAAGATAGTAATTGACAAAGTTCTCTAGACACTATCACCAAGTTAGTAGAACTTCGTGATGAACTATAATATGCAAGGGATGACGAAAGTAATTCCCGAGCTCTTCACGATGCTGAAATCGGCGAAGGTAGAAATCAAGAAAGAGCATCAAGTGTTGATGGTTAACTAGACCACTTGTTTCAAGTAAAGGGCAAAGGGATAGAAGGGGAACTTCAAGAAGAATGACAAGCAAGTTGTCACTCCCGCGAAGAAACCCAAAGCTAAACTCAAGCCTGAAACTAAGTGCTTCTAATGCAAAGGAAATGGTCACTAGAAGGGGAACTGCCCTAGATATTTGGCGGATAAGAAGGATGGCAAAGTGAACAAATGTATATTTGATATACAGATTATTGATGTGTATTTTACTAGTGTTCATAGCAACCCCTCGGTATTTGATATTGGTTCAGTTGCTAAAGAGTAGTAACTCGAAATGGGAGTTGCATAATGAACAGAAACTAGTTAAAGGATGAAGTGACGATGTGTATTTGAAGTAGTTCCAAGATTGATATGATCATCATCGCACACTCCCTATACTTTCGGTATTAGTGTTGAACCTAAGTAAAGTGTTATTTGGTGTTTGTGTTGAGCATGAATATGATTTGATCATGTTTATTGCAATACGGTTATTCATGTAAGTTAGAGAATAATTGTTGTTCTCTTTACATGAATAAAACCTTCTATGGTCATACACCCAATGAAAATGGTTTGTTGGATCTCGATCGTGTGATACACATATTCATAATATTGAAGCCAAAAGATGCAAGGTTAATAATGATAGTGCAACTTATTTGTGGCACTGCCGTTTAGGTCATATTGGTGTAAAACGCATGAAGAAACTCCATAGTGATGGACTTTTGGAATCACTTGATTATGAATCACTTGGTGCTTGCGAACCATGCCTCATGGGCAAGATGACTAAAACTCCGTTCTCCGGAACTATGGAGCGAGCAACAGATTTGTTGGAAATCATACATACTGATGTATGTGGGCCAATGAGTGTTGAAGCTCGCGGCGGGTATCGTTATTTTCTGACCTTCACTGATGATTTGAGCAGATATGGGTATATCTACTTAATGAAGCACAAGTCTGAAACATTTGAAAAGTTCAAAGAATTTCAGAGTGAAGTGGAGAATCATCTTAATGAGAAAATAAGAGTTTCTACGATATGATCGTAGAGGTAAAATATTTGAGTTAGCGAGTTTGGCCTTCAATAAAAACAATGTGAAATAATTTCACTACTCACGCCACCTTGAACACCACAGTGTAATGGTGTGTCTGAACGTCATAATCGTACTTTATTAGATATGGTGCGATCGATGATGTCTCTTACCGATCTACCACTATCGCTTTTGGGGTTATGCATTAGAGACAGCTACATTCACGTTAAATAGGGCACCATCTAAATCCGTGGATATGACACCGTATGAACTGTGGTTTGACGAGAAATCTAAGCTGTCATTTCTTTAAGTTTGGGACTGCGATGCTTATGTGAAAAAGTTTCAACATGATAAGCTCGAACCCATTTCGGAAAAGTAAATCTTCATAGGATACCCAAAAGAGACTGTTGGGTACACCTTCTATCACAGATCCGAAGGCAAGATATTCGTTGCTAAGAATGGATCCTTTCTAGAGAAGGAGTTTCTCTCGAAAGAAGTGAGTGGGAGGAAAGTAGAACTTGATGAGGTAATTGTACCTTCTCCCGGATTGGAAAGTAGTAAATCACAGAAAATTGTTCCAGTGATTCCTACACCAATCATTGAGGAAGTTAATGATGATGATCATGAAACTTCGGATCAAGTTTCTGCTGAACGTCGTAGATCAACCAGAGTACGTTCCGCACCAGAGTGGTACGGCAACCCAGTTCTGGAAATCATGTTACTAGACCATGATGAACCCGCGAACTATGAGGAAGCGATGATGAGCCCAGATTCCGCAAAATGGCTTGAAGCCATGAAATCTGAGATGGGATCCATGTATGAGAACAAAGTGTGGACTTTGGTTGACTTGCCCGATGATCGGCAGGCCATCGAAAATAAATGGATCTTCAAGAGGAAGACCGACGCAGACGGTAATGTTACTGTTTACAAAGCTCGACTTGTTGCGAAAGGGTTTCGACAAGTTCAAGGAGTTGACTACGATGAGACTTTCTCACCTGTAGCGATGCTTAAGTCTGTCCGAATCATGTTAGTAATTGCCGCATTTTAAGAAATCTGGCAAATGGATAACAAAACTGCATTCTTTAATGGATTTATTAAAAAAGACTTGTATATGATGCAACCAAAAGGTTTTGTCAATCCTAAAGGTGCTAACAAAATGTGCAAGCTCCAGCGATCCATCTATGGACTGGTGCAAGCATCTCGGAGTTGGAATATACGCTTTGATAAGTTGATCAAAGCATATAGATTTATACAGACTTGCGGTGAAGCCTGTATTTACAAGAAGTGAGTGGGAGCACTACAACCTTTCTGATAAGTATATGTGAATGACATATTGTCGATCGGAAATGATGTAGAATTTTCTGGAAAGCATAAAGGAGTGTTTGAAAAAAGTTTTTCAAAAGAAAGACCTTGGTGAAGCTGCTTACATATTGGGCATCAAGATCTGTAGAGATAGATCAAGACGCTTGATAAGACTTTCGATGAGTACATACCTTGATAAGATTTTGAAGTAGTTCAAAATGGATCAGTCAAAGAAGGAGTTCTTGCCTGACTTGTAAGGTGTGAAGTTGAGTAAGACTCAAAGCCAGACCACGGCAGAAAAATATAGAGAGAATGAAAGTCATTCCCTATGCCTCAGCCATAGGTTCTATAAAGTATGCCATGCTGTGTACAAAACACGTTGTGTACCTTGACATGAGTTTGTCAAAGGGGTACAATAGTGATCCAGGAGTAGATCACTGTACAGCGGTCAAAATTATCCTTAGTAACTGGATGACTAAGGAAATGTTTCCCGATTATGGAGGTGATAAAGAGTTCGTCGTAAAGGGTTACGCCGATGCAAGCTTTGACACTAAATCCAGATGACTCTAAGTATCAATCTGGATGCGTATTGAAAGTGGGAGCAATTAGCTAGAGTAGCTCTATGCAGAGCATTGTAGACATAGAAATTTGTGAAATACATACGGATCTGAATGTGACAGACCCGTTGACTAAACTTCTCTCACAAGCAAAACATGATCACACCTTATTACTCTTGGGTATTAATCACATAGCGATGTGAACTAGATTATTGACTCTAGTAAACCCTTTGGGTGTTGGTCACATGGCGATGAGAACTATGGGTGTTATTCACATAACGATGTGAACTATCGATATTAAATCACATGGCGATGTGAGCTAGATTATTGACTCTAGTGCAAGTGGGAGACTGAAGGAAATATGCCCTAGAGGCAATAATAAAGTTGTTATTTATATTTCCTTATATCATGATAAATGTTTATTATTCATGCTAGAATTGTATTAACCGGAAACTTAGTACATGTGTGAATACATAGACAAAACAGAGTGTCCCTAGTATGCCTCTAGTAGACTAGCTCATTGATCAAAGATGGTTATGTTTCCTAACCATAGACATGAGTTGTCATTTGATCAACGGGATCACATCATTAGGAGAATGATGTGATGGACTAGACCCATCCGTTAGCATAGCACTTTGATCGTTTAGTTTTACTGCTATTGCTTTCTTCATGACTTATACATGTTCCTATGACTATGAGATTATGCAACTCCCGAATACCGTAGGAACACCTTGTGTGCTATCAAACGTCACAACGTAACTGGGTGATCATAAATGCTCTACAGGTGTCTCCGAAAGTATTCGTGGTGTTGGCATAGATCAAGATTAGGATTTGTCACTCCGAGTGTCGGAGAGGTATCTCTGGGCCCTCTCGGTAACACACATCACAATAAGCCTTGCAAGCAAAAGACTAATGAGTTAGTCACGAGATGATGTGTTACGGAACGAGTAAAGAGACTTGCCGGTAACGAGATTGAACTAGGTATAGAGATACCGACGATCGAATCTCGGGCAAGTAACATACCGATGACAAAAGGAACAACGTATGTTGTTATGCGGTTTGACCGATAAAGATCTTCGTAGAATATGTAGGAGCCAATATGAGCATCCAAGTTCCGCTATTGGTTACTGACCGGAGATGAGTCTCGGTCATGTCTACATAGTTCTCGAACCCGTAGGGTCCGCACGCTTAACGTTTGATGACGATCGGTATTATGAGTTTATGAGTTTTGATGTACCGAAGGTAGTTCGGAGTCCCGGATGAGATCACGTACATGACGAGGAGTCTCGGAATGTCCGAGACATAAAGATTGATATATTGGACGACTATATTCGGACACCGGAAGTGTTCCGGAAAAGTTTCGGATTTTACTGGATTGCCGGAAGGGGTTACCGGAACCCCCTACGAGGGGGGATGGTCCATAGTGGGCCTTGAGGAAAGGAGAGAGGCAGCCCATAGAGGCTGGCCGGCGCCCCACCTAGGGATCCTAGTTGGACTAGGATTGGGGGGGGGGGGCGCCACCTCTCCCTCTTTTCCTTTCCCTCTCTTCCTTCTTGGTGGACTCCTACTAGGAATAGGATTGCAATCCTATTCCTAGTAGGATTGCACCCTAGCCGCACCATAGAGGGGCCGGCCGGCCTCCCCCCTTGCTCCTTTATATACGGGGGCAGGGGGGCACCCAAATACACACAAGTTGAATTGTTCCAGCCGTGTGCGGTGCCCCCTCCACAGAAACACACCTCGGTCATACCGTTGCAGTTCTTAGGCGAAGCCCTGCGCCGGTAGATACATCATATCCGTCTCCACGCCGTCGTGCTGACGAAACTCTCCCGTGAAGCTCAACTGGATCAAGAGCTCGTGGGACGTCATCAAGCTGAACGTGTGCTGAACGCGGAGGTGCTTGATCGGTTGAATCGCGAAGAAGTTCGACTACATCAACCGCGTCACTTGACGCTTCCGCTTCCGGTCTACGAGGGTACGTAGACACACTCTTCCCTCTCGTTGCTATGCATCTGGTAGATAGATCTTGCGTGATCGTAGGAAAATTTTAAAATACTACGTTCCCCAACAGTATGCCTCTACTAGACTAGCTCGTTAATCAAAAATTGTTATGTTTCCTAACCTAGACATGAGTTGTCATTTAATCAACGGGATCACATCATAAGGATAATGATGTGATGGACAAGACCCATCCGTTAGCTTAGCAACTTGATCGTTTAGTTTTACTACTATGGCTTTCTTCATGACTTATACATGTTCCTATGACTATGAGATTATGCAACTCCCGAATACCAGAGGAACACCTTGTGTGCTATCAAATGTCACAACGTAACTGGTTGATTATAAAGATGCTCTACAGGTGTCTACGAAGGTGTTTGTGGTGTTGGCATAGATCGAGAATAGGATTTGTCACTCCGAGTGTCGGAGAGGTATCTCTGGGCCCTCTCCGCAATACACATCATAATAAGCCTTGCAAGCAAACGACTAATGAGTTAGTCACGAGATGATGTATTACGGAACAAGTAAAGAGACTTGCCGATAACGAGATTGAACTAGGTATGATGATACTGACGATCGAATCTCGGGCAAGTAACATACCGATGACAAAGGGAACAACATATGTTGTTATTCGGTTTGACTGATAAAGATCTTCGTAGAATATGTAGGAACCGATATGAGCATCCAGGTTCTGCTATTTGTAATTGACCGGAGATGAGTGTCGGTCATGTCTACATAGTTCTCGAACCCGTAGGGTCCGCACGCTTAATGTTTGATGACGATTGGTATTATGAGTTTATGTGTTTTGATGTACTGAAGGTAGTTCGGAGTCCCGGATGTGATCACATACATGACAAGGAGTCTCGGAATGTCCGAGACATGAAGATTCATATATTGGAAGGATATATCTCGACTCCGGATGAGTTCCGGGGGTTATCAAATAAATACCGGAGTACCGGGAGGTTACCGGAACCTCCCGGGGAGTTAATGGGCCTACATGGGCCTTAGTGGGATTAGAGGGCAACAAGGGGAGTGTGGGGCGCGCCCCCCCAAGGCCCAACCCGAATTGGTTTAGGGCAAGGGGGCCCGGCCCCCTCTTTCCTTGTCCTCATCTCTCCCTTCCTTCCCCCCTCCTACTCCTACTAGGAAAAGGAGGAGTCCTACTCCTAGTGGGAGTAGGACTCCCCCTCATGGCGCGCCCCTTGCTTGGCGGCAGCCTCCACCCTCCATCCTTTATATACGTGGGGAGGGGTCAACCCAAAGACATAAGTTGATTTAAGCCGTGTGCGATGCCCCTCCCCACAGCTACACACCTCGGTCATATCGTTGCAGTGCTTAGGCGAAGCCCTGCGCCGGTAGCTTCATCATCACCATCGCCACGCCGTCATGCTGATGAAACTCTCTAGTGAAGCTGCCACTTTTTGATCTTGCGTTGTATTCCCTCAAAGAGGAAAGGGTGATGCAGCACAGTAGTGTAAGTATTTCCCTCGGTTTTTGAGAACCAAGGTATCAATCCAGTAGGAGACCATGTGCAAGTCCCTCGCACCTGCACAAACAAATAAGAACTTCGTAGCCAACGCGATAAGGGGTTGTCAATCCCTTTACGGTCACTTACGAAAGTGAGATCTGATAGATAGGATAGGATAGTATTTTTGGTATAAGAATAGAAAGTGAAGAAAGTAAATAAGCAACGGTAATAGAAATTGAAGGGAAAGTAATATGATAAAGATAGACCCGGGGGCCATAGGTTTCACTAGTGGCTTCACTCATGATAGCAGAATTTTATGGTGGTTGAACAAATTACTGTCAAGCAATTGATAGAAAAGCGCATAGTTATGATAATATCTAGGCATGATCATTATATATAGGCATCACGTCTGTAACAAGTAGACTGAAACGATTCTGCATCTACTACTATTACTCCACACATCGACCGCTATTCAGCATGCATCTAGAATATAAAGCTCATAAGAACAGAGGAACGCTTTAAGCAAGATGACATGATGTAGAGGGATAAACTCAAGCAATATGATATAAACCCCATCTTTTTATCCTCGCTGGCAACAATACAATACGTGCCTTGCTGCCCCTGCTGTCACTGGAAAAGGACACCGCAAGATTGAACCCAAAGCCAAGCATTTCTCCCATTGCAAGAACTATAAATCTAGTAGGCCAAACCAAACCAATAATTCGAAGAGACTTGCAAGGATATTATAAACATACATAAATGATTTAAGAAAAGAATCAAATATTGTTCGTAGATAATCTTGATCATAAACCCACAATTCATCGGATCACGACAATCACACCGCAAAAAGATTACATCGAATAGATCTCCTCGAAGATCGAGGAGAACTTTGTATTGAGATCCAAAAAGAGAGAAGAAGCCATCTAGCTAATAACTATGGACCCGAAGGTCTGTGGTAAACTACTCATGCCTCATTGGTGAGGATATGGTGTTGATCTATAAGCACTCCGTGATCGATCCCCCCTCCGGCGGAGCTCCGGAACAGTCCCCAAGATGGGATCTCACGGGAACAAAAGGTTGTGGCGGTGGAATTAGGGTTTTCTCTGTTGCCTCGATGTTTTCAGGGTACGTGTATATATATAGGAGGAAGTAGGGCATCGGGGGAGCCAGAGGGGGCCCACGAGGGTGGGGGGCGCGCCCTGCCCCCTCGTGGCCGCCTCTCTCGTTCCCTCGCGTGTACTCCAAGTCTTCTGTGAAGATACGGTTCCAAAAATAACTCTCCCAAAGATTTCATTCCGTTTGGACTCCATTTGATATCCCTTTTCTGCGAAACACTGAAATAGGCAAAAAAACAACAATTTGCACTGGGCCTTGGGTTAGTAGGTTAGTCACAAAAATAATATAAAAGTGTATAATAAAAGCTCATTAAACATCCAAAACAGAATATATAATTGCATGGAACAATAAAAAATTATAGAAACTTTGGAGATGTATCAAGCATCCCCAAGCTTAATTCCTGCTCGTCCTCAAGTAGGTAAATGATAAAAACAGAATTTTTGATGTGGAATGCTAACCAACATAATTCTCAATGTAATTTTCTTTATTGCGGCATGAATGTTCAGATCCGAAAGATTCAAGATAAAAGTCTGTATTGACATAAGAATAATAATACTTCAAACATACTAACAAAGCAATCATGTCTTCTCAAAATAACATGGCCAAAGAAAGTTATCCCTACAAAATCATATAGTCTGGCTATGCTCCCTCTTCATCACACAAAATATTCATATCATGCACAACCTCGGTTTCAGCCAAGGAATTGTTTCATACTGGAATTTTTTATAAACCTTTCAACTTTCACGCAATACATGAGCGTGAGCCATGGACATAGCACTATAGGTAGAATAGAGTGGTGGTTGTGGAGAAGACAAAAAGGAGGAAGATAGTCTCACGTCAACTAGGCGTATCAATAGGCTATGGAGATGCCCATCAATAGATATCAATGTGAGTGAGTAGGGATTTCCATGCAATGGATGCACTAGAGCTTATACGTGTATGAAAGCTCATCAAAAGAAACTAAGTGGGTGTGCAACCAACTTGCTTGCTCATGAAGACCTAGGGCATTTGAGGAAGCCCATCGTTGGAATATACAAGCCAAGTTCTATAATGAAAATTCCAACTAGTATATGAAAGTGACAAAACAAGAGACTCTCTATCATGAAGATCATGGTGCTACTTTGAAGCACAAGTGTGGAAAATGATAGTAGCATTGCCCCTTCTCTCTTTTCTCTCATTTTTTTGGAGGGGCTTTCTCTCTTTTTTTATTTAGCCCCTCTCTATTTTTTTGGTACATCCCCTTTTTTTATTTGGACTTTCTTCACACGGGACAATGCTCTAATAATGAAGATTATCACACTTTTATTTCCTTACAACTCAAAGATTACAACTCGAAGCTAGAACAAAATATGACTCTATGTGAATGATGATGAAGCATGTCATATGAACGGAACGGTGGAAAGTTGCATGGCAATATATCTCGGAATGGCTATGGGAATGCCATGATAGGTAGGTATGGTGGCTATTTTGAGGAAGGTATATGGTGGGTGTATGGTACCGGCGAAAGTTGCACGTCACAAGAGAGGCCTACAATTGTGGAAGGGTGAGAGTGCGTATAATCCATGGACTCAACATTAGTCATAAAGAACTCATATACTTATTGCAAAAATCTATGAGTTATGAAAACAAAGTTTTTAATGCATGCTCCTAGGGGAAAGGTTGGTAGGAGTTAACCATCGCGCGATCCTAACCTCCACACAAAGAATGACACTCAATAAATAAATCATGCTCCAACTTCATCACATAACGGTTCACCATATGTGCATGCTACGGGAATCACGAACTTTAACACAAGTGCTTCTAAAGTTCACAATTACTCCACTAGCATGACTCTAATATCATCATCCTCATATCTCAAAACAATCATCAAGTATCAAACTTCTCCTATCATTCAATGCACTTATATGAAAGTTTTTACTATACTCATCTTGGATGCCTATCATATTAGAACTAGTTTTATAACCAAAGCACATTACCATGCTGTTCTAAAAGACTCTCAAATAGATATAAGTGAAGCATGAGAGATCAACAATATCTACAAAATAAAACCACCACCGTGCTCTAAAAGATATAAGTGAAGCACTAGAGCAAAACTATCTAGCTCAAAAGATATAAGCGAAGCACATAGAGTATTCTAATAAATTCTAAATCATATTTATCTCTCTAAAAAGGTGTGTCCAGCAAGGATGATTGTGGCAAACTAAAAATCAAAGACTCAAATTATACATGACGCTCCAAGCAAAACACATATCATGTGGTGAATAAAAATATAGTCTCGAGTAAAGTTACCGATAGACGAAGACGAAAGAGGGGATGCCTTCCCGGGGCATCCCCAAGCTTAGGCTTTTGGTTGTCCTTGAATTTTACCTTGGGGTGCCTTGGGCATCCCCAAGCTTAGGCTCTTTCCACTCTTTGTTCCATAGCCCATCAAAGCCATACTCAAAACTTGAAAACTTCACAACGCAAAACTTAGCCAAAAATCTCGTGAGCTCCGTTAGTATAAGAAAACATACCACCACTCAAAGTTACTGTAATGAACTCATTCTTTGTTTATATTCGTGTTAAACCTACTTTATTCCAACTTCTCCATGATTCATACCCCCCGATACTACTCATAGATTCATCAAAATAAGCAAACAACACACGAAAAACAGAGTCTGTCAAAAACAGAATAGTCTGTAGTAATCTGTAACTTTCGAATACTTCTCTAACTCTAAAAAAATTGAAATAAATTGATAAAAGTGAGGAATTTGTCTATTAATCATCTTCAAAAAGAATCAACTAAAAAGCACTCTCCAGTAAAAAAATGACAGCCAATCTCGTGAGCGCTAAAGTTTCTATTTTTTACAGCATGATCACATAAACTTCACACAAGTCTTCCCAAAGGTTCTACTTGGCACAAACACTAACTAAAACACAAAACCACATCTAAACAGAAGCTAGATGCAATATTTATTCCTAAACAGAAGCAAAAACAAATAAAATAAAATATGGTTGCCTCCCAACAAGCGCTATCTTTTAACGCCCCTAGCTAGGCACGATACAAGGATAGATCTAGGTATTGCCATCTTTGGTAGGCAATCGATAAGTGGCTCTCATAATAGATTCATAAGGTAATTTGATTTTGTTTCTAGGAAAGTGTTCCATGCCTTTCCTTAACGGAATTTGAATCTAATATTTCTTTCCTTCATATCAATAATTGCACCAATCGTTCTAAGGAAAGGTCTACCAAGAATAATAGGGTATGAAGGATTGCAATCTATATCAAGAATAATGAAATCTACGGGCACATAATCCCTATTGGCAACAATAAGAACATCATTGATCCTTCCCATAGATTTCTTAATGGTAGAGTCCGCAAGATGCAAATTTAAAGAACAATCATCAAGTTCATGGAAACCTAACATATCACACAAAGTTTTTGGAATTGTGGAAACACTTGCACCCAAATCACACAAAGCAAAGCATTCATGATCTTTAATTTTAATTTAAATAGTAGGTTCCCACTCATCATAAAGCTTTCTAGGGATAGAAACTTCTAATTCAAGTCTTTCCTCATAAGACTACATTAAAGCATCAACTATGTGTTTGGTAAAAGCCTTATTTTGACTATAATCATGTGGAGAATTTAGCATGGATTGCAACAAGGAAATACAATCTATTAAAGAGCAATTATCATAATTGAATCCCTTGAAATCCAAAATAGTGGGTTCATCACTATGCAAAGTTTTAATGTCTTCAATCCCACTTTTAACAATTTTTGCATCAAGATCTAAAAACTCTGAATCATTGGAACACCTTTTAACTAAAGTAGGCTCATCTCCAATACCATCTTTATCAAGCTTCATACTAGAAAACAAGGATTTAATAGGAGACACATCAATCACATCAATCCTTTTTAGCACACATCCTAGCGGTTCTTTCTTTGCACTCATCAATGGAAATTCTCATGGCTTTGAGAGACTCATTGATATCATGCTTAGGTGTAATAGATCTAAGTTTCAAAGAATCGACATCAAGAGTAATTCTATCCACGTTTCTAGCCAACTCATCAATCTTAAGCATTTTTTCTTCAAGCAAAGCATTGAAATTCTCCTGCGAATTCATAAACTCTTTAACACTAGTCTCAAATTCAGAGGGCATCTTACCAAAATTTCCATAAGAGTTATTGTAGGAATTACCATAATTATTAGAGGAATTACTAGGAAAAGGCCTAGGATTAAAGTTTCCCCTATAAGCATTATTACCAAAATTATTCCTACCAACAAAATTCACATCCAAAGATTCATTTTTATTTTCAATCAATGTGGATAAAGGCATATCATTAGGATCAGAAGAAGCACTCTTAGTAGAAAATAATTTCATAAGTTCATCCATCTTTCCACTTAAAACACTAATCTCTTCAATAGCATGCACTTTTTTACTAGTAGATATTTCGATGTGCCATTGAGAGTAGTTAACCATAATACTATCTAGGAGTTTGGTAGCTTCTCCTAAAGTGATTTCCATGAAAGTGCACCCCGCGGACGAATCAAAAAGATTTCTAGAAGCAAAATTCAAGCCAGCATAAAAGTTTTGTAAAATCATCCATAAGTTCAAACCTTGTGTAGGGCAATTACGTATCATTAATTTCATTCTCTCCCAAGCTTGTGCAACATGCTCATGATCTAGTTGCTTAAAATTCATAATATCGTTTCTAAGATAGATAATCTTAGCGGGAGTAAAATACTTAGAGATAAAGGCATCTTTGCACGTATTCCATGAATCAATACTATTTCTAGGAAAAAGAGGAAATCCAAGTTTTTGCACGATCTCTAAGTAAAAATGGAAACAGCTTCAATTTAACAATATCATTATTCGAATCCCTCTTCTTTGGCATATCACATAAATCAACAAGGTTGTTCGGATGGGTAGCGGCATCTTCACTAGGAAGGCCAGAAAATTGATCTTTCATGACAAGATTAAATAGAGCAACATTGATCTCACAAGATTCAGCATCTAAGATAGAAGCAATCGGAGTGCTAATAAAATCATTATTGTTGGTATTGGAAAAGTCACACAATTTGGTATTGTCTTGAGCCATAGTGACAATCAAGCAATCCAACACACAATAAAACAAGAGGCAAGCGAACAGTAAACACACGGAAAAAGAAGGGCGAATAAAACGGCAAGGGTGAAGTGGGGGAGAGGAAAACAAGAGGCAAATAATGTAGTGCAAAGGATAAGGGTTTGTGATAGGTACTTGGTGTATGTTTTTTGAGTAGATCTCCCGAGCAACGGCGCCAGAAATTGGCAATTTGCCAGGAGATAAAATCTTGACTTGACTTGGCGTGACTCTCCCAGGCAACGGCGCAAGAAATTCTTCTTGCTACTTCTCGAGCTTGCGTTGTATTCCCTCGAAGAGGAAAGGGTGATGCAGCACAGTAGCGTAAGTATTTCCCTCAGTTTTTGAGAACCAAGGTATCAATCCAGTAGGAGACCACGTGTGAGTCCCTCGCACCTACACAAACAAATAAGAATTTTGCAGCCAACGCAATAAGGGGTTGTCAATCCCTTTACGGTCACTTACGAAAGTGAGATCACATAGATAGGATAGGATAGTATTTTTGGTATTTTTGGTATAATAATAGAAAGTAAAGAAAGTAAATAAGCAACGGTAATAGAAATTGAAGGGAAAGTAATATGATAAAGATAGACCCGGGGGCCATAGGTTTCACTAGTGGCTTCTCTCATGATAGCAGAATTTTACGATGAGTGAACAAATTACTGTCGAGCAATTGATAGAAAAGAGCATAGTAATATCTAGGAATGATCATTATATATAGGCATCACATCCGTAACAAGTAGACCGAAACGATTCTGCATCTACCACTATTACTCCACACATCGACCGCTATCCAGCATGCATCTAGAATATTAAATTCATTAGAACAGAGTAACGCTTTAAGCAAGATGACATGATGTTGAGGGATAAACTCAAGCAATATGATATAAGCCCCATCTTTTTATCCTCGCTGGCAACAATATAATACGTGCCTTGCTGCCCCTGCTGTCACGGGAAAAGGACACCGCAAGATTGAACCCAAAGCCAAGCACTTCTCCCATTGCAAGAACTATAGATCTAGTAGGCCAAACCAAACGAATAATTCGAAGAGACTTGCAAGGATATTATAATCATACATAAAAGATTAAGAAAAGAATAAAATATTGTTCATAGATAAACTTGATCATAAACCCACAATTCATCGGATCTCGACAAACACACCGCAAAAAGATTACATCGAATAGATCTCCTCGAAGATCGAGGAGAACTTTGTATTGAGATCCAAAAAGAGAGAAGAAGCCATCTAGCTAAGAACTATGGACCCGAAGGTCTGTGAGAAACTACTCACAACTCATTGGTGAGGCTATGGTGTTGATGTAGAAGCACTCCGTGATCGATCCCCCCTCCGGCGAAGCTCCAGAACAAGCCCCAAGATGGGATCTCATGGGAACAGAAGGTTGCGGTGGTGGAATTAGGGTTTTCTCTGTTGCCTCAATGTTTTCAGTGTATGTGGATATATATAGGAGGAAGGAGGGCATCAGGGGAGCCAGAGGGGGCCCACGAGGGTGGGGGCGTGCCTGCCCCCCTGGGCACGCCCTGCCCCCTCGTGGTCACCTCTCTCATTCCCTCGCGTGTACTCCAAGTCTTCTGTGAAGATACGGTTCCAAAAATAACTCTCCCGAAGGTTTCATTCCGTTTGGACTCTGTTTGATATCCCTTTTCTGCGAAACACTGAAATAGGCAAAAAAATAGCAATGTGCACTTGGCCTTGGGTTAGTAGGTTAGTCCCAAAAATAATATAAAAGTGTATAATAAAGCCCATTAAACATCCAAAATAGAATATATGATAGCATGGAACAATCAAAAGCTCGTGGGACGTCATTGAGCTGAAGGTGTGCTGAACGCGGAGGTGCCGTACATTTGGTGCTTGAATCAGTTGGATCGCGAAGACGATCGACTACATCAACCGCGTCACTAGACTCTTCCGCTTTTAGTCTACGAGGGTACGTAGACACACTCTCCCCTCTCGTTGCTATGCTTCTAGTAGATAAATCTTGCGTGATCGTAGATTTTTTTTTTGAAATACTACGTTCCCCAACAGGTTTGCCCTTGATAGGTTTTCTATTTTACCGGTCTCATAGTGGTAGTTGGGAGACTGGGTTGTAGGATTGATTGTCGTACCATCAAGGGGGGCTCTCTAGTGAGTAGCTTGATCGTATCGTTCGTCGGGAGCTCAAACCATTGCATCCTTGCATCATATCTCTTGATTCTTGTTTGGTTCTTCACCTTGTGAGATTTGGATATTATGGTCATCTTCATGACAAGCTCGAGTTCATCGAAAACCGATTTCATATACATCTTCTTTTGTGTTTTCGGTGTTGGAGTTTTGACCGGTCTTAATTGAGAAAGGGTTCTCATCATTTTATTTTGGGTATTTCCCCAATTGCTATTTCTTCATATTTCTATCAAGAATGTATTTGCTCTTGTCCTTAGATTTCCAACAAAGTTGATTTCGTCGAATTCGGAGCTCGTATGCGAAAGTTGTGGCTGTTTTTACATTACCCGTTTTTCATAGAGAGGTTGTACCGCCCCATAGAGAGGTTGTACCGGTCAACCGGTACAACTAGTGTTTGGAGAGGTTGTAACGCTCCAGAATTGGTCTGAAGGTTGTATCGGCCATGTACCGCTCTACCACCGGACTAGTTTCTGTTTTGGAGCGGTTCTTGGGCAGTTGTTGATCGGTTGTACCGATTAGTTCAGTTTAACTGGTACTACCGGTTCCCAGAGTTGTTGTACCGTTTAGGGCTTTTTCCTATAGGTCGGTTCTTTCCTCTACTTTGACCGGTTTTACTGGTTCATGCACCGATTGTACCGATCCTATAGTTTTCTGCACATAACAGGCAGATTCGCGGGGACCTATAAAAGGGGTTTTCTTCCCCATTGGAATCCATCTCTTTAGCTCGTGTTCTTCCCCCATTGTTGACCTTCTTTGAGCTTGCTATATCTCAATCACTCCATGGATTCGTGCTAGTTTTGGGGGGGGGGGGGAAGAGAGAGGAGATCTAGATCCACATTTCCTCCAATCACTTTCTCCTCTAGGTGAGGGGAACCCCTTGGATCTAGATATTGGAGTTCTTGGTGTTCTCCTTCTTGTTCTTCCTCTATTTCCCCTCCCTAGCATTAGTTGCTTTGGTGGGATTTGAGAGAGAAGGACTTGGGCACTCTGTGTGCCCTTGCCATTGCATTTGGTGCATCGGTTTGAGTTCTCCACGGTGATACGTGGAAGTTACAAGTTGAGAAGCTTATTACTCTTGGGTGCTTGGTACCCTTGAGCTTGTTCCTCTTGGGTGCTTGGGCGCCCTAGACGGTTGTGGTCACCTCGAAGCCATATTCCATTGTGGTGAAGCGTCATGGTGTCGTTGGGGAGATAGCCCCAACCTTTGTGGTGTTCGGAGCTCAATCATTGTGGTGTAAAGCTCCGGGGAAGCGCCGGGGTCTCCAATTAGGTTGTGGAGATTGCCCCGAGCAATTTGACGGGTTCCCGTGACCGCCCCCAAGGGTTGCCAAAGTGTACAGGTTTGGTGACCGCCCCCAATGGTTGCCATTTGTACGAGGTCGGTGACCACCCTCAAGGGTCCCTTAGTGGAATCACGGCATCTTGCATTGTGCGAGGGCGTGAGGAGATTACGGTGGCCCTAGTGGCTTCTTGGCGAGCATTGTGCCTCCACACCGCTCCAAATGGAGATTAGCAACCACAAGGGTGTGAACTTCGGGATACATTGTCTTCTCCGCGTGCCTCGATTATCTCTTACCCGAGCCCTTTACTTATGCACTATACTTTGTGATAGCCATATTGTTTCTTGTCATATATCTTGCTATCACCTAGTTGTTTATCTTGCTTAGCATAAGTTGTTGGTGCACTTAGGTGAGCCTAGGTTTTGTGCTTGACAAATTAAGCGCTAGGTTTATTTCACATTTGTTCAAGCCTAAACCATAATTATTTAAAAGCGCCTATTCACCCCCCTTCTAGGCTACATCCACTGTATTTCAAATGCTATCTCACGTTCAAATAGCTCGATCTAGGGTTTTGCGTACCTGGTGTTAGTGTCTTGGATTAGGGGGTGCTTGCCACATAGACCCACCAGTAATGGGCTGGGCCGAGCACCCATTGAAGATTGTTTACATGGCCATATTGGCCTTGGCCCTCGGTGTAATCAAGAGGAAGATCTCATGGAGGTCAGACGTACACTTCAACCGTATTTTGGATAGTTGACATGTTTATCCGTACATTGTAACCGGTCATGTGTAAACCCTCAGTACCCCCGACATCTATATAAGTTGTGGGGTCTAGTCCGTAGGGACAAACATTCACATTCGCAAGGTTTAGAGCCTAGACAAACTCATAAGATCTTGAGGTAGATCAATCTGTACTTTTTACCCCCATCACAATCAATATATAAGAAGTAGGGCATAAGGTTTTACCACATCAATAGGGCCCGAACCTGGGTAAAACATTGTGTCCATGCTCTCCCTGTTACCATCTAGCTTTGGTCGTCACGCTTGGGACCCTGCTACTTGTGATCCGCATTGGTATTTCCCTCAGTTATGAAACCAAGGTTATCAATCCAGTGGGATAACCAAGCAACACTTTGTAAACAACACCTGCACACAAACAACAAGATATGTGACAAATTAAAATATAGCCTCAAGTAAAATTACCAATGATCATTAGAAAAAAGAGCTTCCGGGGCATCCCCAAGCTTAGTTGCTTGCTTATACTTGAATATTACTTTGGGGTGCCATGGGCATCCCCAAGCTTTGGCTCTTACCACTCCTTATTCCCTCATCCATCGTGATCTCACCCAAAACTTGAACACTTCAATCACACAAAACGTAACAAAACTTCGTGAGATCCGTTAGTATAATAAAACCAATCTCTACATTAATATTTGGGATTTTCTAGGCCAAAGAGTTGGTGCAGGGGACTCCCGAGGGGGCCACAAGCCCAGGGGCGCCCCTAGGGCACGCCCCTATGGCTTGTTGTCGCCTCGTGGGTCCCTTGGCCTCCACTCCAATTCTCGTAGGTGTCTTCTAGTCCAAGAAAAATCATCGTAAAGTTTTATTCTGTTTGGACTCTGATTGATATTCCTTTTGTGCGAAAGCCAAAAACAAGGAAAAATAGAAACTGTCACTAGGCACCGGGTTAATAAGTTAGTCCCAAAAATAATGTAAAATAGCATATTAATGCATATAAAACATCCAAAGTTGATAATATAATAGCGTGTAACAATAAAAAATTATAGATACGTTGGAGACGTATCAAGCATCCAAAATCTTAATTCCTGCTCGTCCTCGAGTAGGTAAATGACAAAAGCAGATTTTTTTTAATGTTGAATGCTACCTAATATATTTAGCAATGCATTTCTTCTTATCTTGGCATAAATATTCTGATCCATATGATTCAAAACCAAAGTTTATTGACATAAAAAACAATAATACTTCAAGCATATTAGAAAGCAAAATCATGAAACTTCAAAAATAACATGGCCGAATAATGTTATCCCTACAAAATCATATAGTCTTGTTATGCTCCCTCTTCTTAACACAAAGTATAAATCAAGTACCATCCCGGTGTTAGCCAAGTAAATGTTTCATACTTTTTAACGCGCTTCAAATTTTTCAACTCTTCACGCAATGCATGAGCGCGAGCCATGGTCATAGAACTATAGGTGGAATAAAAGGTGGTAGTAGACAAAAGAAGGGAGAAAGTCTCACATCAACTAGGCAAATTAATGAACTATAGAGATGTCCATCAATTGATATCAATGTGAGTGAGTAGCGATTTCCATGTAACGGATGCACTAGAGCTATAAGTTTATGAAAGCTCAAAAGAAAACAAAGTGGGCGTGCATCCAACTTCCTTGCTCATGAAGACCTAGGGAAATTTAAGGAAGACCATTGTTGGAATATACAAGCCAAGTTATATTACGAAACATTCCCACTAGTAATATATGAAAGTGTCAAAATAGGAGACTCCCTATCATGAAGAACATGGCGCTACTTCGAAGCACAAGTGTGGAAAAGGATAGTAACATTGTTCCTTCTCTCCTTCTCTCATTTTTGGAGACTCTTTTGGCCTCTCTCTTTTATCTTCCTTTTTTAACCTCGCATGGAACAATATTCTAATATGATGATCATCACACTTTTATTTACTTACAACTCAAGGTAAACAAACTCATAATGACGGAATGGTGGAGTTACATGGCAATATATCCCGAAATGTCTATGAAATTTCCATAATAGGTAGGTATGGTGGCTATTTTGAGGAAGGGTATAAGGTGGGTTTAATGCACCGACAAAACTTACGCGGTACTAGAGTGGATAGCAAAGGTGGAAGGGTGAGAGTGTGTATACTCAATGGACTCAACATTAATCATAAAGAACTCACATACTTATTGCAAAAAGTTTATTCGCCCTCGAAGCAAAGTACTACTATGTATTCTCCTAGGGGAGAGGTTGGTAGGAGTTAACCATCGCGCACTCCCGACTTTCACACAAAGGAAGAAAATCAAGAATAAATTGCGCTCCAACTACATCACATAAATAGAATACCATACGTGCATGCTACGGGAATCACAACCTTAACACAAGTATTTCTTTAATTCCACAATTCACTACTAGCATGAGTCTAATATCACCATCTTCATATCTCAAAACAGTTGCAAGGAATCAAACTCCCCATATATTCAATGCTCTTTATGAAAGTTTTTATTATATCTGCTACTTCTTGAGCTTGCGTTGTTTTTCCCTTGAAGAGGAAAGGGTGATGTAGCACAGTAGCGTAAGTATTTCCCTCAATTTTTTAGAACCAAGGTATCAATCCAGTAGGAGACTACGCGCGAGTCCCTCGTACCTACAAAAACAAATAAGAACCTTGCAACCAACGCGATAAAGGGGTTGTCAATCCCTTCATGGCCACTTGCAAAAGTGAGATCTGATAAAGATAATAAGATAACATTTTTGGTATTTTTGGTATATAGATTGAAAGTAAAGACTGCAAAATAAAAGTTAAGTAAAGATAAATAGTTGATGGAAGATTAATATGAAGGAAGATAGACCCGGGGGCCATAGGTTTCACTAGTGGCTTCTCTCGTTATAGCAGATTTCTACAGTGGGTGAACAAATTACTATCAAGCAATTGATAGAAAAGCGCATAGTTATGAGAATATCTAGGCATGATCATTGTATATAGGCATCACATCCGTGACACATAAACCGAAACGATTCTGCATCTACTACTATTACTCCACATATCGATCGCTATCCAGCATGCATCTAGAGTATTAAGATCATAAGAACAGAGTAACACTTTAAGCAAGATGACATTATGTAGAGGGATAAAATCATGCAATATGATATAAATCCCATCTTTTTATCCTCGATGGCAACAATACAATACGTGCCTTGCTGCCCCTGCTGTCACTGGGAAAGGACAGCGCAAGATTGAACCCAAAGGTAAGCACTTCTCCCATTGCAAGAAAGATCAATCTAGTAGGCCAAACCAAACTAATAATTCGAAGAGACTTCCAAAGATATTTAAATCATGCATAAAAGATTACAGAAAAGAGTCAAATATTGCTCATAGATAATCTTGATCATAAACCCACAATTCACCGGATCTCGACAAACACACCGCAAAAAGAATTACATCGAATAGATCTCCAAGAAGATCGAGGAGAAATTTGTATTGAGATCGAAAGAAAGAGAATAAGCCATCTAGCTAATAACTATGGACCCGAAGGTCTGTGGTAAACTACTCACAACTCATCGGAGAGGCTATGGTGTTGATGTAGAAGCCCTCCGTGACCGATTCCCCCTCCGGTGGAGCTCCGAAACAGGCCCCAAGATGGGATCTCACGGGTACAGAAGGTTGCGGCGGTGGAATTAGGGTTTCGTGGTGCTCTTGGATGTTTTCAGGGTAAGTGGGTATATATAGGAGGAAGATGCACGTCGGTGGAGCAATTGAGGGCTCCCGAGGGTGGGGGCGCGCCTACCCACCTGGGCGCCCCCCTGTGGCCGCCTCGTTTCGTCCCTGACGTGTACTCCAAGTCTTCTGTGTTGTATTTGTTCCAAAAACGACTCTCCCGAAGGTTTCATTCCGTTTGGACTCCATTTGATATTCCTTTTCTGCGGAACACTGGAATAGGCAAAAAAATAGCAATTTGCAGTGGGCCTTGGGTTAGTAGATTAGTCCCAAAAATAATATAGAAGTGTATAATAAAGCCCATTAAACATCCAAAACAGATAATATAATAGCATCGAACAATACAAAATTATAGATACGTTGGAGACGTATCAAGCATCCCCAAGCTTAATTGCTGCTCGTCCTCGAGTAGGTAAATCATAAAAACAGAATTTTTGATGTGGAATGCTACCTAACTTAATTCTCAATGTAATTTTCTTCATTTTAGCAGGAATGTTCAGATCTGAAAGATTCAAGACAAAAGCTTAATATTGACATAAGAATAGTAATACTTCAAGCATACTAACAAAGCAGTTATGTCTTCTCAAAATAACATTGCCAAAGAAAGTTATCCGTACAAAATCATATAGTCTGGCTATGCTCTATCTTCATCACACAAAATATTTAAGTCATGCACAACCCCGGTTTCATCCAAGCAATTGTTTCATACTTCAATTGTTTCAAACTTTTCACCTTTCACGCAATACATGAGCGTGAGCCATGGATATAGCACTGTAGGTGGAATAGAGTGGTGGTTGTGGAGAAGACAAAAGAGGAAGATAGTCTCACATCAACTAGGTGTATCTATGGGCTATGGAGATGCCCATCAATAGATATTAATGTGAGTGTGTAGGGATTGCCATGCAACGGATGCACTAGAGATATAAGTGTATGAAAGCTCAACAAAAGAAACTAAGTGGGTGTGCATCCAACTTGCTTGCTCACAAAGACCTTGGGCATTTTGAGGAAGCCCATCATTGGAATATACAAACCAAGTTTTATAATGAAAATTCCCACTAGTATATGAAAGTGACAAAACAAGAGACTCTCTATCATGAATATCATGGTGCTACTTTGAAGCACAAGTGTGGAAAAAGGATAGTAGCATTGTCCCTTCTCTCTTTTTCTCTCATTTTTCCCTTTTTTCTTTTTTTATTTGGGCCTTTTCCCTTCCCACTTCTATTAACTTACAACTCGATACTAGAACAAAAATATGACTCTATATGAATGCCTCGGGCGGTGTACCGGGATGTGCAATGATCTAGCATAGCAATGACATCAAACGGACAAGCCATGAAAACATCATGCTAGCTGTCTTACGATCATGCTACGCAATATGACAATGATGGTGCGTGTCATAATAAACGGAACAATGGAGTTACATGGCAATATATCTCGGAATGGCTATGGAAATTCCATAATAGGTTGGTATGGTGGTTGTTTTGAGGAAGGATATAAAGTGGTTCGATGCACTGGCGAAAGTTGCGCGGTACTAGAGTCGCTAGCAAGGTGGAAGGGTGAGAGTGCATATAATCCATGGACTCAACATTAGTCATAAAGAACTCACATACTTATTGCGAAAAATCTATTAGCCCTCAAAGCAAAATACTACGATGCATGCTCCTAGAGGGGAGGTTGGTAGGAGTTAACCATCGCGCACCCCCGACCTTCACGCAAAGATAAACAATCAAATACAATGCGCGCCAATTTGGTTACATAGTTACGAGACCATACGTGCATGCTTCGGGAATCACAAACCTTAACACTAATATTTTTACTAAACCACAATCATTCACTAGTAGCTCCCACATATTAGCATATCTATATCTCAAAACTATTGCAAGGAATCAAACATAACATATTCAGTGATCTACAAGATTAGGTAGGATTTTAAGACTAACCATGTGAATGACCAATTCCTATCAACTCTCTAAATAGATATAAGTGAAGCAAGAGAATTTAATTCTTTCTACAAAAGATATGCCCACTCTCTGACAAATATAAGTGAAGCAAAAGAGCATTCTACAAATGGCGGTCTTCTATGTGAGGAGAAAGAGGCAATCCAAACTTCAAATGATATAAGTGAAGCACATGAAGCATTCTATAAAGCCATACTCAAAAGATATAAGTGAAGTGCAAAGAGCATTCTATAAATCAACCAAGGATTATCTCATACCAGCATGGTGCATTTATTAAAAGGAAAAATAAAATGCACACGACGCTCCAAGAGTATACGCATAACATGTGAACGAAACGAATCTGAAAACATACCGATGCTTGTTGAAGGTGGGATGCCTTCCGGGGCATCCCCAAGATTAGACGCTTGAGTCTCCTTGAATATTTACTCTGGGTGCCTTAGGCATCCCCAAGCTTGAGCTCTTGCCTGTCCTCCTTCTTCTCACATCGAGACCTCCTCGATCTTCAAACACTTCATCCACACAAAACTTAACCGAACTTTTAGTGTCGGGGTTAGTGCATATGATCAATGAAATCCCATCATGTACTGCTCTAACATTATTGTATAATTATGAACAAACATTACCCACTGTATTCTATCACAATTCTATAGCCCCAAGTCAAGGAGGCTTCAACAAGGATTCAGACATATGCAAATAATGAAGCTATAACAGCAATCTGTGAAAACAGGACAGTCTGTAGTAATATGAACATTAACCATACTTCTGTAACTCTAAAAATTCCGGAACAATTAGGAAAAATCAAAAATTTGTATAGAAATACTTTGCAAAAAGTTTTAGATCCTTTCGAAGTTCCAGTAAAAAATGTAAAATCGTGCACTACAGCCAAAGTTTCTGTTTTTGCACCGCACAAACCAACAAGCAGTTTAATCATCCTAAAGGAAACTCTTGGCACATTATTTTTATAATACAATGGAATTGTACAAGGGGATAATATTATTTTTTTGAAAAGTTTATGTAATTCAAGATTTGCAAAGTTTCCATGGGCATGCACAAAGTTCAAGGAGCTCCCCCATTTCATGGGTGCTCGTCCTTCTTACTTTCACTTTTCTTTTGGAAAAAGTTTTAGGTTCCCCTCTTTATTTGTTTGTTTTTAAACTTTATAAAAGCACACAATAGAAATAAATGACTCTCTAAAACTTCCGGTTTGTCTCCCTGGCAGCGCTTTCTTTAAAGCCATTAAGCTAGGCATATAGTGCTCAAGTAATGGATCCACCCGGATCCCAAGTTATATCAAAGCCAATTTTAATTAGCAATGATTTGGCATTTAGTAGTGAGCACAAAGTACCATATATCATGCAACAACAAAGTCGAACTCTCTTCCTATGCATCGACATGTCATAAAAGAACAATTCATGCACACATAGTAAAGGTCAATGCATAGTATAAACAATTCCTTGCAATTTTATCATATTGGAAACATAGAGAGGTGGAGATGTAGTTCCTCTCTCATAATAATTGCAAGTAGGGGCAGCAAGCACATGCATATTATATCTATTAAAATCATCATGTGTAGTAGTAAAACGCAACCCATCAATATAATCCTTAATAAGGGCAAACTTCTCCGATCTAGTGTAGTTGGGAGAATTCAAAAAGATAATAGGACTATCATGTGTGGGTGCAATAGCAAAAATTTCATTCATAACATAAGGAGCTATAGCAAGTTCATCTCCATAAGCATAAGTCATATTGGCATCTTGGCCACAAGCATAGCAAGCATCAAGTTCATCAAAAAGGGATATTTCAAATGAATCAAAGGGATCATAGCAATCATCCTTCGGTAAGCACGGAGGGAAATTAAACAATGTATGAGTTGAAGAGTTACTCTCATTAGAAGGTGGGAACGGGTAGCTAATCCGCTCTTCCTCCTTTTGTTCTTCTCTCTCCTTGTCATCTTTTTCATCCAATGAGCTCACAGTGTCATCAATTTCTTCTTCCATAGATTCCTACAAAATATTAGTCTCTTCTTGGACAGCGGAGACCTTCTCAATAAACGCATCAATATTGGCATTGTATTCATAATTCTCATAGCAATATTTCAATATAGAAAAAAATTCAGGCCTATAAACATCATCATCAAAAGCTTCATACCATTTAAACAGGGATTCAATTTCATAAGCACCCTTAAAAGCAACAAATTCTTCTATTTGTTCAACATCATAGTAATCATATATACCATTAGCATAAGAAGCTAATGTTTCATCATCATTAAATGTGCATGAAAAGGGAAGGTGTGGAGCCTTCATCCTAGAGCAACAAGTACAATCATATCTCAAGCATAGTTGCCGTGCATACCAATGCAACATATGAATTTGATCCCATAATAATTTCCCTTTATGAGTCAAGCGATAATCCCTAAAGTATTCACGTTGATCCAACGTTACTCCCATTATATAGTTGAATGGGGTTTTCTCAAGATTATCAAAGTAGTACATAATATCTTTCACATAATGAGCATCGAGGGTTTTAGGAGGTTCCCCATCTCCATGAGTAGCAAGTACACCTAATTTTTTGGGTATTTCATGTTCCATATCCATAACTAAAGATAGAGAACAACTTAGAACAGCAAATAAAATCTACTTAGTGATAAATCAAACAAGCACACACGAGAATATTCACCCCACGCTATTGCTCCCCGGCAACGGCGCTAGAAAAAGGTCTTGATAACCCACAAGTGTAGGGGATCAGTTATAGCCTCTTTCGATAAGTAAGAGTGTCGAACCTAATGAGGAGCTAAAGGTAGAACAAATATTCCCTCAAGTTCTATCGACCACCGATACAACTCTACGCACGCTTGACGTTCGCTTTACCTAGAACAAGTATAAAACTAGAAGTACTTTGTAGGTGTTGTGGGATAGGTTTGCAAGAATATAAAGAGCACCTAAATAAAAACTAGGGGTTGTTTAGATAAAGAAGCAATAAAGTTAATATTGCGAGTGTGGAAAAGTGGTGGTAGGAGTTGCAAAATTGACTACGTTACTAGACCGATAGCAAGTTTTATGTGGGAGAGGCCACTGCTAGCATGTCATCCCTGACTTCGAATTCTATGCATTCGTGATTGGAACTATTAGCAAGCATCCGCAACTACTAACGTTCATTAAAGTAAAACCCAACCATAGCATTAAGATATATTGCCCCCCTTCAATCCCGTATGCATCAATTTCTATGCTAGGTTGAAGCTTTTGTCACTCTTGCCCTCCAATACATAGTTCTATCAACATACAACTAACCCAATGGTGTGATCCACGCGCGCGCTCATATGATGGGCACCAAAGGACAGCAACATAACCACAAGCAACTTAAACCAATCATAGCAATTCACCAATTACCGATAGGACAACGAAAATCTACTGAGACATCATAGGATGGCAAGACATCATTGCATAATAATATGAAGCATAAAGCACCATGTTCAAGTAGAGGGTACAGCGGGTTGCGGGAGAGTGGACCGCTGTAGATAGATGGGTGAAGGTGATGAAGATGTTGGTGAAGATGACAGAGGTGTTGGTGTAGATCGCCGTCACATGATGATGGCCCCGGCGGCGTTCCGGCGCCACCGGGAGAGAGGGGGAGAGAGCCCCCCTCCTCCTTCTTCTTCATTGACCTTCTCCCTAGATGGGATAAGGGTTTACCCTTTGGTCCATGGCCTCTATGGACGCGGAGGGGCAAGATCTCCTCTGAGATTGGATCTGTCTCTCTGTCTCTCTTTGTTTCTGCGCTCTCAGATTCTGGCCTTTCACCATTTCTTATATTCCTGGAGATCCATAACTCCGATTGGGCTGAATTTTTGACACGATTTCTATCCGGATACTAGCTTTCTTGCGACGAAAGAAGGGACCAACTTCCTTACGGGGTGGCCACGAGGGTCAGGGGCGCGCCCACCCCCTGGGGCGCGCCCCCTGTCTCGTGGCCCCCTCGGGCATCGACTCGCATTGATTTTTCATCCCAAAATTCATAAATATTCCGTCTGTTTTTATCCCGTTTGGACTCCGTTTGATATGGATATTCTGTGAACCAAAAAACTTGCAACAAACAGGAACTGGCATTGGATCAATATGTTAGTCCCAAAAATAGTATAAAATGTTGCCAAAAGTATATGAAAGTTGTATAATATTGGCATGGAATAATAAAAAATTATAGATACGACAGAGACGTATCATTGGGGTGAACACTTATTGATTTAAGATCCGCAGTTTCCTTACTAGAAGATTCACCCTTATTTTTAGGAACATACATAAACTTGGGCATTTTGGTAGTAGGGGGGTTCGAAGTATTTCTCACAGCAGAAAAAGCGGACCCTAGATTGGTAATAATATCCTCAAGCTTATCAATTCTAGTGGAATCTTGATCTATTTTCTCATTAACTATGGGTTCTTTTTCCTTAAAAATATTCATAATGACTCCTACCTTAGATCCATATTGGGTAATTTGGTTATGGATCTTTTTATCCAAATTCTCAGTCAACTCCACAGTGACAACTTTATTTTCAATAATTTCAAGCCTGTGCATTATGTATTCTAGAGTTAAGATAGTTCCATTAACCAAAAAATGCGGTGGGCCAAACAAATCTATCATAGCATTATAAGAATCAAAAGTATGGCTACCCAAGAAATTCCCTCCGGTAATGGTATCAAGAATATATCTATTCCAAGGAGTGATGCCTACATAAAAATTGCGAAGAAGCACGGAAGTGGAAAGCTTCCTACTAGATCTATTCTGAGCATTGCAAATTTTATACCAAGCATATTTTAGATTTTCTCCCTCCCTTTGTATAAAATTGAGAACTTGACTCTCGGGAGTATTAATAATGATAGAAGAGCTAGCCATGATGGCAAAGCAAACGATAAAACACACGGGGCAAATAAGAGGACGAATAAAACGGCAAAGGTGAAGTGAGGGAGAGGGAAAAAAAGAGGCAAATGGCAAATAATGTAATGCGAGGGATAAGAGTTTGTGATGGGTTCTTGGTATATGACTTGTGCGTAGACCTCCCCGGCAACGTCGCTAGAAATTCTTCTTTCTACTTCTTGAGCTTGCGTTGTTTTTCCTTGAAGAGGAAAGGGTGATGCAGCATAGTAGCGTAAGTATTTCCCTCAGTTTTTGAAAACCAAGGTATCAATCCAGTAGGAGACTACGCGCGAGTCCCTCGTACCTACACAAGCAAATAAGAACCTTGCAACCAACACGATAAAGGGGTTGTCAATCCCTTCTCGGCCACTTGCAAAAGTGAGATTTGATAAAGATAATAAGATAATATTTTTGGTATTTTTTGGTATATAGATTTAAAGTAAAGATTGCAAAATAAAAGTAAAGTAAAGATAAATAGTTGATAGAAGATTAATATGATAGATGATAGACCCGAGGGCCATAGGTTTCACTAGTGGCTTCTCTCATGATAGCAGAATTCTACGGTGGGTGAACAAATTACTGTCGAGCAATTGATAGAAAGGAGCATAGTTATGAGAATATCTAGGCATGATCATTTTATATAGGCATCACCTCCGTGACAAGTAGACCGAAATGATTCTACATCTACTACTATTACTCCACACATCGACCCTTATCAAGCATACATCTAGAGTATTAATTTCATAAGAACAGAGTAACGCTTTAAGCAAGATGACATGATGTAGAGGGATAAAATCATGCAATATGACATAAACCCCATCTTTTTATCCTCGATGGCAACAATACAATACGTGCCTTGCTGCCCCTGCTGTCACTGGGAAAGGACACCGCAAGATTGAACCCAAAGCTATGCACTTCTCCCATTGCAAGAAAGATCAATCTAGTAAGCCAAACCAAACTGATAATTCGAAGAGACTTGCAAAGATATTTAAATCATGCATAAAAGATTTCAGAAAAGAAGCAAATATTGTTCATAGATAATCTTCATCATAAACCCACAATTCATCGGATCTCGACAAACACACCGCAAAAAGAATTACATTGAATAGATCTCCAAGAAGATCGAGGAGAACTTTGTATTGAGATCCAAAGAGAGAGAAGAAGCCATCTAGCTAATAACTATGGACCCAAAGGTCTATGGTAAACTACTCACAACTCATCGGAGAGGCTATGGTGTTGATGTAGAAGCCCTCCGTGATTGATTCCCCCTCCGGTGGAGCTCCGGAACAGGCCCCAAGATGGGATCTCACGGGTACAGAAGGTTGCGGCGGCGGAATGAGGGTTTTGTCGTGCTCTCGGATGTTTTCAGGGTATATGGGTATATATAGGAGGAAGAGGCACGTCGGTGGAGCAACGGGGGGTGGGCATGAGGGTGGGGCGCGCCTACCCCCCTGGGCGCCCCCCCTCGTGGCCGCCTCGTTTCTTCCCCGACGTGTACTCCAAGTCTTTTGTGTTGTATTTGTTCCAAAAACGACTCTCCCGAAGGTTTCATTCCGTTTGGACTCCGTTTGATATTCCTTTTCTGCGAAACACTGAAATAGGCAAAAAAACAGCAATTTGCACTGGGCCTTGGGTTAGAAGGTTAGTCCCAAAAATAATATAAAAGTGTATAATAAAACCCATTAAACATCCAAAACAGATAATATAATAGCATGGAACAATAAAAAATTATAGATGCGTTGGAGCCGTATCAATATCCCCCTTGGATGCCTATCATAGTAGGACTAGATTCACAACCCAAGCAAATTACCTTGTTTTTATTAGACTCTCGAACTAATATAAGTGAAGCATGAGAGTTTGTCGATTTCTTTAAAATAACATCACCGCCGTGCGCAAAAGATATAAGTGAAGCACTAGAGCAACTACCCTAGGTCAAAATATAGAAGTGAAGCACAAAGAGTATTCTAATAAACTTGCGATTAATGTGTGTCCCTCTCAAAAGGTGCGTACAGCAAGGAAATAATACAAGACACTCCTAGAAAAATACATATCATGTGGTGAATAAAAAAATAGCCTCGAGTAAATTTACTGATGGATTGAAGACAAAAGAGGGGATGCCATCCGGGGCATCCCCAATCTTAGATGCTTGGTTGTCCTTGAATATTACCTTGGGGTTCCTTGAGCATCCCCAAGCTTAGGCTCTTGCCACTCTGATACGTCTCCAACATATCTATAATTTTTTATTGTTCCATGCTATTATATTATCTATTTTGGATGTTTAATGGGCTTTAATATGCACTTTTATATTATTTTTGGGACTAACCTACTAACCAAAGGCCCAGTGCAAATTGCTGTTTTTTTTTGCCTATTTTAGTGTTTTGCAGAAAAGGAATATCAAACAAAGTCCAAACGGAATGAAACCTTCGCGAGGATCATTTTTGGAACAAACCCAATCCAGAAAACTTGGAGTACACGTCTAGAAAGCCATGAGGCAGGAGGGCGCGCCCAGGGCTGAGGTAGTCCTGTATTCAGGGGTCCTCAGGCGTACGGGTCGTTGAAGCTGGGCCGTATTGTAGGTCGCGAGAAGAAAAAGCAGAAGACCCTCCCCTGTATTCGGTCAGGACTCTTATGTACGAAGAAGGGCAAGTGTAGAGTCCGAATGTATCAATTAATTCCTCCCCAAGTCACCCTTTTAACCCTAGGCCCCTCTGGCGTGTATATAAGCCGAGGGGTTTAGTCTGTGGGGGGGGGATCATCATCATCACAATACCCCCATAGGCTAAACTTTAGGGTTTAGCCATTACGATCTCGAGGTAGATCAACTCTTGTAATCATATGCATCCATACTAATATAGCAGGAAGTAGGGTATTACCTCGATCGAGAGGGCCTAAACCTGGGTAAATATCGTGTCCCCAGCCTCTTGTTACCATCGATCCTCTAAACGCATAGCTTGGGCCCGCCTACCCGAGATCTGCCGGTTTTGACACCGACAATGGTGCTTTCATTGAGAGCTCCGCTGTGCGCTCACAATGAGCGATCGATGGCACGTCTCGTCATCAACGACGGGATCACCCTCGGAAACAACTTGGTTATCGTCCAGGTTCTCCAGCTCGGCGGGTTCGCTGTATGCGCCCGCATGGCCTCTGGGCCGGCCGCACTCCCTGTGGCCGTCGAGCATCACCTTTATGCCGATTCCGGCCACTCCGATGATGCAACCTTGGCAGAACTCTCGCCCATAAACGAGCTGCTGGATCGCATCTGCGCCCTGGGGCTTTCATCGCCAGGAGATCAGAACGGACTTAAATACGGCCATGATGAGATCAACCTTTCTCCGAACACTCATCTGGTAGCAGCGGTGGAGGACGGAGCCATAGAAACTTCTCCTCTCCAGACAAAGACCGCAACAATCCGGATCTCCATACCCATCGAGTCGAACACATCCCGGTCAGGAGATGTGCTATGTTCTTTGAGCTCTGGGACTGACACCGGACCCGAAGGACGATTAGATCCCATCGAATCTGGATTGTCACCATCGGAGGTTGTTAAAACCCCGAATATCACTTTGGGTCAGGATTCGAGATTTCCAACAACCACCCACCCTGGGAAAAGCTCTCCAAGTAAATCCGGAATTCCGGACATAGATGATCTTGCGAATATACAACCGCAGCCCGAGGAAACGGTCAACCACTTCTGGGCCAGATTTCTACTTGTTAAAAACAAGATCCAGGACTGCTGCGGCGACAAAGCGGTATCCCTATTTCACCGCAATTGCACGGACGAGGGAGTCTTGAATGCCCTCAACCGACGTCGTGTTCTGAGTTTCACAGAATTATCACAGTTAATACGGAAGTACTGCGCAATGGAAAATACTTGGAAAGCCCATAATACACCTCTAGAACAGTTCATATCCGGATAGTACATTACCAAAGCTAAACGGACATACCCTAGTTGGTCATCCGATAGCATTCCTACCGGCAAGAAGAACGAGCCTCTTTTAAGGCACATGTCCGTACTGGACGAACTACTCGATACACCTTGCCAAATACATGCAACCCCGGACAATTTCCCAAACCATCGCCTTAGAGCATGTTGGGTACTCCGGCAGGTAGCAAAGAGCGATACGACAATTCTCACCAGCACCGTATCAAGGGAGAAGGACATCGATGTCTTCACTGTCTTCGAGAGATTCTCCTCAAATAATCGCCACAAGAGAGCAAATCGCCAACTTGCCGAGGTTTACCAAATCAGCTCTGGAAGCCCATGGAGCGACACGGCAATTAGTTTTTTTTGCCGAAGACGCACCTCGAGTCCGGTCGATCCGAGCATCGGCAGCTCTTGTACTAGACCCAATAGTGAACGGCTTCTGCCTCACTAAAGTACTTATGGACGGAGGAAGCGGACTAAACCTCATACTCATATATGAGAAAACGCTTGCAAAAATGTAGGTCGAGAAATCCCGCATTGAGCACACCAACACAACCTTCAGAGGAATTATACCAAGCCGCGAAGCTCGGTGTTCGGGAAGCATTAAGCTCGATGTAGTGTTCGGTACATCAGACAACTACAGATCAGAGGAACTACTCTTCCACATTGTGCCCTTTCATAGCGGATACCATGCCCTTCTAGGACGGGACGCTTCCTCACGCTTTCAAGCTATACCCCATTACGGGTACATGAAGCTTAAAATCGATCGGGATAGAGCACTCCGAGCCAAAAACAAGACGACATCCTTAGCCTTAAAGGCATTATCCGAAGCCCTCGCAGCCGAAGAGTTAACCACCCTACGATCAAAGGTGGACGCGGACGATGTAATCCTCGCCAAAAGATCGAAGTCTACCTCCTTCAAACCAGCAGATGATATCATCAAATTCCAAGTGCGCCCAACTGACCCTAACAAGACAACATCCATAGGGGCACAGCTGGATCCGGCGGTGGACAGTGCGTTACGTGCCTTCCATCAGAAAATTGGGACGTATTCGCCTGGCACCCTTCAGATATGCCAGGAATACCACGCAGGCTGGCCGAACACAGCCTCAACATTATCAAAGGATTCAAACCGGTCAAGCAGTCACTGCGACGGTTTTCCGAACCCAAAAGACAAGCAATGGGAGAAGAGCTGGCCAAACTATTAGAAGCCGGATTCATCAGAGAAATTAAACAATTGGACTGGCTAGCCAACCTAGTCATGGTACCGAAGAAGGATAAATCATGGCGCCTTTGCGTCGATTTCACATACCTGAATAAGGCCTACCCAAAGTATCCCTTTCCTTTACCCCGCATCGATCAGATTATCGATGCAACAGCCGGATGCTACTTCTCGAGCTTGCGTTGTATTCCCTCGAAGAGGAAAGGGTGATGCAGCACAGTAGCGTAAGTATTTCCCTCAGTTTTTGAGAACCAAGGTATCAATCCAGTTGGAGACCACGCGTGAGTCCCCCGCACCTGCACAAACAAATAAGAACTTTGCAGCCAACGCGATAAGGGGTTGTCAATCCCGTTACGGTCACTTACGAAAGTCAGATCTGATAGATAGGATAGTATAATATTTTTGATATAAGAACAGAAAGTAAATAAAGCAAATAAGAAACGACAGCCGAAATTGACGTAAAGCAATATGATAAAGATTGACCCAGGGGCTATAGGTTTCACTAGTGGCTTCTCTCATGATAGCAGAATTCTACGGTGGGTGAACAAATTATTGTCGAGCAATTGATAGAAAAGCGCATAGTTATGAGAATATCTAGGCATGATCATTATATATAGGCATCACGTCCGTGACAAGTAGACCGAAATGATTCTGCATCTACAACTATTACTCCACACATCGACCGCTATCCAGCATGCATCTAGAGTATTAAGTTCATTAGAACAGAGCAATGCTTTAAGCAAGATGACATGATGTAGATGGATAAAATCAAGCAATATGATATAAACCCTATCTTTTTGTCCTCGATGGCAACAATACAATACGTGCCTTGTTGCCCCTGCTGTCACTGGGAAAGGACACTGCAAGATTGAACCCAAAGCCAAGCACTTCTCCCATTGCAAGAACTATAGATCTAGTAGGCCAAACCAAACCAATAATTCGAAGAGACTTGCAAGGATATTATAATCATACACAAAAGATTTCAGAAAAGAACCAAATATTGTTCATGGATAATCTTGATCATAAACCCACAATTCATCGGATCTCGACAAACACACCGCAAAAAGATTACATCGAATAGATCTCCTCGAAGATCGAGGAGAACTTTGTATTGAGATCCAAAAAGAGAGAAGAAGCCATCTAGCTAATAACTATGGACCCGAAGGTCTGTGGTAAACTACTCACAACTCATTGGTGATGCTATGGCGTTGATGTAGAAGCACTCTGTGATAGATCCCCCCTCCGGCGGAGCTCCGGAACAGGCCCCAAGATGGGATCTCACGGGAACAGAAGGTTGCAGCGGTGGAATTAGGGTTTTCAGGGTACGTGGATATATATAGGAGGAAGGAGGGCATCGGGGGAGCCAGAGGGGGCCCACGCGGGTTGGGGGCGCGCCCCGGACCCTCGTGCCCACCTCCTTCGTTCCCTCGCGTGTAGTCCAAGTCTTCTGGGTAGATACGGTTCCAAAAATAACTCTCCCGAAGGTTTCATTCTGTTTGGACTCCGTTTGATATTCCTTTTCATTGAAACTCTGAAATAGGCAAAAAAACAACAATTTGTACTTGGCCTTGGGTTAGTAGGTTAGTCCCAAAAAATAATACAAAAATGTATAATAAAGCCCATTAAACATCCAAAAGAGAGTATATAATAGCATGGAACAATCAAAAATTATAGATACGTTGGAGACGTATCACCGGACACGACTCAGTGTGCTTCATTGATGCTTATTCCGGATACCATCAGATAAAGATGAAGGAATCCGATCAGGCTGCAGCGGCATTTATCACCCCGTATGGCCCTTTTTGTTTCAACACTATGTCCTTTGGACTTAAAAACGCTGGCGCCACATATCAACGCATGATTTAAACATGCTTAGAAAAGCAAATTGGCAAAACAGTGGAGGCATATGTTGACGACGTAGTCGTAAAGACCAAACAAGCCGAGACTCTAGTGGAAGATTTCCGCCTTACGTTCGCCAATCTACGAGAATATGACATAAGGCTCAATCCAGAAAAATGTGTCTTCGGCGTTCCAGCCGGAAAGCTATTAGGATTAATCGTATCCCATAGAGGAATCGAAGCTAACCCAGCAAAAATCCGGGCCTTGTCAGAACTCAAAATACCAACCGATCTCAAGCAAGTGCAAAAATTAGCAGGCTGCGTAGCGGCTTTAAGCCGCTTCATCTCCAGATTAGGAGAAAAAACATTGCCACTTTATAAATTGCTGTGACACACTGACAACTTCAAATGGACGGAAGCGGCTACAACTAGATTGGAAGAAATAAAAGCTCTACAAGCAAGCAACCCAATCCTAGCTGCCCCTGGCGTTGGCGAACCAATGTTGCTGTATATATCAGCCACTCACCAGGTAGTGAGTGCCGTGCTCGTCGTCGAACAAGCCGAAGAGGGAAATAAATTCCCTGTCCAAAAGCCCGTATACTATGTATCTGAGGTCCTAACACCGTGCAAATCACGGTACCCCCACTATCAGAAAATTGCCTATGCGGTCTTCATGTCATCTCGGAAACTACGACACTACTTTCAAAAGTGTTCGATCACAGTGGCATCTGAGGTACCACTCAACGATATTATCAACAATAAAGACGCCACGGTACGCATAGCCAAATGGGCCATTGATCTTTTATCGTTCGAAATATCCTATAAACCACGCCAGACTATTAAATCCCAGGTGTTGGCTGACATTGTTGCAGAATGGACTGAAGCTGAACTCCCTAAAGAGTACAGCTCATATTCCCACTGGACAATGTACTTTGATGGTTCAAAAATGATAGCCGGATTGGGGGCCGGCGTAATATTGATACCTCCAACTGGGGATATAGTCTGGTACGTCCTACAGATTATGTATACAGACTCGAACAATGCGGACGAATACGAGGCCCTGTTACACGGTCTCCGCCTAGCTCTATCCATGGGCATACAACGCCTCGAGCTACGCGGAGACTCAAAATTCGCTATATCCCAAGTTAACGGAGATTTTGAAGCGAAGGATTCAAAAATGGCAGCTTATCGCAATGCTATACTGAAAATATTGGCTCGATTTGAGGGGTTGGAATTCCATCACGTACCCTGGGATAATAACCAGGCCGCTGACGTACTCGCGCGCATGGGAGCTAAACGTGACCCCGTCCCACCTAACACATTTGTGTAAAGGTTGTTTAAGTTATCAGTAACATGGCAGGACGCGAACGGCGATACGAATTCGGATCCGAACACACCCCCAGCCGAACTCAATCACGATGTCATCGGAGACCCAAACATGGAGATAACTCCTTCGGCTCACAAAATCATGGCTATCATAGCCCCCTGGACAGAGCCTTTCCTAGCTTACCTTAATAGGCAGGAACTCCCCGATGATCAAAGTGAGGCCCGCTGCATAGTCCGGCGCTCTAAAGCCTACAAAGTTCACGAAAGTGAACTATATAAGAAAAGCACAACTGGTATTCTCCAAAGGTGCATCTCCGAAGAGGAGGGAAGGCAAATTCTCACTGACATACACGCTGGAATGGGCGGACACCACGCCGCAGCACGGGCGCCCGTAGGCAAAGCTTTTTCGCGCTGGTTTTTACTGGCCTACTGCCCGAGCAGATGCCCAAACCTTAGTCCAACACTGCGTTGGCTGCCAGCTCTTTGCAAATCAAAGTCACATGCCTCCTACCGCTCTGAGAACAATCCCCATTACTTGGCCTTTCGCGATCTGGGGGCTTGATATGGTCGGACCCCTTAAAGGGGGAAGTCATAAAAGAAAATACTTACTAGTGATGGTAGATAAATACACTAAATGGATAGAAGCCAAGCCAGTAAAAACAGCTGAAGCAGGGCCTGTGATAGATTTTATATTCGGCGTAGTACACCATTATGGTCTCCCGCACAGTATTATCACAGATAACGACTCCAATTTAACAGCTGATGAGGTAAAAAATTGGTGCGCCAAGTTAGGTATTAAACTTGACTACGCTTCTGTATACCATCCTCAAACAAACGGTCAAGTCGAAAGAGCCAATGGTCTGATAATGAGTGGCATTAAACCCCGACTGGTGCGCTCCTTATGGGAGTCTGACAAACACTGGGCCGAAGAGCTTGACTCCATACTCTGGGGTCTGCGGACCACTCCTAATCGAACGACCGGATATACACCCTTTTTCATGGTGTACGGTGCAAAGGTTGTTCTGCCATGTGACATAATTCATGACTCACCTCGAGTGCGGATGTACGAGGAAAGAGAAGCCGAGTTAGATCGGCAGGACAACCTAGATGGATTTGAAGAAAAGCGCAATACATCACTACCACGTTCTGCATTCTACCAACAACAGGCTAGGCGATACCAGAGTAGAGAAGTGCGGGCCAAGACATACAACGTCGATGAACTTGTTTTACGCCTCCCGGAGAAGAAAAAGGACAAGCTCAAACCAAAATGGGAGGGCCCCTTCATTATTGACGAAGTACTCACTGGTGGAGCCTATCGCCTTCGCAATGCACATGACAACCGCCTTGAGCCGAACCCGTGGAATGCCGCCAGGCTCCGACGATTTTATGGATAGCCTGGTAGCAAATTCTTCCTCTTTATAAGTTAGGTCTTTTTTTAATTTTTGTTTTTTCTCCTTTCCTCTTTACATTTTCCTCGTTGGCAACTATTCGGCAAGCCCGAACTGTCACATGACGAGTACATCCTCGAATGTACATACCTCAAAATATACATGGGGGCTTCTTTAACGAAGTGTAGCGACCACAATCCGAATGGACCGAAGTCCCTGTGTTTCAGTGTCATCCCTGGATCGGTAATGCTGACACACACAGTACTTGAAGGATTTATAACAAAGTGGCAATCACACACTTATTACATCGAATGTCTCCAAAGAGAACTTATTACAAAAGGTCTATGGTTTAAGGTCATCTAACAAAATAACAGCGGAAGGCTTGGAAGATAAGTGAGTCCATCAAATCCAACGGCATAGCTGAGTGCATGACAAACGACCTAGAACGTCTAACTCCTCATCTGAAAAGTCTGCAACGTATTATGTTGCAGCCCAAAACGGGTCAGCACATGGAATATGCTGGCAAGATAACACAGAAGATGCAAGTAATAGAATAAAGGCTACACTATATGCATATTTGGCTCGTGGAGGCTCTAGGGTTAAAGTTTTTGCGTAAAGCCAATTTTTCCCTACTACAAAGGAATAAATTTTATTTTAACTATCATGGTAGTTGAAATCATTGAGAAGGTACCTCCAACTCAATCCCTAATTAAAGTAATCATTTACCCAACAAGTTAACTTTAGAGTGATGAGATTAACCAATAATTCAAGTACCAGATACTCGAGATTGTCCATAACCGGGGACACGGCTAATTTCTCGCACTGCATGATGTTTGAGAAACGGATGATCGAGACACAGTCTTTCAGAAGCATTTACTCTTTACCCCAGGTGGACCCGTACACCTACTTTCCCCTACATCTGCTAGTCCACCACGAAAGAGCTCACACAACTTACTCATACTATGCCAGAGCCCATAATGGCATTGTGGCTGCACACGGAAGTTTCTAGCATGAATAGTTTTATGATCCCTTTGAGCCTGGGTGGCATTCCATAGGACAATCACACGGCACCCCGGGATTTCCTAGGACAACACTGGATTCTCCAGGTGCCCTGCAACCAATCCACCCAGATGTGTATTCAAGTAGCCACCTTAAGTTGAACCATTAATTAACAACTCACATCTGTCATGGATTTCACTCAAACCCCAAGCAC
This sequence comes from Secale cereale, assembly GCA_902687465.1. Taxonomy (NCBI): domain Eukaryota; kingdom Viridiplantae; phylum Streptophyta; class Magnoliopsida; order Poales; family Poaceae; genus Secale; species Secale cereale. The sequence continues at coordinate 797,108,491 of LR738710.1, read as the reverse complement.
GTCTACGAGCATAGCATGATAATCTAGGCATAACGTAGAAGTAACTCCCAAGGGTTTGAAAATAATGCAGGTAATAGGTTCTACCTCAAACTACTTCCCAGACCCACAAGTTAAGAGATCCTACTCATGCAATGTGTGAGGGTTTGATGTAATGCATAAAAACTGGGTAATAAAAGGGTATGATCAAAGTGTTACTTGCCTTGCTGATGATTCGCAAATAGAGACTCGTAGTAGCACGCTTCACAGTTCGGGTATTCCAGCGTAAGCAAACAATAGCATACATAAGCAATCAAGCAATGATGCACAAACAAACTCCAAAAGATAAGTTCTAACCAGAAATTTCAACTTAAGAACTCCGGTTTGCAAAAAGAAACAAATCGCAAGAAGCAACGAAAACTCAAACTGCGAAAGAAACGAGATCCGATTACTAATTTGATCTAGGGTCAAATTTTACAGTAGCAAAACTCGGTTCCAGTTGGTTAAACGGAAAGAGGGCGTCGAGCGAAGATCTGGGATCACCTGATTCCGACTCTCGAGCGAAAAGAAAAACGAAAAACAAGATCAGGGCAGAAATCGCGATCGAAAATAACCGCGGATAAAAACCCTGAAAAAGAAAACTGACGAACAGGCCAACGAATGAACGTTCGTTGTCTGCAGCTATCGGGCGAACAACATTCGTTAAAACGAACGTACGGACGAACGTCCGCTAAATAACTAAACCGAAAAAAACGATCTAATCTAAAAAAACGGATCTAGGGTTTCTTAAAAAAACGATCGGTTTTTAGACAAAAACCGACGACGGCGGCGGCTACCTCGGGAAAAGGCGGCGAACTCCAGCGATACGTCCGAAGGCGGCGGCGGCAACTCCGGCGGGCGGCGGTGCGGCGGCGGCGCGCGGCGGCAGGCGGTTGCAGCGGCGACGGCGCGGCGAGGCGCGGCGGCGGCGGCGCGGCTTAGGGTGGCGGCGGCGCTAGGGCAAGGGAGGCGGGGCTGCTGGCTGTGGCGGCTGGGCCTCGGCGGCTTATAAAGGCCCCGGGGCTAGGGAGTTCTAGTTGGGTACGACCCAAAGGCGGTTCCCCTTTTTTAAACGAGTCCTAACATAGTAAAACGGGCGAAAAAATACTAAACGGAGTCCAACAATCCCGAAATAAATTTTCACCGTCCTCTAATAATATTTAGGACAAAGTGAACATTTTTTCCGGACGTAAATGCAATTTTGAAAAACGCGTATTTTTCCTATGCAAATAAAATCACCAATAAATCCGAATAAATACCGAAAGTGATTTTAGTATTTTTCCTCCAATATTTCTTTTATTTTGGAGAAGTAATATTATCTCCACTCATATATTTTATTTAGAAACATTTTTAGGAGAGAAAAATAATTAAAACCAATATTATCCCCGTACCAGTATTTGAGAAAATCTCAAATACGAAAACGGTAGAATTCCCAACTCTCTCCGTATGTCCTTGAGTTGCTTAGAATTTTCGAGGATCGCCACGAACAAAATGCAAAGAAATATGCAATGCAGTATGATCTATGTATAACATTCCAAATTGAAAATTTGGGATGTTACAAACCTACCCCCCTTAGAATGAATCTCGCCCTCGAGATTCTGCTTGGCTAGAGAACAGGTGTGGGTGGTCCTTGCGTAGATCATCTTCACGTTCCCAGGTGGCTTCTTCCTCGGTGTGGTGACTCCACTGAACTTTGCAAAACTTGATAACCTTACTGTGGGTGACTCTGCTCAAATACTTGAGAATCTTAACATGCTTCTCCTCGTAAGTCAGATCACTATCCAACTGAATTGCTTCCAGGGGTAGTGTGTCTCTAAGTGGGATATCGGCCATCTTCGCATGGCACTTCTTAAGCTGCGAAACATGGAACACATCATGCACTCCTGACAATCCCTCGGGTAACTCCAACTTATAGGAAACCTCCCCCATGCATTCCAAAACACGGTAAGGTCCCACAAATCTCGGGGCTAGCTTTCCCTTAACTCCGAAATGTTTAACTCCTCGCAGGGGCGATACTCTCAGGTACGCTCTATCTCCGATTTCGTAAGCTATCTCCTTGCGCTTCGAGTCTGCATAACTTTTCTGTCTGGACTGAGCTACATTCAGTCTATCCCGAATCAGCTTAACCTTTTCTTCTAACTCTTTGATCAAGTCTGGTCCAAACAACTGTCGGTCTCCAACTTCATCCCACATTAACGGCGTTCGGCATCTCCTTCCGTACAATGCTTCGAACGGTGCCATCTTCAAACTGGCCTGGTATCTGTTGTTGTATGAGAACTCAGGGTAGGGCAAATTATCATCCCAACTAGATCCATAATCTAGCGCACAGGCTCTCAACATGTCCTCCAGAATCTGGTTGACTCTCTCGGTCTGTCCATCTGTCTGCGGGTGAAAAGCTGTGCTGAATTCCAGCCTAGTTCCCAAAGTTTGGTGTGGCTGATGCCAAAACTTTGAGGTGAACTGTGTTCCTCTATCTAATACAATGGTCCTCGGAACTCCGTGCAGGCATACGATCCTGGTCATGTATATCTTGGCCAACTTCACACTGGTGTATGTGGTTTTCACGGGGATAAAGTGGGCTACCTTGGTCAAACGGTCCACTAATACCCAGATTGAGTCATATCCCGATTTGGTCCTGGGCAATCCGGTGATAAAATCCATGCCAAGCTTTCCCACTTCCATTCGGGTATCGGCATAGGTTGTAGCAATCTTGCTGGCTTCTGATGCTCCGCTTTTACTCTCTGGCATACATCACATACGGCTACATACTCGGCAATGTCCTTCTTCATTCCCGTCCACCAGAAACGTTCCTTCAAATTCAAATACATCTTGGTGTTTCTGGGGTGCATCGAGTATGGCGAATCATGTGCTTCCTGCAGTATCAACTTCCTGATCTCCGGGTTGTTGGGCACATAGATTCGATCCTCAAACCACAAGGTGTCGTGCTCATCCTCACGAAATCCTTTGGCTTTTCCTTCACTCATCCTCTTCGTTATCTCGGCAATCTCTTTGTCATCCTTCTGGGCTTCACGTATCTTCCCCAGCAATGTTGACTGAACCTCCAAATTTGCGACAAAACCTCTAGGAACTATCTCCAAACGAAGCTCCCTGAGTTCTTCTGCTATCTCCTGGGGTAATCCCCCGTTTACTAAGGTATTTGCATAACTCTTCCAGCTCAGAGCGTCTGTAACAACATTGGCCTTTCCTGGGTGATAGTGCAGCTTCATATCGTAATCCTTTATAAGCTCCAACCATCTCCTCTATCTGAGGTTCAGCTCCTTCTGAGTGAAAATGTACTTCAAACTCTTGTGATCCGTGTACACATCACAACGATTTCCAATAAGGAAATGTCTCTAGGTTTTGAGTGTGTGCAGTACATCTGCTAACTCCAGATCGTGCGTTGCGTAATTCAGTTCGTGCGGTCGTAGTTGATGAGATACATAAGAAATAACTCTTCCATCCTGCATAAGTACTCCTCCAACTCCTAAGCGTGAAGCATCGCAGTACACTTGGAAATCCTTGCGTATATCTCGCAATATCAGCACTTGGGTTGTCGTCAACCGTTTCTTCAACTCCTGGAAACTATCTTCACACTCTTCAGTCCAATCGAACTTTGTCTCTTTTTTCAACAATGTCGTCATTGGCTTAGCAATCTTGGAGAAATTTTCTATGAATCTCCGGTAATATCCCTCGAGTCCAAGAAAACTGCGGATCTCTCCAACTGAAGTGGGTGCCAACCATTCAGTGACTGCCTGCACTTTGACGGGGTCCACTGCTATACCTTCTCCCGATATAACATGCCCTAAGAATCCAACTTCCTTCAACCAAAACTCACATTTGCTAAACTTGGCATACAGCTGATGTTCTCTGAGCTTCTCCAAAACCAAACGCAAATGCTCCGCATGTTCCTCCTCATTCTTCGAGTATACCAAAATATCATCAATGTATACCACGACAAACTTATCCAAGAACTCCATGAACACCTTGTTCATCATACTCATAAAATAGGCAGGGGCGTTAGTCAATCCAAATGACATAACCGTATACTCATATAGCCCGTACCTTGTGGTGAAGGTTGTCTTAGGTATATCCTTCTCTCGGATCTTCAACTGGTGGTATCCATATCGTAGATCGATCATGGAGAATACTTTCGCTCCCTGGAGTTGGTCGAACAAATCATTGATCATCGGCAGCGGATACTTATTCTTAATAGTCACTTCATTCAGTGCATGATAATCAACGACCATTCTTAACGATCCATCCTTCTTCTCGACCAGAAGCACTGGGGCTCCCCAAGGTGATGAACTCCGGCGAATAAATCCTTTCTCCAATAACTCCTTAATCTGCTTCTTGATCTCCTCCAGATCATTCGCTGGCATCCGATACGGTCTCTTCGATATTGTTCCGGTGCCAGGCAAGAACTCAATCAAAAACTCAATATCCCTATCCGGTGGCAGCCTGGTAACTCCTCTGGAAACACATCCGGGTAATCCTTTACCACCGGCACTTCCTCCTGAACAACTCCCGTGAGAGAATGTACTTGTGTCCGTATAGGCGAATACCTAGATACATACTTAATCCTTTTTCCCTCCGGGGTGGTAAGCAAAATAGACTTGTTGGCGCAATCGATGTTACCTTCATACCTCGATAGCCAATCCATACCTAATATCACATCCAATCCTTGTGACTCCAAAAATATTAGGTCTGAGGGGAAAACATGTCGTCCAATGGTCAATGGCATCTGAAAACATCCTTGATTTGCAATATATTCCGCTCCGGGTGAACTTACTAACATGGAGGCCATAAGGACTCTAGTGGACAACTTATGTCTATTTACGAATCCCCTTGAAATGTATGAATGCGATGCACCAGTATCGAAAAGAACTACTGTGGTAAATGACTTAACCAGAAACTTACCGATCACCGCATCTGGTTGTTTTTCAACTTCCTCCGCGGTCACGTGGTTCACTTGTCCTTTGTTGAACGGGTTGGGCTTCTTCCCGGCGCTTCCATTGTCGTTCCCATTCTTAGCTTCAGGGCACTCATTGGCATAATGTACATTCTTCCCGCACTTGTAACAGGTGATGTGGCTGAAATCCTTCTTGGCGGGTGTGGACGGGGTAGAGCGATTCTGGTGTTGGTTGCTCCATTCCCATTCCCATTCTTGGAGCCATTGTGGTTGTGGGAACTTCCTCCAGTGTGGTTGTGGCTTCCATGGTTATGGGTATATCCTCCCGAATTCGGAGTGAATCGGGGCTTCTGCTGGGCTCCAGAATTATTCCTTCTTTGTCCATACTTCCTCTTGCGGCTCTCAATGCTGCTGCTGCTTCCCTTCAATCATAAGAGCTTTATCTACCAACTCCTGGTAGTTGTTGAAAGTTGCCACCATCAACTGTACCCTCATCTCATCATTCAACACTTGCATAAATCTCTCCCGCTTAGCGGCATCTGTGGCCACGTCATCTGGAGCAGAACAAGATAGGGTACTAAACTCATCCACGTACTGAGCCACAGGATGATTTCCTTGGCGCAAGTTGCGAAACTCCCGCTTCTTCATGCTCATAGCTCCAGTTGAGACATGGGCAGTACGGAAAGCTTGCTGGAACTGATCCCAAGTGACATTGGCTATAGGAAAGGTGGCTGTGTAATTCTCCCACCATGCTGCGGCTGGTCCAGACAACTGGTGTGCGGCAAATCGCACTTTCTCAGCATCCGAGCAATTTGCGGTGGTCAAATCCCTTGCAATCTTGCGCAGCCAGTCATCAGCAACTATTGGTTCAATGCTACTAGCAAACACCGGTGGTTGCAACCTTAAGAAATGTGTTAGGTTGTCCACGGGTGGTGGTGGTGGAGGGTTGTTGTTGTTCTGATTGTTCTGAGTGTTCTAGACAAGAAGTTGCATCAAAGTGTTCTGCTGCTGGATCAACTGAGTGAGCTCAGGGGGAAACTCAAATCCGGGTTCACGTCTTGGAGGCATCTGATGGGTGTAGAGGGAAGATATTAGAATAGAGTTGAGGTCTAAGGGAAAATCACTACCCATATGCACATGAGACAAACACAATCATATCACACCAATCAATTTCAAGCAAGGTCTTACAAGATCTAACTAACATTACAAAAGTGCTCTAAATACTAATTTGTGGGGAAAACTACTAGTCATAGGGTGGTCATCTAGAAATTTTGGTCGGCGGAAGATTCCATGATGTCTGCTCCAGCTTCATCTTCATAGTCTTCGTCCTCACTATCATCAGGGTCTGAATCCGTGTCGTCGATGATGATGTAATCTTCAGAACGAATCTCCTTGGGTTCTTCTTCCTCTTCTTCTCCTCCTGGTGCTGGATCTTCCATGAATACTCCTAGCTTCCTTGTCAAATCATCATTCTTCTCCACTAGAATCAACATCTCCTCCTCGTATCCGTCACGAGTAGACTTGAGTTCTTCTTCTAGCTCCATATTCATGTTTAGTGCCTTCTTCAAATCTACCTTCCCAGCGCACATCTGGTGCTCCTGTCGTCGAATGTGCTGGTTTAACTCTTCGATGAACGCTGCAATGGACCTGTCCTTCCAGGTGCTGATCATGTCCCAACGCTCATCTCGGCGTCCACAAATCTGGTAGATAGTGTCCTTCAGCTCCTTCTTGTAGACTTCTCCGGTCCTTCCCATAGTGATGTGGGCTGCCATACTCTTGCCTAGGCTCCAGGTTGGTGCATCAAAAGAAAACTCTATTGGCTCAGTGGATGGTGCGAAGGTTCTCCCGGGAATTTGAACTTGAATGCTCCATCGCTCCTCTTCTGGTAAAGTGGCGGTGTAGGTCCTGGTAAAGCTTGGTATTCCTATGTACAGGTACCTAGTGACTTCCTTCAAGTGTCGTCTAAAAGGTGTGTCTTCATCGGGTTGAGTGAACTTGTTCCTTGGGTCCACCATCCTAAAGAAGTAGAAAATGGAGAGAAGTCAGAAATGAGAAGAGAAGAGTGGCCTAGGGTTTATCTTAGTGGTCCTGTCCTACAGTCAGCGTGTGCTCTGATACCATCTTGTAGCGACCACGATCCGAACGGACCGAAGTCTCTGTGTTTCAGTGTCATCCCTGGATCGGTAATGCTGACACACACAATACTTGAAGGATTTATAACAGAGTGGCAATCACACACTTATTACATCGAATGTCTCCAAAGAGAAATTATTACAAAAGGTCTATGGCTTAAGGCCATCTAAGAAAATAAAAGCGGAAGGCTTGGAAGATAAGTGAGTCCATCAACTCCAACGGCATAGCTGAGTGCATGACCAACGAGCTAGAACGTCTTACTCCTCGTCTGAAAAGTCTGCAACGTAATATGTTGCAGCCCGAAACGGGTCAGCACATGGAATATGCTGGCAAGATAACACAGAAGATGCAATTAATAGAATAAAGGCTACACTATATGCATATTTGGCTGGTGGAGGCTCTAGGGTTAAAGTTTTTGCGTAAATCCATTTTTTCCCTACTACAAAGGAATAAATTTTATTTTAACTATCATGGTAGTTGAAACATCATTAAGAAGGTACCTCCAACTCAATCCCAAATTAAAGTAATCATTTACCCAACAAGTTAACTTTAGAGTGACGAGATCAACCAATAATTCATGTACCAGATACTCAAGATTGTCCATAACCGGGGACGAGGCTAATCATGATCAGTTTGTACACTCTGTAGAGGTTTGTGCACTTTTCCCACAAGACTCTATCTCCTCCATTGGATTTCTCGCACTGCATGATATTTGAGAAACGGATGATCGAGACATAGTCTTTCAGAAGCATTTACTCTTTACCCCAGGTAGACCCGTACACCTACTTTCCCCTACATCTACTACTCCACCACGAAAGATCTCACACAACTTACTCATACTATGCGAGAGCCCATAATGGCATTGTGGTTGCACACGAAAGTTTCTAGCATGAATAGTTTTATGATCCCTTTGAGACTGGGTGGCATTACATAGGACAATCACACGGCACCCCGGGATTTCCTAGGATAACACTGGATTCTCCAGGTGCCCTGCAACCAATCCACCCAGATGTGTATTCAAGTAGCCACCATAAGTTGAACCATTAATTAAAAACTCACATCTGTCATGGATTTCACTCAAACGCCAACCACGTCTACGAGCATAGCATGATAATCTAGGCATAACGTAGAAGTAACTCCCAAGGGTTTAAAAATAAGGCAGGTAATAGGTTCTACCTCAAACTACTTCCCAGACCCACAAGTTAAGAGATCCTACTCATGCAATGTGTGTGGGTTTGATCTAATGCATAAAAACTGGGTAAAAAAAGGGAATGATCAAAGTGTTACTTGCCTTGGTAATGATTCGCAAAACCTAGAGACTCGTAGTAGCACACTTCACAGTCTGGGTATCCTATCGTAAGCAAACAATAACATACATAAGCAATCAAGCAATGATGCACAAACAAACTCCAAAAGATAAGTTCTAACCAGAAAGTTCAACTTAAGAACTCCGGTTTGCAAAAAGAAACAAATCGCAAGAAGATCCGAAAACTCAAACTGCGAAAGAAACGAGATCCGATTACTTATTTGATCTAGGGTCAAATTTTACAGTAGCAAAACACGGTTCCAGTTGGTTAAACGGAAAAAGGGCGTCGAGTAGAAGATCTGGGATTTTGAATCACCTGATTCCGACTCTCGAGCGAAAAGAAAAACGAAAAACAAGATCAGGGCAGATATCGCGATCGAAAATAACCGCGGATAAAAACCCTGAAAAAGAAAACTGACAAACAGGCTAACGAACGAACGTTCGCTATCTGCGGCTATCAGGCGAACAACGTTCGTTAAAACGAACGTACGGACGAACATCCGCTAAATAACTAAACCAAAAAAACCGATCTAATCTAAAAAATGGATCTAGGGTTTCTTTAAAAAAACGATCGGTTTTTAGACAAAAACCGACGGCGGCGACGGCTACCTTGGGAAAAGGCGGCGAGCTCCGGCGATAAGTCCGGCGGCGGCGGCAACTCCGGCGGGCGGCGGCGCAGTGCGGCGGCGGTGCGCGGCTGCAGCGGCGGCGGCGGCGCTAGGGCAAGGGAGGCGGGCGCGCTGGCTGTGGCGGCTGGGCCTCGGCGGCTTATAAAGGCCCCCCGGCTACGGAGTCCTAGCCGGGTCCGGCCGAAAGGCGGTTCCCTTTTTTTTAAACAAGTCCTGACGTAGTAAAACGGGCGGAAAAAATACTAAACGGAGTCCAAAAATCCCGAAATAAATTTTCACCATCCTCTAATAATATTTAGGAGAAGGTGTACATTTTTCCCGGACCTAAATGCAATTTTGAAAAATGCATATTTTTCCTATCCGAATAAATACGGAAAGTGATTTTATTATTTTTCCTCCAATATTTCTGTTATTTTGGAGAAGTCATATTATCTCCGCTCATATATTTTATTTAGAAACATTTTTAGGAGAGAAAAATAATTAAAACCAATGTTATCCCCGTACCGGTATTCGAGAAAATCTCAAATACGAAAACGGTAGAATTCCCAACTCTCTCCGTAGGTCCTTGAGTTGCTTAGAATTTTTGAGGATCGCCACGAACAAAATGCAAAGAAATATGCAATGCAGTATGATCTATGTATAACATTCCAAATTGAAAATTTGGGATGTTGCACGAAGCCCATTACCAATAAAGCTTATTGCTTAAAAATGTCGCCGATTTTTACAGTCCATCCTTGCCATTATATGCACCGATATGACTTAACTTCTAGCCAAGCTGGGTTGCCTGGCTCCTATGCTTACCCCTACGTTTCCGATTATTTGGCTAGGGCGTAAAGGGAGCACCTCTACGATTGTTACAGCCGGGTAATCCGGATATGTACCTCAGACTGGGTGAAGCCGATAGCTAGCGCTCTTAAGGGAATAATTGATCAGCGGATACACGACATAACGCATTCTACAGCATATCTTAAGCTATCATAGGAGATGGCATCCTACTATCCTTCTCATAGGATTAAAAGCCTAGGCCCGCATCCTTATGCACACCGACCCAGAGAAAGGAACCCCTAACTGAACTATTCTCTCTGGAAGATGTTTCTTACGTTAAATAGTAATATAACATAACTCCCCGAACTCAGTTCGTCTGTTCAAGCAATTTATGACCGGATTGCCAGGTTTCCGAACATATCACGTGTTTTACCACAGATATAGTACTCGGAAGTACTCCAGCCTTTGGGTTTATGGAGGTCGAAGCAGATGGTCGGCCATGACAAACCTTATATAAATTCGACCGGAGATAAGTTTGATGGTAAAGGTACATTGTTACATAGAATCAAACGACTACTCATTTTCTATTCCCTCTATCAGGTTTTCTAGCTTACAGTCCTGTTGGGAAAGCTTGGCAGCTATCTCTACTTGGTCATAGACCAAATGTGGAGGAACTTCTTGTCCATCGGACCCTCGAGGTCCCACGCGGGCCATGTGATTTGGATCAAGACAAGTGTAGCACGTCTTCACCATGGCCCAGGCTTCTCGAGCACCCATGCGGCATGCTGATGCTTGCCATATTTCGAAGCGGCATCAAGCCCCTTTGAACAGGTCCGCCAAGTCCTCCATAGTTTTTGGAGGGGGTTGCCAGGCCATAGAGCTCTTGACATACTCTTCATGGCCTTCCGAAATCGTTCATGGACCCTGGAAAGCTCTTGCAGCACGTCACCCTCAAAACCGGACACTTCGTCTTCAGGCTGTCCAATTAACAAACCTGCGGGAAAAGTTTTATAAAAAAAACTTTCACAATAAGAGACTATAAGGAGAGCTAGGTATAAGAGACATACTGAACATGCTGCTTTTTAGCCTCCAGTTCTCTTCCAAGGCGCTTGTGAGTTGGGCCTTTACGCCCTTTAACTCCTGTTCAAGCCTAATATTTCTATCCTGCGCTTGGTTCCTTTTCTCCATAGCTTGCGTCAGTGCATGCTCGCCAGCGGCTGTTTCCCCTTCGGTAATAATTTTGTCTGCTAGGGCAGCTCTTAGATCCCTCTCCAGTTGGTCGGTCGATCCTGTTGATGTACTAGAAATTTATACATACATAGTAGTAATCAGCAGAACTATCATAGTTTCCGGACACAATTATTTTTACCACCAGCATCCTATCCGGATTTTTTCAAATTTTTCAATTCGGCGAGCTGAGTCCGGCACTCTTTAAGTTTCTTTGATAAAGAGTTATTCTTTTCTCGAAGCACCTATAAAACACAACGATCCTCAAATCAGTTGTACCAACTGCTTTAAGTTTCGGAGGCTACTGGCATGGGAACAGTAAAAATAAACACTTACCCGCATAACTTTTGAAAGCTGGTGAGTGGCTCCGGCGAGTCCGTCTTGAGCGGCTCAGATATATGCATCTGTCGAGTTGAGGGCATTAAACGCCTCCTCCGAAAAGCGGGGTCACGCATGGCTGCTTTCCGCCGCCGGTGAATCATCGCGACCTCCACTTCGAAATTGGTGGCTGACACTTCATCTGAATCCTCCTGGGGAAGACAATATGGCGCCGAATCAGCATTAACCCCTGGCGGGCCTGAGGCCGGATTGGCTGGATATTCGCCTGCATTGTCTCTGGAGACATTCTGGTGTGTATTCCTCCTAAAAGGACAAAACAAAACGGAAAGTTATAATACCAATTTCACCGCCCAGCACTTGCCAAAACAAGCATACATCTTTCAAGGTCCGCTGGTGTTCGCGGTCCTTTTTTGCTTTGAGGCCTCACCCGATGCGGCCGTCACCCTCTGGGTTGACGGTTTTCGCACAGTTCGACGAGAGGAGCGTCGTCCCTGTTCAAGTATGATAGAATAAGGTGGGTAAAGCACATTGGGAATCCTCTCCTTTTGATGAGATACGTCCTAAAAATACTTACACGTTAGGAAGGAATGAGGCCTCGGTAATCGGCTACTATAGCCGCCAGGGGACCCTCGCGACAGGCTTGGTAGAAGACTCCATCTTCTAACTCTATACCTACGTCTGAATCTTCATCATATCCAGGGCCTGCATTTTGAAACTAGTCCTCTGGATGTGGTGCAGGACTGTTAATCCCCTCGTTCACCTTCCTCCACTCCTATTAGGAGAAACCAAATTCAGTTTGGATAATATATCATAACGAAGGAAAAAGTGGACGGTCATGAGAGAAACTCACCAGGTCAGTAGGATTGTACATGGAAAAACCCTCCCGGTTTTGGGGAACATAGTATTTCAAAAAAAATCCTACGATCACGCAAGATCTATCTACTAGATGCATAGCAACGAGAGGGGAGAATGTGTCTACGTACCCTCGTAGACCAAAAGCGGAAGCGTCTAGTGATGCGGTTGATGTAGTCGCACGTCTTCGCGATCCAACCGATCAAGCACCGAACGTACGGCACCTCCGCGTTCAGCACACGTTCAGCTCGATGACGTCCCACGAGCTCTTGATCTAGTTGAGCTTCATGGGAGAGTTTTGTCAGCACGACGGCGTGGTGACAGAGATGATGAAGCTACCGGCGCAGGGCTTCGCCTAAGCACTGCAACGGTACAATGGAGGTTAGTTTCTGTGGAGGGGGGCACCGCACACGGCTAGAATAATATTTCTTGTGTGTCCATAGGTGACCCCTGCCCCCGTATATAAAGGAGCAAGGGGGAGGGCCGGCCGGCCCCTATAGGCGCACCAAGGAGTAGGATTCCTACTCCTAGTAGGAATAGGAATCCCCTTTCCTATTCCTACTAGGAGTAGGAAAGGAATGGGAGAGAGGAAGGAAGAAAAGGGGCGCCTCCCCCCCTTTCCTAGTACAACTAGGATTCCTAGGGGAGGGTGCGGCCAGCCCTATGGGTTGCCCCTCTCTATTCCCTCAAGGCCCACTATGGCCTCGGGGGGTTCCGGTAACCCCCTCCGGCACTCCGGTTTTATCCGATAACACCCGGAACACTTCTGGTGTCCGAATATAGTCGTCCAATATATTAATCTTTATGCCTCGGACATTACGAGACTCCTCGTCATTTCCGTGATCTCATCCGGGACTCCGAACTACCGTCGGTACATCAAAACTCATAAACTCATAATACCGATGGTCATCGAATGTTAAGCGTGATGTAATGCCCCATATGTAACACTTTCCAATAATGGCAATAAAGCTTCCTCATTTGATCCTTGTCATTATCCTTGGGGGTTCTTGTCTTTTATCTTCTTTGCATTGCCATATCATTTATTATTTTTGCATCCTTGCATTGCTCATCATCATACCATCATGGCATCATAGTTTACTTTATTGATATGCATGTGTGAGGCCTTGTTCGTTGTGTGTGTGGGTTCTAGCTAAGCCTAGCTAAACCCTACCCCTTCTCCCTCTTCTTCTTCTTCTTCTTCTTCTTCTTCTTCTTCTTCTTCTTCTTCTTCTTCTTCTTCTTCTTCTTCTTTCATTATGTCCTATCTTTGCACTTTTATGCAAGCCTCATAACCAAGCCCACTTTTGTTCTTTCTTCTCCTATAAATCTTGCACCATGTGAACAACCTCTCCACCAAATATCAGCCCTTTTGAAAATGATTTGGTTGGGTTTTAAAATACCGAGAGTTTGAACCATATTCAAACTCCTTTTATTTTTCTGCCTCTAAAAATGTCCAAGCCAATTTATTTAAATAGGGCTCAAATCACTGAGCATGGGGATATTTTTCTTTTCCCCTAACTCTTCTTCTTTTTTTCTGTGGTTTTATTTTTCTTTTCTGCCTGAGGATAAAAGAAAAAGGAAAGAAAGCACCTCCAGCAGTGCACCTGGGCCTCCTCCTCCTTATCTCTCTCTCTCCCTCCAGGCCCATCTCTTCTTTTCCCTCGCAGCGCAGCCCAACTCCACCCGCAAGCCCGGCCAACAGGCGCAGCCGTCACGCCGTGGATTTTTCGTGCCTGGCCCCACCTGTCTGTCACACAGGGCCACGTCGCCGTCTTCCTCCGTCAGCAAAGCAGTGCAACGCCCGTGCTCACCGTCGCGCCATGAATTCACGGACGTCGAGGCCTCGTGCCCCGAGCCCCCCATTTAAACCCAAAGCTTGTCCTCCCCTCCTCTCTAGGTTTCCTCTCCCCCCTCTCACCGTCTGGAGAGCCGAGATCCTCCAGATCCGCCGTTCCCGTCGACACCCGAGCGCATTTGAGAGCAGCCCCTCGTCGCCGGCGAGCTCCTCGTCGACCGCAGCCTTGCCAACGTTGTCTATCAGCTTCCATGACGTCGACTCCTTCGACTACGTCGACTACGCGGACCCGATCGCCTCCACGACGAGCTCTTCTTCCTCTTCTTCCTCTCCGGTGGCCGTAGGTGTTCGAGGCGCGCCGTCGTTGACTCCCTCCACGACTGGGCCAGCCGAGCACACCGCCGTGCTCGTGGTGAGCTCCTCTCTCTCCCCGTACCTTTTTCCCCTTCCTGCGCGTACTCTAGGCCCTAGTTCCCCGAGCGCCCGATCGCGTCGCCGTCGGACCTCGTCGCCGGCGAGTGTTCGGACCCCTCTAGGTCGTGTTGTGCTGCCAGTTCGCTCCATTGAGTCGCGTAGAAGCTGCCTGTCTAGTCAGTGCTCCGCCTAGGCCTCTACATCGCCTCGCCGTTGCTCCGCCGCCGCCGTTCTGTCGTTGCTCGTCGCCGGTGTTGTAGTGCTCTGTAGGTGCTGCTAGCGTGCTGGTTGGATGCGGAACTCCTCCAGGAGCGTCTCGCACCCCTCCGCCGTGTTGTTTGGTCACCGGAGCAGCTCCGACGGGGCCAGCGCTTCCCCTGTTTCTGCTTCTTCTGTCTATTCTTCAGATATGCTACCTGTTCTCTGTCGAGAAACTTTCAGTAGCGCAGTGGTTCGTCTCCTCGTCAGATAGCAAGTGGTCGTGGGTTCGATTCCTTGCGGGCGCAGTGGATTTCGCCCCTTTTTGCAATTTTTGCGAGAGCCTGATAGCATGGCCCCACCTGCCAGCCACTCAGCGGCTTCCCAGCCCCCGCGCGCACCCACGTTGCCAGCTCAGCCCCGCCGGGCCCCTCTGTCAGTGACTTGGGATAGCAAGCCCTGTGTCGATCTGGACCCTGGCGACTATTTGTTTTGTTTTCTTTTTCTGTTTTTCTTTTTCTTTTCCGTTTTTCTTGTTTTTTTTAATATCTGCATAAAATATGCTTCGGATGAATTTGAATTATATATGAAGTGCTTAGAATTTTATGTAGATTATGTTTATGCTACTTGCTGCCATGTTTAAAAACATTAAAAATGTTGTTTGAATTTAAACTTGTTTTAAATATGCTTAACTTGTAAAAATCATAACTAAATATCTACAACTCCAAATCTAACAAACTTTATATGCATTTGGGGTAGAAAAATGTGTAGAATATTTTGGTGCTGTTGTTTAGCATGTTTGACAACTCTATCACAGAAGTTTTTCAGATCTGTCCCAAATGCATTTAAATTAATATGGGAGTTTCTGGATATTGTTGTTATTTAATTCCAGCCCATTTAAATGTGCTAGCATGTTGCTGTTATGTTAGTTGCACCCTTGCCATGTTAACCAACTTCTTTAAAACATGTTGCATGCTTGTTTGGACAACTACATAAACTTGTTAAGTTGTTCCTTTGCTTGTTTCATGCTTGTGTATGATCTTGTTTGGTTATGATGTTGATGCACTCTTGTGACCCCTAGGCCATGCATCATTTCTCCCATGTTCATATGCTTCATGTTCATGCATCATGTGGTTGAGCACTTGATGGCTTCTCGCCCCTCGTTGGTTACCCCAAGTGGAAGGTTTGAGATGCAGTGTAGCGGAAGTTTTCCCTTGGCAAAGATACCAAGGATCGATTTCCCCTGAGACTCCCAGTTTCAACAAGAAGGTGTCAACTGCTAACGGCGCCAGATATTAGCAATCAATGTGGACCTGCACACAGATACAAATAACTTTGCTCCCAACGAGTACAGAGAGGTTGTCAATCCCTCCGGCCTTGTAGTTTACAAAGGATCAAACGCAAGTGATAATAGTGATAGGTATAATTGCAATAGTAAGTAAAAGTGGAAAAGTAAATAGCGGATGTGATCAATGATGGTAATATGGACCGGAGTCTCATGATGTTCACTAGTGATGTCTCTCTCCCAAAAGACGATAAACAGCAATGGAGAACATGCAAGAATTACTTACGAACATAAATATAAAAGATGTAAATCAAATATATTACTCAAACACAATCTGAACATAATCTCACAATCCATCGGATCCCAGCAAACTCATCATAGCAACAGCATAAGGATTACATATGTGCCTCGATCATGTAGGGCAGCTCACGAGGACTAATTAGTGAAGCACAAGAACGGGAGGAGAACATCACATAGCTACTGGTCATGGACCCATTGTCCAAGGGAGACTACTCACAACTCATCCGGGAGGCGTCCATGGTGGTGGAGAAGCTCCCGGTGGTGATCCTCCCCTCCGGCAGGGTGCCGGGAAGAGTTCTCCTGGTGCTCCCGATCTTGGAAGCGCGGCGGCGGCGGAACAGAGATGAGATCGTGAAAAAGGGTTCCCGTCTCGAGGGTTTCGGGACACGATATAAATATATGCCAAAGGGGGGCTTCAGCGGAGGCCTGGGGGGGCGCGCCAGGAGGGGGGTCCCCCTCCGGCTGTACTTCGGGTGCCGGGAAGCTTCTGGAACGCTGATTTTTTATATAATTTTTCCGGGATTTTTCTGGCAGTTTTCGTAATGGGAAAACCTGAAATACAAAAACAGCCGAAAACAGAAACTGGCACTGGGGTGCACTGAGTTAATAGGTTAGTCCAAATATGATCAAAAGTGTATGGAAGTGTATAAATATCATAGCAATATCACCCAAAAGAGGCATGGAGCAAGCAGAAATTATAGATACGTTTTGGACGTATCAACATTCCCAAGCTTAATTCCTGCTCGTCCTCGAGTAGGTAAATGATAACAAGAATAATTTCTGTGGTGACATGCTATTAACCATATAGGACTTTTTCATAGTCACATGACAAAAGCTTACTGAGACAATGAATCTGTAGTAATTAAGTTGCCTCATGAGAGAATCACAAAGAACTGAAAGTTTTACAATATGATACTGAAACATCAAATAGATTCGTAATGAGCATGGTGTGCAAATATGATAAAGTGATATCTCGCTTGCCCCCTTTAGTGAAGCGAAACATAAATGCAGGGGCACCTCCAAGGTTTAAGTGATGACTAGATACAATGATTTCAAAATAAACGATATCACAATCATGCAAAAGACAATGCTACTTCGGGACAAATGCACATTACACTCAGAATGACAATCATGCTCTCAGTAGTTGGTGCTTTAAAAAGAAGGTGGAGACTCTCGAACCGTGGCTTTTGTTGGCAAGGTTGAAAACCCGTAGTCGAAAACAAAGACAAAACATGTACCAGAGCTCTTGGTTTTAAAAACATAGGTAATTATTATTATTATTTTCAGATTATGCATGTTTCGTCAACGAATGCTAGCAGACAACTCAATCACTTCTTGAGATGGACAAGTTTCGAGGAACGGCTCCCGAATGAGGACGATCACATCCTCTTAATCTCCTTTGTTTATCACTGCCAAAGTTTTCTGATTTCTCATGAACAAAGCGTGAAGGAGTGTTTGTTTGTTATGTTAATTTTGAGCCGGGCGCACTCTTTGCCAGTTCCTTCTCGTATTATGGGTTTGCACATTATACATGCAATCCCGGGGTGAAGCTTGTCCAACTTAAAAAGATCAAGAATTAACTACTACTTCCTCATGAACTTAAAACAGAGGCACAAAATAGGAATGCATTTTTTTTTGAATAATTTCGAGATGGTACATGCAAGTCTCCGTTAGGAATGGCAGGTAAATACCATGTAGGAAGGTATGGAGGACTCATATGGCATAACTGGTATAAAAGAATTTGGATGCACAAGCAGTCAGTCCGCTTAGTACAGGTGGATGTTAGCAAAAGACTGGGAGCGACCAACTAAGAGAGCAATGACGGTCATAATCATGCAGAGCGACAAAGCAACATTGAATCAGGCTTGGAAGTTATATCGCTACTCAGAAACAAAAGATCATCAAGGCTTGACAGACTTTCTTTACAGTCTTAAATATGCGTGAGCATACGCCAAGTCAATCAAAATAAATTCTTTGAAGGAAGATATTACTAAACCATACCACATCATAGGCAAACAAATCATGTTGGTACTCCAATAACACATTGGGAACCCCCCCCCCGGCTATTTGAGACTAACCATAAGAAAACATGAACTACTAAGCACCATTATGCACGTAGCATTTTTATCATAGACATATCAACCAATGCAACAGAAGCAAACTCTCTTAATAAGATAAGCATGATAACTAAAGAGAGTTCAAGCAACCAACTAAACAAAAGCTCTTTAAAAAGATAAGCATGAATACTAAGAGCTGAACATGATAGTAGCTATTGAAAGACAAAGAACACACACAGCAAAGATAGACATGAAAATTCTATGTTATGTTCTAGGTAGAAGTGGAGCGTGTTTCTCTCCCACATAAAGAAAGCTGAGTTCCGACTCGTTATGAAAAGCTAAAGAAAACTAAAAATGAAACTAAAAGCAAGACGCTCCAAGCATAGCACATAACACATGAAGTGATAAAAATATAGTGGAACGAAAGACGAACTGATAATGTTGATGGAGAAGGGGATGCACGGGGGCATCCCCAAGCTTAGACGCTTGAGTCTCCTTGAATATTTCTTGGGGTGCATGGGGGCATCCCCAAGCTTGAGCGTTTGACATTCCTGAATATTTTTATCATCTTCCCTCGCACACTTGAAAACTCCCTTCATACATAACTCATCATAATCTGATTAGCGAGGTTAGTACCCATAATAAAATTATTGTTCCTTGCTGGAAATATGGATATTCTTGAATGTCTACTGTTTCTAAAGATTGCCAAAAGGTTTTTGCAAAGAAAAAGCAAGCTCTAGGTTTGCAAAATGAAGGAAAGGCAAAACAGGACATAATCTGTGAAAAATAGAACAACAGGTAGTAAATGATTATTTCGGGGCACTTCTGCAACTCTAATCAAAACACTCAGAACAGAAGCACGAAAGACAATTGTATAGAGCACGCTGTCGCAAAACTTCAGACCAAAAAGATGACCTGGCGATTTTATACGAATTTTTCTATCCAAGGACAGAATCTGTTTCCTGGACAGCACGTCACAACTTTTGAACTTTCTTGCAATCAGAGGCTACACTTGGCACTAAATTGAAAAGTAAAGATACAATGATGATGCTACTGTAGTAAAAACATCAAGACACAACAAAAGCAAAATAAAAATTTTATTCATGTGGGCTGCCTCCCAAAAGCGCTTTCTTTTATGCCTTTAAGCTAGGCATAATGCAAAAAGATCAAGTTTTATCAAGAGTAAAAGAATAGCTAGCCCGTATAACGGACTCAAAAGGTAACTTAATCTTCTTTAGAGGGAAGTGTTCCATCCCTTTCTTGAGAGGAAATTGGAATTTTATATTCCCCTCTTTCATGTCAATGATAGCACCAACGGTGCGAAGGAAAGGACGTCCCAAAATAATTGGACACGAAGGTTCACATTCAATATCCATAATAGTAAAATCAACGGGAACGTAATTGTCATTGACAATGATAAGAACATCGTCGATCCTCCCCAAAGGTTTCTTTATGGAAGAATCAACGAGACGAACACCAAAAGAACAAGAATCATAAGGTTTCAATTTAAGCATATCATATATTCTTTTGGGCATAACAGAGGTACTAGCACCAACATCACATAAAGCATAGCAAGAGAAGTTATTCAACTTAATTTTAATCATAGGATCCCAACCATCTTCTAGCTTTCTAGGTATGGAGGCTTCTACTCTAAGTTTCTCCTTCCTAGCTTTGATAAGAGCATTAGTGATATGCTCTGTGAAGGCAAGGTTAATCGTGCTAGTGCGGGGGTCTCTAGACATCTTGTGAAGGAAATCAATAACTTCGGAAAGGGTGCAATTATCAAAATCAAGGTCACTACTATCAGGTAAAGTGGTAGTGGTGTCCTTTAGGTTCACTTGTTTGGTAGTTTCTATAGTCATAGCATCACCATTAATAGGTCCATTGGGACCAGGAGTGCATTGGGTGCTAAGAGTTTGGATATCCTCAACAACTTGGATAGTAGCAACAGTGTGGTGGGTAGGAAGGTTCTTAATTCTATCTTCTTCCTCCCTTTCTCTAGCCCATCTCTCTTTAAGTTTAGCCAACATCCTAATGTTTTCATTAATTTGCACTTGAATAGCATTCATAGGAGTGACCTTCCTCTCCTCAAGAGGAGAAGTTCTAATTTTAAGCAATTCTACCTCATGGGCTAAATTGTCTACCTTCGAAGAGAGATCATCTAGTTTGTTTAGTTTTTCTTCTACACTCTTATTAAAGGATTTTTGGGTAGTGATGAAATCTTTAAGCATAATCTCTAGTTCAGTAGTGGAGTTCTTGGTGTTAGGATAAGCATTGTTGTTCCCATAGGAATTAGAGGGGAACGGTCTAGGATTGCTACCAAAATTACTCCTATAAGCATTGTAATTAAATTTGTTTCTAGAGATAAAGTTCACATCTACTTGTTCTTGAGCAATCAAAGAATTTAAAGGAACATCACGAGGATCAACAGAAGATTGCTTCGAAAGTAGAGACATGATCAAGTCAACTTTTTCATTTAGGGAGGAAATCTCCTCGACAGAGTTTACCTTCCTACCTGTTGGAGCGCGTTCGGTGTGCCATTGGGAATAGTTGGTCATCATCTCATCGAGAAGCTTCGTGGCAGCACCAAGTGTAGTTGACATAAAGGTTCCTCCCGCGGCTGAATCTAACAAGTTCCGCGAGGTAAAGTTCAAGCCTAAATAAAAAGTTTGGATAACCATCCTAGTAGTCAAACCATGAGTAGGGCAGTTCTTGATAAGAGATTTCATACGTTCCCAAGCTTGGGCAACGTGTTCATTATCCAATTGTTTAAAATTCATTATGTTACTTCTTAGTTGGATAATCTTAGCAGGTGGATAGTATTTTCCAATAAAATCATCTTTGCACTTGTCCCATGAATCTATGCTATTTCTAGGCAAAGACTGAAACCAAATTTTAGCTCCTCCTCTCAAGGAGAAAGGAAAAAGCTTAAGCTTAACAATATTACCATCTATTTCTTGGTACTTTTGCATATCACAGAGTTCAACAAAGTTGTTCAAGTGTAAAGCAGCATCATCTCCAGCACCGGAGAATTGATCTTTCATAACTAGGTTCAGTAAAGCAGGTTTAATTTCATACGAAGGTGTTGAAGTGGCAGGTGTGGTGATAGGTGTGCAGATAAAGTCATCGTTGTTGTGACTAGTGAAGTCACACAACTTGGTGTTCTCGGTGGAACCCATAGTAGCAAGCAAGCAAGATAACTATTTTTGTGATTTTCGATAAAAGATACTAAAGCAAAAACTGAAAGGTAAACTAACAAGACTAAAAAGCAAAGGTAAAAGATAGCATGCAACTCCCCTATCTTGAAGAGTGGAGTCCCCGGCAACGGCGCCAGAAAACTTTGCTTGATGGCTTCTCGCCCCTCGTTGGTTACCCCAAGTGGAAGGTTTGAGATGCAGTGTAGCGGAAGTTTTCCCTTGGCAAAGATACCAAGGATCGATTTCCCCTGAGACTCCCAGTTTCAACCAGAAGGTGTCAACTGCTAACGGCGCCAGATATTAGCAGTCAACGTGGACCTGCACACAGATACAAATAACTTTGCTCCCAACGAGTACAGAGAGGTTGTCAATCCCTCCGGCCTTGTCGTTTACAAAGGATCAAACGCAAGTGATAATAGTGATAGATATTGCTGCAAATAGTAAGTAAAAGAGGAAAAGTAAATAGCGTATGTGATCAGTGATGGTAATATGGACTGGGGTCCCATGATGTTCACTAGTGATGTCTCTCTCCCAAAAGACGATAAAACAACTATGTGAGGTAAACGAATTACAGCTGGGCAATTGACGGAATTATGTGCGCAAACCAATGCTAACTATGTTGCAAGAAAGGTAGAGGTTCAAAGCATGGGCGGTACGCCAAGGCAAGTAGACCGAAATCCATCTGCATCTACTACTAATCATCCACCTTGAGATATCTATCCAGAACATCTCGCTGGTATTAAGTTGCGAGTCCCACCCATAGTGTAAACTCAAAGCAACAGACAACTGCATTAAAAGAACTTTGCGTAAAGTAAACAGTCCTTGCACCCGCGGGCACAAGCACCGTTGTTTTCCCCCTTGTGGCAACAGCACATCCCCTAGACTCATGTTTCTGTCACTCAAGCTAGTCATCAAGGGGCATGAACCCACAATCGAGCATAACGTTCCCCCTTGGAGTCACTACCTACTACTTGGCCAAAGCAATAAATAGCAACGGAGAACATGCAAGAATTACTTACGAACATAAATATAAAAGAGGTAAATCAAATATATTACTCAAACACAATCTGAACATAATCTCACAATCCATCGGATCCCAGCAAACTCATCATAGCAACAGCATAAGGATTACATATGTGCCTCGATCATGTAGGGCAGCTCACGAGGACTAATTAGTGAAGCACAAGAACGGGAGGAGAACATCACATAGCTACTGGTCATGGACCCATGGTCCAAGGGAGACTACTCACAACTCATCCGGGAGGCGTCCATGGTGGTGGAGAAGCTCCCGGTGGTGATCCTCCCCTCCGGCAGGGTGCCGGGAAGAGTTCTCCTGGTGCTCCCGATCTTGGAAGCGGCGGCGGCGGAACAGAGATGAGATCGCGAAAAAGGGTTCCCGTCTCGAGGGTTTCGGGACACGATATAAATATATGCCAAAGGGGGGCATCAGCGGAGGCCTGGGGGGCCCAGACGCCCCCCCGGCGCGGCCAGGAGGGGGGCCACGCCACCAGGGCGCCTGGAGCCCTGGTGGCCCCCCTCCGGCTGTACTTCGGGTGCCGGGAAGCTTCTGGAACGCTGATTTTTATATAATTTTTCCGGGATTTTTCTGGCAGTTTTCGTAATGGGAAAACCTGAAATACAAAAACAGCCGAAAACAGAAACTGGCACTAGGGTGCACTGAGTTAATAGGTTAGTCCAAATATGATCAAAAGTGTATGGAAGTGTATAAATATCATAGCAATATCACCCAAAAGAGGCATGGAGCAAGCAGAAATTATAGATACGTTTTGGACGTATCAACATCCCCAAGCTTAATTCCTACTCGTCCTTGAGTAGGTAAATGATAACAAGAATAATTTCTGTGGTGACATGCTATTAACCATATAGGACTTTTTCATAGTCACATGACAAAAGCTTACTGAGACAATGAATCTGTAGTAATTAAGTTGCCTCATGAGAGAATCACAAAGAACTGAAAGTTTTACAATATGATACTGAAACATCAAATAGATTCGTAATGAGCATGGTGTGCAAATATGATAAAGTGATATCTCGCTTGCCCCCTTTAGTGAAACAAAACATAAATGCAGGGGCACCTCCAAGGTTTAAGTGATGACTAGATACAATGATTTCAAAAAAAACGATATCACAATCATGCAAAAGACAATGCTACTTTGGGACAATGCACATTACACTCAGAATGACAATCATGCTCTCAGTAGTTGGTGCTTTAAAAAGAAGGTGGAGACTCTCGAACCGTGGCTTTTATTGGCAGGGTTGAAAACCCGTAGTCGGAAACAAAGACAAAACATGTACCAGAGCTTTTGGTTTTAAAAATAGAGGTAATAATTATTATTTTTTAGATTATGCATGTTTCGTCAACGAATGCTAGCAGACAACTCAATTACTTCTTGAGATGGACAAGTTTCGAGGAACGGCTCCCGAATGAGGACGATCACTGTCGGGGGAAACTGTCCGCCACGAACACCTATGGGACCGGAGCCCCTTGTCTGTGCGGTACGAGGGCGGAGGGAGCACGAAGAGCAGATCGTAGCGAACACGCGGGCAGTTTTACCCAGGTTCGGGCCGCGGTAGACGCGTAAAACCCTACTCCTGCTTAGTTGTGTATTGATTTGGAGAGCTCGGGAGCTTGAAGAAGCAGCTACACCGAGCATGCGAGTGATCTAGGTTCCGAACCCCCTCCACGTTGTGCATGGGCCTCCTTTTATAGTACAAGGGGTCACCGACAGGTGTCAATGCAGGAGAAAGGGGTAAAAACGTAAAAGAGGTGGTAGTTGTAACAGTGCGGGAACAGTGGAGCTACAGTGCGCGAACAGTGGTCGCTACCTACTTTGACAGTGGGGGACAAGGGCATTTAATGCCCGTCGCCGTCGACCCCAAAAGCTCCCGCCCTTGCGTCTCCGTCCGCCACGGCGATGGATCCACCACCGTGGAGTGCCACCGTGTCCCCCAGGCTGCACAGCCATCCGCCACGCGTCCCTGGATAGGCCCCAGGGCGACGCGTGGGCCGATGAGCTGGAGCGCGGGCACACAGCGCAACTCTCCCGGCAAGCACCTTGCCGGGGTCTTGATCTTGCCAGGCCCGGGAGCTTGCCGCTCTCCGGGCCCTCGCCGGGGCGCATATAGCCCCGAGGCGTGTCTTCTAGTCTTCCTGGCAAGCTCCTCTTGCCAGGGCCTTGTGCTAGTGGGGCAGTCTTGAGCCTGGTACGGCCTTCCCGGCAAGCTCCACTTGCCGGGGTCTCGATCTTCTGTCTTGCATACTTTGTTTTTGAATGGTTTAATATGGAGCAGGAAGGTCTCCGGCGAGCGCGTGGTAAACCCTGCCGCGGGAAGCTGCAACTGCCCGTGTACAAGTTGGGGTACTGAGGTACCCCTACCTTAGTACACCGACAGGAGCCCCCGGGCCTGGGCCACACACGGTGCCAAGCGCTGTTGGGCCAGGCCCAAAACAGTGCACGGGCACACGCGGCCCACGGCGCGCCGAATCCACTTCCGTATCCGCCGCATCCCCCCGTAACGGCACGCGTCGATTGCGGCGTCGTGGGATGGGACGTGCCCACGTTCTCTTAATGGAAATAGCGAAACGCCCCCCACTTCCCCATAAAAGCAGAGGAAGCAGGAGCGATTCCCCTCCTTGCGCTTTCATTGCATCTTCTTCTTCCTCCAGAAATCCCCTTTGCGCTCCGCCTCCACACCTCCGCCGCCGCCGTCTGCATCTCCGGCGTCGCCAGGCTCTTCGCTCCCCTTTCCCCCGCCGCCTCCGCCATGGCCCCGAAGACCGAGAAGGCGAAGGCGGAGAAGGCCAAGAGGGAGAAGTCGGAGCAAGCGGCGAAGCTTACCGCATACCGGAAGCGGAACCTCGTCTTCCCGCCGAGGCTCGGCGCGCGGGAGCTCTGGAACAAGTACTACTTGTTCTGGGCCAAGGAAACCAAGGCGCACCCCCGCACTCGAGCTTATCCGGCCGCCGCCAAGGACAACTACCCCGGCGGGTACTACTTCTTCGCAGCCTTCTTTCACTGCGGTCTTTGCCCTCCTTTCTCTGATTTCTTCTGCGACGTCATGCACACCTATGGCCTCCACCTTCTTGACTTCACCCCCAACGCCATCCTCACAATGGCGGTTTTCGCACACATGTGCGAAAACTTCATAGGAATACACCCAAACGTAGCGCTGTTTAGGCACTTCTTCACTCCTAGAGCAGAGGCCGGCGCCCCACTCTCCGGGGGAATTTCTTGGGTATTTCGTCTGAACAAGAAGGAGTCGTACTTGCCGGGGGAGCTCCGCGGCAAGTGGGAGGAGTGGCGTGCAGATTGGTGCTGGATCGTTGAGGACGAGCCGCAGCCCTTCACCGCGCCGCGCACAACGCCCATAGTGCGCGGCAGGGATTGGAGCGAGCTGGATTCGGACGACATCAAGCTCGACGTCGCCCTCGTCCGGATTCTTCGTCTTCGGGTAGCTAGGCTGTCCGTTGCAGAGGTAGGCGCAGACTTCCTCCGCCGCCGCATCGCCCCTCTCCAAGACAGGAAAAGGCCGGCCTGGGAGTACGGCAACCCAGCGGACATAATGAGGCTGCGCCCCGGGCTGAACTTCAACTTCACGACGCTGGAGCTGAAGGGGATGGTCCGGGAACTCTTCAAATATGACCCGGCCCACCCTGAATGGTTCAGACCTCCCCGGGGAGTGGTGCCCCTCTGCAACAGCACAGTCCGGGACCGTCTCTGCGCCATGATGCCCGCGTGTGATTCGCACGGCGTGGACCGCACGTGGATTCCGCCCAAGCCCATAGACGTCCTCAGCTTCTTCGACAACCTCGTGGAGGTGGCGAAGAACAAGGATGACATCAAGGAGCACACGTGGGACACCACCGAACAGGAGCTTGCATACATGGCTTCTCGGGCTGAAGAGGCCGCTACAGCCGCAGCGGCAGGAGATTTTGGATATACGCCTGAAGAGGCGGAGGCTGCGGATGCGTCCTGCCAGGCGGAGGAGGCGGAGATCCGCAGACTGCTGCAACTTCCTTCCGACGCGCTCGCCGGGGTCCCCTCTCTGAGGCACTCCGGGATCCACGGAATCGTGGCCGAGGCCGCGGCAAGGGAGGGCGCTGCCGGAGGGAACAGAGGCGCCGCGGGGAGCGGAGGAACTGGAGGGAGCGGAGGCGCCAGAGGAAAAGAGGCCGCAGCGCAGGGTGCTGGGCCCAGCGAGCCAGCCGGGGAGGAGGAGGAGGAGGAGGCCGAGGACTCCGACGGATCTACGGAGCTCTACGCCGACGACCTCTCCTCGTCGGAGACCTCCCCGCCCCCGGCAAGCCCAAGGCGGTCTCCACCGAAGCGTCTCCGCAGGGCGGCGACGGGAGCGAGGGCGCAAGCGCCCCGGCAGCAACCAGCTCGCCGGGCAGCTCAAGCTTCCCGGGGAAGCCAAGCTGCGCCGGGGGCGACCGGCGCACCAGCCGCGGCGGAGGCGGCCCGCGCGCAGGCCACGGCAGAGGCGCCCCGCAGGTCGGCGCCAAGCAGGCAGGAGTCTTCCCGGAGCGGAGCAGCGGCTCCGCCCGCTCCCCGGGCTCCGGCTACCACAGGGGCTGGGTCTTCGCAGCCCCCAGCCCCAGGGACCGCCAAGCGCCCGAGGGAATCTTCGTCTTCCGCTCCTCGTGCAGACGCGCCCTAGGTGGAGTATGACTTCTCCGCCTTGAGCGAGGACGACGAGGAGGATCAGGAGTAAGAATCCGAGATCTTACACCTTCTCAAGTTTCGTCTTGATTATTGTTGATGCTAATTTTGTTCGTTGCTTTGATTTCAGGACCTTGGTTCAGCGCGTGGCGAAGAAAGCCAAGGCGCCTGTGGTCGAGGTCGCGGAAGGCTCGGCCACCGCGGCAACTGGGGACGCGCCGGAGCCAAGCCTGCCGGACCCGAGCGCTGCTCCGAGGAGCAGCCCCCAGCGCAGCCCCCAGCGTAAGTCTGGGTTCCATCCTCCCGCTCGTCGGGGTGCGTTTGGGGATTTTGTCTTGTTTCAATATCTTGATGTCTTTGTCTTGACTTGTGCAGAGGTGGAGCCACAGCGGCAGGAGCGCCCGGAGACCGTCTTCGAGGAGCCGCAGGCCCCGCCGTCCCCGCCAAGGCCGAACTCTCCGGCAAGGGAGAGTGCTCCGCCAAGGGCGGGTACTCCGCCAAGGGCGAGTACCCCGCCAAGGGCGAGCAGCCCGACGAGGGCGGCCACTCCGCCAAGGCAGAGCTCCCCGGCGAGGGAGCCCGCCGCTGACGACGTCCGCCAAGGTAAGCTCTATAACCTGTCTTCTTGGCGTTGTCTCTTTTTGGATTTTTGCTTGAACTTCTTTTTCTTCTTCTTCTTCTAGATCCTCCTCCCCCCGAGCACATGGAGACGGAGGTCATCAACCTCGAGGAGGAGGGCGCGCAGGGCGGCGGCGGCGACGCTCCTGTCGCCGAGGACACGGCGGGAGCCGCCGAGCCGGCCGCGCAGGAGACCGCTCCGGCTGCAGTCGCGGCGGCCGGGGAGGGGGACGGCGACCGCACCGCCGTCCCAGAGGCGGCGGGAGCATCAAGTGCTGCGCCGGCCACCGACCCCTCCGCCGGCAAGGAGCAGGGCTACTATCTTGAAGCCCCCAACGGCGTCTTCATCCAGGTGCCGTGGGGTTCTTCGTCGCGAGCTCCCGCGGAGGGCGAGGCATTTGACGGGGAGGTCCTCGCCTCTGCGGGCTTGAAGATTGTCGAGGCGCCCGGCGGGAGTGAAGGGCCCGAGGAGGAGAAGCTGCTTCACCAGCTCCTGGCCCTTTACCGGGCCAGGCAGGCGAAGCTCGCTTGTCGGACGGCCCTCGCCGCCAAGGACGCCGCGGAGATGGAGAAGCGCGCGGCGGAGCTCAGCGCCGCCAACCAGGCGGCCCTCCGCGAGGTGGCGGAGGAGCGCGAGCGACTCGCCGGCGAATATCAGGAGTGGGTGCTGGAGAAAGCTGAGGCCGAAGAGCAGCAGCGGCTCGCCGGGGTGGAGCTGTCCCGGCGAGAAGGAGAACTCGCGCAATGGAAGGTCAACCTCGACTCCCACGAGGAGGACCTTGCCGCTCGGGAGGAGGCCCTTGGCGGGGAACTGAAGGAGGCGAAAACCGCAGCGGCTGCCGCGGAGACCGCCAAGAAGGAGCTTGCCGCCAAGGTCGCGCAGCTGGAGAAGTCGCTGAAGGTGAGCGCGGAGAAGGTCGCCGCGCTCATCACAGAGCGCGAGAAGGACGCCCACACCAATTCATAACTCCAGGTGCGTCTTTCTGAGAGGGGCGACGAGTTGAAGGCCGCCAAGGACTCCATCGAGGACTTGGAGTTGAAGGTCTCTACACTGAAGGATTCACTCGACGCTGCCCGGGCTCGGGAGACCAAGTTGAAGGAGGAGCTCCGCAAGGAGCGGACCTTGGTGGACAGCGCCAACAAAGCGGCTGAGCTCTTCCGCAAAACCGTTGAGGTATGGACCGAGGACTTATTATCTTGTGCGTCCAACATCGACCAGGAGCTGCTGGCGTTGAAGCTGGAGCACCTCATCTACTCCCCGGATCCAAACCTCCCTCACAGCACCAAGCTCAGCCTCTTCTTCAGGGGAATCGCGCCGGCCCTTGCAGATCTGCGGAAGAAGATCCCCGCGCAACTGGCCGAGGAGACGCGCCTACTCTGCACGGGAACTCTGGAGCGCGTGCTGACGAAGATCGTATACCGCAACCCGGGCATAAACCTCACCAACGTTCTTCGCAGCCTGCCGGCTGACGCGGACATGGAGGCTCTGAAGGAGCAGGTCGCCCACATCATTGCCAAGGTGGCTAAGATCTCCAGGATCGAGGGCGACCGCGTAGATTAGGCCTCCATTATCTTTATCTCTTTTTTGTTGCTGCATAGGGTGTTATGAACTCATTAATCATCGCGACAAGTTATCTTTTGTAAGATATTTATCTCATTTTGATCAATCAGTGCAATGTTATCTTCCTTGTCTTAATCCTTGACTTTGTATGTTTTTCACCCTACGCTCCCGGGGAGCTTGCCGGCAAGGGGTCTTTGCCGCGAGCGCTGAGTGCTGGACTCTGAGCAGCCTGCTGGCCAAGGTCTCACCGGCAAGCAACCTCGCCGCAGCTAGTCGCAACGCACTTAGCTTGCTGAGCGTACTCGGAAACGAAGCAAGGGCGCGACACTTGTCGCAGCTCACTTAAATCGTTGAGCGAACTCGGAAACAAGATAAGGGTGTGGCAAGCTACGGGTAGGTTCCTCCGCGTACAGGTTTTCCATACAAAATGTGATTGTTCAAGGAAGACGACTAAAATTTAAAAATTTGAACTGGTCAAATTCTAATAACTTAGCTTTCATATATTGCTTGCTTCCCGGTAAGGCTTCTCTTTCTTGAACAGCACTTGGTTCCTCCTCCACTTCCTTCCCCCCCGGCAAACTTGTGCGCGAGGAACGTTCCTTCTGCTTAGGAGGCAAGGAAATAGAAGAGGGAAACAAATATATGGCCTTTCGGCGTGCTAATGCTTACCGGTTACTTAAGTGTTGTACCAAATGCCAAACAAAAC
The DNA here is from genome assembly GCA_902687465.1 of Secale cereale. Taxonomy (NCBI): domain Eukaryota; kingdom Viridiplantae; phylum Streptophyta; class Magnoliopsida; order Poales; family Poaceae; genus Secale; species Secale cereale. The sequence continues at coordinate 797,078,501 of LR738710.1, read as the reverse complement.
ATGCAAATAGCAAAGAAAAGCATGCAAAAGGCAATCAGCGCAAGACACAAAAACTTTACTGATGCACGGGGTCTGCGCCCGGCTTTGTACAAAGGGTTATTTGCAACAGCGGCAAAGCTTGTACAAAAGGTGGTTGCCGGAGCGGATCTCGGCAACCACGCCTTATGGGTGAAACTTGCGAAGATGCTCTATGTTCCAGGAGTTGCTCACCGGTAAGCCTTCTTCGGTCTCGAGGCGGACAGCGCCGGGCCTCGTAACTTGTCTCACCCGATAAGGGCCTTCCCACTTCGGCGTCAACTTGTTGGAATTCTTGGCGGACTGAACACGCCGAAGAACAAGGTCGCCTTCCTCGAGACTCCTGGCCTTGACCTTGCGGCTATGGTAGCGGTGCAAGGCTTGCTGGTATCGAGCAGCTCGTACAGCAGCCTGGAGACGTCCCTCCTCGAGGAGCAATGCATCATCTTGCCGCAGTTGCTCTTGCTCGAGCTCGTCATAAGCGAGCACTCGAGGAGATCCGTATACGAGTTCCGTGGGGAGAACTGCCTCTGCTCCATAGACTAGAGCAAAGGGTGTCTGTCCGGTGGCTCGACTTGGTGTCGTTCTGATTGACCAAAGAGCCACCGGTAGCTCCTCTATCCAATTTCTTCCGCACTTGCGCAGCCTGTCAAAGGTTCTTGTCTTGAGTCCGCGCAGCACTTCAGCATTGGCCCTCTCCGCTTGACCGTTGCTCCTCGGGTGAGCAACAGAAGCGAAACAGACCTTGGCGCCAAGGTCTTGGACGTACTGCATGAAGGTGCGACTGGTGAATTGTGTACCGTTGTCGGTGATGATCCTGTTAGGGATCCCGAAACGGCAAACAATCGACCTGAAGAACCTGACTGCTGACTGTGCTGTCACCTTTCTCACTAGCTCCACTACTGGCCACTTTGTGATCTTGTCGATTGCAACGTACAAGTACTCAAAGCCCCCGACAGCACGAGGGAAAGGGCCGAGGATATCGAGCCCCCAGACCGAGAAGGGCCAGGACAAAGGGATTGTTTGGAGAGCTTGAGCTGGTTGATGAATTTGCTTTGCATGGAACTGGCACGCTTCACACTTGGTTACTAGTGCAGTTGCATCTTGGAGGGCTTCTTGCCAAAAGAACCCTTGCCGGAAAGCTTTCCCGGCAAGCGCCCTTGCGCCAATGTGGTGGCCGCATATGCCTCCGTGTATTTCTGCCAACAGCTTCTGTCCATCTTCCCTGGAGATGCACTTCAGTCTGACACCATTGAGTCTTCTTCTGTATAGCTCGTTGTCCACGAACTGGTACATACTTGACTGCCTGGTTATCTTCTCTATTTCTTCTGGGTCGTCGGGAAGTTCTCCAGTTTGAAGAAAACGGACGATCTGCTGCGCCCATGCCGGAGCCTGGGGCTCGACGGCAAGGACTAAAGGCTCGAGGGCCGCTGCGGGAACCTCAGCTTCTACGGCAAGGACCTTTGGTTCTGCCGGAGCTGAAGGTCCCCCGGCAAGCTCGCCGGGGCGAGGCTTGTCGGGAACGCTTGCTTCAACTGTACAGACCCGAGGATCTGCAGGAGCAAACTGTTCCTCAGCGTTGTGGTTGTTGATCTTGGGGACCTTGGCGGCGGTTTCAGGAAGATCCGCCGGCAAGTAGTTGCCGGAGACCAACTTTCTCTTCTTGGACTGCCCAATTGATGGTGTAACGGATGGTTGAGTCAGCTTGAGCAAGAAGGTCCCTGGTTCCACAGGTAACTTCATCGAAGCACACTTTGAAAGGCCATCTGCAATTTCATTTTGAGCTCTCGGGATGTGCTCCATCTGCAGACCTTCAAAGTGCTCTTCAAGCTTCCTCACTTCATCGACATAAGCTTCCATCAAAGGGCTCTGATAGCTCTTGTTAACTTGCCGGACCACCAACTGAGAATCTCCCCGCACAATCAGCTTCCTGATCCCAAGTTCGGCCGCAATCTTGAGGCCGGCAAGCAAGCCTTCATATTCAGCAGTGTTGTTCGTCGCTTGCTCCCTGGGAAAGTGCATCTGGATAACATATTTGAGGTGCTCTCCGGTGGGCGCGATGAGTACCACGCCAGCACCGGCGCCTTGCAGCGAGAAGGCACCGTCAAAATACATTACCCATTCACTTGTCGCTTCTTGTACGGGTGCACTTGTTTCTTGGACTTCTTCATCGGGCGTTGGGGTCCACTCATCTATGAATTCTGCCAAAGCTCGGCTCTGTATGGTTGAAGTACTTTCAAACTTGAGCCCAAAGCTTGACAGCTCCAGTGCCCACTCAACGATCCTGCCTGTTGCTTCTGGGTTGTGCAATATCCTCTTCAGCGGAAAGCGAGTGACCACTGTTATCTCATGTGCTTGGAAGTAATGGCGCAGCTTTCTCGAGGCCATGAGGAGGCCGAAAAGCAACTTTTGCACACCAGAGTACCTTGATCTAGCCCCCTGGAGAAGGGAACTCACAAAATACACTGGGCGCTGCACCATTTTCTTCCGCACTTCATTTCGTTCCTGCGCAGAGTTGTCCTTGTCGGGGCCAGAGCTTGCCGGAGCAGCCCCCTGTTTGTCGCTGGATTCGCTTGCCGGTGGTGCTGACTCCTCGTCGGACTCCCTCTCCGCTACTAACGCAGCACTAACCACCTGGTTGGTTGCCGCTAGGTATAGCAACAACTTTTCCTGTGGTCTAGGTGCGACAAGTATTGGAGTGGAGGACAGGTACCGTTTCAAATCCTGCAGCGCAGCCTCCGCTTCCGGAGTCCACTTCATGGGACCTGCCTTCTTCAAGATTTTGAAGAAAGGTAGGGCGCGTTCTGCAGACTTTGAAATGAACCTACTGAGGGCAGCCACACAACCTGCAAGCCTTCTGACATCCTTGACGCGCTTTGGGGCCTCTATCTGCTCAATGGCTTTAATCTTGTCGGGGTTGGCTTCAATCCCCCTCTGTGACACAAAGAACCCGAGAAGCTTGCCGGAGGGGACTCCAAAGACGCACTTCTCGGGGTTCAACTTAAGCTGTATCCTGCGCAGGTTCTGAAATGTCTCTTCCAAATCCTGGATCAGGGTTTCCTTGCTTTTGCTCTTCACCACAATGTCATCCATGTAAGCCTCTACATTTCTGTGGATCTGTGGCTCAAAAGCAGTGTATACTACCCTTGCAAAGGTTGAGCCTGCATTCTTCAATCCAAATGGCATGCGTATGAAGCAATAAGTGCCACATGGAGTGATAAATGCAGTCTTCTCTTCATCCTCTTTGGCCATGAAAATCTGATGATAGCCTGAGTATGCATCAAGAAAACAGAGTAGCTCACATCCGGCAGTGGAGTCAACGATCTGGTCAATGCGCGGCAAAGGGAATGGATCCTTTGGACATGCTTTATTCACATCGGTGAAGTCTATACACAGTCTCCATTTCCCGTTGGCCTTGCGCACGACGACTGGATTTGCTAACCACGTCGGATGGATCACACCTCTAACTAGGCCTGCTGCCTCTAGCTTCTTGATTTCTTCGTTGATGAATTCTTGGCGCTCCACGGCTTGCTTCCTCACTTTCTGCTTGATGGGCCGCGCATGAGGACAAACAGCAAGCTTGTGCTCAATTACCTTCCTGGGAACACCGGGGATGTCAGATGGTTGCCAGGCAAACACATCGACATACGCCCGCAGGAAGGCAACGAGCGCGCTTTCCTATTTGCTGTCAAGTGTGGCACTGATGGTGAAGGTACCACCAGTGCCGTCCTCCTTGGCGGACACCTTCTTGGTTGCCGGAGGAGCGGCCATCCCTTTCTTACACTTGCCGGTGGAGCTCGATGGAACGTCCTCGATGGCAGCGCAGCACTCCGAAGAGGTGCGGTTGCCGGAGTGGGCCCCAGAGCACTTGCCGGACTTGATCTTCGTCTTCTTCCCCCCGGGAGCTTCAGCGGCAAGTGTGTCCTTTTGTGCCGCAGCTGCTGCATCCCGGTAGATCTTGTCGGCGCAGACAAGCGCATCCTTCTTGTCGCCGTGGACAGTGATGACGCTTATCGGCCCCGGCATCTTGAGTACGTTGTAAGCATAATGGGAAGCTGCCATGAACTTGGCGAGGGCAGGACGGCCAAGTATTCCATTGTATGGCAATGGAATATCGGCGACGTCGAAAGTGATGCGCTCAGTCCTGAAGTTGAACTCCCCGCCAAAGGTCACCGGCAGAGTGATCTTTCCCTTGGGCTTGCTCCTTCCCGGGTTGATTCCTTGGAAAGAACCGGTCTCTTCGAGCTCGCCATCTGGAATTTGGAGTTTCTTGATCACAGCAGAGGAGATCAAGTTCAGCCCGGCCCCGCCGTCAACCAACATTTTGGTGACCTTGAGGTTGCGGATGGTGGGAGAAACCAGCATCGGCAAGCACCCGACCGCAGTGGTGCGGTCAGGGTGATCCTCAAGATCAAAAATGATGGGCGTGCTGGACCATTTGAGGAGCCTGCGCGACTCCACGGGCGGCTCTGCTGCATTCACCTCACGCACCCACTGCTTTAGTTGGCGGTGGGAGGTGTGCAGAGAGGCGCCGCCGTCGACGCACAGGACTTCCGTGGCCTTCTGGAACTCCTGCTCGCTGTTATCCTCGTCCTCCATGTCTTCGTCGTCATCTTCGTCCTTGTCGCGGCCCCGGGGAGGTCGATCTCCTTGCCGCTGCTTGGCCTTGCCGCGGCGTCCTCCCCGGCCGTTGAACGGCCGCTTCTTGCTTGGCTCTTCCCCGCCACCTTGGGCCTTCTCCTTGTCGCGCCTCTCGTACTCAGCTTTCTGCTGCTCGACGAGGTACTCGACGCGCTTGCAGTTGGAGAGGTCGTGGCCCTTGGTGCGGTGGATTTTACAGTATTGCTTGTCGGAGCCGTCCTGCTTGTCGGCCGCCGCTACAGGGGCAGGCTCCTTGCCGGAGCCGCCAGCCTGTGTTTGCTTGGCGGGAGCCTCCTTGCCGGACTTCTCGACGGCAAGCACCTCTTTCTTGCCCTTCCTTCTGTTATTCCGCCGCCGGCTCTTCTTTGCCGGGGCGGCGTCGTCGCTGTCGCTTCCTCCTGCGCCAGCATCCTCCCCGGGGAGTCTCCTCCCCTCTTCTGCGCGTGCGCACTTGTCAGCCAGAGCATAGAGCTCGCTGACATCCCTAATCTTGGTCATCGCCATTTCTTCACGCATGCGGCGGTTACGCACGTTCTGGTGGAACGCGCTGATAACCGCGGCAGGGTGGACGTCAGGGATGTTGTGCTGCACACGGCTGAAGCGTTGGATGTACTTGCGCAGGGTTTCTCCTTCCTTCTGGGCCAGAATGTGGAGATCGCTCTCCTGGCCGTGGGGTTTGTGGCCGCCGGTGAAGGCGCCAACAAACTGGTGGCAAAGGTCGGCCCAAGAAGAGATGGAACCTTCCGGCAAGTGCATAAGCCACGAACGTACGTTTGGCTTAAGCACAAGCGGGAAGTAATTTGCCAAGATCTTCTCGTCGCGCCCCCCGGCAGCTTGCACTGCGATGGTGTAGACGCTGAGGAATTCCGAGGGGTGCGTCTTGCCGTCGTACTTCTCCGGTACGTCGGGCTTGAAATTCTTCATGCTGGGCCACTGGACGCGCCGCAGCTCGCGAGTGAACGCAGGGCAGCCTGCCGCGTACGGCAAGTCGCCTGGTTCACCGGGCGCGCGTGCGTCGACAGCGTTCCCAGCTCTATGATCTGATTGTCGCCGAGCTTCTCGGCGGCGCTCGATTGTGGTGCGAGCGTCTTCTTGTCGCCGGTCGTCGAGGACCTGGCGCTGGTCCCGACGGGCCCGCGGGTCCGACGACGCTGTGGAGCCGTCGTCGGCGTTATTCCGGCGGGGCGGCGTCTTCTGCTTCCGCGGCGGAGAGTGCACGCTTGTCGCACCCCCGGCGGTCTTGTCGCCGTCGGCCTTCGTCTTCTCAGCTTGCCGCGGCCGCGAGGCCGCCGGTTGCTGTGGAGAATCGTTGTTGGCGAAGGCGATCAGGCTCTGGATGGTGGCCCTCCAGTCTTCGGCCTTGTCTGCCGCTGGAGGGAAGTCGAGGAGCAGTTGCGCTCTCGCGAGCGCTTCTGCTGGAGTGGAGGGGAACGGGGGCGAACGGTGCGAGGAGCGGGATATGCTCGGACTCCTAACAACGTTAGAAGGAGCAGGGTCCCGCGCCGGCGCCTTCGCTTTGCTTGTGCCCGGACGGTGGTCCGGGGCGTCCCGCGAGCCTCCGGTTTGTCCTTGCCCCAGCAAGCGGATACCACCTCCTGTGGTATGGTGCGGCTGGGTTGTCGTGTGCTGAGATGGACGTGGCGCGTCCACGGAGACCGAGGCTCGGTCGTCCGTCCTGTCCTTGGACTTGGTGGCGCCGCGAGTGTCCTCGCCGGCGACCACCCTTCCGACGGTGTCTCCCCCGCCCACCGTTGGCTCTGGTGGCGGCGGATGAGACGCAGACGGGCCTTCGACCTCCGAAGCCTTCTTCTTCGGGGCCATGGAGCTGCTGCTGGTGAAGTTGCTGACGAAACTGGAGAGGTTGATGAAGAATGCGCCCGCGCGAACGCCGGATCAGGTTCGCACAACCTCGACGCCCCCTACCTGGCGCGCCAAAGATGTCGGGGGAAACTGTCCGCCACGAACACCTATGGGACCGGAGCCCCTTGTCTGTGCGGTACGAGGGCGGAGGGAGCACGAAGAGCAGATCGTAGCGAACACGCGGGCAGTTTTACCCAGGTTCGGGCCGCGGTAGACGCGTAAAACCCTACTCCTGCTTAGTTGTGTATTGATTTGGAGAGCTCGGGAGCTTGAAGAAGCAGCTACACCGAGCATGCGAGTGATCTAGGTTCCGAACCCCCTCCACGTTGTGCATGGGCCTCCTTTTATAGTACAAGGGGTCACCGACAGGTGTCAACGCAGGAGAAAGGGGTAAAAACGTAAAAGAGGTGGTAGTTGTAACAGTGTGGGAACAGTGGAGCTACAGTGCGCGAACAGTGGTCGCTACCTACTTTGACAGTGGGGGACAAGGGCATTTAATGCCCGTCGCCGTCGACCCCAAAAGCTCCCGCCCTTGCGTCTCCGTCCGCCACGGCGATGGATCCACCACCGTGGAGTGCCACCGTGTCCCCCAGGCTGCACAACCATCCGCCACGCGTCCCTGGATAGGCCCCAGGGCGACGCGTGGGCCGATGAGCTGGAGCGCGGGCACACAGCGCAACTCTCCCGGCAAGCACCTTGCCGGGGTCTTGATCTTGCCGGGCCCGGGAGCTTGCCGCTCTCCGGGCCCTCGCCGGGGCGCATATAGCCCCGAGGCGTGTCTTCTAGTCTTCCTGGCAAGCTCCTCTTGCCAGGGCCTTGTGCTAGTGGGGCAGTCTTGAGCCTGGTACGGCCTTCCCGGCAAGCTCCACTTGCCGGGGTCTCGATCTTCTGTCTTGCATACTTTGTTTTTGAATGGTTTAATATGGAGCAGGAAGGTCTCCGGTGAGCGCGTGGTAAACCCTGCCGCGGGAAGCTGCAACTGCCCGTGTACAAGTTGGGGTACTGAGGTACCCCTACCTTAGTACACCGACAATCACATCCTCTTAATCTCCTTTGTTTATCACTGCCAAAGTTTTCTGATTTCTCATGAACAAAGCGTGAAGGAGGGTTTGTTTGTTATGTTAATTTTGAGCCGGGCGCACTCTTTGCCAGTTCCTTCTCGTATTATGGGTTTGCACATTATACATGCAATCCCGGGGTGAAGCTTGTCCAACTTAAAAATATCATGAATTAACTACTACTTCCTCATGAACTTAAAATAGAGGCACAAAATAGGAATGCATTTTTTTTTGAATAATTTCGAGATGGTACATGCAAGTCTCCGTTAGGAATGGCAGGTAAATACCATGTAGGAAGGTATGGTGGACTCATATGGCATAACTGGTATAAAAGAATTTGGATGCACAAGCAGTCAGTCCGCTTAGTACAGGTGGATGTTAGCAAAAGACTGGGAGCGACCAACTAAGAGAGCAATGACGATCATAATCATGCAGAGTGACAAAGCAACAATGAATCAGGCATGGAAGTTATATCGCTACTCAGAAACAAAAGATCATCAAGGCTTGACAGACTTTCTTTACAGTCTTAAATATGCGTGAGCATACGCCAAGTCAATCAAAATAAATTCTTTGAAGGAATATATTACTAAACCATACCACATCATAGGCAAACAAATCATGTTGGTACTCCAATAACACATTGGGAACCCCCCCCCCCCCAGCTATTTGAGACTAACCATAAGAAAACATGAACTACTAAGCACCATTATGCACGTAGCATTTTTATCATAGACATATCAACCAATGCAACAGAAGCAAACTCTCTTAATAAGATAAGCATGATAACTAAAGAGAGTTCAAGCAACCAACTAAACAAAAGCTCTTTAAAAAGATAAGCATGAATACTAAGAGCTGAACATGATAGTAGCTATTGAAAGACAAAGAACACACACAACAAAGATAGACATGAAAATTCTATGTTATGTTCTAGGTAGAAGTGGAGCGTGTTTCTCTCCCACATAAAGAAAGCTGAGTTCCGACTCGTTATAAAAAGCTAAAGAAAACTAAAAAGGAAACTAAAAGCAAGACGCTCCAAGCATAGCACACAACACATGAAGTGATAAAAATATAGTGGAATGAAAGACGAACTGATAATGTTGATGGAGAAGGGGATGCATGGGGGCATCCCCAAGCTTAGACGCTTGAGTCTCCTTGAATATTTCTTGAGGGTGCATGGGGGCATCCCCAAGCTTGAGCGTTTGACACTCGTGAATCTTTTTATCATCTTCCCTCGCACACTTGAAAACTCCCTTCATACATACTCATCATAATCTGATTAGCGAGGTTAGTACCCATAATAAAATAATTGTTCCTTGCTGGAAATAAGGATATTCTTGAAGGTCTACTGTTTCTCAAGATTGCCAAAAGGTTTTTGCAAAGAAAAAGCAAGCTCTAGGTTTGCAAAATGAAGGAAAGGCAAAACAGGACAGAATCTGTGAAAAACAGAACAGCAGGTAGTAAATGATTTTTTCGGGGCACTTCTGCAACTCTAATCAAAAAACTCATAACAGACGCACGAAAGACAATTGTATAGAGCACGCTGTCGAAAAAATTCAGACCAAAAAGATGATCTGGCGATTTTATACGAATTTTTCTATCCAAGGACAGAATCCGTTTCCTGGACAGCATGTCACAACTTTTGAACTTTCTTGCAATCAACATACGTTGTTACCTGGATGCTCATATTGGCTCCTACATATTCTACGAATATATTTATCGGTCAAACCTCATAACAACATACGTTGTTCCCTTTGTCATCGGTATGTTACTTGCCCGAGATTCGATCGTCGGTATCACTATACCTAGTTAATCTCGTTACCGGCAAGTCTCTTTACTCGTTCCGTAGTACATTATCTCGTGACTAACTCATTAGTCATTTGCTTGCAAGGCTTATTATGATGTGTATTACCGAGAGGGCCTAGGGATACCTCTCCGACACTTCGAGTGACAAATCCTATTCTTGATCTATGCCAACACCATGAACACCTTCGGAGACACCTGTAGAGCATCTTTATAATCACCCAGTTACGCTGTGGCGTTTGATAGCACACAAGGTGTTCCTCCGGTATTCGGGAGTTGCATAATCTCATAGTCATAGGAACATGTATAAGTCATGAAGAAAGCAATAGCAATAACACTAAACGATCAAGTTGCTAAGTTAACAGATGGGTCTTGTCCATCACATCATTCTCCTGATTATGTGATCCTGTTGATCAAATGACAACGCATGTCTATGGCTAGGAAACATAACCATCTTTGATGAATGAGCTAGTCTAGTAGAGGCATACTAGGGACACTCTGTTGTGTCTATGTATTCACACATGTACTAAGTTTTCGGTTAATACAATTCTAGCATGAATAAAAGACATTTATCATGATATAAGGAAATACAAATAACAACTTTATTATTGCCTCTAGGGTATATTTCCTTCACCCGACACGTGAGACGAATGAAGTCTTGTTTCTCTCCCTTGTATAGACCATCCAGGACAGCGGCTAAAACAGTAGGGTCATCTAGACCTAGGCGTAAGTAGCGCGAGGCATCATCCTAGCCATTATAGAGCCACATTGGAATTCCTCTCGCTTGAAGCGGTTGCACGCCTCGCTTCATTGAAATGGCCATCACTTCGATTATAGATAATCCCAAACTAGCAAGCAATCTGAACTTGCTAACCTCCGCTCTCTCTTCTTCTGAAGGACCGCGGGGATGCCAGTTGAAAAGCTTCTTTGGCGGAGCACTGGAATACTTGGGGATTCCCCGCCGAACTGGATCCGACAAAGTGACATCCGCTGTATAGAACCACTCCGAAGGCCACTCTTCGGATGTCTTCTTCGGAGTACCGGGCAGATAGCCTGTCCCGGCTATGCGCCATACTTCGGCGCCCCCGACTTCAAATATGGATCCTTTTTCCGATCGAGGGACAAGGCAAAAATACTTTCTCCACAGCTCGAAGTGAGGCTCGCAACCCAAAAATAGTTCACATAAAGCGACAAAACCCGCAATATGCAGGATTGACCATGGTGTAAGATCGTGTAGTTGGAGGCCGTAGAACTCCAGGAGTCCCCTAAAAGAAAGGGGTGAACGGGTAACCCCACGCCTCTTAAAAGGTAGGGGACAAAACATACCCGCTCTCCATTAGAGAGGTTGGGAAAACTCTCTGCCAGGGCTTTATTGTCGATGGACGTTAGTCCGGCCCGGACGAGGACTAGATCCTCCGGGGGGAGATACCCCTGCGCTTGCAGTGACTGCAGATGTGCGTGGGACACAGAGCAACTTTTCCAATCTCCTACACTGGGTCCATGAGGGCGCGAGGAAGAGCTTGGGACGCTAACCATGTTTTAAGATTTCTTGCACGCACTAGGGATTCTTCCGCATGGAATGAGATGGAGAGGCGACTGGGATCTATTCTCTTATATAGGTGCCAGCTCTGCACAGTCAAGGGTGTATTTGTAAAACTGTCCGGACAGATCGCATTCGTTGGACATGTTGAAGCCAAGGCGACAACGGCGAGGAATCGACGAAACACGACATTTAAAGGAGCCGAACTATCATCCAGGAGGACTCACCTTGCAAGACCGAAGACATGAAGCCGGACACAATCTCGTGCTTGAAGGCAAGTCCGGGGGCTACTGAGGGAGTCATGTATGTTGGGGATCGTTGCAGAAAAACAAAAAAAATTCCTACGCATCACCAAGATCCATCTATGGAGTTTACTAGAAACAAGAGGGAGGGAGTGCATATTCATACCCTTGAAGATCGTGATGCGGAAGCGTTACAACAACGCGGTTGGTGGAGTCGTACACGCAGTGATTCAGATCGCGGTCGATTCCGATCTAAGCGCCGAACAACGGGGTCTCCGCGTTCAACACACGTACAGCCCGGGGATGTCTCCTCCTTCTTGATCCAGCAAGGGGGAGGAGAAGATGGGGTAGAGATCCGGCAGCACGAAGGCGTGGTGGTGGAGCTTGCAGTTCTCCGACAGGGCTTCGCCAAGCTCTACGGAGGAAGCGGGGGAGTTGGAAGGGGAAGAGGGATGCGCCAAGGAAGGGGTGTCGCTGCCCTCTCTCTCCTTCACTATATATAGGGGGAAGGGGGAGGAGGAGGCGCCCTAGGGTTTCCCTAGGGGCGGGGCGGCGGCCACAGGGGAAACCCTATATGGGTTTGGGCGCCCCCACCCCTAGGAAACTTGCCCCCCAAGCCGGGAGGGGCGGCTGCCCTAGCGGAGGCGCCCCCACCTCTCCAGGTTAAGTGAGATGGGGTGGGAGGGGCGCTCAGCCCCTTAGTGGGCTGATGTGCCCCCTTCCCTTGGCCCATAAGGCCGCCCAACGCTTGACGGGGCCTCCGAAACCACTTTCGGACACGCTGGTCGTCACCCAGTACCCCCAAAATAATTCCGGACTCCAATACCCATCGTCCAATATATCGATCTTCGCCTCCAGACCATTCCAGAGTTCCTCGTCACATCCAGGATCTCATCCAGGACTCCGAACAACCTTCCGTAACCACATACTATTCCAATAACAACTCTAGCGTCACCGAACCTTAAGTGTGTAGACCCTACGGGTTCGGGAACCATGCAGACATGACCGAGATACCTCTCCGGCCAATAACCAATAGCGGGATCTGGATACCCATATTGGCTCCCACATGTTCCACAATGATCTCATCGGATGAACCACGATGTCAAGGATTCAATCAATCCCGTATACGATTCCCTTTATCTACCGGTATAGTACTTGCTCGAGATTCGATCGTCGGTATACCGATACCTTGTTCAATCTCGTTATGGCAAGTTTCTTTACTCGTTCCGTAACACATCATCCCATGACCAACCCCTTAGTCACATTGAGCTCATTACGATGATGTATTACTGAGTGGGCCCAGAGATACCTCTCCGTCATACGGAGTGACAAATCCCAGTCTCGATTCGTGCCAACCCAACATATACTTTTGGGGATACCCGTAGTGTACCTTTATAGCCACCAAGTTACGTTGTGACGTTTGGAACACCCAAAGTACTCCTACGGTATCCGGGAGTTGCACAATCTCAGGGTCTCAGGAAAGGATAATTGACATTGGAAAAGCTTTAGCATACGAACTACACGATCTTGTGCTAGGCTTAGGATTGGGTCTTGTCCATCACATCATTCTCCTAATGATGTGATCCCGTTATCAATGACATCCAATGTCCATGGTCAGGAAACCGTAACCATCTATTGATCAACGAGCTAGTCAACTAGAGGCTCACTAGGGACATGTTGTGGTCTATGTATTCACACATGTATTACTGTTTTCGGATAATACAATTAAAGCATGAACAATAGACAATTATCATGAACAAGGAAATATAATAATAACCATTTTATTATTGCCTCTAGGGCATATTTCCAACAATCTCCCACTTGCACTAGAGTCAATAATCTAGTTACATTGTGATGAATCGAACACCCATAGAGTTCTTGTGTTGATCATGTTTTGCTCGTGGAAGAGGTTTAGTCAATGGATCTGCGACATTCAGATCCGTATGCACTTTACAAATATCTATGTCTCCATCTACACATGTAGATGCCGCCACGACGCTTTGCTTGCAACTGTACCAGCTCACTGCCCCACCATTCAAAATATACACGTATCCGGTTTGTGACTTGGAGTCTTCCAGATTTGTATCGAAGCTAGCATCGACGTAACCCTTTACGACGAGCTCTTTGTCACCTCCATAAACGAGAAACATATCCTTAGTCCTTTTCAGGTACTTCCGGATGTTCTTGACCGATGTCCAGTGTTCCATTCCTGGATCACTTTGGTACCTCCCCGCCAAACTTATGGCAAGTTTCACATCAGGTCGGTACACGGCATGGCATACATAATAGAACCTATGGCTGAGGCATAGGGGATGACACTCATCTTTTCTCTATCTTCTACTGAGGTCGGGCATTGAGCTGTGCTCAATATCATACCTTGCAATACAGGCAAGAACCCTTTCTTGGACTGATCCATATTGAACTTCTTCAATATCTTGTCAAGGTATGTGCTTTGTGAAAGACCAATGAGGCGTCCTGATCTATCTCTATAGATCTTGATGCCTAATATGTGAGCAGCTTCTCCAACGTCCTTCATTGAAAAACATTTATTCAAGTAGGCCTTTATGCTTTCCAAGAATTCTACATCATTTCCCATCAAAAATATGTCATCCACATATAATATGAGAAATGGTACAGAGCTCCCACTCAATTTCTTGTAAATACAGGCTTCTCCCCAAGTCTGTATAAACCCAAACGCTTTGATCACCTCATCAAAGAGAATGTTCCAACTCCGAGATGCTTGCACCAGCCTATAGATGGAGCGCTGGAGCTTGCATACCTTGTTAGCATTCTTAGGATCGACAAAACCTTCCGGCTGCATCATATACAGTTCTTCCTTAAGGAATGCCGTTTTGACGTCCATTTGTCATATCTCATAATCATAGAATGTGGCAATTGCTAACATGATTCGGATGGACTTCAGCATCGCTATGGGAGAGAAAGTCTCGTCGTAGTCAATTCCTTGAACTTGTCGATAACCTTTAGCGACAAGCCGAGCCTTATAGATGGTCACATTTCCATCCGCGTCAGTCTTCTTCTTAAAGATCCATTTATTTTCTATGGCTTGCCGATCATCGGCCAAGTCAACCAAAGTCCATACTTTGTTATCATACATGGATCCTATCTCGGATTTCATGGCTTCAAGCCATTTGTTGGAATTCGGGCCCGCCATCGCTTCTTCATAGTTCGAAGGTTCATCGTTGTCTAACAACATGATTTCCAGGACAGGGTTGTCGTACAACTCTGGTGCGGAACGTGTCCTTGTGGACCTACGAAGCTCGGCAGTAACTTGGTTCCAAGTTTCATGATCATTATCATTAACTTCCTCTCTAGACGGTGTAGGCACCACAGAAACATCTTCTTGCGCTGTGCTACTTTCATGACAATTAAGTTCATTTACACAAATTTAATGAACTCCCACTCAGATAGACATCTCTCTAGTCATCTAAGTGATACATGATCCGAGTCGACTAGGCCGTGTCCGATCATCATGTGAGACGGACTAGTCATCATCGGTGAACATCTTCATGTTGATCGTATCTTCTATACGACTCATGTTTGACCTTTCGGTCTTCCGTGTTCCGAGGCCATGTATGTACATGCTAGGCTCGTCAAGTCAACCCTAAGTGTATTGCGTGTGTAAATCTGGCTTACACCCGTTGTATGTGAACGTTAGGACCTATCACACCCGATCATCACGTGGTGCTTCGGAACAACGAACCTTAGCAATGGTGCACAGTTAGGGGGAACACAATTCTTGAAATTTTAGTGAGAGATCATCTTATTTATACTACCGTCATTCTAAGCAAATAAGATGTAAAACATGATAAACATCACATGCAATCAAATAGTGACATGATATGGCCAATATCATTTTGCTCCTTTTGATCTTCATCTTCGGGGCTCCATGATCATCATTGTCACCGGCTTGACACCATGATTGATACGTCTCCAAAATATCTATAATTTTTTATTGTTCCATGCTATTATTTATGAAGTCATGTATGTTTAATGGGCTTTGTCATACACTTTTATATCATTTTTGGGACTAACCTACTAACCCAAAGGCCCAGTCCAGATTGCTGTTTTTTGCCTGTTTCAGGGTTTTGCAGAAAAAGAATATCAAACGGAGTCCAAACAGAATGAAACCTTCGCGAGAGATATTTTTGTAGAAAATCACGCCCGGGAGACTTGAGAACCACGTCAGGGGAGCCACGAGGTGCCCATGAGGGTGGGGGCGCACCCCCTACCTCGTGGGCCCCTCGAGCATCCCCCGGTGTCCTCCTTCCTCCTATATAAGTCTATGTACCCCGAAACCATCAGCAACAGAGAGAAAACCCTAATTCCACCGCCATAACCTTTTGTTCCAGTGAGATCCCATCTTGGAGCTTGTTCCAGAGCTCCACCCGAGGGGGATCCATCACGGAGTTCTTCTACATCATCATCATCGCCCTCACCATGAGTTGTGAGTAGTTTACCACAGACCTTCGGGTCCATAGCTAGTATCTAGATGGCTTCTTCTCTTTCTCTTTGCATCTCAATACAAAGTTGTCCTCGGTCTTCGAGGAGATCTATTCGATGTAATCTCTTTTTGCGGTGTGTTTGTCGAGATCCTATGAATTGTGAGTTTATGATCAAGATTATCTACGAGAAATATTTGGTTCTTTTCTGAACTCTTTATGTGTGCTCATTATATCCTTGCAAGTCTCTTCGAATTATTGGTTTGGTTTGGCCTACTAGATCTATAGTTCTTGCAATGGGAGAAGTGCTTGACTTTGGGTTCAATCTTGCGGTGTCCTTTCCAAGTGACAGTAGGGGCAGCAAGGCACGTATTGTATTGTTGCCATCGAGGATAAAAAGATGGGGTTTACATCATATTGCTTGAGTTTATCCCTCTACATCATGCCATCTTGCTTAAGGCGTTACTTTGTTCTTATGAACTCAATACACTAGATGCATGCTGGATAGCGGTCGATGTGTGGAGTAATAGTAGAAGATGCAGGTAGGAGTCGGTCTACTTGTCTCGGACGTGATGCCTATATACAATGATCATGCCTAGATAGTCTCATAATTATTCGCTTTTCTATCAATTGCTCGACAGTAATTTGTTTCCCCGCCGTAGAATATCGCTATCATGAGAGAAGCCACTAGAGAACACTATGGCCCCCGGGTCTATTCTCAACATATCAATCTACATCTACTTTACTTTTTACGCTTTTACTTTCTGTTCTTATAAACAAAAATACCAAAAATATAAACTATCATCTCTATAAGATCTCACTCTCGTAAGTGACCGTGAAGGGATTGACAACCCCTTATCGTGTTGGCTGCGAAGTTCTTATTTGTTTGTGTAGGTGTGAGGGACTCGCACGTGGTCTCCTACTGGATTGATACCTTGGTTCTCAAAAACTGAGGGAAATACTTACACTACTGTGCTACATCTCCCTTTCCTCTTCGAGGGAATACAATGCAAGCCCGAGAAGTAGCAAGAAGAATTTTTGGCGCTGTTGCCGGGGAGGCTTATGCAAAAGTCATATACCAAGTACCTATCACAAAGCCTTATCCTTCGCATTATATTTGTTTGCCTCTCGTTTTCCTCTCCCCCACTTCACCCTTGCCGTTTTATTTGCCCTTCTTATACCGTGTGTTTACCGTTCGCGTGCCTCTTGTTTGCTTGTGTTGCTATGTGCCCTCATTTAGCTTGCATCTTCGCTTGCTAAAGTATGAATCCTCATCCACTTGCTAATCTCTTTAAGAGATCCAATTATGTTGAACGTATTGCTAGTGAGCTGCGTGCACTAGATTATCTTTATGGGGTTTTGCTTGAAATTTATGAATCTGAAAATTGTGAGGAATTGTTAAAAGAAAAAGCTATTCATGTTAGCTCCTTAAATAAAAAAGCATGATTGCAATGATGTTACTATAAATTCTATTGATGTCAATTGTGCTAAATATGCAAAACCCTAAGCTTGGGGATGCTAGTTTTGCTATGTCTACTACTTGTTACAATGATCATCATTGGGGTGATTCTTTTTTATGACCTTGAAAATTTATTTAATCCCCATGATGAATATAAGATTGATAATAATATTTGCATTAATATTGAAAGTGGGTTTGGAGAGGTCATGACTATAGTTAATGTTAATCCCACTATTTTGGAAGAGTGTCAACTTTTCATGCATGTGGATCGTGTTGAGAATATGTTTTGTGATAGCCATATTGTTGAATTTGCTTATGATCCTACATGCAATTATTATGAGAGAGGATAATATGGTTATAGAAATCTTCATGTTACTAAATTACCTCTCTTCATGTTGAGATTGATCTTGTTTCTTTCTTGTTCCTTGCATATGCTACATCTTGCTTGTCTTGGTAATTTGTTTTACTATAAAATGCCTATGCATAGGAAGTATGTTAGACTTAGATGTGGTTTCCATGTTCTTTATGATGCTCTCCTTATGCTTCAATTCTTGTCTTTCATGAGAGCATCACTAAAATCGTGCCTAGCTAGGGGCGTAAAACGATAGCGCTTGTTGGGAGGCAACCAAATTTTATAATTTGTTTGTTTTTGCTGCTGTTAGGGAATAAATATTGCATCTAGCTTCTGTTTAGATGTGGTTTCATGTTTTGTTTAGTGTTTGTGCCAAGTAGAACCTTTGGGAAGACGTGTGTGAAGTTTATGTGATCTTGCTGTGAAAAATAGAATCGTTAGCGCTTGCTAGAATGGTCATCAGATTCTACTGGAGCATGCCATTTAGTTGATTCTTATTGCAAATGATTAATATACAAATTCCTCACGTTTACCAATTTAGTTTGAATTTCTTGGAGTTACAGAAGTATGCGAAACCTGCAGATTACTACAAACTGTTCTGTTTTTGATAGATTCTATTTTTCGTGTGTTGTTTGCTTATTTCAATGCATCTATGAGTAGTATTTGCAAGTATGAACCATAGAGAAGTTGGAATAAAGTAGGTTTAACACCAATATAAACAAAGAATGAATTCATTGCAGTACCTTTGAGTGGTGGTTTGCTTTCTTATACTAACGGGGCTCATGAGAATTTTTGTCTAAGTTTTGTGTTGTGAAGTTTTCAAGTTTTGAGTACTGCTTTGATGGACTATGGAACAAAGAGTAGCAATGGCCTAAGCTTGGGGATTCCCATGGCACCCCAAGTAAAATTCAAGGACAATCACAAGCCTAAGCTTGGGGATGCCCCGGGAAGGCATCCCCTCTTTCGTCTTCATCCATCGGTAACTATACTTGGAGCTACATTTTTATTCACCACATGATATGTGTTTTGCTTGGAGCATAAATTTAGTTTATTTTGTTTTTCTTGATGTTTGAATAATATCCAAAGATCAGAAGTCCTTAAATGTTAGAGAGTCTTCACATAGTTACATAATTATTCAACTACTCATTGATCTTCACCTATATCTTTCGGAGTAGTTAGTTTTTGCTCTAGTGCTTCACTTATATCTTTTAGAGAACGGTGGTGGTAATATTTTGTAGAAATTGTTCAACTCTCATGCTTCACTTATATCTATTTGAGAGTCTATTAAAACAGCATGGTAATGTGTTTAGGCTATAAAACTAGTCTTCACATGATAGACATCCAATATCAATGTAGTAAAAAAAATCACACTAAGTGCACTGAATATAATGAGATGTTGGATGCTTGATAATTGTTTTGAGATATGAGGATAGTGATATTAGAGTCATGCTAGTGGAGTTATCATTAAATTGAGAAATACTTGTGTTAAGTTTAGTGATTCCCGTAGCATGCACGTATGGTGAACCGCTATGTGACGAAGTTAGAGCATGAGGTATTTGTAAAGTGCCAACCTTTGTGTGGAGGTCGGGGGCGCGCGATGGTTAACTCCTACCAACCTCCCCCCTAGGAGCATGCATTGATTGCTTTGTTTTGATGACTCGTAGATTTTTGCAATAAGTATATGAGTTCTTATGACTAATGTTGAGTCCATGGATTATACGCACACTCACACTTCCACCATTGCTAGCCTCTCTTGTACGGCGCAACTTTCGCGGGTGCCATAAACCCACTATATATCTTTCCTCAAACAGCCACCATATTATTCCTCAAAACAGCCACCATACCTACCTATCATGGCATTTCCATAGCCGTTCCGAGATATATTGACATGCAACTTTCCACCGTTCCGTTCATATGACACGCTTCATATAGTCATATTGCCAAGCATGATCATGTAGTTGACATCGTATTTGTGGCAAGGCCACCATGCATAACTTTTCATACATGTCACTCTTGTTTCATTGCACATACCGGTACACCGCCGGAGGCATTCATATAGAGTCATACTTTGTTGTAGTATCGAGTTGTAATATCGAGTTGTAATGAAAGTGTGATGATCATCATTATTAGAGCATTGTCCCATGGGAGGAAAGGCTAAATTAATAAAGCCCCTCCGCAAAAAAATTAAAAGAAAGGCCAAAGAAAAAAAGAAAGGCCCAAAAAAAGGGACAATTGCTACTATATTTTTTCCACACTTGTGCTTCAAAGTAGCACCATGTTCTTCATTGTAAAGAGTCTCATGCTTAGTCACTTTATATACTAGTGGGAATTCTCGTTATAGAACTTGGCTTGTATATTCCAACGATAGGCTTCCTCAAATGCCCTAGGTCTTCATGAGCAAGCAAGTTGGATGCACACCCACTAGTTTCTTTTGTTGAGCTTTCATACATATTTAGCTCTAGTGCATCTGTTGCATGGCAATCCCTACTCACTCACATTGATATCTATTGATGGGCATCTCCATAGCTCGTTGATACGCCTAGTTGATGTGAGACTATCTCCCTCCTTTTTGTCTTCTCCAAACTACCTCTCTATTCCACCCATAGTGCTATGTCCATGGCTCACGCTCATGTATTGCGTGAAAGTTGAAAGGTTTGAAAGAATAGAGTATGAAAACAAGTGCTTGGCTGAAATCGGGGTTGTGCATGATATGAATATATTGTGTGATGAAGAGGGAGCATAGCCAGACTATATGATTTTGTTGGGATAACTTTCTTTAGCCATAGTATTTTGAGAAGACATGATCGCTTTGTTAGTATGCTTGAAGTATTATTTTTTCTTATGTCAATATAGAATTTTATCTTGAATCTTTCAGATCTGAACATTCATGCCACAATTAAGAGAATTACATTGAGAAACTATATTGGTTAGCATTCCACATCAAAAATTCTGTTTTTATCATTTACCTACTCGAGGACGAGTAGGAATTAAGCTTGGGGATGCTCGATACGTCTCCAGCGTATCTATAATTTTTTATTGTTCCATGCTATTATTTATGAAGTCTTGGATGTTTAATGGGCTTTGTCATACACTTTTATATCATTTTTGGGACTAACCTACTAACCCAAAGGCCCAGTCCAGATTGCTTATCAAACGGAGTTCCAACGGAATGAAACCTTCGCGAGACATATTTTTGGAGAAAATCATGCACGGGAGACTTGAGAACCACGTCAGGGGAGCCACGAGGTGCCCACGAGGATGGGGGCGCGCCCCCCTGCCTCGTGGGGCCCTCGAGCGTCCCCCGGTGTCCTTCTTCCTCCTATATAAGTCTATGTACCCTGAAACCATCAACAACAGAGAGAAAACCCTAATTCCACCGTTGTAACCTTCTGTTCCCATGAGATCCCATCTTGGAGCCTTTTCCGGAGCTCCACCGGAGGGGGATCCATCACGGAGTTCTTCGACATCATCATCATCGCCCTCACCATGAGTTGTGAGTAGTTTACCACAGACCTTCGGGTCCATAGCTAGTATCTAGATGGCTTCTTCTCTCTCTCTGGATCTCAATACAAAGTTCTCCTGGCCCTTCGAGGAGATCTATTCGATGTAATCTCTTTTTGCGGTGTGTTTGTCAAGATCCGATGAATTGTGAGTTTATGATCAAGATTATCTACGAGAAATATTTGGTTGTTTTCTAAACTCTTTATGTGTGCTCATAATATCCTTGCAAGTCTCTTCGAATTATTGGTTTGGTTTGGCCTACTAGATCTATAGTTCTTGCAATGGGACAAGTGCTTGGCTTTGGGTTCAATCTTGTGGTGTCCTTTCCCAGTGACAGTAGGGGCAGCAAGGCACGTATTGTATTGTTGCCATCGAGGATAAAAAGATGGGGTTTACATCATATTGCTTGAGTTTATCCCTCTACATCATGTCATCTTGCTTAAGGCGTTACTTTGTTCTTATGAACTCAATACACTAGATGCATGCTAGATAGCGGTCGATGTGTGGAGTAATAGTAGTAGATGTAGGCAGGAGTCGGTCTACTTGTCTCGGAAGTGATGCCTATATACAATGATCATGCCTAGATAGTCTCATAATTATTCACTTTTCTATCAATTGCTTGATAGTAATTTGTTTACTCACCGTAGAAAATCGCTATCACCGTAGAATATCGCTATCATGATAGAAGCCACTAGAGAACACTATGGCCCCCGGGTCTATTCTCAACATATCAATCTACATCTATTTTACTTTTTACGCTTTTACTTTCTGTTCTTATAAACAAAAATATCAAAAATATAAACTATCATCTCTATCAGATCTCACTATCGTAAGTGACCGTAAAGGGATTGACAACTCCTTATCGTGTTGGCTGCAAAGTTCTTATTTGTTTGTGCAGGTGCGAGGGACTCGCGCGTGGTCTCCTACTGGATTGATACCTTGGTTCTCAAAAACTGAGGGAAATACTTACACTATTGTGCTGCATCTCCCTTTCCTCCTCGAGGGAATACAACGCAAGCTCGAGAAGTAGCAATGATCTCCATTATCATGATCTCCATCATCGTGTCTTCATGAAGTTGTCTCGCCAAACGTTACTTCTACTACTATGGCTAACGGTTAGCAATAAAGTAAAGTAATTACGTGGCGTTTTCAATGACACGCAGGTCATACAATAAAATAAAGACAACTCCTATGGCTCCAGCCGGTTGTCATACTCATCGACATGCAAGTCGTGATTCCTATTACAAGAACATGATCAATCTCATACATCACATATATATCATTCATCACATCCTTTTGGCCATATCACATCAAACGGCACATGCTGCAAGAACAAGTTAGACGTCCTCTCATTGTTGTTGCAAGTTTTTTACGTGGCTGCTATAGGTTTCTAGCAAGAACGTTTCTTACCTACGCCAAAACCACAACGCGATATGCCAATTTCTATTTACCCTTCATAAGGACCCTCTTCATCGAATCCGATCCGACTAAAGTGGGAGAGACAGACACCCGCTAGCCACCTTATGCAGCTAGTGCATGTAAGTCGGTGGAACCTGTCTCATGTAAGCGTACGTGTAAGGTCGGTCCGGGCCGCTTCATCCCACGATGCCGCCAAATCAAGATAAGACTAGTAGCGGCAAGTAATGTGACAGGATCTACGCCCACAACAATCTTGTGTTCTACTCGTGCATAGTAACTACGCATAGACCTAGCTCACGTTGCCACTGTTGGGGATTGTTGCAGAATAACAAAAAAATCCTACGCATCACCAAGATCCATCTATAGAGTTTTCCTAGCAACGAGAGGGAGGGAGTGCATCTTCATACCCTTGAAGATCGCGATGCGGAAGCGTTACAAGAACACGGTTGGTGGAGTCGTACACGCAGAGATTCAGATCGCGGTCGGTTCCGATCTAAGTGCCGAACAACGGCGCCTCCGCGTTCAGCACACGTACAGCCCGGGGACGTCTCCTCCTTCTTGATCCAGCAAGGGGGGAGGAGAAGTTGGGGAAGAGCTCCAGCAGCACGACGGCGTGGTGGTGGAGCTTGCAGTTCTCCGGCAGGGCTTCGCCAAGCTCTACGGAGGAAGAGGAGGAGTTGGGAGGGGAAGAGGGCTGCGCCAGGGAAGGGGTGTCGCTGCCTTCTCTCTCCCTCACTATATATAGGGGGAATGGGGAGGTGCCCTAGGGTTTCCCTAGGGGAGGGCGGCGGCCACAGGGGAAACCCTAGATGGGTTTGGGCGCCCCCACCCCTAGGAAACTTGCCCCCCAAGCCGGGAGGGGCGGCTGCCCTAGGGGAGGCGCCCCCACCTCTCCAGGTTACGTGAGATGGGGTGGGAGGGGCGCTCAGCCCCTTAGTGGGCTGATGTGTGTAGACCCTAGCGTCACCGAACCTTAAATGTGTAGACCCTACGGGTTCGGGAACCATGCAGACATGACCGAGATACCTCTCCGGCCAATAACCAATAGCGGGATCTGGATACCCATATTGGCTCCCACATGTTGCACGATGATCTCATCGGATGAACCACGACGTCAAGGATTCAATCAATCCCGTATACGATTCCCTTTGTCTATCGGTATAGTACTTGCCCGAGATTCGATCGTCGATATACAATACCTTATTCAATCTCGTTACAGCAAGTCTATTTACTCGTTCCATAACACATCATCCCATGACCAACCCCTTAGTCACATTGAGTTCATTACGATGATGTCTTACCAAGTGGGCCCAGAGATACCTCTCCGTCATAGGGAGTGACAAATCCCAGTCTCGATTCGTGCCAACGCAACAGATACTTTCGGGGATACCCGTAGTGTACCTTTATAGCCACCCAATTACGTTGTGACGTTTGGCACACCCAAAGTACTCCTACGGTATCCGGGAGTTGCACAATCTCATCATCTAAGGAAAGGATACTTGACATTGGAAAAGCTTTAGCATACGAACTACACGATCTTGTGCTAGGCTTACGATTGGGTCTTGTCCATCACATCATTCTCCTAATGATGTGATCCCGTTAACAATGACATCCAATGTCCATGGTCAGGAAACCGTAACCATCTATTGATCAACGAGCTAGTCAATTAGAGGCTCACTAGGGACATGTTGTGGTCTATGTATTCACACATGTATTACCGTTTCCGGATAATACAATTAAAGGATGAACAATAGACAATTATCATGAACTAGAAATATAATAATAACCATTTTATTATTGCCTCTAGGGCATATTTCCCACAATGTATTTAGGGGTCCTCAGGCGTCCTGGATGTTGAAGCTGGGCCATATTGTAGGCCGCGTGAAGAAGAAGCGGAAGACCCTCCCCCGTATTCGGTCTGGAATCTTATGTACGAAGAAGGGCAACAGTAGAGTCTGGATGTATCAATTACTTCCTCCCAAGTCACCCTTGTAACCCTAGCCCCCCTGTCATGTATATAAGTTGAGGGGTTTAGTCTGTAGGGGGGAGGATCATCATCATCACAATACCCCCGTAGGCTAGACTTTAGGGTTTAGCCATTACGATCTCGAGGTAGACCAACTCTTACAATCATATCCATCCATACTAATATAGCAGGAAGTAGGGTATTACCTCAATCGAGAGGGCCTGAACCTGTGTAAATATCGTGTCTCCAGCCTCCTGTTACCATCGATCCTCTAAACGCATAGCTTGGGCCACCCTACCCGAGATCTGCCGGTTTTGACACCGACAAGGGGGGTAGGCGCGCCCCCACCCTCGTGGGCCCCTCGTAGCTCCACCGACGTACCTCTTCCTCCTATATATACTCATATACCCTGAAAACATCCAAGAGCACCACCTATTTCCTCCGCCGCAACCTTCTGTACCCATGAGATCCCATCTTGAGGCCTTTTTCGGAGCTCCGCCAGAGGGGGAATCGATCACAAAGGGCTTCTACGTCAACACCATAGCCTCTCTGATTATGTGTGAGTAGTTTACCACAGACCTTCGGGTCCATAGTTATTAGCTAGATGGCTTCTTCTGTGACACCCCGAGACCGGTGCGCCAGGTGTCAGCCAGTTATTCGTCCTCGTTGCCATGTCATTTGCTTGTGTGTTGCATCTTGCCATGTCATCGTGTGCATTGCATCATCATGTTTTCAAAACTTGCATCCGTCCGAGTCTGCCCGTCCTCTCCGTTGTCCATTCTGAGCATAGACACACTTGCATGTGCCCGCAGCACCTCCGTATATTTATTTTATGAGTGGCCGGAAAATGTTCTCGGAATGGGATGAAACTTG
Organism: Secale cereale; assembly: GCA_902687465.1. Lineage (NCBI taxonomy): Eukaryota > Viridiplantae > Streptophyta > Magnoliopsida > Poales > Poaceae > Secale > Secale cereale. The sequence continues at coordinate 797,053,315 of LR738710.1, read as the reverse complement.
GCGTGTGGTCTTATTATAGCATAGGTAGACCGCCTGTCAAGTTTCGTCGCGTTCAGAGTTCGTTTGATAGCCCAACGGTTAACCGTGTTAACCGCTAGAAGCCTTTTCTCTTTTGGCCCAGCACCCCTTTCACAACAGCCCACAAGCCCATCCTAAGCCCCTCCATGCTATCGGTCGTTGGATCGTGATCGCGTGGCCGCAAACCGCTCCCCATTTGGACTCTCCTAGCTCCCTCTACCTATAAATAGGTGCCTCCCCTCCATTTTCGCGGATGAAACCCTAAAATCCTCCATCTCGCCCGCCGGACATGTTCGCCCGTCGCCGAACACGTCCGCGCCACCGCCCCGAGCCAATCAGCGAGCGATACCTGTCCTCGCCGACTCCCACTGTCGCCTTCTCTCTCCTCAGCGCCGCCGCCACCGCGCGGGCCCGCCGGGGGCCCGAGGCCGGCCCGCCCCTGGCCGCGCCTCGCGCGCCTCCTTCGCTCGCCTCCCCGCCACTGCGGTCCCGCCGCCGGCCGGAGTTTCACCGCCGGCTCCCTCCATCAGTGCCGCCAGCCGCCGTTCGATCGCCACCGGCCCGTGCCTCCGCCGTCGGCCCCTGCTCCACCAGCCGCCGCTCGGCATCCTCCACCGCGCCGCCCCGCCGGCGTCCGACCACCCCGCGCCGCCCCGCCGGCGTCCGACCATCGCGCGCTGCCCCGCCTGCGTCCCTCCACCACGACGCTCGCCGCCGTCCTCCGCCTTCGCCGGAGCGTGCTGCCGCTCGCCGCCGGCCGGATCCGGTGGGTGGATGAGATCCACCCACCCCTCCAACCAAACAGCCCCGCCCCAGATCTGCTCATCCCGATCGTCCACGTCCAGTTTTTCCTCATGGTATTTTTGGCTAAGTCTCAGAAAATAGTTGTTTTGATGCATTCTTTGGGTGGTTGTAACTTTTTGTGTGCTTATCCAAATGATGCATGTAATATGTCAAAATGATCGTGGTGACAAGCTCTTCATTTTGTTCCATTGTGGCATGCTTGATTGAGTTCATCTTGATACCCTAATCTCTGTTGCAAGAGTGATATATGTTTAAAACTGTTGTTAACTATAATTTTGTTGCATACTTGTGATGCTTGTAACTTGGTGCATGTTTATCCAAATGGAGCATATGAGATGTCAAAATGTTCATTGTGAAGTGCTCTACATGTTGGTTGTTGTAGCATTCATGTTAGGTGCCATCTTGCCATGATAATCTCTATTGCAAAAGTGCATGTGGATATTAAGTGCTGAAACTTGTTGTGAGATGTTGATTTGACTTTCTCATCGCTATTGATGTATTTGTATTCATGACACATGCCAATATGTTTTAGAAGCACAATCATATGGTCTCTGTTGTGGTGCGAACCACTTTCCATGATATGCCTTGAGGTGACTTAAACAAGCTTGTAAACATGACATGCCAATGTTGCTGTTTTATACTTAGTGAAAAAACTGCTAAGTCTGGAATCTGTTAAACCTGATGCTATGTTTGCTTGATGCCTCACTCAAATCCATGCTTGTTTTGGAGTGGCCAATGATCGTGTCTTGTTGTCCATGTTATGATCTATCCATCCATACCTTGGTTTGCCTATATGGACTGCTATAGCTTATTTATTTCTTGCTCTCAAGTTGCTATAAAATTTACCTGTAGGGTTTTTATCAGCATGATCAATTTGGTGAAGCTTGTTGTTATTGATCCATGCCTCCTATGGAGTTGCTCCCATGGAGTTGTTTGATGTATGTGATGTCTATTACATGTCCATGATCTTTATATACTTAGTATAGTTGATATGCTTGTTGTTTTGTGCCTCCGAAGGCAGCATCGTGATGATGTTTTGCCTTCCCGGATTTTGACTAAGTCTGGATAAATTTATTGCAACTTGTCATGCTTGTTTAAATGTGTTCCAGCAAGCTTTTGGGTGTGTTCTAAGTTCATGCTTGTTAAGTAACATGTCTATTTCACATCCATGCTTCTTGCTCCAAAGTTGCTATGTGGCTGTTAACTTCAGCTTTGCATTGTATCTTGTTTCGTGTGTATGTGTTGAACCGTTGCTCCGTTTTGAGCGTGACCTATATGAAACTTGTGTGATTTTGCATGTATAAGCATAATATCATGTTGTTTTCATGTTTGGAGTGTGTTTTATTGATGTTTGGGTGCATCTTGCACCGTTGACATGCTTGCCTTGTTTTGCTCATATCTTCTAGGCCGTAGCTCCGAATTAAACAAACTTTATATGAAACTTGACTAGAATTTCGTGTAGATCATCATGATGCATGTTAATTTTCTGTTTAACCACTTTAACTTAAAGTTTTTTCAGATCTGGACTAATTTCAAATTATGCATATGAGGACTTACCGGATTTGCTATGTGGTGATTCCGGCCTCATTTAAACTTGTTGTCTTGTGTTGTTCTTGTGTGCTTCATTCTTTACCATGAATTGCATCATATAGACTTGTCTTGCATCATGCTTGGTTGAGCATCTTGTCTTGTTCTTGTGGTGTGTGTTTACCTTGTGGTGTGTTTCTTCTCTCGCTAGTCTTTTCCGTTGCGATCGTGAGGATTCGTTCGACTACGCGTGGTTCTTCTTCAAGGCTTCTTCTTCGTCTTCTTCGTGGATTCGTTCTTCTTCCTTGCGGGATCTCAAGCAAGATGACCAACACCTTGGATACCTTTACTATCATTGCCATGCTTAGTTGTCTCGATGCTATCGTTATATGTCGCGCTACCCATCATTATTGTGAGCCCCTCTCCTTGTTGCCATGAAACCACTAACCTTTGACACCTTCCTAGAAAACCATTGTTTGGCTATGTTACCCGCTTGCTCAGCCCCTTTTATAGCTTTGTTAGTTGCAGGTGAAGATGAAGATTGATCCATGACGGATCTTGTTGTTGGAATATCACAATATCTATTATTATTATTAACACACCTATATACTTGGCAATGGGTGGAAGGCTTGGCCTTTTGCTCGGTGTTTTGTTCCACTCATGCCACCTTAGGAGACGATAAACCGGCATTATGTTCCTTGATTATTGCGTTCCTTACACGATAGGGTTATGATCTTTCGAAAGTCGTGCCCGCGGTTATGTGGAAGATTAGAATTTGTTAATGTCCGGTTGTAGAAAACTTGACAGAGGAACCGAAGTAAAACACACAACTGTGTGAGTAACCGTGATTGTCTCTTTTCACTTTGAGAAGAGAACACGGTGGGGTTATGTTTGACTCGTAGGTAGTTCAAGAACTTTAGCGATCACTACTAGTTGGCGACCGTTTGCGTAGAAGCTCATCTTATTCTTGTACTCGTAAGTAAGCCACCATATATTGCTTAGCGCTGCTGCAACCTCACCACTTTACCTCTTCCTACCCTTTAAGCTTTGCTAGTTTTGTTACCCATGGTTATGGGATTGCTGAGTCCTCGTGGCTCACAGTTACTACAACAAGAGTTGCATGTGCAGGTTTCCGATGACTTGACGCGAGAGCGATGTCCTTTGTGTTGGAGTTCTTTCTTCTTCTTCTTCTTCTTCAGTCTTGGGTTAGGTTCCGGGTCGGGAGCCTGGGATAGTAGATGGATGTCATTGTGCTTTTCATGTTTGCATCCGTAGTCGGATGTCTTGTATTGATGTTGTTGTATTCATGTGACTTGTATGTATTGTTGTATCCCCCATGTATGTATGTAATGGTACGATGTAATGATATCCATCTTGCTAAGCGCCCGAAATGCGGTTGTGCCCCAATTACGTAAGTGTCACGTGATCGGGATAGAATCGCATCTTGGGCCTGACATCCTCTCTCTCTCTTTGGATCTCAATACAAAGTTCTCCTCGATCTTCTTGGAGATCTATTCGATGTAATACTTTTTGTGGTGTGTTTGTCGAGATCCAATGAATTGTGGGTTTATGATCAAGATTATCTATGAACAATATTTGGTTCTTCTCTGAATTGTTATATGCATGATTTAATATCTTTGCAAGTCTCTTCGAATTATCAGTTTGGTTTGGCCTACTAGATTGATCTTTCTTGCAATGGGAGAAGTACTTAACTTTGGGTTCAATCTTGCGGTGTCCTTTTTGAGTGACAGCAGGGGCAGCAAGGCAAGTATTGTATTGTTGCGATCGAGGATAAAAAGATGGGGTTTATGTCATATTGCATGAGTTTATCCCTCTACATCATGTCATCTTGCTTAAGGTGTTACTCTGTTCTTATGAACTTAATACTCTAGATGCATGTTGTATAGCGGTCGATGTGTGGAGTAATAGTAGTAGATGCAGAATCGTTTGGTCTACTTGTGACGGATGTGATGCCTATATACATGATCATGCCTAGATATTCTCATAACTATGCGCTTTTCTATCAATTGCTCGACAGTAATTTGTTCACCCACCGTAAGATTTTCTATCTTGATAGAAGCCACTAGTGAAACCTATGCCCCCGGGTCTATTTTCAATCATATTAATCTTCCGTAAACTAGCTATCTTTATTGTTCTTTTATTTTGCAATCTTTCTTTTCAATCTATACAACAAAAATGCCAAAAATATTTATCTTATTATCTCTATCAGATCTCACTTTTGCAAGTGGCCGTGAAGGGATTGACAATCCCTTTATCGCGTTGGTTGCAAGGTTCTTAACTGTTTGTGCAGGTACTAGGGATTTGCGTGCAGTCTCCTACTGGATTGATACCTTGGTTCTCAAAAACTGAGGGAAATACTTACGCTACTTCGTTGCATCACCCTTTCCTCTTCAAGGGAAAAACAACGCATGCTTAAGAGGTAGCGCACTCCTTATTTCATAGTCCATCAAATCTTTACCCAAAACTTGAAAACTTCACAACACAAAACTCAACAGAAAACTCATGAGATCTGTTCGCGTAATAAATCAATTAACCACTTTAGGTACTGTTGTGAACTAATTCTAATTTTATATTAGTGTATATCTACTGTATTCTAACTTCTCCATGGTTCATACCCCTCGATACTACCGATAGCTTCACCAAAATAAGCAAGGGTCTTTTACATTTGTGTCCCTAACTGGAACCCACTACTCATATTTGCCCCTAATTTTGAAGACAGGTAGGTAGTTACTGTCTTCGGAATCATTGTGATCGGTGAGTTGTTCAGGACTCTATTGACCATCCTCCTGCTCGTCCTGCTCCAACGCTGGCTCTACGGGGTCTTCGGCTTCCCCCGGGTCCTTATTGTCTTCAGTGCCGGTATTAATTTCCTTTCCCCGACGCGATCCTGAGCAGCGCCATTGGCGTCGATGCTTAGGAGGTTCATCGACGGGCTTATCCTGCTATGGATCTTTATCGCTGTCGCTAGCTTTATCATTGGGTGTGTCCACAATGTATACGTCATAGGTAGAAGTGGCCGTCCATCATCCCGTGATGGGCGGGTTTTGACCTAGATCAGCTTCGACGTCGGGTCCATCCCATTGAAGTCTTCGAAAGCATAGTCTAGTACGTCGGTTAAGTCTTCGACCGTGGCTACCAAGTGGGTGGTGGGTGGGAATCAAAATTCCCTGATCTCAGCCCCCTGTTTTGATTGGGCATAGTTCGGTGGTGAATCCTCTGTGATGGTGAGAGATTGCAGCAAGTCTAGCGCCTCGTTTAAGAGCGCGAGCTGGATAGGAGTTTGGGGGTCTGCAGAACCAGGCTCGGCGATGACCGCTTGGTTGAGCCCGGAGAGTGGGGATCCCAAGAGTTCGGAGCTTGTAATTTGAGACGAGTCCGGTTTCCAGCGGCGGGGAGGGTCCCGCTCGATTCTAGGTCTGTGAGCGACACAATTGCCGTTGAGCCTCTACCTAAAAGTTTTATGGAGGGGGAGAGTCCCACGGGGTTTATCCTCCCGTGTTCAGACGAAGCGATCTGTTCCGGATCTAGGGCCAGAGTGATGGTGGGTGTTGACCCCTGGATGGGATCTGATGATAGATCTGAGGTGTCTTCAGCGTGCACGCAGGGAGCGACATCCGCGGGTGCGAACCCTTCGAAGATCAAGTCTCCTCGGATGTCAGCAACATTATTCAAGCTTCCAAACCTGATCTGATGAACAGGGGCGTAGCTGTCAACCTGCTCAAGGTGGCCATCCGAGTTGGCGCATAGCACGAAGACGCCGAACACGAAAAGCTGACTGGGAAAAAAATCTCCCCGTGGGTGGTCCCGTCGCTGATGACGAAGCGAGCCATCAATCCTTCTGTCAACAACACAACGGAACTCTCAATGAAAGCACCAATGTTGGTGTCAAAACCGGCGGATCTCGGGTAGGGGGTCCCGAACTGTGTGTTTGAGAATTGATGGTAACAAGGGACTGGGGACACGATGTTTACCCAGGTTTGGGCCCTCTCTATCGAGGTAATACCCTATTTCCTGCTTGATTGATTTGATGAATATAGGGTTACAAGAGTGGATCTACCTCGAGATCGTAATGGATGAACCCTAGAAGTCTAGCCTATGTAATTGTTGTTCTATCTCTACGGACTAAACCCTTCAGTTCATATATGCACCGGAGGGACCTAGGGTTGTACATGATCATCTTGCAGAGGAAGGAAACATTACACCCGGACTTTAAACTTGCCATTCTACAAATATAGGAGTCTTATCCGAATACGGGGGATAATCTTCTGCTGTGACCTTCATGGCCCACTAGTCCAGCCCATAACGGGTAATCCGGCCACCCGAGGACCCCTTAATCAAGGACTCCTCACTCGTCGCGGCTCATGTCTTTAGCTAAGCATTCGTTACCGTAGAAAGAATGTCTGCATCGCCAGGCGCAGCTCATCATTGATCGGTTTCCCCGCTCCCGTTCCAACACCGCTGCACCCCTCTGCACAATCAAGGTTGTGGCAGGGGTGTTAACAGCGCTGCTTGCGACGGTCGTGTTGCCTGTCGTGTCCATCCGTTCGCCGCGACAGAGGTGGCCACAGCGCCCGCAGTCGTAGGCGGAGGGATTCGATGGATAGGGGGATGGGGTCACCGCTCCACCCCTCCCTCTCTGGGAGCCATGGATGAAGAAGATGGACGAAGATCGATGTGCTGGCTGCTGCTTCAGGTTCTCACAAGCGACGCCTGTCAGGGATATTACTAGCAGGTATAAACCGGCTAGGGAGATCCAGATTATGGTAATGTAGTTGTGTAGTTAAAAACTCAGTAGAGGTTACGTCCCATGAAGGCTTAGGGCCCATGTGTAAAGTTTACGGTTTGTAAACCGTCCTATCATGTAACTTGAGATACATGGGAGAAAGAATAGAGACCAAGGCAGACACGATTATGAGCCGGCCTCGGGATTCTGTAAACCGGACCGGGCGTTGCCTCCTATATAAAGGAACGACCCGGCGACGGTTCAGGGACAAGCAATGATCCGTTAAGAGACAGGCAAGCAATCTGCTCCCTGTTCATCGACGCCCAAGTAATACCAAACCAAACTAGACGTAGGCTTTTACCTTCATCGAAGGGGCCTAACTAGTATAAACCCTTTGTGTCCTTTGTGTGATTTTAACCTCTTCAAGCTAACCCGTGCGATGGTTCCACAACTAAGTCCGCTAAACCGGACATCTGCCGTGCTAATTCCATGATAGTTGGCGCCCACCGTGGGGCTTTCGCACGATGGTTTCGAGTTCTTGAAGGGCAGCTTTGAAGGACTCAAGGGCTACGCGGTCGGCCGGATGACCAAGAGTCGCCGCGGCCGGATCTACATCGACGACGCAGGCTGGGGCCCGGAGGCCGATTCAATTAAATACGGGTACCGGGTTCCCTTCGGCGGCATCCACGTCTTCATCGGCAAGATTGGTGAATCAGGACCTGAGCCGGACATCTTCCCCAACGTCGTCGAGCCGGCTCAGCGTGCGAGATCGGCCCGGATTCAGCCTGCCGCGAAGCGCGTTTTCGTTGGAGCAATACATGGAGTCCAAGCCGAGGACGGATCGGATTCTGGTGGTGAGACAGTTATCTATTCCGACGATGAATCTTCATCCAGAGATACCGAATCCTTATATCTGTTGCGGGACGGCCGGTCCGAGGGTGTGTCCGACGGGGATAGTATTCCGGACCCCTTTGATCTGCCAAACTGGGTGGCTGTCTTTATGGCCGGATCACAATCTACGCCACAGCCCACGGTGACCGGGGCGTTCATAGCTGGGGCAGTGGGGAGTGGCCAAGCTCCCTCGCCCGCTGACGCTCTATCCGCCTTAGTAGAGGAGTTGACAACACGGGCAGTAGCATTGGTGGCTCCTGCTGACAAGGCGCAGCACGATGCAGAAATCCTTCAGCTGAAGGGCCGGATCGAACAAGCTAGAGAGGATCTAAATGCAGAGAAAGCTATAATAGCAACAAGGCAGGCAGAGCTGGATTCTCAGGCCTTCCAGCTCAGGATGGATCAGGCCTCTGCGCAGGGAGTAAGGAATATAAGGTATCAGACTCATCTACCGCCGGTCTATGAGGCGATGAATCTCTTTGGGACGCCAGGAGCGGGAGCCAGCACTAATCCGGAGGTAAACCGGAGGGGAGCCCCAGTGACAGGTGAACCGGTTCAACAACCCACTGCGGAGCAAGGTCGACGGGTTATGCCCACGCCTCACATCTCCACTCCTCCTGGCCACTACTCAAACCCCCTGGATAACATTGTCGCTGCCGCTTCACGCCTGGCCGCTTTACCCATTGAGGGGACATCCCCCATGGCGATGGAAGCACGCAGGGTCAAGGATCTACTCGACACAGCATTGACACAGCAGTAGGCATACTCCTACAGCAGGGAGAGACTTCATTCAACACCCCGCCACAGCCGGAGTTATACTAGGCATTGGGATGAACCGGAGGTGTCCAGTAGTGAACGGAGGCGACACCATCACAGACAGGATAATCCGGCAGGCGCAGAGGCACAAGCCCAGGAGGCGGTAAACCGGGCTAGACCTACGGCCCGCGAGGAGATCTGCCAAACGACGCCGGTTCACACAACCACAGCAGAGACGGGAGTCACGGCGAGTTCCTTTGGAGTGTAGTGTCTTATTCCCGCTTTACGAAGCGTGAGATTACCCAGGGACTTCAAGGGTCCACGTAACGTGCCTAACTACACAGCAGATTTGGCTCTAGAGGCTTGGATCGAGAGCTATGAGATGGCTATGGAGATGCTGGACGTAGATGGAGTGGCATGCGCAAAGTATTTTACCATGATGCTTGAGGGCTTGAGGGTACAGCCCGGACCTGGTTAAAGGGCTTACCGCCTAACTCCATCAGATCATGGGGTGAGTTGCGCCGCCAGTTTATTAAAAAATTCAAGGACACGTGCAAACAGCCAATGTCAGTGGTAGACCTAGCGGCATGTATACAAGGAGAGCAGGAGCCTACGAGTGCATGGGTGCGGCGAGTGTCAGAAATTTTACACTCTTCGAACGGTATCAGTCCCAGTACGGCGATAGTAACACTGGAAAACAATTGCCGGTTTGAATCTCTGAAGTTGAAGCTGGGACGGCTCAAGCGGAATTGTAATGACATGGGAACTCTCATGAGCGCTTTGGTAAAATATGGGGACTCTGATAACACTAAGTACCCAGAAGCGGATGGGGATAAATCCAGAAAAGCAAATAAGCCTGGTAAACCAGCGCAGGCTAATCCGGTCGGAACAAATTTCAACGGTAAGCGAAAGGCAGAGGGTGGCTCTGATGTGGCCAACACCAGAGTTCAAGGAAACTTTCAATGCAACAAGGGTAAACCGCCTCCACAGAGCGGCGGAGGGTTCATTAATCTGGAGCGACATTTGAACGAGCCTTGCCCGAAGCACACCACAGAGGAACACCAAGCTAAACACACATGGGGGGAATGCCGGGTCATGATGGAGGCCATGAACCGGGCCAGATTCAACAATGGACCGCCGGGCGGCGGTTCAGGCCCCGGGTTTCATGGTCCGGGTCACCAAGGTAATGGCTCCGGATCATGATATCATGGCAGCAACAATGGTACAACCAAGGCAATCATCAATATGGTCAGGGCGGTTACAATAACCAAGGCAACCATCAGTATGGTCAGGGTGGTTACAATAACCAAGGCAACCAACAGCAGGGCCAGGGTAATCACAACAACCAAGGCAATCAGCAGCGTCAGCAGCAGCAGCAATCCGGATATCGGAGTAATCCGAAGGAGGTGAGTAGTGGGCAATACCATGTGTTCACCACGAGTTTGTGCAAACGAGATCAGAAAATTAAAAAGCAGGCGGTTGATACGTCTCAAACGTATCTACTTTTCCAAACATTTTTGATATTGTTTTGACCTCATTCTTGCATGATTTCAACTAAACTAACTCGGACTGACGTTGTTTTCAGCAGAGCTACCTGTATGGTTTTATTGTGTGCAGGAAAACGGATTTTTAGGTGTCTCAGGAAATTCCACGAAAAATCACAGAAAATCCACGCACCCGAAGGAACCTGGTGCCAGAAGAAGGGCCAGAGGGCGGCCAGGGGGGCCCCAGGCGCCCTGGTGGCGCGGCCCACCCCCTGGCCGCGCCGGGAGGCCGCCTGGGTGGGCCCCACCTCCCCTGGTGCCCTACTTTGACCCATATTTTAGCTCGTGACGGCGAAATCCCAGATCAGAAGTTATTTTCCCAGTTTTCGTCGCGGAGCCGCCGCCACCCTCTGTTCTTCTTCGGGAGGGCTAATCTGGAGGCTAATTTGGCCTCTGAAGAGGGGAGATCATCGTCATCGTCATCATCATCACCACTCCATCCTCCCTCCATGACTTCTCCTTCCATGTGTGAGTAATCCCCTGCTATAGGCGAAGGGGATGGTAGGGATTGTGTCGTGGAATTAACACGTCAGATGTCCGGTTTAGCGGACTTTAGTGGTGAGGCCGCGCATCTATGTAGTAGCTTGAGAGGGGTTGAGCGGAATCGAGAGACGCGATGCAAGACACGGATTTAGACAGCTTCGGGCCCCGGGAAACATCATCCGGTAATAACCCTACGTGCTGTTTGAGGCTAGGTCCCATTATGATCCTCGTGGTATCACCGGTAAACCGGCTCTCTGTGTCTAGCCCTAAAGATTGTTTCTTCTAACCTGTCCCCCTTTTGGGGAGCCCTGCCCCTCCTTATATATGTTGAAGGGGCGGGTTTACATGACTAGTCCTAGTAGGACTAGGATTGATCTATTACAAGGAGTCCTAGTCTTGCTTCCTTAATATGAGAATATTCCTTATCCTTTCTTCATAAACCGGCCCACTATTAATATAAACCGGCCTTCTGGGCCTTGGGCCTTGTCATCCATGATCCGCCTGCAGGGTTACCAATAACTTGCCAAATGTAAACCGTCTTAAGTAAAATACCAAGTCCGGCCGGGTTATAATTCCGGCCGGTTCATACCGCGGGGTATATCCCCGACAGATTGGATGAGTTAGATCATGTAATAGTTTATCAGATCGTTGGGGGCATGTTGCCTATCATCTACTATGGTGTTTATCATCTTTGCTTCAACTTGTTATTCTTAATGCTTGACACTTAGGGCCCGAGTGCCATGATTTCAGATCTGAACCATATGTGTTTGCATTAATATATTTGTGTTCTTGATCCTATCTATGAGTTGTTTGCACCTATTACGGTTCGGAACCGGTAATCCCAAAAGTGACAGTTTGGGACACCAAAGGGGATGGTCCGTAGTTTGAGGATTACATGTATTTGATACGTCCAAAACGTATCTATAATTTCTGCTTGCTCCATGCCTTTTTTGTGTGATATTGCTATGATATTTATGCACTTCCATACACTTTTGATCATATTTGGATTAACCTACTAATTGTTGCAAAAGTGCACAATGTTCTTGTTTTACACTTTATTGTGTAGGAATTACTTGAAAATTGACAAAAACGCAAAAGGAGTCATATTGGAGTAGGACTCTGACTTTCCTGAAATATGTCTGAGAACGTTTTTTAAAGATGGTCACGTTCCTGCCCGAAGACGACGTCAAACGGAAAAAGTCTGGTTGCGAAAGTTGTGGGGAATTTCGAGGCGATACTTCTGGATATAAAATTCGTCCAAATCGGAGTCCGGACGGCCGAGTAAAGCCCGTTTTACTTAGGCCCAAAATTTGATGACGGGAATCCGAGAGTCTATATAAAGACAGGAAACCTAGGTCACCAAGGGCCACGAATTTTCCTCCTCCCGAGCCGCCGTCTTGGAGGGGAGGACCAGCACCATTGCAGCACCATCCACAAGGAAGAAGGGGGGCCAAGGAGCCGCTGCCCCCTAGGGCCGCCGCCGCCCCCTAGGACCGCCGCCGCCGCCGCGCCCCCAAGGGCCGCCTCCGTGGCTGCCGCCGGCCGTCCCCTCCTCGCGGGGCTGCACCTCTCCATCAAAACCATCATCAACCTCATCCTCACCATGTCCATGTGTGAGTAGTCTTCTCCGGGGCCGAGGGCTCGTACGTGTAGCTATGTGGTTATCTCTCTCTCCCATGATGTGATCTTCGTTGTGATCATAGGCTATGTTAATCTAGGGTGATCCCATGATATTTCCCCTTCCTCTATGTATTGGATTGATGTCCTCACTTGTCTTTATCTAGTATAATCCCCGAGACCAAGGTGACAGCGGTCTATTGGACATGGATTAGAAAAATATTTTCATGAGTGATTTCCTCTCTTGTGTGTTGATTGAAGATTGAGAGTCTCTTGGTGCTTGCCTTTGACTATCCTTTAGATATGTTGTGGTGATTGTGGGACTCTCTTTGGATGGCCGCGGTGACATTGGGAAATCCTTAGATTGAGAACTACGAACTTTGAGGTGTGCTTTTGTAGCCCTACATAATTCTCGTCCTCTCTTGACCACGAAGGAATGACCTCCGGGTGCGTCTCCATTGCATGTTTTATGGGAAATATCATGTGGTTCGATTATGTTAATGTTGTTGGGAGTTGCCTCTAGTGAAAGTATGATCCCTAGGCCTTGTTTCCACCATTGCAATACCATTTGTGCTCACGTTACCACTTGTTTGGTTGCTGCACTTTTTATTACAGATTTATATTACTTTGTTTTGCCATCCATATCACTTGCCATTTAACATCTCTTCGCCGAACTAGTGCACCTATACATCTAAAAAGTGTATTAGGTGTGTTGGGGACACAAGAGACTTCTTGTATCTTAGTTGCAGGGTTTCTTGAGAGAGACCATCTTCAACCTCTACTTCCCTGAGTTTGATAAACCTTAGGTCATCCACTTGAGGGAAATTGTTGCTGTCCTACAAACCTCTGCGCTTGGAGGCCCAACATAGTCTACAAGAGTAGAAGCGTGTGTAGACATCAAGCTATTTCTGGCGCCGTTGCCGGGGAGGTGAGTGCTTGAAGGTATATCTTTAGATCTTGCAATTAAATCTTTTTGTTTCTTGTTTTTATTTCACTAGTTTTGCTTAATGGAAAACAACAAAAATATGAGAGAGCTTTATAAGCTCTACCTTGAACTTGGACATGATGTGTTTGAAGAGAAAATTAAAAAACCTTTGGAACTTTATTATTTGCATAACAATCATGATGGTGGTGATGTTATTAGTATGTTTCTTTTTAATATCAATATTGCTAATGACATGGAAAGCTCTAAGCTTGGGGATGACACGTTTGATGAACATGATATTTTTAGTCCCCCAACTTTTGAAGAGAAAATTTACTTTGATGATGCTTTGCTTCCTATATATGATGATTACAATGATAAATGTGAGCTTTTCAGTCCACCTACTATTGAGGATAAAATTTATTATGATTATGATATGCCTCCTAAATATGATGATTACCATGATGGTTATGATTGCTTTACTCTCACTATTCCTAATAAGAAAGATTTTGCTTATACGAAGAGTAATGATACTTTTATGCTTTTGGATCATGGAAATAATGCCTTATGTGATAGTTATATTGTTGAGTTCATCCATGATGCCACTGAAATTTATAATGAGAGAGGGAGACATGGTTCTAAATATCTTAATAATAAGAAGTTTCCTCTCTTTATGGTGAATATTTTGAAGTTATGCTTGTTTTGCCTTCCTATGCTAGTTGCTTTATGCTTCAATAATTTATTTTCTTACAAGATTCCCATGCATAGGAAGCATGTTAGGCTTAAATGTGTTTGGTATTTGCTTCTTGATGCTCACTTTTGTTCTTCAACTCTTATTCCTACGAGAGCATCATTAAAGTCTTAAGCCTATCTTTATGGCTATAAAGAAAGAGCTCTAGGGAGACAACCCTTGTTATCTTTGCTTTCAGCTTGTCCTTTCAGTTTTTAGTGGTCTTGATGTTTGTTACTACTGTAGCAACATCATTGTATCTTTATTTTTCAGCTTTGTGCCAAGTGTAGCCTCTGATTGCAAGAAAGTTCAAAAGTTGTGACGTGCTGTCCAGGAAACAGATTCTGTCCTTCGACAGAAAAATTCGTATAAAATCACCAGATCATCTTTTTGGTCTGAATTTTTTCGACAACGTGCTCTATACAATTGTCCTTTGGGCGTCTGTTCTGAGTTTTTTGATTTGAGTTGCAGAAGTGCCCTGAAAAAATCATTTACTAGCTGCTGGTCTGTTTTTCACAGATTCTGTCATGTTTTGCCTTTTCTTCGTTTTGCAAACCTTGAGCTTGCTTTTTCTTTGCAAAAACCTTTTGGCAATCTTTAGAAACAGTAGACTTCAAGAATATCCTTATTTCCAGCAAGGAAAAATTATTTTGTTAAGGGTACTAACCTTGCTAATCAGATTATGATGAGTTATGTATGAAGGGAGTTTTCAAGTGTGCGAGGGAAGATGATAAAAAGATTCAGGAGTGTCAAACGCTCAAGCTTGGGGATGCCCCCATGCACCCCCAAGAAATATTCAAGAAGACTCAAGCGTCTAAGCTTGGGGATGCCCCCGTGCATCCCCTTCTCCATCAACAATTATCAGTTCGTCTTTCGTTCCACTATATTTTTATCACTTCATGTGTTATGTGCTATGCTTGGAGCGTCTTGCTTTTAGTTTTCCTTTTTAGTTTTCTTTAGCTTTGCTTGCTGTTCATAACGAGTTGGAACTCAGCTTTCTTTGTGTGGGAGAGAAACACGCTCCACTTCAACCTAGAACATAACAAAGAATTTTCATGTCTATCCTTGCTGTGTGTGTTCTTTGTCTTTCAATAGCTACTATCATGTTTAGCTCTTAGTTTTCATGCTTATCTTTTTAAAGAGCTTTTGTTTAGTTGGTCGCTGGAACTCTCTTTAGTATCATGCTTATCTTGTTAAGAGAGTTGGCTTCTGTTGCACTGGTTGATATGTCCATGATAAAAATGCTATGTGCAGAATGGTGCTTAGTAGTTCATGTTTTCTTATGGTGAGTCTCAAATAGCTGGTGGGTTCACAATGTGTTATTGGAGTACCAACATGATTTGTTTGTCTATGATGTGGATGGTCTAGTGATATCTTCCTCCGAGAATTTATTTTGATTGACTTGGCATATGCTCACGCATATTTAAGACTGTAAAGAAAGTCTGTCAAGCCTTGATGATCTTTAATTTCTGAGTAGCGATATAACTTTCATGCCTGATTCAATGTTGCTTTGTCGCTCTGCATGATTATGACCGTCATTGCTATTTTAGTTGGTCGCTCCCAGTCTTTTGCTAACCTTCGCCTGTACTAAGCGGACTGACTGCTTGTGCATCCAAAATCTTTTAAACCAGTTATGCCATATGAGTCCACCATACCTTCCTATACATGGTATTTACCTCCCATTCCTAACGAAGACTTTCATGTACCATCTCGAAATTATTCAAAAAAAGCATTTCTGTTTTGTGCCTCTGTTTTAGTTCATGAGGAAGTAGTAGTTAATTCATGATTTTTTATAAGTTGGACAAGCTTCACCCCGGGATTGCATGTCTAATGTGCAAACCCATAATACGAGAAGGAACTGGCATAGAGTGCGCCCGGCTCATTAAAAAAATAATACAACAAACATACCGTCCTTCACGCTTTGTTCATGAGAAATCAGAAAACTTTGGCAGTGATAAACAAAGGAGATTAAGAGGATGTGATCGTCCTCATTCGGGAGCCGTTCCTCGAAACTTGTCCAGCTCAAGAAGTGATTGGGTTATCTGCTAGCATTCGTTGACGAAACATGCATATTCTAAGAAAAATAATTTTTACTTTTGTTTTTAAAACCAAGAGCTCTTGTACATGCTTTGTCTTTGTTTCCGACCACGGGTTTTCAACCTTGCCAACAAAAGCCACGGTTCGAGAGTCTCCACCTTCTTTAAAGCACCAACTATTGAGAGCATGATTGTCATTCTGAGTGTAATGTGCATTGTCCCAAAGTACCATTGTCTTTTGCATGATTATGATATCTTTTATTCTGAAATCATTGTATCTAGTCATCACTTAAACCTTGGAGGTGCCCCTGCATTTATGTTTTGCTTCACTAAAGGGGGCAAGCGAGATATCACTTTGTCATATTTGCACACCATGCTCACAACAAATCTATTGAGTGCTTCAGTATCATATTGTAAAACTTTCAGTTCTTTGTGATTTTCTCATTAGGCAACTTAATTACTACAGATTCATTATCTCAGTAAGCATTTGTCATGTGACTGTGAAAAATTCTTATATGGTTAATAGCATGTCACCACAGAAATTATGCTTGTTATCATTTACCTACTCGAGGATGAGCAGGAATTAAGCTTGGGGATGTTGATACGTCCAAAACGTATCTATAATTTCTGCTTGCTCCATGCCTTTTTGTGTGATATTGCTATGATATTTATGCACTTCCATACACTTTTGATCATATTTGGACTAACCTACTAATGGTTGCAAAAGTGCACAATGTTCTTGTTTTACACTTTATTGTGTAGGAATTAGTAGGAAATTGACAAAAACGCAAAAGGAGTCGTATTGGAGTAGGACTCTGACTTTCCTGAAATCTGTCTGAGAACGTTTTTTAAAGATGGTCACGTCCCGGCCCGAATACTACGTCAAACGGAAAAAGTCTAGTTGCGAAAGTTGTGGGGAATTTTGAGGCGATGCTTCTGGATATAAAATTCGTCCAAATCGGAGTCCGGACGGCCGAGTAAAGCCCGTTTTACTGAGGCCCAAAATCTGATGACGGGAATCCGAGAGTCTATATAAAGAGAGGAAACCTAGGTCACCAAAGGCCACGAATTTTCCTCCTCCCGAGCCGCCGTCTTGGAGGGGAGGACCAGCACCATTGCAGCACCATCCATAAGGAAGAAGGGGGGCCAAGGAGCCGCTGCCCCCTAGGGCCGCCGCCGCCCGGAGGGCCGCCGCCGCCCCCTAGGGCCGCCGCCGCCGCACCACCACCAAGGGCCGCCGCCGCCGCCTCCGTGGCTACCGCCGGCCATCTCCTCCTCGCGGGGCTGCACCTCTCCATCAACACCATCATCAACCTCCTCCTCACCATGTCCATGTGTGAGTAGTCTTCTCCGGGGCCGAGGGCTCGTACGTGTAGCTATGTGGTTATCTCTCTCTCCCATGATGTGATCTTCGTTGTGATCATAGGCTATGTTAATCTATGGTGATCCCATGATATTTCCTCTTCCTCTATGTATTGGATTGATGTACTCACTTGTCTTTATCTATTATAATCCCCGAGACCATGGTGACAGCGGTCTATTGATCATGGATTAGAAAAATATTTTCATGAGTGATTTCCTCTCTTGTGTGTTGATTGAAGATTGAGAGTCTCTTGGTGCTTGTCTTTGACTATCCTTTAGATATGTTGTGGTGATTGTGGGACTCTCTTTGGATGGCCGCGGTGACATTGGGAAATCCTTAGATTGAGAACTACGAACTTTGAGGTGTGCTTTTGTAGCCCTACATAATTCTCGTCCTCTCTTGACCACGAAGGAATGACCTCCGGGTGCGTCTCCGTTGCATGTTTTATGGGAAATATCATGTGATTCGATTATGTTAATGTTGTTGGGAGTTGCCTCTAGTGAAAGTATGATCCCTAGGCCTTGTTTCCACCATTGCAATACCATTTATGCTCACGTTTACCACTTGTTTGCTTGCTGCACTTTTTATTACAGATTTATATTACTTTGTTTTGCCATCCATATCACTTGCCATTTAACATCTCTTCTCCGAACTAGTGCACCTATACATCTAACAAGTGTATTAGGTGTGTTGGGGACACAAGAGACTTCTTGTATCTTAGTTGCAGGGTTGCTTGAGAGAGACCATCTTCAACCTCTACTTCCCTGAGTTCGATAAACCTTAGGTCATCCACTTGAGGGAAATTGCTGCTGTCCTACAAACCTCTGTGCTTGGAGGCCCAACATAGTCTACAAGAGTAGAAGCGTGTGTAGACATCAGTATCCATTGAGTTTATTGCTTTGTTCCGGTGCTCTTTGACAGGAGCACCTTAATCTCCATAAGTTCCTTTTGGCCCCGTTCGTAGCGGCATGGTAGGACAAAAGATGTTGTGCAAGTTCTTATTGCAAGCACGTACAACTACCTACGGGATACATGCCTAATGTTTGATATTCGCCTAGATGATCATTACTTTTCCGTGTGCCTTGCCCCAAGTTGAAATCATGATATATCTCATCCATGCAGCGCCCAACCATCCGTCTCCCTAGCCTACAGTGTTTTAAATCCTGCTGCTTACTAGTTGCTACATTTGCTATTTACTTTTGTTGTTTACTTTTACTATCACTATCATCACTATCATATCACTGTTACCACTTATCTTTTGTTGCAAGTAAGTATATTTCAGGTGCGGTTGAATTGACAACTCAACTGTCAAAGCTTATAAATACTCTTTGGCTCCCCGTGTGTCGAATCAATAAATTGGGTTATTCTTACCCGCGAAGACTATCTCGATCCCTTACGGTTGAGGGATATCAAGTACCGTTTTCTGGCGCCATTGCCGGGGAGCATAGCAATATTTAAAAGTCTACTTGAAGTATCCTACCTGCTGCACTTCATCCGCTATGGGTAAGAAAGGAGACCCTAAGGTTCCGATCTTACTATCCACTACAAGAAGAGGTACTGTTCTGAGCACTAGTGCTACACTTGATTCACCTTCTGTTATGAGTAAGTTTGCCTCACCGCCACCACATGATGCTCCTACTGAATCTGTTACTATGTCTGATACTCTTGATGATGCTTCTACTATTCTTGATGATATTAGTTCACTTGGTTATGCTCTTGAGAAACAGATCGCTGCTGCTGCAAAAAAGTCTGGAATTGAAATTTCTGTTACTCGCTACCCTATTGGTGAAACTTACGATTATCCTGATTTGAGTAAACTCAAGGAGAGACTCCTTGATGATGATTACTATATGCTTGATGAAGATTTATGCAGGGAACAGACAGAGTTTGCCGGCTCTGACCCTGAAGTTATTAAGAAGCTGTTTGAAAAACAATCTTTGAAGAACAAAACCGTTCCTGATCCTGAATTTGCTACATCTCCTATATGCAGTGATGATCCTGATTATGATTTCTCTGTTGATCTTTCACTTATGCCTATGGTTGAAGCTGACCCCTTTTATGGCAGAGAAAATGATGATGCTATTGCACACCTGACTAAACTCGGTGAGTTGGGTGGCCTGTTTACCACGGATGAGAAGATACGATACTTTTATGTGACCAAGCTTCTTCCTTTCTCCTTGAAGGAAGGTGATAAAGCATAGTATGATTCACTCCCATGCGATTCCATTAAGAGTCCTCAAGACTTAGCTCACTCTTTTGTTGATAAGTACTTTCCTGCTCACATGCGACATGCTGCTTTACAAAGGATTTATAACTTTAAACAGTTGTAGGATGAGCACCTCCCTAAAGCTTGGTGGAGGTACTATAGTCCTAAGAACGAATTAATCGATATATTTTATGCTGGTCTAACTGATGAATCCAGGTCCTATTTGGACAGTTGTGCTGGTTGTGTTTTCAGGAAAAGAACACCGGACGATGCAGAGGATTTGATGGGCAGGATTGCCAAAAACCATGAAGATTGGTCCGTCCCTGAACCACCTCCACCACCAAAGAAGAGGGGCATGTTTGTTCTAAGCCCCGAAGATATGCGAGAAGCAAAGAAGTCTATTAAAGAGAAAGGTATTAAAGCTAAAGACGTGAAGAATCTACCCCCTATTGAGAAGCTGTGTGAGCCTACCACTCACCCTCCTATGGTAGAGGTACACTCTCTTTTAGATTTCAACGCAAGTGACATCCCTCATGGTAAGCCTCCTGATCAATGTTTAGATGAGTTTGATAATTTTATTGTGAAACAAAATCATTTTAATGAGAGGATACAAAGGCAATTGCATGATAATTCCCTTGCTATCAAAAGTTTGCTTGATGTTTTAGGTAGAACAGTTAATGATGTTCAATGTCTTGTGAAGCATTTTCATATGGTTCAAACTCAGCTTGAACAAATTTCTAACGTGCAAAAAGATTTGCTTGCTAACAATGCCAAACAAGATGATTTGCAGGCCTTCGGGATTAAGACCCGAGGAGGAACTAGCACTCAAGATCCTCTCTATCCAGAGGGGCATCCGAGGAGAATCGAGCAAGATTCTCAAATGCAGGAAGAATAAATTGTTGGCTCTCCAAAAAAGAAGAAGAAGAAACACAAGGAGACTGACAATTCCAATGATCCTATTACAGATGAAGAGCCAGCTGTTGATCCCAACAGTGTATCTATCTCCGATGATGAGACTGAAGACGGTGCTGAACCTGAAGGTAAGGATAATGAGAATGATCCGCCTGAAGTTCGAGAAGAAGAAGCACCTGACAAACGTAAGAGGTACACTAGAGAAGACTTCATCGCAAGAAAGCATGGGAAGGAAAGAGAACCATGGATACAGAAACCCATGCCCTTCCCAGGTAAGTCCATCAAATCTAAAGAAGAAGAGCATTACAATAAGTTTTGTGAGTGGATTAAACCTCTTTTTCTTCAAATCCCTTTGACTCATGCTATTAAGTTACCTCCCTATTCAAAATATATGAAAGATATTGTCACTAATAAAAGAAAAGTTCCTAATGAAGCAATATCTACTATGCTTGCTAACTACTCTTTCAGTGGCAAGATTCCTGAGAAGCTCGATGATCCAGGTATACCCACCATTCCTTGCTCCATAAAGAATAATTATGTCAAAACTGCTTTATGTGATCTTGGAGCAGGAGTGAGTGTTATGCCTCTCTCTCTTTACAAGAGGCTTTGTTTAGAGAAACTAATTCCTACAGATATCTCTCTTCAGATGGCTGACAAGTCAACCGCCGTTCCGATAGGTATTTGTGAGGATGTTCCAGTAGAAGTTGCTAATTGTTTGATTCTTACTGATTTTGTTGTGCTTGACATGCCCGAGGATGGGAGCATGTCCATTATTCTTGGTAGACCTTTTCTTAACACCGCAGGTGTTATCATTGATTGCAATAAAGGGAAGGTTACCTTCAATGTGAATGATAAAGAACACACGGTGTATTTTCCAAAGAAGACCGACATGAGACATGGCCTCAACTCTATAGAAAATATCGAGACCGTAAAGATTGGAGAATGGGACTGTCCACTACATGTGCATCACAAATACAAAACTATTATGGTGGGGACAATGTCCATCAAAGTAAAGGTTCAGTGATTACTTCGTAAGAGGTGAGACTTTTTGCTCTATATATCGCCTGTTTGTTGGTAAGACTTGATCAACCTTACTAGTAAACATGTTTTATATAGATGAAAAGTTGAGCTTGTTATGTTTTCATTTGTTTTAGTTTTTGTTCTCCTTGCTGTACCAAGTGTTTATGTTTTGAAGCTTCACAATACTAATCACTGCCTTAAGTTTTCAGAGAGTTATTCAGCTTTTTGAACTTTGAAAAATTTTCAACAGTGAAGTTTTCAGAAAAATTCCAGAAAAATTAAAATAAAAATTTCCATGTCGGGAGTGACCCAGAGGTACCTGGGGCCAGCCAGGGGGATCCACCAATGGCCCAGGCGGCCAGCTAGCGTGGCCTGCCCCCTGGCAGCGCCCACAGGGCGCCTGGGGCCCACAAGGCCCCCCTCTAGGTGAGTCTTCTTCCTCCCTCTCTCTTTCTCTCAGAAAACACGAGTTCTCCACTTGTTCTTGTGTTCTTGCTGGTCTTGGAGGCGATTCTTCGATCTCTCTCTACAGCCTATCATTTGAGCTGAGATTTTGAACAAATACTTCCTGGTATGTGACTCCTCCACCCCTCCAATTAGATTTTAGATTGGTGGCTTCATTTGTGAGTATTTAGTATTCTTGGTGCTGTATAGATGAGCTTGCATGCATGTGTAGAAAGTTATTTTCCAAGTTTTGATGCAAGTTTATGCCTTGGGCAAGTGAGTTGAGTAGTTTGCCTTAACTCACCTTGTTTTAATCCTTGTTTTTGTAATTTGTCAAAAATTTCAGAAATGAGTTTGTTAGGAAGGGCAAAGGGGTGTCTTGAGAAGAGGAGGCCCACACACTTCGATCGAGTTACTAGAGCCGCAGCTTCACCCTCGACTGCTAGGGTGAGCTACAATGAAGATCATGTGCCCCTGGAGTTGTTGGAAGACACAAGTCCAGCACGTGCTATGAAATTTCCATGTGATGAATTCCTTGAAGCTGCGGGAATCAAGGATGAGTTTTATAATCTTTGTGCTAATGCAGGTCTGACACGGCTCGTCACGTGCCGTGTTACTCAGTATCAAAAACTCACCTCCAGTTTCATTAACAGTTTTAGATATAATCCTGATTCAGGTGCTATTGAGTTTAAAATTTACAATGATCTTATCACCATGACTTTGGGAAAGTTTTGTGAAATAATAGGTGTGCCGAACGTTGGGAGGACGGCTAGGATGACCTCTCAGCCCTCCGAGCTGAAAACCGTCTTTAACTCTCTTTGCAGCATGGGTACGAGGGATATTCATCGGTCAAAGATCTCCAGCATCTTATTCCCTCACCTCAGGTATTTTGCATATTATGTTGCTAGAGGGGTGCTAGCTCATGATAACACGAGCAACACTTCTGCGCCGGATATTGCTATCCTGGCAGCCGCCCTCTCAGGGAGGTCTGATTATAATCTGGGTGCCTTAATTGCTCGACGCCTTGCTATGAACGGTAACAAGGGAGACTTATATGGTGGCGTTTATGCCACACTTATCTTAGAACATCTTGGAGGCACCCCACACCCTGATGATAATCCTTTTACTTATTTAAGCTTTGATCTTGCTGCTATGAAAAGGCATAAGTTTGTTACCATGACTTATGAGCTTGATAATCTTGTTTATATCTTGCATTTCGGAACTACCGCGGAACGCGAGATCCGTCTACCTGCACCTCTTTTGTTTGATTTTTCTCGCAGGAACGGATGGTCCTTTGATGTTATCCAGTTCGTTGAGTTCATGGCCCAACATCAATTTCATAACCCCGTGGAGGGGGTTGTGCCCGACGAGGAGGAGCACGGTGAGTTACCACCTTTTCAGGAAGAAACCGCCACCGAGTTTGGTGAAGGGTCTTCCTCTGCTTGGCGTACGGACCCTTCCTCGTGGGAGACTCCGAGGAGTTCGGTGTACGCGCCAGCATCCTTCTATGACCCTTGGACTCACCACCATACCCCCGGAGCAGGAGGCTCCTGGGGGCAGTAGCTGCTACCAACTTAGGCCAAAAGCCTAAGCTTGGGGGAGTACGTGCCCCTCTCACTTTTCCATTGTATTATCCGTTTTATTCGCTTGGATCTTTTCGAGGTTTTTGCCCGTTCTTCTTTATTATTTCTTTCTTTGCAAAAACAACAAAAAGATTTTCTCATTCTTTTGCTTTCGTTCAACCTTTGAAATAATCCAAAAAGATTTCCTTTTTCTCTTTAGTTTGCTTTGTTTTCAGAGTTCAGCTCGAGTCCGTGATGGCATTTAATTATATTTCCTACGTTCGATCGTGCAAGTGACGAGGCAGTAATGACGAAGATCGGCTGAAGGGAAGCAACAAGGAAGACCGGTATGAACTCTTCTTGTTTCTAATTTTGTACATATGACTGTACTTATGATCTAGAGACCAGCTTGTAGCGACATAGTGCTATGTTTCGATGCTCTTCCAGTGGTTCATGCTTTCCTTGTGGCTAGTCTCGAATAGCTAGAGTATATAATGTGTTATTGAAATGATTTACATGCATTGCACTGCTCATAGTCTGGTATACTAAGGTGGTATTTCCCTTTGGAGAATTTTTGGATTGACTTGGCACATGTTTACACATGTTTAAGATTAAAAAGTCTGCTCTGCCTTGATGATCTTTGAGTTTTAGAATAGTTATACCACTTTCATGCCCGATTCAATGTTGCTTTGTCGCTCTGCATGATTATGACCGTTATTGCTCTCTGGTTGGTCGCTTCCCAGTCTTTTGCTAACCTCCACCTATACTAAGCGGACTGACTGCTTGTTCATCCAAAATCCTTAAAACCAGTTTCGCCATATGAGTCCACCATACCTTCCTATACATGGTATTTACCTGCCATTCCTAACGAAGACTTTCGTGTACCATCTCGAAATTAATCAAAAGCATTTCTCTTTTTGTGCCTCTGTTTTAGCTCATGAGGAAGTAGTAGTTAATTCATGATCTTTTTAAGTTGGACAAGTTTCACCCCGGGATTGCATGTCTAATGTGCAAACCCCTAATACGAGAAGGAACTAGCATAGAGTGCGCCCGGCTCATAAAAGATAATACAACAAACAAACCCTCCTTCACGCTTTGTTCATGAGAAATCAGAAAACTTTGGCAGTGATAAACAAAGGAGATTAAGAGGATGTGATCGTCCTCATGCGGGAGCCGTTCCTCGAAACTTGTCCAGCTCAAGAAGTGATTGAGTTATCTGCTAGCATTCGTTGAAGAAATATGCACCTCTCAAAAACATTTTTTACCTCTGTTTTTAAAAACCAAGAGCTCTGGTACATGTTTAGTTTTTGTTTCCGACCACGGGTTTTCAACCTCGCCATCAAAAGCCACGGTTCGAGAGTCTCCACCTTCTTTCTTCAAAGCACCAACTAGGAGAGCATAATTGTCATTCTGAGTGTAATGTGCATTGTCCCAAAGTATTACATTGTCTTCTGCATGCTTGTGATATTAATTATTCTGAAATTCTTAGTTCTAGTCTCCTTTAAAACTCTGAAGGAGTTTCTGCATTTATGTTTTGCTTCACTCATGGAGGCTAGCGAGATACCACCCTAATATGCTCAAGCTATGTGCAATGTAATCTTGTCTTGATTTTCGGTGGTATATTATTTACTTTTAGGTATTTGTGATTGGTCACTTGAAAGAAGGATTGCTCCGTGCATTGTCCTCATAGCATTATTTCAATACTTGCTAGACTCTTTTCATAGTACATGCTTATATACATCTAATGAAGCAAAAGAGTTTGTCAAAGTTTTCTTTGTTGCGTCCAGTTCGTTGAACTGAATTGCTTGAGGACAAGCAATATGCTAAGCTTGGGGGAGTTGATACGTCTCAAACGTATCTACTTTTCCAAACACTTTTGATATTGTTTTGACCTCATTCTTGCATGATTTGAACTAAACTAACCCGGACTGACGCTGTTTTCAGCAGAGCTGCCTGTATGGTTTTATTGTGTGCAGGAAAACGGATTTTTAGGTATCTCAGAAAATTCCACGAGAAATCACAGAAAATCCACGCACCCGAAGGAACCTGATGCCAGAAGAAGGGTCAGAGGGGGGCCAGGGGGGCCCCAGGCGCCCTGGTGGCGCGGCCCACCCCCTGGCCGCGCCGGGAGGCCGCCTGGGTGGGCCCCACCTCCCCTGGTGCCCTACTTTGACCCGTATTTTAGCTCATGACGGAGAAATCCCAGATCAGAAGTTCTTTTCCCAGTTTTTGTCGCGGAGCCGCCGCCACCCTCTGTTCTTCTTCGGGAGGGCTAATCTGGAGGCTGATTTGGCCTCCGGAGAGGGGAGATCGTCGCCATCGTCATCATCATCACCACTCCATCCTCCCTCCATGACTTCTCCTTCCATGTGTGAGTAATCCCATGCTGTAGGCGAAGGGGGTGGTAGGGATTGGATGAGTTAGATCATGTAATAGTTTATCAGATCGTTGGGGGCATGTTGCCTATCATCTACTATGGTGTTTATCATCTTTGCTTCAACTTGTTATTCTTAATGCTTGACACTTAGGGCCCGAGTGCCATGATTTCAGATCTGAACCATATGTGTTTGCATGAATGTATTTGTGTTCTTGATCCTATCTATGAGTTGTTTGCACCTATTACGGTTCGGAACCGGCGATCCCAAAAGTGACAGCTTGGGACACCAAAGGGGATGGTCCGTAGTTTGAGGATTACATGTATCCATTGAGTTTATTGCTTTGTTCCGGTGCTCTTTGACAGGAGCACCTTAATCTCCATAAGTTCCTTTTGGCCCCGTTCGTAGCGGGATGGTAGGACAAAAGATGTTGTGCAAGTTCTTATTGCAAGCACGTACAACTACCTACGGGATACATGCCTAATGTTTGATATTCGCCTAGATGATCATTACTCTTCCGTGTGCCTTGACCCAAGTTGGAATCATGATATATCTCATCCATGCAGCGCCCAACCATCCGTCTCCCTAGCCTACAGTATTTTAAATCCTGCTGGTTACTAGTTGCTACATTTGCTATTTACTTTTGCTGTTTACTTTTACTATCACTATCATCACTATCATATCACTGTTACCACTTATCTTTTGTTGCAAGTAAGTATATTTCAGGTGCGATTGAATTGACAACTCAACTGTCAAAGCTTATAAATACTCTTTGGCTCCCCGTGTGTCGTATCAATAAATATGGTTATTCTTACCCGCGAAGACTATCTCGATCCCTTACGGTTGAGGGATATCAGCGGTCCACACAGTTGAACCGGCAATACCATGCTTCCTGCGCTGGTCGGAACAACCTATTGTGTGGAGCAGAGAGGATCACCCACCGCGGGTCAATAATCCGGGCCAATTGGCCTTAGTGGTGGCACCACAGGTGGGTGGCTACAAATTCACCAAGGTTCTCATGGACAGCGGCAGCAGCATCAATATCTTATATTACGAGACTTTCCGTCGCATGGGGCTGACGGACAAGAAGCTAAGACAATCAAACACAGTATTCCATGGAGTAGTGCCAGGTAAATCAGCTTACCCAGTTGGGAAAATTGACCTAGAATTTACCTTTCGAGATGAACATGATTCCAGGTCAGAGACGATAACCTTTGAAGTGGTAAAGATCTGGAGTCCATACCATGCGCTATTTGGGCGGCCGGTTTGCGCTAAGTTTACGGCTAGACCGTGCTATGTTTATCTACAGCTCAAGATGCCGGGTCACAAGGGAACCATCACGGTTCATGGAAGTCGCAAGATCGCATTGGAGTGCGAGGAAGGAGATGCTGCTTATGCAGAGGCAGTGTGTGCTACGGAGGAATTAAAATTTTATAAAGACAATGTTGATCCGGCAGATATGTCCCCGTTGAAGAAACCAACTACAGAGCATGATCCGGCGTTGAAGTTTAAATCGGCAGAGGAAACCAAGCAAGTCGACTTTGTGCCAGGTGACTCATCCAAGCAGTTCACTATCAGCGCTAACCTTGACCCTAAATAGGAAAGCGCGCTCATCGAGTTCATCCGTGAGAACCGGGATATCTTTGCATGGAAACCTTCTGACATGCCAGGTATACCGAGGGAACTCGCTGAGCACAGTCTTAATATTGATCCGAAATTCAAACCGGTCAAGCAATATCTGCGCCGCTTCAATGAAGAAAGGCGCAAGGCTATAGGTGAAGAAGTGGCCAAGCTGTTGGCTGCAGGGTTCATAGTTGAAGTATTCCACCCGGAGTGGTTGGCTAATCCGGTGCTGGTGTTAAAGAAAAATGGAAAGTGGAGAATGTGTGTGGATTACACAGACCTAAACAAAGCTTGTCCAACCGATCCTTTTGCTCTCCCTCGTATTGATCAGATCATTGATGCTACGGCGGGATGTGAGCGGCTAAGTTTTTTGGATGCATATTCAGGATATCACCAGATCAAGATGGCAGTTAAGGACCAAGAGAAGACAGCTTTCATAACTCCTTTTGGTGCCTTTTGCTACGTATCTATGTCTTTCGGGCTCAAGAGTGCCCAAGCAACTTACCAGCGTTGCGTACAGAACTGTCTTAAGGGGCAGATAGGAAAAAATGTTCATGCCTATGTGGATGACATCGTGGTGAAATCAAGAAAGGAGGAGACATTGATAGAGGACCTCAAGGAAACCTTTGATAACCTTCGGGCCTATAAAATGATGCTTAATCCGGAGAAATGCGCTTTTGGTGTTCCGGCGGGCAAGCTCCTTGGCTTCTTGGTGTCGAACAGAGGAATAGAAGCCAATCCGGAGAAGATCAAGGTAATCACGTCCCTGGCCAAACCAGCTTGCATCAATGATGTTCAACGTATCGCCGGCCGGATTACAGCTTTGAGCCGATTTATCAGTCGCCTGGGGGAGAAGGCAATTCCGCTTTATCAGATGCTAAGAAAAACAAACCGGTTCATATGGAGCGAGGAAGCAAATACTGCGTTTGAGGATTTAAAGCGGCAATTGGCGGAACCACCGGTCCTTGCCGCCCCCGTTGATAAGGAGCCGCTGCTGTTATACGTGGCCGCCAATGCACGGGCAGTTAGCGTGGCAATTGTGGTCGAGCGCAAAGAAGCAGGAAAGGAGTATCCGGTTCAACGTCCGGTTTATTATGTTAGTGAGGTTCTCATTGAATCCAAGCAAAGGTACCCACATTGGCAGAAGCTGGTATATGGCGTGTTCATGGCAAACCAGAAGTTGAAGCATTACTTCCAAGGCCACCCAATAACTGTCGTCAGTTCAGCTCCGTTGGGGGATATAATCCAGAATAGAGAAGCCACTAGCAGAGTCGCAAAGTGGGCCATTGAGCTTAGCCCACACGGATTGAAATATGTACCACGCACCGCTATCAAATCACAAGCGTTGGTAGACTTTATCAATGATTGGACAGAGCTGCAAGCACCAGAGGAAAAGCTGGATCATACATATTGGACTATTCACTTTGATGGTTCAAGGCAGTTAGAGGGCTCGGGGGCTGGAGTTGTGTTAACTTCCCCGCGAGGTGACAAATTTTGCTATGTCCTCCGTCTAATGTTTCCTTGTACTAATAATGCAGCGGAATATGAAGCGCTGCTTCATGGCCTGCGGATGGCTAAGGAGATGAACTTGAGCCGGGTTAAGTGTTTTCGTGATTCAGACTTAGTGGCACAGCAAGTATCCGGTAAGTGGGATTCTAAAGACCCTCTCATGGCAGCCTACAGACGAGAAGTTGAAGCGATCGCAGGATATTTCAAAGGATATCAGGTGGATCACATAGACTGGCGGAAGAATGAAGCGGCCGATGCTCTAAGCCGGCTGGGCTCTCATCGTAAACCGGTGCCACCGAATACCTTTTTGGATGAGCTACACAGTCCATCAGTTCAGGTACCGTCGGAGGAGGATTTGGCTGTTCCTGATCCGGAAGCGCAGCTTCTTGCAGCACTTCATGTTATTCCGGATTGGACACTCCCTTACTTGGCATATCTAAGCCGTGGAGAATTGCCAGATGATGAGATTGAGGCAAGGCAGATAATCCGGCGATCAAAATCCATGACAATTGTAAATGGGGAACTTCACCATCGCAGTGTTTCCGGAGCATTTCAGCGGTGTGTGTCATCCGAGGAAGGCTGTGACATCCTTCGATAGATTCATGAAGGGGATTGTGGTCAACACGCCGGTTCAAAATCCTTGGTTGCTAAAGCTTTCCCACATGGGTTCTATTGGCTGACGGCCCATGCTGATGCAGAGGATCTGGTCCGGAAGTGCGATGCTTGTCGGAAATTTTCACGGCGTGCTCTTGTTCCGGCACAGGAGCTGCGGATGATACCAATTACTTGGCCGTTTGCGACTTGGGGGCTTGATATGGTTGGGCCTTTTAAACGATCCCAATATCAAAAAACTCATCTGCTGGTTGTTGTGAATAAGTTTACGAAGTGGATTGAAGCAGAGCCTGTGAGCAAGTGTGATGCGGCAACAGCGGTTAAGTTCATCAAAAAGGTAATTTTCCGGTTTGGCTTTCCACACAGCATCATCACAGACAATGGCACCAATTTATCTAAAGGAGAGATGGAAGAGTTTTGTCAACGGGAGCATATTCGCCTAGATGTATCTTCTGTAGCTCACCCTCAATCCAATGGTCAAGCTGAAAGGGCCAATCAAGAGATTTTGCGAGGTATCAAGCCCCGACTTATGACTCCCTTGCAAAGAACACCAGGATGTTGGGTTGAGGAGTTACCTTCTGTCCTCTGGAGCATCAATACTACGCCGAACAGGTCCACAGGTTATACACCTTTCTTCATGGTGTACGGTGCTGAAGCGGTTCTTCCAAGCGATATCCGCCATGATTCACCACGAGTGACGGCTTATGTTGAAGCAGCCAATGAGCAGGCAAGACAGGACAGCTTGGACCGGCTAGATGAAGAACGTGACATAGCAGCAGCACGATCAGCGATTTATCAGCAGGACTTGCGCGGATATTGAAGGAAATATGCCCTAGAGGCAATAATAAAGATGTTATTTATATTTCCTTATATCATGATAAATGTCTTTTATTCATGCTAGAATTGTATTAACCGGAAACTTAGTACATGTGTGGATACATAGACAAAACAGTATGTCCCTAGTATGCCTCTACTAGACTAGCTCATTGATCAAAGATGGTTATGTTTCTTAGCCATAGACATGAGTTGTCATTTGATCAACGGGATCACATCATTAGGAGAATGATGTGATGGACTAGACCCATTCGTTAGCATAGCACTATGATCGTTTAGTTTTACTGCTATTGCTTTCTTCATGACTTATACATGTTCCTATGACTATGAGATTATGCAACTCCCGAATACCGTAGGAACACCTTGTGTGCTATCAAACGTCACAACATAACTGGGTGATCATAAAGATGCTCTACAGGTGTCTCCGAAAGTATTCGTGGTGTTGGCATAGATCAAGATTAGGATTTGTCACTCCGAGTGTCCGAGAGGTATCTTTGGGCCCTCTCGGTAACACACATCATAATAAGCCTTGCAAGCAAAAAGACTAATGAGTTAGTCACGAGATGATGTGTTACGGAACGAGTAAAGAGACTTGCCGGTAACGAGATTGAACTAGGTATAGAGATACCGATGATCGAATCTCGGGCAAGTAACATACCGATGACAAAAGGAACGACGTATGTTCTTATGCGGTTTGGCCGATAAAGATCTTCGTAGAATATGTAGGAGCCAATATGAGCATCCAGGTTCCGCTATTGGTTATTGACCGAAGATGAGTCTCGGTCATGTCTACATAGTTCTCGAACCTGTAGGGTCCACACGCTTAACGTTTGATGACGATCGGTATTATGAGTTTATGAGTTTTGATGTACCGAACATAGTTCGGAGTCCCGGATGAGATCACGGACATGACGAGGAGTCTCGGAATGTCCGAGACATAAAGATTGATATATTGGACGACTATATTCGGACACCGGAAGTGTTCTGGAAAGTTTCGGAATTTACCGGAGTGCCGGGGGGGTTACCGGAACCCCCCGGGGGAATGGTGGGCCCTGGTGGGACATAGGGGGAGAGAGAGGGCAGCTGCCAGGAGGTGGCGCGCCCCCTCCCTAGGAGGAATCCGAATAGGACAAGGGGAGGGGGCGCGGCCCCTCTTTCCCTCTCCCTCGCCCTCTCTTTCCTTCCCCCTTCTTCCTTCTTTGGTAGTTCCTACTAGGAATAGGATTGCAATCCTATTCCAAGTAGGATTGCAGCCCTAGCCGCACCATAGAGAGCCGGCCTACCTCCCCCCTTGCTCCTTTATATACGGGGGCAGGGGGCACCCAAAGACACACAAGTTGAATTGTTCTAGCCGTGTGCGGTGCCCCCCTCCACAGAAACACACCTCGGTCATACCGACGCAGTGCTTAGGCGAAGCCCTGCGCCAGTAAATACATCATATCCGTCACCACGCCATCGTGCTGACGAAACTCTCCCGTGAAGCTCAACTGGATCAAGAGCTCGTGGGACGTCATCAAGCTGAACGTGTGCTGAACGCGGAGGTGTCGTACGTTCGGTGCTTGATCGGTTGGATCGCGAAGAAGTTCGACTACATCAACCGCGTCACTTGACACTTCCGCTTCCGGTCTACGAGGGTACGTAGACACACTCTTCCCTCTCGTTGCTATGCATCTGGTAGATAGATCTTGCGTGATCGTAGGAAAATTTTAAAATACTACGTTCCCCAACAGTGGCATCATGAGCCAGGTCTATGCGTAGATGATATGCACGAGTAGAACACAATGAGTTGTGGGCGATACTAGTCATACTGCTTACCAGCATGTCATACTTTGCTTCGGCGGTATTGTGAGATGAAGCGGCCCGGACCGACATTACGCGTACGCTTACGCGAGACTGGTTTCACCGTTATGAGCACTCGTTGCTTAAAGGTGACTGGCGGGTGTCTGTCACTCTCACTTTAGCTGAATCGAGTGTGGCTACGCCCGGTCCTTGTGAAGGTTAAAACAGCACATACTTGACGAAACATCGTTGTGGTTTTGTATGCGTAGGTAAGAACGGTTCTTGCTAAGCCCATAGCAGCCACGTAAAACTTGCAACAACAAAGTAGAGGACGTCTAACTTGTTTTTGCAGGGCATGTTGTGATGTGATATGGTCAAGACATGATGAGTTATACGGTTTTGTATGAGATGATCATGTTTTGTAATGTTATCGGCAACTGGCAGGAGCCATATGGTTGTCGCTTTATTGTATGAAATGCAATCGCCATGTAATTGCTTTACTTTATCACTAAGCGGTAGCGATAGTCGTAGAAGCAATAGTTGGCGAGACGACAACGATGCTACGATGGAGATCAAGGTGTCGCACCGGTGACGAAGGTGATAATGACGTTGCTTTGGAGATGGAGATCAAAAGCACAAGATGATGATGGCCATATCATGTCACATATTTTGATTGCATGTGATGTTTATCTTATTATGCTTCTTATTTTGCTTAGAACGACGGTAGCATTATAAGATGATCCCTTACTAAAATTTCAAGGTATAAGTGTTCTCCCTGAGTATGCACCGTTGCGAAAGTTCGTCGTGCCGAGACACCACGTGATGATCTTGTGTGATAAGCTCTACGTTCAAATACAACGGGTGTAAGCCAGTTTTGCACACGCAGAATACTCGGGTTAAACTTGACGAGCCTAGCATATGCAGATATGGCCTCGGAACACTGGAGACCGAAAGGTCGAGCGTGAATCATATAGTTGATATGATCAACATAAGATGTTCACCATTGAAACTACTCCATCTCACGTGATGATCGGACATGGTTTAGTTGATTTGGATCATGTGATCATTTAGATGACCGAAGGGATGTCTATCTAAGTCGGAGTTCTTTAATTAATATGATTAAATTGAACTTTAATTTATCATGAACTTAGTCCTGATAGTTTTTTGCATATCTATGTTGTTGTAGATCAATGGCCCGTGCTACCATTCCTTTGAATTTTAATGCATTCCTAGAGAAAGCTAAGTTGAAAGATGATGGTAGCAATTACACGGACTGGGTCCGTAACTTGAGGATTATCCTCATTGCTGCACAGAAATATTATGTCCTTGAAGCACCGCTAGGTGACAAGCCCCCTCCCGCTAATGTAGACGCTTTGAACGTCTGGCAGTCGCGGTCTGATGACTACACGATAGTGCAGTGTGCCATGCTTTACGGCTTAGAACCGGGACTTCAACGACGTTTTGAACGTCATGGACCGTATGAGATGTTCCAGGAGTTGAAGTTAATATTTCAAGCAAATGCCCGGATTGAGAAATATGAGATTTCCAATAAGTTCTATAGCTGCAAGATGGAGGAGAATAGTTCTATCAGTGAACACTTGCTCAGAATGTTTGGGTACTACAATCATATGACTCAACTTGGTTGCAAAGTTGATGAGGATAGTGTTATTGATAGAGTTCTTCAATCACTGCCACCAAGCTATAAAGGCTTTGTGATGAACTATAATATGCAAGGGATGCAAAAGACAATTCCCGAGCTCTTCGCTATGCTCAAGGCTGCGGAGGTAGAAATCAAAAAGGAGCATCAAGTGTTGATGGTTAACAAGACCACTAGTTTCAAGAAAAAGGGCAAGGGAAAGAAGGGGAACTTCAAGAAGAATAGCAAGACAGTTGCTACTCCCACGAAGAAACCCAAGTCTGGAGCCAAGCCTGAAACTGAGTGTTTCTACTGCAAGGGGACTGGACACTGGAAGCGGAACTGCCCCAAGTATTTGGCGGATAAGAAGGATGGCAAGGTGAACAAAGGTATATGTGATATACATGTTATTGATGTGTACCTTACTAATGCTCGTAGTAGTACCTGGGTATTTGATACTGGTTCGGTTGCTAATATTTGTAACTCGAAACAGGGACTACAGATTAAACGAAGATTGGCTAAGAACGAGGTGACGATGCGCGTGGGAAATGGTTCCAAAGTCGATGTGATCGCCGTCGGCACGCTACCTCTACATCTACCTTCGGGATTAGTCTTAGACCTAAATAATTGTTATTTGGTGCCAGCGTTGAGCATGAACATTATATCTGGATCTTGTTTGTTGCGAGACGGTTATTCATTTAAATCAGAGAATAATGGTTGTTCTATTTTTATGAATAATATCTTTTATGGTCATGCACCCTTGAAGAGTGGTCTATTCTTATTGGATCTCGATTGTAGTGATACACATATTCATAATATTGAAACCAAAAGATGCAAGGTTAATAATGATAGTGCAACTTATTTGTGGCACTGCCGTTTAGGTCATATTGGTGTAAAGCGCATGAACAAACTCCATAGTGATGGACTTTTGGAATCACTTGGTGCTTGCGAACCATGCCTCATGGGCAAGATGACTAAAACTCCGTTCTTCGGAACTATGGAGCGAGCAACAGATTTGTTGGAAATCATACATACTGATGTATGTGGGCCAATGAGTGTTGAATCTCGCAGCGGGTATCGTTATTTTCTGACCTTCACTTATGATTTGAGCAGATATGGGTATATCTACTTAATGAAACACAAGTCTGAAACATTTGAAAAGTTCAAAGAATTTCAGAGTGAAGTAGAGAATCATCGTAACATGAAAATAAAGTTTCTACGATCTGATCGTGGAGGAGAATAGTTGAGTTACGAGTTTGGTCTTCATTTGAAACAATGTGGAATAGTTTCACAACTCACGCCACCCGGAACACCACAGCGTAATGGTGTGTCCGAACGTCGTAACCGTACTTTATTGGATATGGTGCGATCTATGATGTCTCTTGCCGATTTACCACTATCGTTTTGGGGTTACGCTTTAGAGACAGCTGCATTCACGTTAAATAGGGCACCATCTAAATCCGTTGATACGACACCTTATGAACTATGGTTTGGCAAGAAACCAAAGTTGTCGTTTCTTAAAGTTTGGGGCTGCGATGCTTATGTGAAAAAGCTTCAACCTGATAAGCTCGAACCCAAGTCGGAGAAATGTGTCTTCATAGGATACCCAAAAGAGACTGTTGGGTACACCTTCTATCACAGATCCGAAGGCAAGATATTCGTTGCTAAGAATGGATCCTTTCTAAAGAAGGAGTTTCTCTCGAAAGAAGTG
The DNA here is from genome assembly GCA_902687465.1 of Secale cereale. Classification (NCBI taxonomy): domain Eukaryota; kingdom Viridiplantae; phylum Streptophyta; class Magnoliopsida; order Poales; family Poaceae; genus Secale; species Secale cereale. Next base: position 797,017,657 of record LR738710.1, on the reverse strand, counting down.
AGTGGGAGGAAAGTAGAACTTGATGAGGTAATTGTACCTTCTCCCGAATTGGAAAGTAGTACATCATAGAAAATTGTTCCAGTGATTCCTACACCAATCAGTGAGGAAGTTAATGATGATGATCATGAAACTTCGGATCAAGTTTCTGCTGAACGTCGTAGATCAACCAGAGTACGTTCCGCACCAGAGTGGTACGGCAACCCAGTTCTGGAGATCATGTTACTAGACCATGATGAACCTACGAACTATGAGGAAGCGATGATGAGCCCAGATTCCGCAAAATGGATTGAGGCCATGAAATCTGAGATGGGATCCATGTATGAGAACAAAGGGTGGACTTTGGTTGACTTGCCCGATGATCGGCAGGCCATCGAAAATAAATGGATCTTCAAGAGGAAGACCGACGCAGACGGTAATGTTACTGTTTACAAAGCTCGACTTGTTGCGAAAGGGTTTCGACAAGTTCAAGGAGTTGACTACGATGAGACTTTCTCACCTGTAGCGATACTTTAGTCTGTCCGAATCATGTTAGCAATTGCCGCATTTTCTGATTATGAAATCTGGCAAATGGATGTCGAAACTGCATTCCTGAATGGATATCTCAAAGAAGAGTTGTATATGATGCAACCACAAGGTTTTGTCGATCCAAAAGGTGCTAACAAAGTATGCAAGCTCCAGCGATCCATCTATGGACTGGTGCAAGCATCTCGGAGTTGGAATATACGCTTTGATGAGGTGATCAAAGCATATGGTTTTATACAGACTTTTGGAGAAGCCTGTATTTACAAGAAAGTGAGTGGGAGCTCTGTATCATTTCTAATATTATATGTGGATGACATATTATTGATTGGAAATGATATAGAATTTCCGGATAGCATTGATGGGCCTCGAACCCCTCGTTGGTTACCCCAAGTGGAAGGTGTAAGATGCAGTATTGTAGAAGTGTTTTCTCTTAGCAAAGATGCCAAGGATCGAATCCCCAGAGACTCCTAGGTTCAACAAGTAGGTGTCAACTGCTACGGCACCAGATTAGTAGCAATCAACGTGGACCTGCACACAGATACAAATAACTTTGCTCCCAACGAGTACAGAGAGGTTGTCAATCCCTCCGGCCTTGTAGTTCACAAAGGATTAAAAGCAATGATAGTAGTGATAGATAGTGTTTTGCAATAGTAGATAATAACGAAAAGTAAATAGTGGATGTGATCAATGATGGTAATATGGACCGGAGTCTCATGATGTTCACTAGTGATGTCTCTCTCCCAAAAGACGATAAAACAGCTATGGGAGGTAAACAAATTACAGCTGGGCAATTGACAGGACCACGAACGCAAACCAATGCTGACTATATTGCAAGAAAGGTTAAGGTTCAAAGCATGGGCGGTACACCAAAGTAAGTAGACCGAAATCCATCAATATCTACTACTAATCATCCACCTTGAGATATCTATCCAGAACATCTCACTGGTATTAAGTTGCGAGTCCCACCCATAGTGTAAACTCAATGCAACACACAACTGCATTAAAAGAACTTTGCGTAAAGTAAACAATCCTTGCACCCGCGGGCACAAGCACCGTTGTTTTCCCCCTTGTGGCAACAGCACATCCCCTAGACTCATGTTTCTGTCACTCAAGCTAGTCATCGTGGGGCATGAACCCACAATCGAGCATAACGTTCCCTCTTGGAGTCACTACTTACTACTCGGCCAAAGCAATAAATAACAACGGAGAAAATGCAAGAATTACTTATGAACAAAAATATAAAAGAGGTGAATCAACTATATTACTCAAGATCAATCTGAACATAATCTCATAATCCATCGGATCCCAGCAAACTCAACATAGCAAAAGCATAAGGATTACATAGGTGCCTCGATCATGTAGGGCAGCTCACGAGGACTAATTAGTGAAGCACAAGAACGGGAGGAGAACATCACATAGCTACTGGTCATGGACTCATGGTTCAAGGGAGACTACTCACGAGTCATCCGGGAGGCGTCCATGGTGGTGGAAAAGCTCCCGGTGGTGATCCTCCCCTCCGGGAGGGTGCCGGGAAGAGTTCTCCTGGTGCTCACGATCTTGGAAGCGGCGGCGGCGGCACAACAGAGATGGGATCGCGAAAAGAGTTCCTGTTCTGAGGGTTTTGGAGGACCCTTTAAATATATGCCAAAGTAGGGCATCGGGGGAGCTTCGGGGGGCCCAGGCGCCCCCCCGGCGCGGCCCAGGGGGGGCGCCGCCAGGGCGCCTGGAGCCCTGGTGCCCCCCCCCCCCCGGCTGTCCTTCGGGCGCAAGGTTGTTTCCGAAACGCTGATTTTTTATATATTTTTTCTGGATTTTTCTGGGCAGTTCTCGTAACGTGAAAACCTGAAATACAAAAACAGCTGAAAACAGAAACTGGCACTGGGGTGCACTGGATTAGTAAGTTAGTCCAAATATGATCAAAAGTGTATGGAAGTGTATGAATATCATAGCAATATCACCCAAAAGTGGCATGGAGCAACCAGAAATTATAGATACGTTTTGGACGTATCAACATCCCCAAGCTTAATTCCTGCTCGTCCTCGAGTAGGTAAATGATAACAAGAATAATTTCTGTGGTGACATGCTATTAACCATATAGGACTTTTTCATAGTCATATGACAAAAGCTTACTGAGACAATGACTCTATAGTAATTAAGTTGCCTCATGAGAAAATCACAAATGACTGAAGGTTTTACAATATGAAACTGAAACATCAAAAAGATTTGCAATGAACATGGTGTGCAAATATGATAAAGTGATATCTAGCTTGCCCCCTTTAGTGATGCAAAACATAAATGCAGGGGCACCTTCAAGGTTTAAGTGATGACTAGATACAATCATTTCAGAATAAACGATATCACAATCATGCAAAAGACAATGCTACTTTGGGACAATGCACATTACACTCAGAATGACAATCATGCTCTCAGTAGTTGGTGCTTTAACATAAAAGTAAAAGAAAGGTTATGTGCTAGAGCCTTTTATTTTGAAAACATGGAAGCAATTGTGTCAACGGTAGTAGTACTCCATATGTGTCATGCATAAGACATCCTATAAGTTGCAAGCCTCATGCATCGAATACCAATAGTGCTCGCACCTTGTCCTAATTAGCTCGGATTTCCATGGGTTATCATTGCATTGCATATGTTTCAACCAAGTGCACAAAGGGGTACCTCTATGCCACCTGTACAAAGGTCCAAGGAGATAAATCGCATTTGATTTCTCGTTTTTGATAGATCTCAACTTGAGGACATCCATACCGGGACAACATAGAAAATAGATGATGGACTCCTCTTCAATGCATAAGCATATTCTCATGAGAGATTGAGGATTAAGGTCCAAGCTAAAACTTCCACCATGATACATGGCTTTGGTTGGCGGCCCAATGTTCTTCTCTAACAATATGCATATTCATTCAACCCACGGCAAATCACCCTTACTTCAGACAAGACGAACATGCATAGCAACTCACATGATATTCAACAATAGTGTTACAGTTGATGGCGTCCCCAGAAACATGATTACCGCTCAGCAAGCAACTTATAAGAAATAAGATACATAGGCAGCATATTCTTTACCACAATAGTTTTTAGGCTACTTTCCCATGAGCTATATATTACATAGTTAGCTTGCTTAGTACAGGTGGAGGTTAGCAAAAGACTGGGAGCAACCAACTAAGAGAGCAATGACGGTCATAATCATGCAGAGCGACAAAGCAATATTGAATCAGGCATGGAAGTTATATCGCTACTCGGAAATAAAAGATCATCAAGGCTTGACAGACTTTCTTTACAGTCTTAAATATGCGTGAGCATACGCCAAGTCAATCAAAATAAATTCTCGAAGGAAGATATTACTAAACCATACCACATCATAGGCAAACAAACCAAGTTGGTACTCCAATAACACATTGGGAACCCCCCAGCTATTTGAGATTAACCATAAGAAAACCTGAACTACTAAGCACCATTATGCAAGTAGCATATTTATCATAGACACATTAACCAATGCAACGGAAGCAAACTCTCTTAATAAGGTGAGCATGATAATTAAAGAGAGTTCAAGCAACCAACTAGACAAAAGCTCTTTGAAAAGGTAAGCATGAATACTAAGAGCAGAGCATGACAGTAGCTATTAAAAGACAAAGAACACACACAGCATAGATAGACATGAAAATTCTATGTTATGTTCTAGGTAGAAGTGGAGCGTGTTTCTCTCCCACATAAAGGAATGATGGGTTCCGACTCGTTATGAAAAACTAAAAAGAAAACTAAAAGCAAGACGCTCCAAGCATAGCACATAACACATGAAGTGATAAAAATATAGCGGAACGAAAGACGAACTGATAATGTTGATGGAGAAGGGGATGCACGGGGGCATCCCCAAGCTTAGACGCTTGAGTCTCCTTGAATATTTCTTGGGGGTGCACGGGGGCATCCCCAAGCTTGAGCGCTTGACACTCCTGAATCTTTTTATCATCTTCCCTCGCACACTTGAAAACTCCCTTCATACATAACTCATCATAATCTGATTAGCGAGGTTAGTACCCTTAATAAAATAATTACACCTTGCTGGAAATAAATATGTTCTTGAAGTTCTACTGTTTCTCAAAATTGCCAAAAGGTTTTTGCAAAGAAAAAGCAAGTTCTTGATTTGCAAAGTGAAGGAAAGGCAAAACAGGACAGAATCTGTGAAAAACAGAATAGCAGGTAGTAATTGATCTGTTCGGGATACTTCTGCAACTCAAATAAAAAAACTCAGAACATACGCACGAAAGAAAATTATATACAGAACGCTGTCGAAAAAATTCAGACCAAAAAGATGACCTGGTGATTTTATACGAATTTTTCTATCCAAGGACAGAATCTGTTTCCTGGACAGCACCTCAACTTTTGAACTTTCTAGCAATCAGAGGCTATACTTGGCACAAATATGAAAAGCAAAGATACAATGATGATGCTACAGCAGTAAAAAACATCAAGACACAACAAAAGAAAAAAATTTATTCATGTGGGCTGCCTCCCAAAAGCGCTTTCTTTTATGCCTTTAAGCTAGGCATAATGCATAGATCAAGTTTTATCAAGAGTAAAAGAATAACTAGCCCGTACAACGGACTCACAAGGTAACTTGACCTTCTTACGAGGGAAGTGTTCCATCCCTTTCTTGAGAGGAAACTGAAATTTTATATTACCCTCTTTCATGTCAATGATAGCACCAACGGTGCGTAAAAAGGGACGTCCCAAAATGATTGGACATGAAGGATCACATTCAATATCCATAATAGTGAAATCAACGGGAACATAATTATCATTAACAACAATAAGAACATCGTCGATCCTCCCCAAAGGTTTCTTTATGGAAGAATCAACGAGACGAACACCAAAAGAACAAGAATCATAAGGTTTCAATTTAAGCATATCATATATTCTTTTGGGCATAACAGAGGTACTAGCACCAACATCACATAATGCATAACAAGAGAAGTCACTCAAATTAATTTTTATCATAGGATCCCAACCATCTTCTAGCTTTCTAGGTATGGAGGCTTCTACTCTAAGTTTCTCCTCCCTAGCTTTGATGAGAGCATTAGTGATATGCTCTGTGAAGGCAAGGTTAAGCGTGCTAGTGCGGGGATCTCTAGACATCTTGTGAAGGAAATCAATAACTTCGGTAAGAGTGCAATTATCAAAATCAAGGTCACGAGCATCAAGTAAAGTGGTAGTGGTGTCCTTAAGGTTCACTTGTTTGGTAGTTTCTATAGTCATAGCATCACCATTAATAGGTCCAATAGGACCAGGAGTACATTGGGTGCTAAGAGTGTGAACATCCTCAACAACTTGGATAGTAGCAACAGTGTGGTGGGTAGGAAGGCTCTTAATTCTCTCTTCTTCCTCCCTCTCTCTAGCCCATCTTTCTTTAAGTTTAGCCATCATCCTAATATTTTCATTAATTTGCACTTGAGTAGCTTTAATAGGGATGACTTCCCTCTCCTTAAGAGGAGAAGTTTCAATTTTTAGCAATTTTACCTCATTGGCTAAATGGTCTACCTTAAAAGAAAGATCATCTAGTTTATGTAGTTTCTCTTCTACATTCTTATTAAAGGCTTTTTGGGTAGTGATGAAATCTCTAAGCATAGTCTCTAGTTCAGTAGTGGAGTTCTTGGTACTAGGATAAGCATTGTTGTTCCCATAAGAGTTAGAGGGGAACGGTCTAGGATTGTTACCAAAATTACTCCTATAAGCATTGTTGTTAAAATTGTTTCTAGAGATAAAGTTCACATCTACTTGTTCTTGAGCAATCAAAGAATTTAAAGGAACATCATGAGGATCAACAGTAGATTGCTTCGAAAGTAGAGACATGATCAAGTCAACTTTTTCATTAAGGGAGGAAATCTCCTCGACAGAGTTTACCTTCCTACCTGTTGGAGCGCGTTCGGTGTGCCATTGGGAATAGTTGGTCATCATCTCATCGAGAAGCTTTGTGGCAGCACCAAGTGTAGTTGACATAAAAGTTCCTCCCGCGGCAGAATCTAACAAGTTCCTCGAGGTAAAGTTCAAGCCTGCATAAAAAGTTTGGATAACCATCCAAGTAGTCAAACCGTGAGTAGGGCAGTTCTTGATAAGAGATTTCATACGTTCCCAAGCTTGGGCAACGTGTTCATTATCCAATTGTTTAAAATTCATTATGTTACTTCTAAGTTGGATAATTTTAGCAGGTGGATAGTATTTTCCGATAAAAGCATCTTTGCACTTGTCCCATGAATCTATGCTATTTCTAGGCAAAGACTGAAACCAAATTTTAGCTCCTCCTCTCAAGGAGAAAGGAAAAAAGCTTAAGCTTAACAATATTACCATCTATTTAGTGGTACTTTTGCATATCACAAAGTTCAACAAAGTTGTTCAAGTGTAAAGCAGCATCATCTCCAACACCGGAGAATTGTTCTCTCATAACTAAGTTCAGTAAAGCAGGTTTAATTTCATATGAAGGTGCTGAAGTGGCAGGTGTAGTGATAGGTGTGCTGATAAAGTCATCGTTGTTGTGACTAGTGAAGTCACACAACTTGGTGTTCTCGGTGGAACCCATAGTAGCAAGCAAGCAAGATAACTATTTTTGTGATTTTCGATAAAAAGGTACTAAAGCAAAAATGAAAGGTAAACTAACAAGACTAAAAAGCAAAGGTAAAAGACAGCATGCAACTCCCCTATCCTGAAGAGTGGAGTCCCCGGCAACGGCGCCAGAAAATACTCCTTGATGGGCCTCGAACCTCTCGTTGGTTACCCCAAGTGGAAGGTGTAAGATGCAGTATTGTAGAAGTGTTTTCCCTTAGCAAAGATGCCAAGGATCGAATCCCCAGAGACTCCTAGGTTCAACAAGTAGGTGTCAACTGCTACGGCGCCAGATTAGTAGCAATCAACGTGGACCTGCACACAGATACAAATAACTTTGCTCCCAACGAGTACAAAGAGGTTGTCAATCCCTCCGGCCGTGTAGTTCACAAAGGATTAAAAGCAATGATAGTAGTGATAGATAGTGTTTTGCAATAGTAGATAATAACAAAAAGTAAATAGTGGATGTGATCAATGATGGTAATATGGACCGGAGTCTCATGATGTTCACTAGTGATGTCTCTCTCCCAAAAGACGATAAAACAGCTATGTGAGGTAAACAAATTACAGCTGGGCAATTGACAGGACCACGAACGCAAACCAATGCTGACTACATTGCAAGAAAGGTTGAGGTCCAAAGCATGGGCGGTACGCCAAAGTAAGTAGACCGAAATCCATCAATATCTACTACTAATCATCCACCTTGAGATATCTATCCAGAACATCTCGCTGGTATTAAGTTGCGAGTCCCACCCATAGTGTAAACTCAATGCAACAGACAACTGCATTAAAAGAACTTTGCGTAAAGTAAACAATCTTTGCACCCGCGGGCACAAGCACCGTTGTTTTCCCCCTTGTGGCAACAGCACATCCCCTAGACTCATGTTTCTGTCACTCAAGCTAGTCATCGAGGGGCATGAACCTACAATCGAGCATAACGTTCCCTCTTGGAATCACTACTTACTACTCGGCCAAAGCAATAAATAACAACGGAGAACATGCAAGAATTAGTTATGAACAAAAATATAAAAGAGGTGAATCAAATATATTACTCAAGATCAATCTGAACATAATCTCATAATCCATCGGATCCCAGCAAACTCAACATAGCAAAAGCATAAGGATTACATAGGTGCCTCGATCATGTAGGGCAGCTCACGAGGACTAATTAGTGAAGCACAAGAACGGGAGGAGAACATCACATAGCTACTGGTCATGGACTCATGGTCCAAGGGAGACTACTCACGAGTCATCCGGGAGGCGTCCATGGTGGTGGAGAAGCTCCCGGTGGTGATCCTCCCCTCCGGCAGGGTGCCGGGAAGAGTTCTCCTAGTGCTCCCGATCTTGGAAGAGGCGGCGGCGGCGAAACAGAGATGGGATCGCGAAAAGAGTTCCTGTTCTGAGGGTTTTGGAGGACCCTTTAAATATATGCCAAAGTAGGGCATCGGGGGAGCTTCGGGGGGCCCAGGCCCCC